>CM060731.1:15221639-15821639 GCA_030704615.1 Takakia lepidozioides | reverse complement strand
GTAGAGAACCAGGGGAGGTTAGACAATTCTTGAAGGGTTGGATGAGCAGTTTGCGACGGAGGTGATCCACATTCCTCATGTAGGATACAAATCCGCTGAGCATTAGATGTTTTTTTTATCCGGCAGATGACCTCCTCCCTTGATGTAATTGCGAATAGGCTGTGTTGCTGGGAGAGAGCTCTAGAGCTACAAGCAAACATGTCTAGTCACAATAAAACGTCCACTACACTTCCACAAGTCAACTTGCATGAGACCTGTCCGCCCAAAATCACATTTGCTTCTCCACTGAAACTCTTCTAGACTTGCAATGCAATGTGTCGATCTGCAAGGAGAGGATTGCAGATGGGTCACCGCCTCCCCTATATTCGGACTAGCAGTTGCCATCTATTTACTCGGAGGCCGAGTCTGCAGCCGAGTTGGCTTCTGTAAATGCATGTATTCTGTGAACCAAATCCACCGCGAACTCCAAACCCTCATGTGATCTGAGTCAGCCCCCACAAGTGTCATGGCCGGACATGATAATACGATACTGAAGAAGCGACTTGTCAGTGCCACCACCCACCCAAAGACCGGGTGGGGAGCGGCCGCCGATCCCGACCCAATCTATTCTTAGAATTATGCATCCCACCGTGACAGAAGACACAGTCTCGGTGATCTGCAAGACGAAGCAGATATGGGAGGAAGGAGGGAGATAAAACGGAGGATGTGGAGGTAGAGAATGTGCACTACCTGCGAAAGTAAGGAGGGAGAAGAGTGGAGGCGAAGACGTGCGGTGGGTGCTGTATAGGCAAATGGGTGGAGGAGCGGGTGGAGGGGCCGTGTGGCGTGGTGTGGCGAGATTGGTAGGGGCTGCTCCGCCATCGACTGCCACATCCCATGCAGCGCGCTGTAGCATATGCACTACCGCGCATGGTCGCCGATCTCCTGTTTCCTCTGCCCGCGTGTCGTCCTGCTCCTGCGACCCTACGTCGACCTATCATCCTGCTAACCAGGTTAATTTGGGGCGAGGGCAATTCTGGGACCTTGAAGATTGGGAGTTTGCCGGAGATGAAGAAAAAGATCACTTGGTGTTCGGATCTCTTCCAAGTCACAATGAAGTTGAAGAGGCTGCTTCCGACCTTCAAGATGCACTTCGTCTGTAGGTCTTCTTTAGCTCTCTCCCTTCCCTGCTTTATTTAAATGACTGGGGATACCTCAATTCTGTACTTGACATTGCAACCGCCTGATCAACATATCATTCCAGCAAGCATAATTTGGGATGCATTTTGTGTGCCTTGATTGTGTACAACGTCTGGCGGGAGGTGACTGCCTGCATTCCAATTCATTACAAAATGATGTCTACATTGACTCAGCATGTGACAATTTTAACTCTGAAGTGATGTTTCTAAGCAAGGGACACTCACAACGTTGTTCAACTTCGACTCCAGATTGACCTGGAAACATTGTGCTCAAGATGGGGTATTGTTGGGAGGTCAGCCTAGGGATGAATTTGGTGCTGGGGCTTTTTACTAGCAGAGGAAATCTTTTCCCTTGAAGTCTTTCTTTCTTTTTGTTATTAGTTATAAGCCCTGCACGGCCCCTTGGCGCCTCCCATGATTGAACAGGAGAAGAAGCAGGAGAAGATGACAATACCACTTCCGCATTTCTCTGTGCGCATCTGACAAATACTGAAGTTATAAGGACCATGCTTTGCAAGGGTACTAGGTCTACCTTGGAGGACACATCTGGTTGTGTGGGAGGACTCCAAATATGCCGGATTCCATCCAGCTCCCGGTTATGACTGGCCCAAATCGGCAAGGCGAGACTTAGGAGTATATTGAATTTCATAGTTTGGCTGTGAAGAGCATTTGGCCTACTTTGTTGAATCAGGACTTGTGGGTTTATATGGCAGGGGAATCTTAGCAGCTCCTTCCCCCTCCCAAGATGACGAGCTTCTTTCTGCCTCGCCAACCAGCACTGATATAAAAGATATCTTCTCTGTAAACAATGCTGAGGATGAGGCAGCATCCGACAAAGCAGGGGGTTCATCAGAGTCTGATTGGATTGAGCCCCCGCCATTCCAAGTGGTAGCCAGTCCAGAGGGAAAACTGGGGGCTCCAAGGAGCGAAATGCTGGAGGCCTTTCATCAGTTTCAGCATAACCCACAGGTTCAGGTATGTTAATTCTTTGGTAACCTAGAGTTATATATCACCTTTGTGGACATTCAGGGATCTGATGTGGGGTTTTCTGCAGGGGATGGTGATCTCATTAGCAACCGACAAGGGAGTGTGGGATGCAGTCTTGGCAAACAAAAAGATTCAAGAGTTCAAGCGTAGTTTTCAAGAAACTGATGGTACTAGCTTTCAATTTTTCCTGGCTTCAGGCATTTCTTTTGTAAACAGATCTGAACAGTTGTAGGTCTACTAGCAAAGCTAACTATAATAAATGTTGTCTGCACAGATATTCTTGTGGATTTTTTTGTTTCAGAGGTAGGGATGTATTAGTTAGCTCGCAAGGCATGTGTGCCCATCTCCAACTGAAAGAAACTCACAGGGATCTTTTGTGTGATTAAATTTTGACTTGTTTGCGCCCTGGTGAGGGTAAGAGCTGGTGATCACAAAATTACATCAGAGCTCTGGACCTATAGCTACCAGCAGTGAATGTTTTGACGATTGGTTGGTGTGAAGGGTCTTTCTGCTGTCTCTCTCAGCCTGTCTAGCATCTATGTGGACCGTGTTGATTCACAGATGGCCATGGAAAGGTGTTGGCAATCCAGGCACTTGCAGTCAGTGTCATGTGCATGGATTTTGTTTTTGGTCTGGTATTCACAGTGGCACAAATGTATTAGTGATCTCATCCCAGATAAGGGCTGGCTGAATCACATCCTCTACAAAGTTTTTCTTTAGCAGTCCTTAACTCTTCATTGCTGCCTGGACTGCAGCAGATTCTATGGAGGATGGAGACACAACTACTGGAGCTCAGTCTCAGAAGGGCCCCAATGTTTTTTCTCACTTCTTCTGGCACACCAAGAGGGCCTTCTCGCAGTTTATGGATACTCTCCGAGACATCATGTCTGGTGTGTTTGCTGCAGCTGACAAGAAAGTGTTTGCTGATGAGAAGGACAACTTCCTTGATCGGACAGTCAAGTCATGCATGATGCTGGCCGTGGTGATATTGGCTATCGTGGTGTTCAAGAGGGTAGCTGTAGTTCGCCGCGCCTAATCTTGCAGTCACCTAGTATTTGTCGACGAAACATGTAAAAGAGAGTGGTCAGGGCCTTCGCAATGTCATAGTCTCTTTGACGTTTGCTTCTATTATCCCTCTCTGCTACTGATGGTGACACCACTAACGGACACAAGTCTGGGTTACTCCTCAAGCTTCAGAAGTTTCTTTGTAAATAGGAATGCGTTGTCCTCTAGGTTGTATGTACTGGTTTGAAGTTTGTTGTCCGAGTTATGTGCTTGCTTTGATTTAGACTCCGAATTGTGCAATGTAATGATGGTGCATAAGTACATGTAGGTGTGTATCATCCGGCTTCATCACGTCCTAACCAGCAGTCTTATAATTGGAGATTCTATGTGGTGTTACCATGTTCATTTGCGCTCCTTTGTGGGTTGTGGCATCCTCCTTTTCCGTAGTAGACTGCTACGAAAGATCACAAGCAGTCATTTGTCGCGGATCATTTTCTTGGCTGATAAGGGAATTCCACAGAAGAATATCTTGGTGTTATAGTCTGGGTTCCAGATGTATGTTTGCTGGTAGTTCCTATCCCTTTCCCCCCTTGTTTAGCGGTGTTGCAAGGAGAGCAAAATCATCACACCCCACCTCACCAAAAATCAAATTTCTTACAATTCCAAAGGAATGACCTGCACAACATTCATGATACTTGGTTGACTGTCAACACTATTCTACACGTTACAAAGAAACTGGAGTTGCAAGTAGATGCGCAATGTGTGGAGGGGAGTTGTGAATGTTCTCAATCTCAAATTCAAGTGATGCAGGAACAGCTCAGGTGACCAGTAGGCTAGACCTGAAGCAATTAGAGTGGAAGTTGACACACTACATTTGGAGTACAAACACTGGTGGACGGGTAAACTATGAACGCTGGTTGAATGTGAATGTGCTGTGGAGATATATGCATGATGAGTACCATGTTTGAAGGCTTCAACGACTTGTGCAGACTGCAGACCTAAACAACTCACTTTATACGCAGTGATAGAGAGGAGAAGGACGTCTGGTCTATGTGGGCGGCCCAGCTTTTGTCTTGTCTTCCGTGGGAACTGTGTACTCATGTCCCTTACTGCATCAAACCGGAAGGAGAAGCAGGCGAGCACACAAACCTCCTTATCCTACCAGGCGGTTGATAATGTGTGGACCCCGATTCTGCAGCTAGAGAATGTGAACTTCATTTTGAGAAACTATGTGATCTCAAATCTGGGAATAAGAGAACCAAGGAAAGCTCGTAAATGTAACAATGATCTCAGCCTCCCCAATTTCAAGAGTATGCGTCCCGCCGATGCTGGTCTGACAAGCTCAAGTAGGGGGCGACATATGGCGTTTGCCCGCATTGGCCCCCTAGAAGATTTAAAACTGTTTCTAGACGGATTGCCAATTGCAAAGGAGAGCCAGCAAAACGAAAGGTTGTATCCACGGGATATGCTAGGAACTTTTGCACAGCAAGCTGCCAAAAGAACTGCTCGATTACTTGGGTTTAGGCAGAGGCCTATCGACTTGCAGGTTTCGTCATGGACGCCAGCCATGGGTGACACTCTTGCTATTCTTGTGTCGGTGCCACGTCCTCGGGGCTGTATTGACGAGCTCAAATTCGCTTTCAGGTACTCCTCTTAAAATCAAAACTCGAGCTGTCCTTGAGGAGATGTATGGACACAATTCACTGCGAGTTTGAGGTCCAGATAGACTGTAGGGCAATCTGTCTTGCAGGTGTTCTGTTTTGACTCTCAGGTGTCTCCCAATGAAGTCTTCCAAAGAAGGGGGAAGGCAGAGTAAGATGTTGGATCTGTACCTTCAATAACTCTACCTCAGTAATCCCTGTAAGAATTTGACATCAGACTTCTTTTTGGGTTTATAGCAGTGGGTGTGATACACAGCACAAAAAATTTGTTGATGAATCTTGGGTGCTTCTTGGTAGGGAGAAGATTTCGAAAGAGCCACTGATACACGTCTCATATGAGGGCTCGGATGTTCCAGTGTTTCCAACAGCAAAGGATGCCAGTGTTTGGCGAGCTCTCATTCCCACCACCCCATTGGACAAACCTGGGCCGCGGCCCCTCATTGTAAGCATGTGGATACCTACAGACTCATATGTCATTGATGATTGATGAATGCAGCTGGTACTTAGGAGGCTGTCCTTCATAATTAACAGAATAACAATGAGTTTTGAATCCCTCCTACAATGTAATGTCGAAACTGTCCATATTGGTCCATGCATTTCTGGTGGGTTATCGATGGATTGTAGGTCAAGATCTGTTCTTAAAATTGGGATTATGGCAATTAGCTGGATCATCTGAGGCTCCTCAAAGGGGTCCTTACGCCGTGCTGCAAGCTAAGGCAGATGTAGATTTCAAATGTCTCTTGAATCTCATGACCGTGACATAACACCGAAAAACTTCAATCATTATCAAGCTTTAAAGCTGAACACCGTGTCCTTTGTACGGCGTGGAAGGATGCACCCACATTTGATGACGCGGAGGTTAAGTTTGCTATCATCGAGGCTGCTGTAGTTGGCTTGCTAGTTGAGCAGTCAGGCAAGTTCATGAAAGTTACCTGCACAAATTCGTACTGATTGGATGTTTGTTGTCACAATGCATGACTGCTAGGTGGAGGTGACTGATGGCAGGCATAAAGCATTCAATGGTATTGTGGAGTTGTGCAATAAGGAGTATCCAGTTGAATCGATTTGGTTGAAGAAAAGCAAATCTAACATTCGCAGTAAATCGTGCACTCTACAAACTGGCCTATCAGTTCATGATTTTGTTGGAAAGAATCTTGGCATACATATAAAAGTCCTCCAAGACTTTGTATCGTCCAGTACCTGGGATCCTTGTAGCCAAACGACTGTTCCGTAATATGGTCAAGATAAACACAATGTGTTCCACCTTTCTCAGTGCATGTTCATGCATAACTCATGGGAAGTCTCTCTCAAACTGGAGGGGCTTCCTCATAGTGCCCAGGTGCTTCTAACATGCACAAGGGCCTGAACTCTGGTGTTTCAACCATGCACAAGGCCCTCAGCTCCTCATTATAATTCCATTCATGAAGGTGGTTGGGGATATTGTCACAGATCCAAGATGCTTGCTAGTCAACTGCTGGTTTGTATGCTGGGTTTTATAGGTACCCGTGAGGAGAAGGAAGCAGTGGGGGCATTCACCTTAACCAAAACTGAGGAGCAGATTTGGTGTGGACCATTTTTGTTGCCAAGTGAGGGGGAAGTGACTACCAGCTATGGCCTCCAGCGGTTCTACAATGGCATCTTTGCTCAGGGGTATGGACTTTATGCAAAATTTGAGGTTATCAAAGGCCGGTTCAAAATTTGTTACACACGTAAAGAAGGCTCTGAGGCTGCTCATGTAGAAGAGGGGCCAGGAAACTGCCATCTCCCCAGTCACTGTATTATATGAAGGGCTTCCGAAAGTGGTGGTGATGCTGCTGCAGGTACTATCACAGAGGAGTGGATTATGGGGCTGATGAAGGGTCTCCGGTGAGAGCTCCTGCAAATGGACGGGTTGCTTTGGTGGGAAAAGAAAGCAACGGATTTGTGATCCATGGCAATTGTGTGGGCTTGGACCATGGCCACGGTGTCACTAGCATGTTGATGCATCTCAGTGCTGCTTGGGTGCAGTAGGTTCTCTCCACTTTTTCCTAGAAACTATTTTAACCTTTAGATAAACAATGGAACTTTTAGAACTGTGAAGGAGCTATCCAACATGTTAACAGCACAAATCACCTCCTGGAAATGTTGACGCGAGCTAAAGGTGCTCCTGTGGAGACATTGTTTTGAGGAGGAGCAAGCCTCTCTGTTTGATTGTTTCCTTGAGTCGAGTTGACTCAGATGACAGTGCAAGGCTTGGAATTGAGATCTTTCTCAGTTTAATTCCTGCAGAACCTAATGAATTTTCACATCTCATAAAAGGAAGAGTATGGTATCGGAGAAGACTCTTGTGGCTGTTATCAATTTGTTTTAGGCTGACGGTGAGCAACAATCAACGAGTTGATGGGTGGCTGCCTCCACAGGGAGGGTGAAATGGTTCGAGCTGGCCAAGTTATAGGCACGGTTGGTGAGACGGGGTTAGCCACGGGTCCCCATCTACACTGGTTTGTGTCCCTCTCTCTCTCTCTCTCTCTCTCAATGGCCCTGGTTGGCCCTTCATTTGTACAAGCCGAAAAACGGTCAGCAAGTACAAGCGCTGAAGACTACTAAAGGTGCTGTGGTGACTTCATCGGTTGACATTGTCAATACCTTTGAAACTCACTACAGTATCCTTGGCAGAACTTCTAGGTCTAACAGTGAGGGGTCTTCTGCTGAATGGAGGGACACAGTTGGAAAAACTGTTCCTATGATTCAAAACAGCCCTGATGAACTGGAGTATATTTCAATGGCATATAACGCTCCCATTAGTTAAGAGATTCTTTGATCTTTGGGGGCTAGAGGCTAATGTCAGCAAATGTGCAGTGGTAGCATTCAACGACAGAGGAGAGGGAGGAAGTGATCTTAAGTGGCAGTGGGGTAGCCAAGAGATCCCGGTCCTCCCTTCCTACACTTACCTGGGCGTTGAGTTTCCTCCAATTGTAATTGGGATGCACATATCTGGAAAGTTGTTCAAACTGGCAAGGGCAAAGCTCTGGGGCTCACTAAATTTTTCCACTGCAGAGGGGTCAACTCTGAGGTTAAGAAAACCATGCTTTGTCGCGTTATTAGACCTGCCTTGGAGTACAGATCTGCAATATGGGTTGATAACTCCAACCAGGCTAAGTCTCTAGAATCCATTCAAGTGGGGGTGCTTAAGGAGTGTATGTCAGCATGCTCCAAAACAGCCAATGTGGCTGTTCGGGGTGAGTTTGGTATTCCGTCCTTAAGCTCCCGACGAGATGAATTCAAGGTCAGATGGTGGGGTCAGCTGCAACATATGCCCAACACCAGATATCCTAAGTTAATCGACTCTATATCTTGGAAACAGGACCGCCCTGTCAAACAGGCTAAGTCCTGGCAGAACTTAGGATTCTCAAGGACCTGGACCTGGATCCGCAAGTCTTGACCCTGCTGGATAAATCTGACTTAGAGGCTGTAGTGTCCAAAGCGATGTCTGTTGCCATGAGATTGTCTGATGAAAATGAAGTTAGGCAGAAAACTTCCCTGAACTTGTTTCCAGTCAGTGACATGGGGGAGGACATCTTGGATGACCTCAAGGGTCTACCTCTCGGCACTAGACTGAAATTTAAACTCAGGGCAGGAAGCCTACCTTTGAACAGCAAACAGAAGCAGAGAGGAAAGGGAGAGTGCAATTGCCCGTTGTGTGGGCAATCTGAAGACAGTATTCATTTTCTGATACACTGTCCGGGGTTCTCTCACCAAAGAGACGCTCTCTTCAAATCTATCAAGGGAATTGTGCCTGTACCCCTGTTTACCAACTTTGAAAGTCTCGAGGCTGAGTCAAAAGCCCAGGCCCTCCTGAGGCCTAGTTTTTGGGCAAATCACACACAGCAGATTGATGCTTGTGTGAAGGGATTTCTAGAGGATATCTGGAAAACCCGGATTAATTCTATATATGAAGGTAAGTCTTACTACCAACGTCAGCCCCTGACAGAGGTAGGTTCTGTCCCTTTTGTTCCCGCTCAAACTGGGCGCGGGGTCAATGGCCACAAGGCTACGGCAAACAACGTCTTATGAGTACAATCTCTATTCCTGTCCTGGGTACTCTCACAGAGAAACGCCCTCTTCAAATCCATCAAGGGATTCGGGCCTGTACCTCTGTTTACCACTTTGAAAATCTCGAGGTGGAGGCAGAAGCCTGGCCCTTTGGGGCCTAGTTCCCTGCCCATTAGGTAGCCTGGGTGAACTTGACATTGGAGCACATAAATGTCCCTATGACCAAATGCTGGTATTGTGACCCCTCGCCTATGTTTCTTTGACCCAAAGTGACTGAATGAAGCATATGGCAAGCTCAATGGCATGCCAATCCTCAAAGTTTACAGAAGGCGATCAAAGGCTGCATGCAAAGAAGCTGACCCATTCATGCAGAATTGCAGGATATCTAGGCCTACCAGGGAGTACGCATGTGCTGTGGGAGTGCAACTCCAACCATGCTAAAACTTTAGAATCCATTCAGCTTTCGGTGCTCAAAAAGAGCATGTCAGCATGCAGATGCCAGGGTCAGTTGACTTGCATGCCTAATACTGGATACCTTATTGACTTTATTTCTTGGCTGCAATACCTCACTGTTAACCAGGCTAAGTCTCCAGTAACTTCTGTTAACCACCTTTCACAATCTTGAGGTTGAGCCTAAATCTTTGGCCCTGTCGGGGTCTAATTGCGGGGCAGGTCATACATTGATGCTTGTGTGAGGGAATTTATAGAGGAAATCTGGAAAGCTCAAACCAATGGGTTATTCCAAGCTTAGTCCCACTACTGGGGTGAGCCCTCAGAAAGGTAGTGTCTGTTCCCTCTTTTTCCACCCAAACTGAACCACGGTCTATGGCCAGAAGGCTATGGCAAACAAGGTCCTGGGAGTACATTCTCTCTCTCACGCAGTGTGTTTCTCTCTTTTTGATGTACAGTAATGCATCTCTTTTGATTTGGAATGTGAAATTCATTGTGAATGGGTCAATCACAAGGAATACCCTTATATTGTCCATCATACGTGTGACCAGCAGCATGTTTCTCTGTATTACCAGATACCAGTCATATTTGCTGAAAGGCTGATCTCTGTACATTAAGCTCACCAGGGGTACTTCACTGCAAAAAGCTGATATATCTTCAATTTTTCTGGTGTGTTGTAGGGGTCTCCACGTTCACGGAAAAGCGGTGGACCCGGATCCATGGATGCAAGAACAGCCTTGGGTATAGCAAGGCCTTGTATCAATATGTTTGTTTTCAAGGTTTTTCGATAAATATGTTTTCTTCTTAAAGGGGCCATGGACTCCCCCCTCCCTCCGAATCATTACAAAGCAGGTATACCAAAGTCTGATCCAAAAGTTAAGGTGGTCAGCATCATGAGGCATGTTCCTGCAGAATTAGTCTCAATTGTAGTCATTTAGGAATTTCAAACAAATTTTTGGTTTTGTTTTCTACTCTGCAAAGTTTGTACTCCAAGTGATAAGATTCCAATTCTGTCTGCAAAATGCCATGAAATATTAGATGAAGGTAGGGATGTGGTTAGGAACATGATTCATCAGTCAAGTTTGAGGATCTGAGGAGTTTTTTTTATCTATCGAAACATTGCCGGATTAGTTGGTGTCCATGAGCCTTGCTCATGACAAGGTTTGGTTTTTTTCATTGTTTGCTCCTGTTTATTGTAAAGCAAAGATTACGCACCAATGTCAAATATCGCTAAGCACTTTGTTGTGTGTTCCATTGGTGTCAGCTCCTCTCCTTTGCTCAAAACCACTTCCATGAGGTGCCTCTGTTATTGAAAAACAATGGATGATAATAATGCGAAAAATAATGGATGAATTTTCAAGTATGGATGAAAGTATATTCCACTATTCACAAGCAGGAGCCATAAGGGTAAAAACAAATAACATGTAAGGCAAGGTTACTTTGGAAGAGGATATTTTCTCCTCTGGCTAAAATTAAGGGTCCTATTCAATTTGTGACTGGTGGATCCGACTAGGTTTTTTCCTTTAAATATTAATATTAATTATTTCTCTAAGTTTTTCCTGCGCTTTAAAGCATAAGGCCTGGTCAAAGATGTTGAGAACTTGATGAAGATTCCAGATCCAACAACATGACAATCTCACTTTGCAGTTGAAGACAGATCCGCTAGTAAGTTATTGAGATTTTAGAGGGTGGAGGACCCCTTGAAATTGATCCCTACAATAAATAACTACCCTAACTGCTGTTCATCTTCCAAAAGGGAAGGCAGATATAAAATTTGTGCCCACTTCTTTAAATTTAAATGAAGAAAGAATGGAAAAAGAAAAAAGAAAAAAAACAGAGGTCCTTCACACCATAAGATATGGTTGCTTGGGCAAGAGGCTTCCTTCTCTACTGTAACTGTACAGACTTCTGTTAAAATACATCATTGAATATTTAAACAACCCAGGGCAGGTCAAACTCCAAGAAGCACCATCCATGGCAGGGAAGGGAACACCACCACAGTATTTCAACACTTGTGATGGGTCCTCTGTAGGGTCCTCAAATATTCAATGGGCGGAGTGGCTGGGTGCTCCACTGGGCTGTGACGGTACGGGGTCGATAAGATGGGAGACAATGACTCTGATATTTAGTCGGAAGCGGTGGAGACTGGAGACCCTGCCACATCAATTATTTATCTCAAATGTCCATTCATAAGTCGTGTCTTGTCCAATTCGGAGTGCGATTTCATAAAATAAACTAGAGGCAACTGGGCAGGTTGGGGAATCTATTTTCTTTGCATGCAGTTTGGATGAAGACCTCTAACTTCCGTCTTGTCCAATTCGGAGTGCGATTTCATAAAATAAACTAGAGGCAACTGGGCAGGTTGGGGAATCTATTTTCTTTGCATGCTGTTTGGATAGAGACCTCTAACTTCCTACAATTTGCGTTTAGCTCAACCATGACGCACAATAAAAACCTCATCCACTCCAAATAAATTTAAGCTCTTCAAAATTTGACAGTGCTGTCGGAATGAATGATGATCTAAGCTTAGGGCAGCTTATGTTATGTCTGTAATCTTTGAAATTACATGCCAGTAGTTTGTGGGACTATGTACGTTTACAGGTGCCATCACTTAGACCCTCCTTTCATGCACATTAATTACCCCAAGAGCGTAGTCTACAACGGCAGGACTACTTTTTAAAATTCGAAATTTTCGTATTGCTCAGTAGCAGGAAGAGTGCGGTCCTTTCCAAATGCAGAGACGTTCGAATATTCGAACGGAGCGACTTGCTTAAATTGCTGGGGGCAGCTCTTGGAACTTTGTCTCTCTCCCTCTCTCTGTCTCTGTCTCTCGAGTCTCTCTCTCGCCGGGACGCTTTGTTTTCGATCTCTTGCACTTCGGAGATAGGGCTTTGTAGGTGCAGCAATTTGTACTCGTTTCGGTAGTCTCTCGTTTTGCTGTAAGGCGCTGTCTCATTTCGCTATGGCAGATCAGCGTAGCAACTATCAATTGTTGCCCAATTCCCTCCTGGCGATGGTAGTGGCCAGATTGCCACTGGAACAGGTGATGGAATTCCGAAGAGTATCAAGAATTTGGAGCGAGATCATAGCAACGTTTGAGTTCGTTGATTACTACAGTTTTGTGGCAAACAGGGATGCAAAGGAGGCCACCGGGTTTGCAAAGGTGGAGAAGATGATATTTTCATATACGAGTAAAGCCCTTCTGGGGGACTGGAAGGGGAGAATGCTGACCCTCTCACCTGTATCAGAGATGCAGGAGTCCGCAAGTACCTCCGAGATTGTATCAGAAGCCGAAGTTGGCTCAAACTCTGAGATTTTCTCGCAGACGGAGGTTGAGGCGTTGGAGCGGGTACTAGAAGAGGTTGTTGCCTCCCTCATTGTATCAGAGGCCGAAGTTGGTTCAAACTCTGAGATTTTATCGTCCGAGATGAAGGTTGAGCCGTTGGAGCGGGTAATAGAGCAGGTTGTTACCTCCGAGACTGTATCAGAGGCCGAAGTTGGTTCAAACTCTGAGATTTTATCGGAGATGGAGGCTGAGGCGTTGGAGCGGGTAGTAGAGGAGGTTCTTAGATCAGCCTTTGAGATAGATCAAGAGATGGATAATTACCCTTGTGCCGAACGGCCTGCCTCATCTAGCAGTGATGGTAATCCAAATCGGTCAGGACAACGCAGATCCTTAAGATGAGACTCGCGGAGACTTCACTGCTGGATGGGAAGTCCTGGTCTACATATTTGTAGGAGAAAGTAACCGACCAGTATACTTGCAGATTTAAGATGTGTAGCCCTCTACGTAATGACTAATGAGGTAGGATGCCGACTGCGAGAGTAGTGCAATTTTGGTTTATCAGTTCCATTGTCTGTATCCATGGACCTCATCCGAAAATGAGGCAGCCTTGAATCTTTAAGATGTCCAACGGATACTTCACTGCCAGTTAATCACAGCACATTTTGTCTGGGATGGTCTACAGACTTTGTTTGAATTAAGAGCAATCAGATTACTGTTGCCCCTCTGTTGCCTCAATTTGCCTTCCTGATTGGTTATCCATTTCTCGCAGAATTACCTCCATGAATGCTCCCTATATTTCCTCGGTTGCTCTTCTCATTTATCCTCATCTTCTCTTCGATTTTGTTTAGTTTTCGTTTTGGAAGTGAGACTTTCTTAGGAGGTTCAAAAAATTAAAACCTCCGCACTACACACTGCACTGAGCAGCAAGCTCACGAAACAACCACCGTGAAGGCCGAAGCCATCGAGAAAGAATCAGTCAGCAGCATCCCACATAAGAGAGCTCAGAAATTGAAGGAACGTAAGAGCGCACTATTAAGCAAAGGAGCAGCAATGCTATCCAAAACAGCCGAAAAACGCAGTTCTAAGCAGAACCAAGCCTTCCCCCGAAGATGGGAGAAAACAAAGGATAGAAAACTAAGGGAGCCCTAAAAGGAGCACTTGCCAGGAAGCAAATCTATACGGATCAGAACCCCTCAGAGTCGAGCTCCACTAAATTACTCCAGCAAGAGAAAATCCAGCATTGGAGCCCAAGTCCACAGGCCCACCAGAGAAATCGGGAGACCATATTGAAAGTCCCTGGGCCTGCCAGACACAGCCGGGGATGTCCCTGGCGACCAAGGCTCAGATCCCAAAGAGGTGGCTGGGTTCTTCGATTTCAGGAGTAACTGTTGAGTCTGGCGAAGTAACAGAAGTGCTCTGGCATCTCTGCTGCAGTTCCTGTGAGGATTTCTTGGTGGAAGACGTGAGTTAGAAAGAACATTGGTGGCCCCTGTTCTTTCTGCTGCAGAGAACACCGACATTGACCTGCTTCGAAAATCCAACGGAGTATCTCCATACGTTCAATGCCATTAGATTTCCGAAAGAAGGTACTGCAGGTGAAGGAAGGTACTGCACAGGCGTCTCACGTCTCACTGTAGCTCACGGACCCTTTTCATCATGCATGCATTTCTGCATGCTGCACACAATTGTGCACGTTAGAGCGTCCTTCCATGTACCCGGCCCAGGGAGGCAACGGACCAAAATGGGCGGTCTGCCCCTGCCCCGCCGCCAAGTCACTCCCGGACAGATGTGTCGTTTATTTTCAAAATCTTTCGGGAATAGAGCCAATACTCTGGGCTGCTTGCGTGGGCCTGCTCGAACATGCTACATGGAAGGAGGCTCTTCGGGTAAGTATGTTGGGCTGTCGGTGGAGAAAGACCAGTCACCGCACACAATGATAATATGCAGCATATAACTTATGGTGTGGATGGATGTTGGGTTTAGGTGATAGAGCAAAGCCCGCCCTCATCAATTCTGAATTTGAATTCAGAGAACGCGGATGGCATTGATGAGTGATTGAGAAGATGCGTGCGTGAACAGTGTCACTCTTTCTGTCTTCTTTTGCAATGGCGCACTGAAGAAGATGGATGCAGCTGCTGCTTAGAGCGAGCGATTAGCTGACCTGGGAGCAGCAGTTGGGTCCCGAGAGTTGAGACACCAGTGGGTCGGCTTAAACAGCTTCTGAGCTGTTGAGGTAGATGCTTTCAAGCTCACTGCGGCAACGCCTTGACCAACTAGATGACAGTGGGAGCATGGCTTCGTTTGATTGCATGTTATTGTTTCCTTCTCACTGTTGCTCTCGCTCCTGTTGGTGCTACTATAGAGCAATCCGCGAATGCAAGAAGTTTTGTAAGGGATGAGTCCAGCCTCCCGGTGGAATGGGGTTCTTGGGGTCATGTGAAGCTCTCCACCGAACTCGACTCCCACAGTAGCTCCAGCGAGCGGCCAGCTCCATTGGGGACTGCAGGTATAGCATTGCAGGTGGGCATGTCACCCACTTGGGAAGTGATGGAGGGTGTCGATGTGGTATGGCAAATACCGCCCACCCCAAGGGCAGTGCTTCTCATTTCGCATGGTGCAGGCTCCACGCCCACCGAGTATTTCGATTGGCACCCCAACTGCCGCGTCTGCATAGGGCTGCCTGAGCATCGCGCTATCGTACTGGAAGCTCTGGCCCGCGGGTACGCTGTGATTGGCATCAAGAGTGTGGGCTATGCTTATACGTTTGAGTTGGAATCCAATGTTGATGTCAGCAATGTGATGTCCATTCTCGCATCCTGGCGACAGCGTCATGGGCTAGGATATCTTCCCCTGTCTGCGGTTGGATCCTCGGCAGGGGGCGTGTTTAACTCCATTCTAGCTCTCCGCCTCAAGATGTACTCCATGGCCGTCATGATCGCTAACGTGGACGCTGATGTACTGCAAATTTTATCTGCCGGGGATTATCCACCGCTTATGTTCGTCCACATGCCCCGGGACGCAGCAACTGAGAGGAGTGTGACTTATGATATGGAGTCACTGCATAGTAAAGGGGTGCCCTGTAGTGACACGAAGTGCTATCCAAAGTCCGTCACTCCAGGTTTTTTCTCGGAGCGTATCCCCGGGTTGACCTTGGAATTATCGCAAGACATATTCTATGCACTTCAGCAAAATGGCTACTTGGATCTTAAAGGTTTCCTAAACTCAACGCCACACGACGTAATGAAGCTTGTTGAGGATTTAGATGTTCTGCCTATCGACAATGTGTTCTGGTTGAAGGCAGTGGAACAAGAGGTCAAAGTGGCCTATGCATTCCATTGTGTGACGAGTGAGAAGAAGGGTGAGATGTTTGATTGGCTGGATGGGAAGTCATGGTCTACTTATTTGTAGAAGGAGCTAGCCGACCAGTATACTTGCAGATTTGAGATTTGAAATCCTCTGCTTAATGACTGATGGGGTCGGATGCTGACCGAGAGCAGTGTATTTTGGTTGATCAGTTCCATCATCTGTGTCTATGGACCTCATCCTTGAGGGTGATTTTCGTGGAATCGGAATTTGTTTTAAGTGCTCCAAGACGCAGATTTGCAAATTTCAAGGATTTTGTTGCTCTTTGAGCTACCTGTAAGTTTTAAAAAAGTAGCTAGCTGTGGAGAGAGTAGGATTCCTTCTCTTTTGAACAGCCTGGCTCAGAATTCACATTTTCAGCTCTCCTCTCTCCTCCAATTAGATGCCTTATATAGTCAAACAGTGCCTAGGTTTATGGTGGGTATGGGTATTGAAGCTTCTTAAGGCCAAGGCACCAGTAGGGCATTCGGCACTTTATTGGATAGAAACAATTTGGGTGAAGACCAGGGAGCCTGCCTCATCAATGCGGAAATGGAGTCCCTTGTCCCTTCCTTCCAAGAGACGAGGACCGTGTGCGACACATTAAGCTGCGCTGTACATACACAGCTGGAGGTCTAGAGGTATGCTGCACAAATATTTCCATCACCGCAGTCGTGACCTCTAGACCTTCTGTCCTAGAAATGTGGTGCAATCTGGAGAAGTCAGCCCAAGGTTTCTCATTCTGTGTATACATCTACCTGGTAGAATAAGCCACTCTTGAAAGTAACAACATCGTCTATCAGTGGTATAATTTAACATCCGAGAACAAAAACACAACTCCTGGAATAAGAAACGTGGCTCTATGCAAACCGTGGCCAACAATCCGTGTTGCCTTTCCTGAAAATATTTTTGCTCTTGCACCTTTGCCCGCATGTTGCCAACTCTAACTAGAGTTAGAAGATAGCAGCTCAGTTATGAAAGGGAATTGAAAAGCTGGTTGACCAGGCATGAGATCACTGTCAGGGAACATTGTCTCCCTCTGCTGAACTAAAGTTTCTGCTGTGAGGATGTCATTTAAACCTGTCTTCTGAACAAGGATTTATCCAATCTCTCCTTCTCTTTTCCCCATCATTTTGGCCTTCAAAGACCAGTCTCACCATCATAGTCTGCCAGGATTATCTCCCGTAACCGTGCAAAACTTTTCAGTATCTGCTTCCGCACCCACAATATCATCAATATTGCGTCCAGCGGTTCTACAATGGCATCTGTGCTCAGGGGTATGGACTTATGCAAAATTTGAGTTTCTCAAAGAGAGTGTTTTGAGGAGGAGCAAGCCTCTCTGGCTGATTGCAGTGTTGTCTGGTTTCGTTGAGTCGAGTTGAGACAGATGACAGTGCAAGGCTTTGTATGAAGATCCTGCTCAGTTTAGCTCCTGCAGAATGAACCTGTCTCTTCTAAACCTGTGCTCCTCAAAACATTTCACATCTCGTAAAAGAAAACATAGTATCACAGAAGACTCTTGTGGCTGTTATCTATTTGTTTTAGGCCAACGGTTAGCAACAATCCAAAAGTTGGCGGGTGGCTGCCTCCACAGGGAGGGTGAAATGGTTTGAGCTGGCCAAGTTATAGCACGGTTGGTGAGATGGGGTTAGCCATGTGTCCCATCTACACGTCCTCTCTCTCTCTCTCTCCCTCGCCCTGTGTTCCTAGGCTATGGCAATCAAGTTCATTCTCTCCCGGTGTTCCACTTTCTGATTCATTGTCTGGGTACTCTCACCAGAGAGACACCCTCTTCAAATCCATCAAGGGATTTGTTCCTGTACCTCTGTTTTCCAACTTTGAAGATCTCAAGGCTGAGCCAAAAGCCCTGGAGGCCCTTTTGGGGCCTGGTTATTGGGCAAATCACACACAGCAGATTGATGCTTGTGTAAAGGGATTTCTAGAGGATATCTGGAAAACTCGGATCAATTCTCTGTTCCAAGGTAAGACATAGTACCAGTGTCAGCCCCCGACAAAGGTAGTTTCTGTACCTTTGTGTTCCGCTCAGTTTGAGCGAAGGGTCGATGCCCACAAGGCTACTGCGTCTTTTGATCTCTCCCTGTGTTCCACCCAAACTGGGTGTGATGTTCATGGCCGCAAGGTTACGGCAAACAACATCTTATGAGTACATTCCATACGGATGCCTACCTTCGGCACTGGACTAAATTTTAAACTCGGGGGGGGGGGGGGGGGGAGTACAATAAACAGATGCAGAGAGGAAAAGGAGATTGGCAAGGCCAATGTGTGGGCAATATGCATTTTCTGATACGTTGTCCGGGGTATTCTCATCAGAGAGTGACCCCTCTTCAGGACCATCAAGAACATAGTCCCTGCACCTCTGTTAACAAACTTTCAAAATCTTGAGGCCGAGCCCTGGCCCTGTTGGGGTCTAATTGCTGGGCAGCTCACACATTGATGCTTGTGACAAGGGATTTATAGGGGAAATCTGGAAAGCCCAAACCAATTGGTTATTCCAAGCTTAGTCCCACTACTGGAGTGAGCCCTCAGAAAGGTAGTATCTGTTCCCTCTTGTTCCGCCAAAACTGAACCAGGGTCTATGGCCACAAGGCTATGGCAAACAAGGTCTTGGGAGTACATTCTCTCTCTCTCACTCTTTTCTCTGACTCTGGTTTCCTGTTTTCTCTCATGTTTTTCTTTCCATTTTGTCCCATAAGCTCTATGAGCTGTCCGCGGACGTTATAAAGCACCATTTCATTTCATTTCTCTCTCTCACACACTGTGTTTCTCTCTTTTGGCAGGTACATTAATGCATCAACCCTTCTATTGTCCACCGCGGGATACATATGGCCAGCAGAATGTTTCTTTGTATTACCAGATACCAGTCATATTCGCTGAAAGGCTGGTCTCTCTGTAAATTACAATTTCAAACAAATTTGTAATTTTGAGAAATGGGACACCGCCCAGGGTAGGGGGAGAAGAGTATACCACACCCATCAAAGTAGCAGGATCTGACCCCAGAATTATCTGGGTGGCCAGGATCTGACCCCAGTTAACTGAAATATCCAACTGAGGTACTGACTGTTGGTATAAATATAAATATATGGTTTAACTGAGTATTTCCTTAAGATTTTCCTGCATATGGCCTGGTCACAAATGTTTAGAACTTAATGCTCAAGCATTTCTGGATCCCACAACATGATAATCTTGGTTAAAGGGTGCTATCCGCACTCTAAGGCCTCACTTGGCTATTTCTTCCAAGTCCCTTTCAATGCATTTCCAAGGCCTTCATCCCCAGTTTTATTTTTCTCTCTCACTTTGCAGTTGAAGACAGATCCGCTAGTGAGTTATTGAGATTTTAGAGGGTGGAGGACCCCTTGAAATTGATCTCTCTAATAATTAACAACTACCCTAACTGCTGTCCCCCTTCCAAAAGGAAAGGCTACCCCTTGGGGATGAAGTGAGACCTCAATACTTTTTGATTCCGCTCCATACTTCTTCCCTACTTCTTCCTTGGCTACTGTAACTGCTGTTGAGACGTCAGCTTCTTTTAAAATACATAGTTCCATATTTAAATAACCAAGGACAGGTCAAACTCCTGCAAGAAGCACCATCTATCGCAGGGAAGGGAACACCACCACAGTATTTTAACACTTGTGATAGGTCCTCTGTAGGGTCCTCAAATATTCAATGGGCGGAGTGGCTGGGTGCTCCACTGGGGGATGTGACCGTACCGGGTTGGTAAGATGGGAGACAATGACTCTGATATTTAGTGGGAAGCCGTGGAGACCCTGCCACATCAATGATTCATCTCAAATGTCCGTTCATAAGTCGGGTCTTGTCCAATTTCGGAATGCAATTTTCTAGCAATTCTATAAAATTTACTAGAGGCAACTGGGCAGGTTAGGGAATCTATTTTCTTTGTTGGATAGAGACCTCCAACTTCCGTCTTGTCCAATTTCGGAGTGCGATTTCATAAAATAAACTAGAGGCAACCGGGCAGGTGGGGGAATCTATTTTCTTTGCATGCAGTTTGGATAGAGACCTCTAACTTCCTACAATTTGAGATTAGCTCAACCATGGTCAACGCACAATAAAAACCTTATCCACTCCAAATAAAAAATGAGCTCTTCAAAACTTGTCAAGTGCTGTCGGAAGCCCATTGAGTGACTGATGATCTGTGGCAGCCTATGTCTGTAATCTTTGAAATTACAAGCCAGTAATTTGTGTGTGAAATCTATGTACATGAATTACATGCGTCTTTCCAAAAAACTTCGTTGAGAATTTGACGCGCTGACAAACATAAGAGTTATCCCACGCTGACTCTTCAAGCATTTTGAAGTTGCTACACTTAGACCCTCCTTTCATGCGCATGAATTATTCCAATCTACAAGCCACTAATCCACAACAGCAGGACTAATTTTTAAGCTTTGAACAAAATTTCAGTGTTGCTCAGGAGGTGACTGAGGAAGAGTATTTTCAAATCCAGGACAGATCTATGAACCCCCAGTGACTCATGTAAAATTCGCAGCGTTTTTTCGAATATTCGAATGAGCCAGTTGCTTAAATTGAACGGCAGCTCTTTGGATCTGTGTCTCTCTCTCCCCGGAGCGCTTTGTTTGTCATCTGCCGCTCTTCTGAGATCGGGATTTGTAGGTGCAGCATTGTGTACTCATTCGGTAGTCTCTCGTTCTAGCAACTTTTTCCTTGGTTACTACAGTCTTGTGGCAAGCAGGGATGCGCGGGAGGCCACTGGGTTCAGGAGGTTGGGGAAGATGATGGTTTCATTTATGAATAAAACCGGTCTGGGGGACTGGAAGGGGGAGAGTTATGACTCTCCCACCTGCATCAGACATGCAGGAAGCCGCAAGTACCTCCGAGACTGTGTATGCTAGGGACGGACCCTAGCACCTCGGAGATCTTATCGGAGATATTGTTGGAGAAACGGAACCAGGCCTTCCCCCAAAGATGGGAGACAACCAAGGATGCCATTCTGGTGCCGTTTTCTCTGATACAGGTGGGGGAGTCATATAACTGTCCCCTTCCAGTCCCCCGGGAGGGCTTTACTCATAAATGAAACAATCATCTTCCCCACCCTCAGGAACCCAGTGGCCTCCTGCGCATCCCTGCTTGCCACAAGACTATTGTAAATGTAACTTTTAAGCAAGATCATAGCTGAATTCAACACCTGAGCCTGCATTCATGTTGCTACGCAGATTGCCACGGAAGAAGCTGATGACCTGATCGTTGTCAGAGTCTGCATGCATGTTGCTACGCTGATCGCCATAGCAAATTGGGGACACAGAGTCTCAAAGCAAAGGAGAGGCTACCGTATGAGTACACACTGCTGCTGTGCAACTTGATCCACGCACTATATAAGAATCAGGGACCCCTCTTTTTTTCAAAAAACAAAAAAAGTTTCTAGAAGCATAAATATATATAATAATATATAGAATCGAGTTTCAGGGTCGAATCTTGGTAATATCCCCATCCGACTATCTCGGCCCTCTTCTAGCGACGGCTGAAGCTCGGAGTCTAAGCGGGAATAGGGTGCCCTAGTGCCACGTTTTGTCGCCACGTTTCGTCGCACGTCATAGTAGCCACGTCGTCGTCGTCAGCCACGTCATCGTCGTCATTTTTGTGTGTTTGGTTGTAACGGAACCTCGCAGAGAGACGGCGACTTTCAAAGACTCGAGTGAAACTCTTCACCCAAGCAGTCTGGGACCAAAGATAATCCGTTGCCATGACTCTGGGCTTTTGGCAAACAATAGGAGAATTGGTTCAGCTCCTGTTGTTCCCACCTCCATCATCAGAATTTTGGGCACTGCACAGATTTCATCATTTCAAAGTGGGTGGGTGAGTGTATGTGACAGAGGAAAGAAGGAAAGATTCCCATCATCATAGTTCCCTTGCGAAGATTTTGGGTGCTGTTGCGGCTGTTGTTGCAGCTGGGGTTGCAATTATTGGCATCCTATGCTTGCTAGCTTGTTGGAAGCGGAAGAGATCTCCAAAGCCTCCCTCTCATGATCATGCATCAGGTACTACACTTTTTTACAGTCATAGACGTGGTTTAGGTGTAGTTTGCATCCGTGGTGAGTTTTGATGCCCTTCATCAAATAAGGGCAATTGTCAAAAGTGCCTTGCAAAATGGAATGTTGGACTTGCGAGGGATTTCTGAGACCAAATGTTCAGGATCGCTTCTTTCTTTTCTTCCCACTGGCGAGTGATGAGCCTAGGGGCGCATCACTTGATTTGCCCTTTCACACCCTCGGCACTAGACTAAATTAAAACTCACGGCAGGAAGCCTACCTTTGGGCGACAAACAGACAGAGAGAAGAAAAGGGATTGCAAATGTCCTTTGTGTGAGCAACCTGAAGACAATATTCACTTTCTGATTCATATCATCTGACCTGAGAGACATTTGACCCTTTCTTTCACGAGTGCAAGAAAGAAAGGCTTCAGTAACTTTCTGTGCTGAAACCTGCATAGGCCTGTTGTCAATTAACATTCTGTGATTGCGGTCTTATCCCTGTATGACAGTTAAAGCTACACAAGATAAAGAAGTGAAGATAAAGACAAACAACCCTAAAAACAGAAAATAAAAATGATGTCTACATACAGAGATTGAGTATATCAGAGCCGAATTAGACCCCTCTACAAAGTACCTGCAACGTGTAGCAGATTCTCCAGTTTCACATCATGATAGTAGTTGTCTTTTAGCTCACCAAAAATCCGAGTGTAAAGAAAGATCGTCATGTGTAATTGTAGTATGCAAGTTCTGATATCTTCCATGTACTTACATAGAATAACAGCCAGCTCATGCTGCTGAGGATCCTTCTGCATAAAGGTTTGCACATTGTTCGGTCAGGCTGGAGAACCGAAATCAGCTCCCCACCTTTGGCAAATGTTGTCAAGTTGGTGAGGAAATCAATAGCTCCAGGGCCATCCCACAACAAATGTCTCATTCCAAACCCAACGGTGGATCTCCCGCACTTGAACCTGGTGACCTGGCCCAGGATCCCAAATGTTCAAAGTCTTCTCAATGTTATTACAAGGGGTAGGACATGCAATCCAGTTGACAGAGATGGAACTTAAGCTGAAGACCCGAGCTTTGGACGGGCCGTAAAATTTCAAGGCTGGCTGTAATCAACCCACATTCAGATAGCCAGTGGAATGTGGGCCTCGCACTGACAGGCCTCTGCATTGATTGGTGTGCTTCACCAATAATGAGCTGAAAACCTCGCCTTGTGCTGGCCGTGGTGTCCAAATTTGTCAACCCATTCTTTTTCCTGATCAGTCCAGTATTAGTCCATCTCCAAAAAGGATCATGTAGTGGTTTATTAAATCTCTTAAGTCTGAACTCTGCCACTTTCCTCTGTGACCTGAGAACTCTTACTTTTCACTAACTGAGCCTTTGTCTATGCAAATGTGGTCCTGTATGTAGGCCAGCTGAAGGGAAGAAGAGAAGCACATGGCGCATATTTTCATTGAGAGAGCTACATGCAGCCACAAACAACTTCAACTATGACAACAAGCTGGGGGAAGGAGGCTTCGGGTGTGTATATTGGGGCCAGCTTGCTAACGGAGATCAAGTACGTGCTTAATTCACCACAGTTGTACCTCATCCTTGAATTAGATGGTGGCTAATTCTCACTTTGGTTTGGATCGTTTTCACTTTCTTTCACTCAGCGTCTGAGGAATCCCCACTATTCAGGGCTTACAAGGTTTCGATGGGACACTCAAGTCTCTCCACCTCCATCTCCTCAGATGCAAAGAACAGCAAATTGGCATCCCTGTTTTCTTTGAATGCTATACACTCAGTGGCCATCATTGTAGGTTACCTTTTTTTGTTATGTAAGTGATGTTCAGTGTCCAGAGCTATAATGTTACGGACCAGACCAATCATTAGGTTTGGACTGAGCTCCACAGGGGCTAGGATGCTGTCCAATTTTCTGTGAAGATTGAAAATAGAGATAGCAGCCAGAAGACTGTCATTAGAGGTATCCCCTTGAAGTTGCCACCCAATATCCAGAGCTGACAGCTTGTCTTGGGCAAATACAGATCTAAACAATATTATTATCCACAATGGATAGGCTAACTTAGTAAAAGCCTTCAACTGTACATCCGCTGTGAAGACTGAGAAAATTTGAACTTCAAACATGGCCCCACATCTGAGAGACTCACTAACTGTGGCAGTTAGGAGGCCTTCAATCACAAACAGCATATCTGTGCACCTCAGTATCCATCAAGGGAAATCTGTGTAAAGTCTACAGAGGCCAATCCAACTGAAGCAGACCTCTCATGGGCTTGGTGAAAAATATCATGGAGATGGATTCAAAGGATTCGAGTGGTAGCAAATAGAAAAGATTAGTAGTGGCCAAGGATTCACAGCTCTGTGGTTTGCGGAATAGAGAATAAATGCTGATAGAGATGAGATGGGATGAGATGGAAGGGAGAGGCGGGTGCAATCGACTTCTACATAAGGACCAAAATCTAAGAAACAAAATCCATCTAGAGACCTGCGGGTTGATGGGAGATGGAGCACTAATTCTGATAAGGCAATAATTGTATGGGGCACCAGATAAGGGCAGACATTTTCAATGTAGTTTTAACGGAGGGCGACAGCAGAAGCGGATAAGCATGTGAGGATTGCGTGGTATTGGGAAAGGGGAGAATTTGATGAGAGTGAGAGAAGGAAACGAAATCTCCTCTCAGGCAGCCTTGAATTTGAAGAACTCGAACTGCCACCAAATGAAATCCTGGAATGTGCCTGATGAACAACCTGCCGCCCCTCAGTTGTATACTGAAATCTTAGTCAACTCTATGTCAACCCACATCCAATGTCAAGAGAAGAGGAGAGAGAAGAGGAGAGGACAGGAAAAGGGGCGGCAAATGTAAATACCATAGTAATATCAATTCATTCAATCTCGTTAAATTTGATTTCCAGGTCTTGCAAGTCCAGTGCAACACAATTGTATAGACAAAAGACTTCCAGGAGTGAATGACAGGGATCATGGTGCACCCTCCAAGACCGAGGAAACAGTGATGTGCCACCCTGATCTCGCACGGGCCATGCTCATTCCATGTCGGGGGGGGGGGGGGGGGAGAGGCTCGGCTCATGCCTCGCACGTGGTTCTGTTCAATCAGCATACAGAGAGTAATTTACTGCCTGAGAATGAAAACAAAAAAGGAAGTTTATGACATTCACAGGGAAGAGCAGTCTAGGCCCAGAGGGTGTCTAAGAGAGCTATCCACTCCATTTTGAAAGAACTGGGCATGCTTCAGTTGTGTAAATTGGCCGAATTCTCACAAAATGTAGTTGATGGGTTTCCTTAAACAAAGTCGATGAACTGCAGAGTCGAGATGCTTCTTAAGGTTTGGAAACAAGGGTTGTAGTCTCTCCAGAAGAACTGCATGCACTTTGGGGGCAGGAGCAGCAACCAACCAGGGTGCCTGCTTGGGGGTCGGTTGAAAAGGAAGACCTGCACTTTATGTGAACTTCAAATACACCTTTGGTGAAAGCCTTTGATCATAGTGATATCCATTCATCTGGATGATCACCACATTATCTTTGACCTTTTCTCAAGGTGGTTAGATCTGCCTTCACCGCACCCCATGTGATCAATTTGTATAGGTAAGACTCACTCTACCCTGCCGCATGACAAGACCTCCATATCCAAGTGGTGACAAAGAAATTCATGCCCACATGGTAGTGCAACCTTCCCACGCAATAGACACTGAATTTCAAAGTTGACAGCTTATGACAGGAGGACCACATGTTTATTTATACAAGCCAGCCTCATAGTATAATCATAGGCAGGTCAGTATACTTAACTTGTCACAATCCGTGCACTTGTGCTCCCCCAGCTTCTTCCCTGGGGCTGGGGTGGTGGGAGGTGTCGTTGTTGGCGTCCCTTTCATCGGAACATGTCACCTTCAGTTTTTTGGATCAGGTTAACTAGACTTCAAGGAATTCTACTCCAGGGTGAATAGTCAGACCACGGGAGTCTGACCTATCAATACCAATCAATTATTTTGTTTGCTGCGTAAAAAGGGGAGAGGGATGACTTGGCTTGGCTGGTGTATCCATCTTGCTCTTCTTCTCTGAGCCTGGTGCCTTTGGAGTGTCTCCTGCAGGTCATGTCCAGCTTCCAATTACGAAGCTCCAAGGACTGTGCACAGGATTGAGAGGTCTCTAGCTATCTAATTAGAGATAGATTCATGACCATGCCACTAGAGAGAACTCTCTGTTCAAGTTTGGCAGATATCCTCTAGAAATCCCTTCACACAAACATCAATCTGCTGTGTGTGATTTGCCCAATAACTAGGCCCCAAAAGAGCCTGGGCTTTTGGCTCAGGCTCGAGACTGTCAAAGTTGGTAAACAGAGGTTCAGACACCATTCCCTTGATGGATTTGAAGAGGGTGTCTCTCTCGTGAGAGTACCCTGGACAATGAATCCCGCCCTGAGTTTAAATTCCAGTCTAGTGCCAAGGGTGGGTAAACCCTTGAGGCCATCCATGATGGCCTCCCCCATGCCAGTACATCACACCAGTTGTCTGAAGGGATCCACTTGGAGTCCCCCACTGGATCACTGATGACAGCTGCATGACCCAGTGCACGACAGTGTCAAGAGTAGAAACTCTTACCAGCCTTTTCTGTAAGATAAGTAACATCCACTGCATAGTATGGTTTGAGACGCTATCAGTACCTTGCCTTTTGGCGCCACTTACCGAACATTTAACAGATTTTTTGGTCATGGGAAAATACCTTTTGATCTCAGTCCAAACCAGGAAGTGGTCAGGGATCCAATATCAGTTCTGTCGATCAACACATCGGCACTCTGGGGGAACAAATTCTTGTCTACTATGATATAATCCACAATGTTCCTGACTCCTTTCTGATAACTCTGTCCTGCTTCCACGCGCTAATCTCACATTCTGGAGGGAGGGCCGATTAGTTCGAGAACGCAATGCCATGCTTATTTTTCTCACATGTGCTGCATGATTCCACCTGCCAGCTGCAGCATAGATGTTCGATAGTATCACATAAGTGGCAGCATCTTCTGGATCCCACTTAATAAGCTATTTTGCTGCACGTTCTGCAATTTCCACATTGCCATGAATTCTGCAGGCCCCAAACAAGCCCCCCCAACACAGCAGCATGTGGTTCCATTGGCGTTTGGTTAATAAACGTCTCTGCCTCATCCAATTGCCCTGCACGGCCAAGAAGGTCCACCATACAGGCAAAATGCTCCACTGCAGGAGTGAGCTCTTCGGGTCGCAGTAGGGGGAATACGTATTTCTGCAGCTTATTCTACAATCAATGGGGAAGGTAGTAGACAGACTTACCGGGCCCCTCTGCAGCCAAGCACTGGCACAGCTGTGGTATTTGCTACTTTGGTGGTGCTGTGATAGAGCCACCCCAACATGTGTGCCCCTGAGTTCACAAAACTGCATTAGACTAACCAAGAACGTTTCTCTTCCCTTTACCCATTTGAAGCCAATTGATTTACCCCACCCTGGCTGAGTTGGTTGGAGTTCAAAATGAACTTTTCCAAATTTATAAGATTTCCCAGCTCAGGTGAGGTTCACTAGCTACCCAAGGGTCATAGGTATGACACCAGTAATAGAGTTCGATGTTAGCAGCAAGTTCTCAAGAGAGGTGAGAGATGAAAGCCACAAGGGTATCGAACTTGTAAGGTTGTTCAGGCTGATGTCCAGATATTCCAGACCAATGCAGTTTGCTCATCTCGCTGGAAGACTAGTGTTCAAAATGTTGAATGCAAGATAAAGAAAATGGATATTGTCACAGCCTTAACTAACCCTCTTGGGGCCTTTTATTTTGGAAATTTGCTATGCGCCACTTCTAAGCGCCACTCATATTATTTTACTGCTGCATAAACTAGCAACAGACTTCTCAGAAAGATGTAGCCATGTGACGATGACCTAAATCACTGGTTAGAACTTTCCTGTGAGAGGTAGATGGTCTTGCCGTACTGACATGAATGGTTTTATCCAATGGGTTGTGACTTGTTAAGTTCATTGTATCGTGTTGCCGCTTCTGAAAAAATTTGAATTTCTGTTGGTGGGAGGAAGACTGTCTTCAGAGCATCCTTGGGGTAGTGGGGAACTTATGTGTACTCTGTTTATGTACTGGGTGTGGCAGGGAGGCTTTGGAGATTGTGAATGGGTGACGCCTGGTAGGTCAACCTCATGTGTATTCTGATGCCTGTGCCAGTCTTTGAGCACTGGAAAAGTGCAGATGGATCTGTATGTATTTGTAGTGATGGGACTTTGTTTACATCTTTTCCTACACAAACCCCACCTGATATCTTGTACAACCATAGTTGAGAGTCTTAATGCTCCCATTGCCAATGTAGCCTGAGTGACTGTGGAGACTACCTAGTCTAAAAGTTGGTACGTGGGAAGCTCAGGGCCAGCAATTCATGTGAAGTTCCCTTTAAAACCACTGTGTAAGACCAGGGAGTAGTTGAGCAGCTCAGTCTCAACCCTTTCCCAGTGCCAGCAAACTCTAGGGAGATGATGTCCATATGATCTGGTGCCAGTGTGGACAGAAACATTTGGACATATGGAGAGATGAAAATTGTTTGCAATCGTTTTAGACACTCTCGTCTTGGTTCATTTGAGTTGAACTCATAAAATCAATGTTTTCAGAGACACTGTAAAATTCGTGTTCGATTCCATCAATACAGACTCTCTTTTTCAGTTACCACGCCATCTCTTGTAAGCCTATACGTTCTGATGTGAGCTTCTCTGGTTTTATGACAGGAACAAAACAATTGTGAGCAGGAAGTGAAGGGCCAATCAGCACAGTTGGGCCTGAATCAAACATCAATGGACTAGGCCTTTTGTCTTCACTGGCTGTTGCTGCTAAGAAGCAAATCGATTGTGAGAGGGTCCCTAATCAAATGATGCTTCCAGGTACATTTTGTATTATGCATTTACGGCAAGAGAAATTATCTTTGTTGTACAGTTAGATTTCATTGATTCTGGTCCCTTAGGTCAACACCTAATCCTTGGATAGTAGGTCCCCAGATTACCGGCCAGGAACTGGCAGTAAGTTTCTCTGTGCTGGGATCCCCATCCAACCAGCTCCAGCAGAGGTAATGCTCCCCCTCTATCACATGGCATTCTGAGAAGTTCGATAGTCCCCAGTCCTACAAGCACTTCGTTAGAGACTGTGAGATGGAAAATGTGGAAGGTTGCGAGCTGGGGACTAGTGAATTCAGATATGATCCAAGCCCAAAATTACCACCTGTGTTGTGACATCTATCTCCAGGCACTGATTTCTTATTAAAGAGATTGGCTCTTTAAGAGTCAGCTATAATAACAAACAATGGCATTTGTTATACAAACTACCTTGAGTCTCCTTGGCAAATAGGCAACCTTCTCATCATTAACAATGTGAGCATGCTTCAGTACATACACTGATTTTTTCTCTCTCTCCATCTTCTGACCAATTATCTCTCTCCCTTTAATATACGTACTTCCAGTTTGTGAAATTGGTGAGGACCTTAAGAATGATCTTCCCCCTTTCTGTTTCCTGTTCAAAGGCATGACAGGGAGACGAAAGGCTCGAGCTTCTTCTCAACCTTGAATAAAACAGGCTGACAAAGGAATTACTGCACGGGGCGGCCATTGGCATGAGTTCGACAGTAAAGTGTATGATGACTGAGCAGTAACCCACTGCAGAGGAGGGGATCATCATGTGCTCCGGAGTTCACAACAAAGAGGGCCTATGTGGCCATGTTTGTCTATTAATGTCAGGAAAGGTTCTCATGTGTCTGTGGTACTTCATTGTAAGTTCACGAATGTACACAATCTTTGGAACAGGGGATTTAGCCAACTCGGAAATGGATAATACCGTGGACTGCCAATAAATTGCTGAACACGCCTGGCTGCGGGAGAACATGATAAAGCTATCATTGACGGTTTGCTATTCACATATGGTCAAACAAAATTTACATTGGACGTAAGAATAAATGGCTCAAGCAAGAAAAATATCAATGAGCCAACTTTCTTTCATGGTTTGATGGATGATCGTGACCTCACTTCTCCTAGCTTATTAAGGCACCTCTGTACCCCACTCTAGAATTCCAACTGATAGACCAAGATTTCCCTCCTGAGAAAGCTGGCCTCATGATGCATCCAGTCGAGTCAGTCCGAAGACAATCCCAGTATCTTTCGCGACTTCCCAACGAACAGGTCTTCATTTTTTAACTTGCCCGGCAACCAGCCCAAAATTGTTCCAAATGGCAACTGTGCAACGGCTACAGTCCTCCCCAATGAAACAGCTCCAAATGGTGAAGCCAAGGGTGTGTATGATGACAGCTTTGTGGAGGATGCTTCCTTGCTTAACTTCTTGATGTTCTCTACCACCACGGTCCCATGTTTACCTGCCAAAAACCCTTGCTTGATTTCCTACATACGCAGCAGCCAAGAGGTCAACAATTTGATGCGTAGCCTTGCTGGAGCACTCTCTCACTACTCTGCCACTATTCTAGAATGTACACGCAAAGCTTTCATTTGTTCTCTCTATAGAGATTTCTGTCCTGGCCAGGCCCGTAGCTATGAGCACCCCAACTCTTTATAACCTACATGAGGGATCGGGCTGAACTAAAGTTTCTGCTGTGAGGATGTCAATTAAACCTGTCTTCTGAACAAGGATTTGTCCAGCCTCTTGGGCTCTGTTCCCCATCATTTTGGCCTTCAAAGACCAGTCTCACCATCATAGTCTGCCAGGATTATCTCCCGTAACTGTGTAAAACTTTTCAGTATCTGCATCCCCGCCCACAATATCATCAATATTACCTCCAGCGGTTCTACAATGGCATCTGTGCTCAGGAGCATGGACTTATGCCAAATTTGAGGTTCTCAAAAGGCCGGGTCAGAATTTGTTACACCTGTAAAGAAGGCTCGGAGGCTGCTCTTGTAGAAGAGAGGTCAGTAGCCCGAACATGTTGACAGTCAATAAGACAACAAGCACTCAGAAGATTGAAGCCATGCGGTTAAGGTCCCTGGTGTATTCTGACACTAGAAGGATGGTCTAGCAGCAGTTCATTTGATGGCAATTGACAAAGCGAAATTTCCATCTCCTCATTCAGTGGGTTATACCGCAAGGTCCCTGGTGTATTCTGACACTAGAAGGATGGCCTAAAAGCAGTTCATTTGATGGCAATTGACAAAACAAAATTTTCCATCTCCCCATTCAGTGGGTTATATGAAGGGCTTCTGGAAGTGGTAGTGATGCTGCTGCAGGTACTATTACAGAGGAGTGGATTATGTGCTTGTGGACCATGGCGACGGCGTCACTAGCATTTTGATGCATCTCAGTGCCGCTTGGGTGCGGTAGGTTCTCCCCACTTTTTCCTAGGCACTATTTCAACCTTTGGATTAAGCGATGGAACTTTAAGAACTGTGAATGAGCTATCCTACATGTTAACAGAATCACCTCCTGGAAATGTTGACACGAGCTGAAGGTGCTCCTGTGGAGACTGTGTTTTGAGGAGGAGCAAGCCTCTCTGGCTGATTGCAGTGTTGTCTGGTTTCGTTGAGTCGAGTTGAGTCAGATGACAGTGCAAGGTTTTGTATTTAGATCCTGCTCAGTTTAGTTCCTGCAGAACCTATTGAACCTGTCTCTTCTAAACCTGTGCTCCTCAAAACATTTCACATCTCATAAAAGAAAGAGTAAAGTATCACAGAAGACTCTTGTGGCGTTATCTATTTGTTTTAGGCCAACGGTTGGCAACAATCAAAAAGTTAGCGGGTGGCTGCCTCCACAGGGAGGGTGAAATGGTTCCAGCTGGCCAAGTTATAGGCACGGGTGAGATGGGGTAAGCCATGTCCCATCTACACTGGGTTGTGACCTCTCTCTCTCTCTCTCTCTCCGTGTGTTCCTAGGCTATGGCAATCAACGTCTTATGAGTTCATTCTCTCCCTTGTTCCACTTCTGATTCATTGTCCTGGGTACTCTCACCGGAGACACCCTCTTCAAATCCATCAAGGGATTTGTTCCTGTACCTCTGTTTTCCAACTTTGAAAATCTCAAGGCTGAGCCAAAAGCCCTGGAGGCCCTTTTGGGGCCTGGTTATTGGGCAAATCACACACAGCAGATTGATGCTTTTGTAAAGGGATTTCTAGAGGATATCTGGAAAACCGGATCAATTCTCTGTTCCAAGGTAAGACATGGCTGCAAGGCAACTACGTCTTAGATTTTCAACAAATATTAGGCAGGACGCACTGAGGGGGGATGAGCTGTGGTGAGCGGGTGAGCGTGTGAGCGGCCAAATTTTTTTAGGTTGGGATATGAGAATCTAATCAAACCTATTGGTTTGGCGAGATTTATAGGTTCGGCACCAATAATATGGCTTCGCATATAGGTTCGGTTTAGGTTTGGAAATAGGCTCGGGCTTGGTTCTTCGACGAACCACACATTGATAGTATAATATGTGGTTCGCTGAAGTACATTCCTTCAGGATGATCTGAAGGGCATACCTACCCTCGGCACTGGACTGAATTTTAAACTTAGGGCGGGGAGTACAATAAACAGATGCAGAGAGGAAAGGGAGATTGGCAAGGCCAAATGTGTGGGCAATATGCATTTTCTGATACGTTGTCCGGGGTATTCTCATCAGAGAGTGACCCTCTTCAGGACTCTGGTTTCCTGTTTTTTCTCATGTTTTTCTTTCCATTTTGTCCCATAAGCTCTATGAGCTTTCCACGGACGTTATAAAGCACCATTTCATTTCATTTCTCTCTCTCACACACTGTGTTTCTCTCTTTTGGCAGGTACATTAATGCATCTCTTTTGATTTGGAATGTCATATTCCCTGTGAAGGAATCAGAAGGGATACCCTTCTATTGTCCACCGCGGATACATATGGCCAGCAGAATGTTTCTTTGTATTACCAGATACCAGTCATATTCGCTGAAAGGCTGGTCTCTGTACATTACAATTTCAAACAAATTTGTAATTTGTTTGATACCCTGCAGAGGTTGCAAACTCAAAAAAGTTGGAACACTCTGATCCTGTCTGCAAATGCCATGAAGTGACCTGAGGGTAGGATGCAGTTAGGAACATGATTCATCAGATCCGGGCATGTTTAAATTATTATGAGTAAAAAGATCAGCCTTGTACATTAAGTTCTGAAGTTGGTTTAGAATTTACACTTTCTAAGGGGGGACCTGCTTGCAGAGCCCACCAAGGTAAGGTGGAGGCGGAAGAAATCCTATGAGCTTCAACCCTTACCCTCTTTATATACTGTCTCAAGGCGGCGGTGGAGCCTTCTAGAACGGTTCTGGAAAGCTCTAGAACTAGGAGGGCCCACCCTCCTACTTCTATGCTAGCTTGTACACGACGCCTCACATTCCAACAGGGGTGCCCTCCCTCCTGATTGGCTGCTCCAATCCTCTCCCTTTCTTCGACCTTCAGGAATAGCCCATACCAAAAGTTGGGACCCTTTATTTAAGTTCTTACAATGTTTTCCAGAATAATGTGGTTTAACTACCAGTCAGTAGCTAGTTGCATATGAGTGCCAGCCAGATCAAATCTTGCTCCTTCTCATGTGTGGGCTTTCATGAGCTGCTGATAAAGGGATAAAAATATGCTGGATTACTTTGAAAGTGGTTATTTTGTTTTCTATTCTTCACTAACCTGATTTGTGACTGGTCGATCCCACCGGGTGTTTCCCTATATTTATAAATATAAATATATATGGTTCAACTGAGTATTTTCTTAATATTTTCCTGCATACCTATGGCCTGGTCGCAATTGTTTAGAACTTCAAAATTCTCAAGCGTTTCTGGATCCCACAACATGATAATCTTGGTTAAAGGGTGCTATCCGCACTCTAAGGCCTCACTTGGCTTATTTCGTCCAAGTCCCTTTCAATGCATTTCCGTTTCATCCCCTGTTTTTTTTTTGGCTCTCACTTTGCAGATCCGCTAGGACCCCTTGAAAATGATCTCTCTAATAATTAACAACTACCCTAACTGCTGTCCCCCTTCCAAAAGGAAAGGCTACCCCTTGGGGATGAAGTGAGACCTCAATACTTTTTGATTCCGCACCATACTTTCTTCCCTACTTCTTCCTTGGCTACTGTAACTGCTGTTGAGACGTCAGCTTCTTTTAAAATACATAGTTTATTATTTAAATAACCAAGTGCAGGTCCAACTCCAAGAAGCACCATCCATTGCAGGGAAGGGAACGAGAAGGGAACACCGCCACAGTATTTTAACACTTGTGATAGAAATGGTGATGGGTCCTCTGTCTAGGGTCCTCAAATATTCAATGGGCGGAGTGGCTGGGTGCTCCACTAGGCGATGTGAGCGTACCGGTTTGATAAGATGGGAGACAATGAAGCGGTGGAGACCCCGCCACATAAAAAAGTTCATCTCTAATGTCTTGTCCAATTCGGAATGCGATTTTATAAAATAAACTAGAGGCAACTGGGCAGGTTGGGGAATTTATTTTCTTTGCAAGCAGTTTGGATAGAGACCTCTAACTTCCAATTCGGAATGTGATTTCATAAAATAAACTAGAGGCAACTGGGTAGGTTGGGGAATCTATTTTCTTTGCATGCAGTTTGGATAGAGACCTCTAACTTCCGTCTTGTCGATTTTATAAAATAAACTAGAGGCAACCGGGCAGGTTGGGGAATCTATTTTCTTTGCAAGCAGTAGATAGAGACCTCTAACTTCCGTCTTGTCCAATTCGGAATGCGATTTCATAAAATAATAGAGGAAACTAGGCAGGTGGGGGAATCTATTTTCTTTGCAAGCAGTTTGGATAGAGACCTCTAACTTCCGTCTTGTCCAATTCGGAATGCGATTTCATAAAATAAACTAGAGGAAACTAGGCAGGTGGGGGAATCTATTTTCTTTGCATGCAGTTTGGATAGAGACCTCTAACTTCCTACAATTTGCGATTAGCTCAACCATGGTCAACGCACAATAAAAACCTCATCCACTCCAAATAAAAAATGAGCTCTTCAAAACTTGACAAGTGCTCGGAAGCCCATTGAGTGGCTAATGATCTGTGGTGGCCTATGTCTGTAATCTTTGAAATTACATGCCAGTAATTAGTGTGTGAAGTCTATGTACATGAATTACATGCGTCGTTCCAACAAAATTTGTTGAGAATTTGCGCGCTAACAACATAATAATTATCCAACGCTGACTCTTCAAACATTTTGAAGTTGCTACACTTAGACCCTCCTTTCATGCACATGAATTATCCCAATCTACAAGCCACTAATCTACAACAGCAGGACTAATTTTTAAACTTCAAAATCTCAGTGTTGCTCAGGAGGTGACTAAGGAAGAGTATTTTCAAATCTAGGACAGATCTGTGAACCCCCAGTGACAAATCCTCATATAAAATTCGCACAGATTTTTCGAATATTCGAATGAGCCACTCGCTTAAATTGAGCGGCAGCTCTTTGGATCTGTGTGTCTCTCTCCCCGGGGCACTTTGTTTGTTTGTCATCTGTCACATTTAGAATATCAAGGTTTGACGATGCACCATTGTGTACTCAAGCGGTAGTCTCTTGTTTTCTCTAAGACCACTTTGCTATGGCGGATCAACGTAGCAACATGAATGCATACTTTGACAACGATTAGGTGTTGCCCAATTTGCTTCTGGCAAAGATAGTGGCTAGATTGCCAATGAAGAAAGTGTGAGTTTTCTACGTCCTCCATCTTGAGGAGGCTGTATTAGAAAGCTGAACAACCAACATGCAGCCCAGTGGTAAGGGCATATACCCTTTTACCAGTGGTTGCGGGTTCAAACCACCCTGTTGGTTGTTACAAAGGTGTCCACCTTCTTACCGGAAGCTAGTAGCCCTTCTGGGTCAAGTGACACCATAAGTTACGCTTGCTTCGGCAACGCGTCAATTTTTTTTTATTTTTTTATTTTTCCCCTAGAAAGCTGGCAGTAAACAAAATGAGGACACTACTTGAGACAGACATAAGAGACTTAGAGACTACAATCTAAGATGAACACTAAGCCTATTAAATTCTGATTAGATGGACACACAATATATACATGTGAGACCTCCGTGAGAGGCAGCTCTTGCTAACTATATCAACGGCACTATTCTCGAAGTCACACCTATCTGCAAGAGAAAAAGACAAAACTAATAACTAATGCAAGTTGCACCCCAACTACCCTAGAGGTGGCAACTCCGAAACTGAAGCACCATCGGCTGGCTTCTCCGAAACTCAAGCGCTAATCACCGAGACTGAAGCTCAGCCTTGATCACCCTTAGTTGACACTCCCCCTTGCTCAAGGTTGAGTTCTCTCAGTTCCAATATTCCCATGCATTTGGAGTGTTTGGGTCCAGGAACTGCTTTTGTCAATATGTCGGCTCTCATATCCGCATATGATACTCGAACACAACTTCTCCTTCAGCCATCAGCTCTCGCACATAATGGTGCTGAATGTCTATGTGTTTAGTTTTCCTGTGATGAACGGGATTCTTGATTAGGGATAGACATCCCTAATTGTCACATAATATCACAGTTCCTTCCTTTTGAAAAAATCCAAGGTAACTATCTCATCACTAGTTCGCGAGTATTGAAGCCATAGATTCTTGGTTCCCTGGAGGTATCGAAAAATCCGTTTTACAGCTCTCCAATGTTCTTCCTTTGGGTCATTCATAAACTGACTCACAATCCCCACTGCAGCAGCAAGATCGAGTATTGTTGCTATCATCACATACATGAGACTTCCCACAGCCTCTCTTTACAGAAAATTATGATCAGGTACATCACAACTTGTTTCTGTTCCCGATTCGCAAGTCATTGACAATCTAACATTCACGTCGAGGGGTGTACTTAGTGGCTTGCAATTTTGCATCCCAAAACGACGTAGCAACTCCTCTATGTACCTTGTTTGCCCAAGACTCTCTCCCTGTCACGGATTACTTGAATCCCTAGACAATATTCCAACTCCCCCAAGTCTTTCATTTCGAATTCAAGAGATAGAAAAGCCTTCACCTCATTTACAGCCTTAATATCTTTGTTAAGAATGAGTAGGTCATCCACGTCAATTGCGAGGAACACTGTCATACCTCCATTTTTTGTCATCACATAGATGCTTTGGTCTGACTTGCACCTCGTGAAACCACTCCTCTTGAGAAACTCGTCAATTCTCATATTCCAAACCCTCTGAGACTGCTTAAGCCCATATATGGTCTTTCTAAGTTTGCAAACAAGCTTCTCTCGATTTGCAACTTCGTAGCCATTGGGCTGCAGCATGTACATGTCTTCAGTGAGCTCTCCATTTAGAAATGCACACTTCAAGTCCATTTGGTGAATTTCCAAGTCTAGCATTGCTCCAAGGGCTAGCAGTGTGCGGATGGAAGTGAACTTTGCAACGGGGGCAAAAGTTTCACTGAAGTCAACACCCTGTGTTTGAAGGAAACCCTTAGCCACGAGCCTCGCCTTATACCTGTCCACTTCGCCATTTGATTTTCGCTTAATTCTGAAGACCCATTTACTGCCTATGGCTCTTTTGCCTTCTGGAAGCTCTGTCAAAAGCCACGTGCCATTTTGCATGAGAGAATTGTGTTCCTTATCTGCTGCATGCTTCCACTGTTCGGCATCATTCCTTTGAAGGGCTTCTCTCAAAGTCAGCGGCTCTTCTCCTGTTGCGATGCAAGCAAAATCAACAAGTTTTGACGGTGCTCTCTTTAAAGTTTACTCGGGTAGACTTACGGGTCTCTGGAACAATTTCCTCTCTAGTTGGTGCAGGAATCTGCAAATCAACAACAAGTCGAGGAGGTGATGATTCATCTCTCAACGGGGTTTGTGGTGTTGGCTCCCCCCCGTTGTCTGATTTGTCATCTTCAACGACCTCTTTTTCCTTTGACTCAGATCCCACTTGACTTTCATCCTCTCTACCCAAAAAATTGTCAGTTGAGCTGATGTTGGTTTCCTCATTGAACACAACATCACGGCTGATGATCAATTAATTCCCTGTAGCTTTATTCATTAACCTGTAAGCTTTTGAATCCAAACTATATCCCACAAAAATACATTTTGTACTTTTAGGCTCGAGTTTGGTCCTCAATTGATCAGGCTTGTGAGCATAAGCCTCACAACCAAAAACCCTTAAATGCTTTACCGTTGGTTTTCTCCCACTCCATACCTCCTCATGCGTCTTCCCTTCAACAGATTTGTGGGGACTTCGTGCTTTGAGATAAGTAGCTGTGTTAATAGCTTCCGCCCAATATCTTGACGGCAACTTTTGCTGAAAAGCATACAACGGGCAGATTCCACGATCGCCTGATTTAAGCACTCAGCAACTCCATTTTGCTTGGGGCTGTATGGTGTAGACGTTTGGTGTTGGATTCCGTGAAGTTTCAAGAACGCTTGAAATTCTTTCGACATGAATTCTCCTCCATTATCGCTTCGCAGTACCTTCAAATTCTTCCCAGTTTGGTGGTCCCCACACGTCAGTATGAACTAGTCCAAGAAGCTCCATCGTCCGAGTACCTCCTTCCTTCGGAAATGGTTCCCTGCAATGCTTCCCTTGCACACAGCTCTCACAGAATATAAACTCAGCTTTTGCGGATATGGAAAGACCATCCACAAGCTTATTTCGTGACATAAGCTTTGCACTCTCTCCATTTAGGTGACCTAGCCGTTGATGCCACAAGTTGATGTTGTCTGGTCCTCCAACACTAGCAAGATGAGCATTCTCCACCACAGCTAATTTGGTGCTACACAACAACTTGTAAAGACACTTATCACAAACACCATGTCCAACCACCACTTTCTTGTTATTTCGTATGAGGCAACTATTCTCTCCAAACTCGAATATATGACCTTGTGAGGTTGCTTTCGTCACAGAGAAGAGATTCTTGGCTATCCCAGGGATGTGTAAGACATGGGTTAGTATAGCCTCAATGGTGTTACTTCCCACCAACATCGACATGGAAATTTTTCCTTTCCCCGTGGCTTCTTGAGTAGAGTTATACCCCATACTTAACAGGTGGAATACTCTCATACTCAATAAACCAATCTCTCCGATGAGACAAATGGGTGGATGCCCTAGAGTCTATGTACCACACATCTGAGTCAGAGAAGATAGATATATCTGACACAAAAGCATCACCACTAGTTTCAGCACTATTTCCCTGTTCACTCTTCTTTTTCTTCTAGTCGAGTTTTCTCTTCTTACACTCTCTCGCTCAGTGGCCAGACTCATTGCAATAATTGCAAATATCATTGTTCTTGTCTCTGCCTATAATCCGTCATGTTCTTCTGGGCATACTGATTCGCTCGACTTAGACTCAGAAGATCCACTCTTCTCGTCAGACCAAGTCCGATAAGTATGCCATGCCAACACCAGAGGAGATCTTTGATGCCATCGGACCTGGAGTCCTGCTGCAGAGAGGGTTGCAGTCACAACTATATGACTAATATATGACTACATTGTCTGTTGAGCGCTGCCTACATGGAGAGGCTTCAGCGGGACACGTGCGCCACTGCGCAAGCGACACGTCATGCATTCGTCAGGGGATCATATGACTATATGTCTGCAAAGTGATGCCTACATGGAGAGGCGACGGATGGACACGTGCGCCACTGCGAATTTGACATGTCACGACTTCTTGCCATGATCATATGACTACATGTCTGCACAGTGATGCCTACATGGAGAGGCGCTAGCGAGACACGTGTGCTATGGCAGATTTCACACGTGGTGTCTACATGACTCGCTTATATGACTACAGGGATGTCTACATGGAGAGATATTAGCGGGACACCTGTTGCACTTGAGATGTAACATGTGGCACACAGACAAAATATATGACTAGCATATATGACTACGGATCTTTACACGTGGTGAAAATATGGATAAAGAATGTCATGTCATATTCTGCCACGTGTTCTGGTTTGAGCAAGAGTGATGCCACGTGTCATCAAGATTGTTTTCCGAAATAGTTTATATTTTTAATGTTCATATTTTAATTTTTAGTTTTCATTTAATATTTAAAAGAACAGGGAGATTGCAGCCTTGGATTTTTTTTTAATGGTATTATTTTAATATTATTATTTAAAATGAAAGTGAATTAAATGATTTAAAATCTTCATTACATGGTGAAATTCCAACATGAAAACAGAATGGATCCCTCCTGCATACTATCAACCACAAGGAGAATGAAAATAGTCAACTACAGGGCAATACAAGCCCTATAAATCACATCACAAAAATCCAAATGAGACCAATATCCCAATGGACACCTCAAAAGCCACAAGGTCAAAAAATCCATGCCTCAAAAGGCCCAGCCAAAAACAAGCAAGCCCACACATGGGCTGAATTGTTGTAGCTAGTATGTTCTAGTGCTATTAGAATCAAGAACTCTGTTAAACAGTGCAATACTGACTATCCCTTCCGCAGCTCCATAAGTTTCAGTAACTTTAGACTCCAAAGTGTTGTCTGGCCAACCACCTGCCCTAACTCGGTCTGTTTCCTAACACCATTCACATATGGTAGAGGGGTGTTACTGACACATGCCTCTTTGATGTACACACAGGCATAATCAATGGGCACAGCAGGGTACCCGTAACCCACCACATCACCTTGAAGAGCAACAATCAGCCCTACTCCACATTTCTTGCGTTTGGAGTTCACATCCAACAGCCGAACCTCGTCACCCACCCTGAACTGTGATCCCAACTCCACACAAAAAAGAACACGATGTGAAAACCCATGACATACACACGACTAGGACACTCAACATTTGCGAGTTAAAGAGAGCCCCAAGGTTGGAATAACAGACAAGACAACGGCCTGGACTTACTCCATTTGCAGTCTCCAGTGGTGGTGAGACCTCTTTTGGGGGGCTACTCGCCGGGTCGACACTCTTGCCCCTCGTCTGTACCGGCTTGTCGACAATATCACCTTTGTTTGTCACAAGTTCATGTGTCACAGACCAGAGATCAACCAGGAAAGCAATGAGCAAACATGAATAGTGAATAGAAACAAAATCCAAGTATGAATCAAACAAAAAAAGCCAACATGAAAAGCTGCAAAGAAAACCTAGCATTAATCAAGCAACCGAGGAGAAGCATCCAGGAAAGCAATGCAATGAATGAATCCACAAAAATGTAGCCTCTGGAGCACTGTCAGAATGTTTGTACCTTCACATTAGCAGTGTTGTATGGTTGTTGTCCGAAAACAGGCTAAGACTCCAAAAACTTGGGAATACTGGCAGCTTTCGATGCCTTCCACAAGAAAGGCCACAACACCTCTGTTAGATACTCATCAGTTGGTGAATCCGGTTGCACCTTGGTGTGTCGTCAACAAGAACAGTGTCCTCATAAGTCCATTCTGGCCAGTCTGCCCACACTGTAGACAAGTTCTTGAAATATAATGGCTTTGAATCAGACCCCTTACGGCATGGGAGGACTGGATCCTCGTCACAGTGAAGGGCATCCCACTGGAAAACCAGGTTAGTGTGGGTTGCAAAAATATAGTCCACCATTGGGAAGAAGTTGCGAGCTTGGCAACAAGACCACACCGCCACCTCAAAGTGTTCAAAACACTTTTGCAAAAAGTCATAACAGCGTGGTCTCAAAACTACCATCTTCTTGCCACACATCTTCCCCACAAAACCTTTGGGAAGGGATGCAGGCCCATTAGCAGAATGAAAAGATTCACATAACAGACCATTTAAGTCCAGAATTAGTAAATGCTTCCTCGTTGGTCCAGAAAGTAAACTGACATTTGGCTTCAACATGTGAGCAGGAGAAATTAAAGCAACCTGCTTGTTTGTTTTGTCCCCGTCTGCATCTTCCTCCCCATCTAAACTCCCACATACCTGCATACCAGAATCCGGTGTGCCCGGCGGCTCTGTCACCATTGCCCCCTGGACTGCTACTGCCTTTGTACGTGGCAAGGGCTGAATTTCCACGTGTACCTCACAGCTGGCCTTCCCTGTATCCTGCTGCTGCTCGGTCAAATTCAAAAGATCATCAGTGACAGGAAGACATAAGGGCTTAGAGTGAGCACCAGTTACCGTCTGAAATTGGGATTCCAAACATTTTGATACTGTCACAGCAGACGTATCCATCGTAGATGTCACTGGTCCTGCGCCTGGTAGATTAATCCCCAATCTGGTCACAATGGCTTTCTGGTATACTCTGCATCTGTAATTTTAATTCTGCCATGTCACGTCCTTGTGATTCCACCAGTTTGTCCAAGCCATCCATCTTGCCAACTACTGTAGAATATGCGAGACTTCCCTCCTGCCAATCCATGAAAACTTGCCCAAGTATGAATCAAACCAAAAAAACCTAGCATGAACAACCATTGGAAAGAAAACCCAGGCCAAAAGCCGTGAAAAAAACCCTAGCAACCTATGATGCAGCAACCACTCTAGCAAACGTGGAAAACACACTTACCCGCCTGTCACTCCCAGCTGACAACCGTGACACTGAACCCTCTTGAATTTCATATAATGTAGGAGGGCACCCTGATAGTGTTTCCTACAAATTAATCCATGCCACAAACAAACCCATGCCACAAGTCAGTAAGCAATGTGAGGGCTGACTATATACACATAGCAATTCAATGAGGAACAAAATACAGAGTCGTGATGATGCCACTTACCAAGCGTGCTTCCACCATTGCCTTCCCACCACGGCCAGTCTTGGTAGGATTCAGAATTGCACCATTTGCCTTCTTCATGTTGCCCGACACTTTGTGGAACACTTCTGTCTGCCAGTAACTTACAAGCTTGTTCCATACCTCGTCAGATACAGTAATGGGTTTCCCCTTACCACCCAACCACGCAGTGTGTGCTTCATAACGCTGGCTCTTCATTATTCTGCCAATTGTTTGTTTTAGGTGGAAGTCTTTTAACTCGTGCGGCGTATATGAAAATAGCTTAGCCAGGTGATCTCTGATTTCGTATACAACTTCATCAGGTTGGTTGTTGATGGCAAGGGAACAATCTAGCTTGCGATAAGCCTGTCCTTTAAGGGCAGCGTGCCATACATTCCGGGTCTGACCATACGGGGCTCCTTTGAGGTTCGTCAAAATCACCGTGGGAGGAAGACCTGCAGCTATTCTCTCTTCCTTGACCTTGGCAGCTTCAATTTTGGCTGAGCTATTAGCCCTCCTTAAAGCATTGGTTCTATCATTCTTTGAAACGGCACCCTCCCCTCCTTCAGAGACCTCCGTGCGCTCAGGAGAATTCAAAGCAGGATCCTGCCAAGTAGGGACTGGTGGCCATGGTTGTTGGCCAGAAGGCCGAGGACCATACTGGCCATACTGTCCATAAGCAGGAGGATATTCCGGTGGCCTGCCACCCCCATAGCTATTAGGGGGTGGCAAATATGGTGGAGGAGGATACTGGCCATACTGCCCATATGGAGGAGCACCATATTGACCCTGACCATACTGAGTGCCAGACTGTGGGTACTGAGGCATACCATAATAAGGTGGGGGTACTGGTGGCACAGAACCCACAACGTTGGGAGAGTTAGGGCCACCTCCTGCGTTCTTGTGGGCGCCATCTCCATTGCTAGCAGCAGGGATCGTGGATCCAGTGCGCTTGTGCTTGCCCTGAAAAGAAATTCCCCCAGTACAATGTGGGTGATTACACATACATATAGGCAGCAAGCAGCAAATCCTTGAATTCAGGCAAAACAAACTGAAGCACATATCATTTGTAAAGACAAGATTACCCAAAACTCAGTATGATCTTGGGCAGTAAATCTCCCAAATTTGATTGGCCCCAATGATGTCCTCCCAGTACATTTTTGAGCCCTCTTAGGTATGGGGTGTTCCTGAAATCCATAGCAAGAATTCAAATGGACAAACCTGATGGGTCCATGAGAAGTATCCCTCCAAGTTTTACTGATATTCTGGGTGCATAAGTAACCCAAGTATCTCTATAAGTAGCCATTGTAGCTTAGTACCAGGACGTTGGTTTCATGGGGCAAAGAATTTGAACACACCTGAAGTCTACATTGGCCTGACATCATGCCTTTGGCACTTCAACTTGTCTAGTGGAAATCATTTGTGATTGTGCCTTGGCTGACCCCTGCATTGTCCAACTTCCCTGTCTTGACAGACATACCCTATCTCTTCGTGATTTTACCAAAAACATACATAATTAGAATCATGGTCATTGTGAAGAACTATAACTCACAGACGGAGAAGGTGTTCGTAGTGTAGATGATGGGCGTTTTTGTCCTGCGACATGAGCATGGGCATGTTCTCCTCGGCTTGCCGTGGCATCCGCCGACGACGCACTCGCCTCGCACTGGCGTGGGAGGAGTGGATCGTCCTCATCGTCCTCAGAAGAGCCCTCATGCAGAATCGTAGTCTTCATCGTCTTCAGTCTGGCACTTTGCCTTGCAGGACCTTGATCCCTACCTTTTTCCTTCGGAGCGCGTGGCTTGCGAGGGCGATTCGCTCCCGCAAGCCTGCACAAACACCTCCATGACCTCCCTCTCAAACAATCACAAACAAATGTAAGCATACATACCCTAATACTCTTAAGCCTACGCTGAACCACAGCCGCACCCTACCAGGACGTAATGCCTGCCACGAATGACGGCGGACATCTCCCGCCTAATGACACACCCTCCTCAAACCTAATCGTCACTCACTGCATGTTGTTTGCCTCTCTGTTTGTACAAGTCGCAGCTACTCGCCCCCATTTGTGCTATGAAGCTTATGATCGCTGTAGGAAGGTTAGAGGATAAGGCAAATCGCAAGTTTAGTGGGTGGGTATCCAAAGTCAGGAACTAAACTCACCCATCTATCGACTGCTTGAACGTTGCTTCCACCTCCTTTATGGCAGCAATCCGGCGCTCTCGGAACTTCTCGTACTCAGTGAGAGGGACTGTCACTTCGAAGACCTTCCGCTTCACCATGGACACTCAGAAACGATACTTATAGTATACTATAGATATAGAAATAGCACATTGGCAGCTGGTGCAAAACTAGAGACAATGCACTGTGCGTAGCATGCAAAGAGGGAAGGGGTGACGTTCAAAGCATGTACAGTGCAGGTGGCGAACGGATGCGTAGGCGTAGAATAGATGACCGTCTATGGCGAATGGAAGAAGCTTATGCCACAAGGAATGGGCATACAAAAATGCTATGCAACTGCGATGAGTGTCATGGAGGAAAAGTACTCTTGTTGGAAACAGTGAGGAATCATTACATGATACACGGGAGGGATCCTCTTCTCCAACGCTGTTCTCTTCCGGTAAGATCGTCACTTTCCCTTCAGCACTTTAGTTTGAATTTTGAATGCAACGATCCTCTTCTCCACATGTCGACATTTCGTTGGGTGATTGTAGTCAAGAAGTCATAAGATACAGACGTGAGTATGACTACGCCACTTCCGTTATCACTTTAATTAATGCACATGTCGTGTTTTCATTGGTCATGTGTAGTCATGTAGTCATATATGACTAAGTAAGTGACTGCAACTATGACTTCAATGGTTACAAATGTCGTGTTTTGATTGGGTGTATATTCATAAGATACATACGTAAATATGACTGCATCACTGCAACGTCATGCCTCCTATGTCATAATATGAACAAGTGTCACATCGTTGTTGGTCCACTCACAAGATGACTATTGGGATGCAGGGATGTGAATATTCAGATGATGAAGACGAAGGCCCTGCGGCACAGCGGGAGCCCAATGTCACAGAGAACGCAGATGAGAGTGGTGGATTGGAGGTAGAAATGCAGCGTGCATTGCAGGAAGCGTTTCTCTTTGCAGATGCAAACAGAGAGGACCCCATTCATGGTGGAACCGATCACACATTTGCCGATCATGACGATGATCTCGACGATTCCGGAGACAATGAATTTGATGAGAATGCTCACCTGCACGTTGATCCCGAGTATGATAAACTCTCGAGCGTCGCAATGTCCACTTTTTGAAGGGTGCTCCATCAGCCGGCTGCAAGCAACTTTGACGTTGCTGAACGCATGCACTACCCACAAGTGCACCAATGCATTTGTGGATGAGCTTCTGGGATTGTTGCGTAAGAGTTTTTTGCCTAAAGAGAATTCATTGCCGAAAACTCACTATGAAGCAAAAACCATGATTGCCAAGATGGGATTGCAGTACACGATGATTCATGCCTGTGAGCGTGGTTGTGTACTCTTCCGTGGGGAGTATGAGAATGTAGACATTTGCCCAGTGTGCCGCAGTTCCCGTTACATTCCAGGTCGTGGAAGTGTGCCCAAGAAAGTATTGCGACACTTCCCTGTCATTCCAAGGTTGAAACGTATGTACCGATGTAAATCGATCGCTAACCTCATGACATGGCACGACAGACATAAGAGCCAGGATGGGTTGGTTCGACATCCAGCTGATAGCAAAGCATGGAGACACATTGACACCACATTTGCGGATTTTGCTGCAGAGCCACGATCTCTGCGATTTGGATTGGCCTTAGACGGTGTAAATCCCTACGGAGCTCAATCCACAAGTTGGAGCACATGGCCCGTTCTCTTGGTCAATTACAATCTGCCTCCGTGGTTAATGACCAAAAAGTTCTTTGTCATGTTAGCGCTACTGATTCCTGGTAAGGAGTCTGTTACCTCGGACAACGTAGATGTTTACCTGATGCCCCTAGTGGAAGAGCTATTGGAACTATGGAGAGGGATTGCAGCTCATGATGTTTCCCGTCCTCGTGGTCAACGCGAATTCACACTGAGGGCAGTGTTGATGTGGTCAATCCATGACTACCCTGCATATGGCTTGCTCTCAGGTCAAGTGACGAAAGGTTATGCTGGTTGTCCAGCTTGTGGACCCGGGGTGACTTCACAGCAGTTACACACATGTGGAAAAATTGTTTTCCTAGGCCACCGAAGATTTTTGGCCCGCAATCATCCATATAGAAGGTCAAGAATGTTCAATGGCGCTACTGAGCATGGAACTAGACTGGAACACAAATCAAGGACCTTGCAACAGCTCGCACTGCATGGGTGGAAAACGGAGGGACGCCAGATAGCAGGACAGACCCAGCAAAAACTCATGGAGTTAAGCGATTGTCAATTTTATATGTCTTACCTTATTGGGAGGTAATTCCTTCATGGCCTTTAAATTGGCTGTGTACATTTTTGCGTTTTCTGTTTAAATTGTGATGAGTAAATGCTCAATTGCTTATGTGTTCATTTTGTAGGGTCTCCTCATCCGCCACACGTTTGACGCAATGCATTGCGAGAAGAACTTGGCTGAAAATATTATTAAAACTATCTTTGGTGAGAAAGACACATTGAAAGTTCGCCGTGATTTGGAGCTACTTGGGATGCGCCCGGAATTGTGGCTACAACGTGATCCTGACAGAGCAGATACGTTAATTATGCCTCCTGCCCCTTATGTCCTCACTGAGGCTGAGTTACAAGTCTTTCTGGAGATTGTGCAGAACTTGAAAGTGCCAACAGGCTACGCATCAGCTTTCAAAAAGCATGTGGTGAAGAAGAAGTTGTCAGGCATGAAATCACATGACTATCATGTGCTCATGCAGCAAATTATACCGCTTGCTATCCGTGGGCTCATGCCAAGTGGTCCTCGAAGGGCCATTTTGCGAGTATGTCGTGTATTTAAGAAGTTGTGTGCAAAAGTGGTGAATCCTGTAGAGTATGAGGAATTGAGAACTGAAGCAGTTCTCACTCTGTGTCTTATAGAGAAGGAGTTCCCACCATCATTTTTTGATGTGATGACACATCTGGTTGTTCACCTAGTGGATGAGTTGTACTTATGCGGGCCCGTAGCATCTCGTTGGATGTACCCCATGGAGCGGGCAATGAAAGATATGAAGGGCTACGTAAGAAACATGGCAAGGCCCGAGGGGAGCATGGCAGAAGGATACCAATTTGAAGAAGCATTGGGTTTTTGCACAGAGTATATGGCAGGATTTGATGGAAGTGTACGAAGGGTGTGGGATGCAGATGAGGCAGAATCTGTGGAACGTGAAGTTGTGGAAGGAAGTTCTAAAGCCCGAAAATTGAATGACCTGTGTGATATTGTACATGAGTACATCATTCAGAACCATCCTCGTCTATCAGTCATGTTGGGGTAAGAAATCTACTTCATTGACATTCAGATTTCCAAGTTTTAGTCATTTATCATTAGTTGGCATATGGCGTCTTTTCAAATCTCCCACGCCACCTCTGTCAATCTCCTGGCTGACCCTCGGATTGTGACAGGATATATGAAGCAGAGTCCACACGGATAGAAGCCAGACGACGCTTGTTTCGTGAGGAGCAAGGGCTGGAAGGCATGAGCAATCCCACGGCAATTCAGTACCCTCCTGATTTGCATCCTTGTCCTCCATTTGCTGTTTGGCTCCCTCAAGGTGTACGGGATCATCTCTCAATTCAATCAGATGGGCTTGATCCTACAACACGTGAGGAATTACTGGATCTTTCAAGGCCTCCATCATTTACTGCCCTGTCATTCAAGAGTATGACAGCGTATGGTAACCATTACAGGGTTACATCCCCCGGCATGAACACAACAAGTATGGTGTCTTTTGATTGTGGAGTCTCATCTGTTTTCCAGCACCAGCCCATTACCAACAATTCAGGCAATGACATGGAGGAACCTACAAGATATGTGGGTCTTATAAGGGAGATTTTGCAAATTGACTATGGCCAAACACAGCCTATAGTGTTTTTGTGTTCGTGGGTACGGGCGAGTCGCGTGGGTCGTCAACCTATGTCAATGAAGCAGGATGATGCTGGCTTCACACTTGTCAATTTTAACCGTATGCTTCCACCTTCTGAGCAACCTTTTGTGTTTCCTGGCCAGGTTGATCAAGTGTTTTTTTCTGATTGTGTGAGCCGGGGTGGAAAGTCGTCCTGGAGAAGAGCCCCCGAGCACGTAGAGTGGTCTGCGACATATCAATTGATAATGATGATGTGGCGGAAGTGGAAGGATTGTTAGCCCCACAAAGACTAGAGGAGACTGTGGTTACTGATGGCCCAACATGCAGCCGAGCGGTACCGGTTACTCCAGAGCAGGTGGCCTCCTTGTACCTCCGAGCACCCCGTATACGTGGTGATGATGTTCAGCCAACCCTTGGAGAAGATGAAGTCTGTGATGAAGACAATGATACATGTAGTGACCCAGACATAGATGAGGATGATGAAGATTAGATATGCGCGATTTGTGCACTCCAGTTATAGACCATGCATGATAGTTTAAGGTGGTAACACTCCCTTCGCATTCCCATTAAGATATCATGCTTGGACACTGGATTTTATGATCAATTATGGAGTGCTTTCCTTTCAGCACCCTTTATTCATTTGTTGTTGCAATTGGCTTTGGACCAACCCGTGCTGGTACCATTGCCATGGGTTCTGCCTGCAATGTTTTCTTGCCATGGATTCGGCACACGCCACGAAAGGCCATCCAGACCATCCTCTGGAAATGCTCCAATGTTGTTTCAAACATCTCCACATTGCAATGGATACAACACTGACATTAGATGAGTGAAAGTGAGACTAGACCTCCAGCCAGCCGGCTTTCCCACATCAAATTGAAGGGGATCTGTAGATTATAGATAACGGCTGTTGCCTTCTCAATGTCTTTTCCAATGACCTCTGCAATGAACTGGGGTATAAGATCCTTCAAATCACAAGTTTGAGCATCACGCACAAGCCACTTACGGGGATAGAGTTTCCAATGCGAACCATTGGTCTTTTATTGATAGCATTGTTGTAAAATACATGGACCAACATGGTCAATTTCGGGAATGACATATAGTACGCTTTCATGTACTATGTAAGCATGCAACTATGTACCAGTGACGTGGCTTGTTCGCCACTTAACCTGTTTGCCCATTCAGCCAGCTCCACATTGTCATGGATTTTGCATGCTGGATTGTGAGGCCATCCACACCGTCCTCTGGAAATGCTATCATGGGGTTTCAGCTATGTCCACATTTCCCTGGATTATGCCTGCACGAAGCAAGGCCAACTGCATTCAGCACCCTCCACTTTATTATAGTATTGCAGCAACATTCAAAACACTTCAATTTGTATCCATCGAAAACATCTAGGCTGGAAAAAGACATTGTTGCAGCAGAACTTAGGAAAGTACTTCTCCCCTTCCACTACACACGTGAAATGAAAGAAGCCAACCAACAGCATACCAGCCAAGAAAATATGAAACCAGCCAAGAAAAGAGCCAATATATGCAGTGAAGGTCGACACTAAATGAAACTTATCCAACACTTACATTAGAGGAGGGAAGCTAAGTCTTACCTCCATAAGCTTGCCCACATCAAATTTGGGAGCTTTCAGAATTTCTCCTTTCCGGTTGAATGAACTTGGCTACAAGATCCTTCAAATCGCAAGTTTGAGCTTCACACACAATGAACTTGCAGGGATTGAGCTTCCAATGCGAACCAGGAGTCTTATATTGATAGCATTGTTGTAAAACACATGGACCAACAATGACAGTCTCTGGAATGACATATAGTACAGTAATGACATATAGTACAGCATGCCGCTTCCAGTTGACCATCTACCCATGTAGGTTTCTTGTACCTATCCTTCCACAGGGAATCATAGGTAATGTGGAGCTTGAAATCCAGCCCTCTTGGATGAATGTGGACCCACACTCTATCCCTGCTCCTTCAGCTATCCATGCCTCTGACAGCCTACAATTCTACCAGCAAACACCCCAACCATACTGGTGTGGAGTTCTTCCCCAAAACACCCCAACCCTACTTATCACAATCTGAAATGCATCTGCTTCTCTCTGTAGTCCAACAGGCATTCGCCTTTTTGTCTCCATTGTCCCACCATTGGGGTCGGAAAGTGTTCACCCCAAAGCTTCTCCTCACCTCTATTATATGTTTTTGGATACTTCCCTGCTGCCACACTGGCAGTAACTTGCCAAAGTCACTCCAAACCACCACAGATGTACCCAACGACCTAACTTACAGAATTCAATATGCATCTTGCGGCCGAGTCTGATGAGAGGGCAACACAGGCTGAAATAGGTTGAAGAAGAAGGTGCCCTACCACATTGTCCTTGACCTGTCCTGACCCATGGAGGATTTGACCGATGACCTCTTGTGTGTGCTGCTTGTGTCTGTAGTCAGGTAATGTCGGATTGGTCTGTCAGATCGAACCACTACGGCGTAGATGAGTAGTCAGAGATTGAAACACGCTTGCTAAGACCAAGCTGACTCTCCCAAGAACGGCGAGCTCGCTTGTCCTCGTCTCGTCTCCTCCTCCTCTTCTCCTTCGTGCATCATTTGCTCAACGCCTCCATCCCACGCCCCTGCATATCCTGCTATCATCGCGTTCCATCCCTCAGCTATGTGGTGTGGCGCAGGAGACAAAAAGACGCCAAGTCCCAGCCCTCCTTTCTGTTCACGATTACACTAATGGGCAACCTTATTAGCAATTTTTTTAACTTTTTTAAACCTAATGGGCAACCTTATTTGCATTATATGTGCCTTCAAAATGACACGTGTAGTGATGTAGTCGTATAAATAGAGCTCTGAAACCATCTTCAGTCATGGAGTCATAAGATTCCATGAAACGTCGTCCACGTGTAGTCAAACATATCACACTAGTCATATAAACCATCCCTGTCATCATGGTCAACAATGTTTGACCAATGCTCCCTAACTTTCCGGAGTCATGTAGTGATATCCATTACTACAAAGTCATAAAACTAAAACTGTAATGCATTTCAGCGCTCTGTAGTCATGTACCTAGTGCAGTTTTTATGACTCCGCCAAACCCGTAGTCCTAAAAACGCTCATCTCTGGTAGTGAGTATAAGCAATCACTCAAAATGCAGAGTACTTTGGTTGCATAAGAATATTTGCCACTGTGGCAGGGGGTTGATATTTGGGGGTTGCCTTTAAAGGCGCCGTAGTTGGTGCACGGTCGGTGACAATATCAAGAGTGGTTTTCTCAGCCTGCAAACATCACGCCCAACACCCCTTAGCAGTTACATTTAGCAATGCATCTACTAATAGTTTGAAGTACCCAACATGTAAATGGCCACATTGTACAGAACTGATAGCCAACAGGTGCATGCATGCTCACCTCTAGTACGAAAACTGTTGCATGGAGAGGTGCCTCCAGTTGCAGCCTAACACAAGGCCCACAAAGTTAGCAATTATGGAAAATAAGGTCAACCGGGCAACGAGCAAGGTCGGCAGTTGTGAATGCTACAAACCTTGGTCCAACGTGCCAAAAAAAGTTTGGCATCCAATGGCGTGAATGCATGGAATGTCATGCTCTGACGCCCTAGCAATGTCCCACATCCATTCAGTATTAAAACCCTAACACATGTTCTAACCCTTTGAAATTTAATCCATGGGTCAAGCCATACATAGTCCAATTCATAAGCCATTCATCTTCTAACAAGGTTTCCAGGTCATTCACATTTAGGAAAGAACCTTGGTTTGATATATAACATTTACCACCATATATGCAAATTATAAACTCATCACAAAAGCAGATTGCAGGTCTGGAGATAAATCTCCGGAACCAGGCTCAAAGCATATCAGGTTCGAAATGAAACAATCAGCCACTCACGCCTTAAGTTCATAAAGTTTTTACCTCGGTTGTCCCACCATTGACTGGGGTCAAAAAAATATTCATTCCACAGCTTCTCCTCGTCTCAGCTGTTACCTGTTTTTGGATACTTCCCTGTTGTCACATTGGCAGTACCATGTCAAAGTCGCTCCAAACTATCAAAGGCTCACTCAACCAGCTAACTTGCAGAATTCAACATGAAAATTTAGGGCCGATTCTGATAAGAGGGAAAAAGAGGGTGAAATGTGTTGAAGAAGGTGCTTTCATTACCAGTGCCTGAGTTTATCATTGTGCCGCTGCTGCTGCAGCTTCTAGTTGACCAGTCACCATCTACCCATGCAGGTTTCTTGTAGCTATTGATCCATCTGGTACATTTCCAGCTTTGGTGATGCAACCATGCACCTCCGATGCCCTTTTCCAGGGCTGCCAGGCTTGCACACGCACTGCAAACGCACACAAACATGATGTGGTCAAACTTCACCGCTTCCCCCATCATTTGCTTTCAGGTCTCCAAAGCCCCATATAGCGCCCCTACTCTGCACACCCTGCAAACATCACATTCCACAACACCACATCTCATTCAGCCATAGTGTTGAACACTCCCTTGGCATCCTCAATGCTACCATATTTGGCATACATGGCCACCAGAGCAGTGTTCAGGATGACATCTGGAACAATTGCAGATTTGATCATGTCACCAGGGATCTCTTTGCCCTTTTCCAGGGCTGCCAGACACACTGCAAACACACACAAGCTTATGTCGGCGGGCTTCACCCCTTCCCCCATCATTTGCTCATAGGTTGGAGCCTCCATCCCGCACCCTGCTGTGCATACCCCGCAAGCATCGCACTCCACGACACCACATCTCGTTCAGCCATAGTGTTGAACACTCCCTTGGCATCCTCGATGCACCCACATTTGGCATACATGTCCACTAGGGCAGGGGCAGTGTTCAGAATGACATCTGGTAATCTGACAAACATTCTCCTTTTAGAATTGTTCCAGCAAATGCCCCAACCCTACTGACTTAGAGGCTATAGTGTCCAAAGCCATGTCCGTTTCCAAAAAATTGTCTGATGAAAATGAAGTTAGGCAGAAAACTTCCCTGGACTTGTTTCCAGTCTGTGACATGGGGGAGGACATCATGGATGACCTCAAGGGTCTACCCACTCTCGGCACCAGACTGAAATTTAAACTAAGGGCAGGAATCCTACCTTTGAATAGCAAACAGAAGCAGAGAGGAAAAGGAGAGTGCAATTGCACCCAACTCAACTTATCACACTAGTTCCTATGGTCAATTGCATCTGCTACACTCTGTAATCTGATAGGCATTCACTTTTTTGCCTCGGTTGTCCCACCAGTTACTGGGGTCAGAAAAGTATTCATCCCACAACTTCTTCTCATATCTGTTACCTGTTTTTGGATACTTAGGGACGACTCTGATAGCAGGGGAATTCAGGGTGAAATATGTTGAAGAAGGTACCTTCATTAGCAGTGGGCCTTGTTCTATCAATTGCGCTGCTGCCCTTGCTATTTCCAGTTGACCATCTACCCACTCGTAGCCATTGTGCTATTGAAGAAGGTGCCCCCCCTTCCCCCATCATTTGCTCATAGCTCTCCAAAGCCTCCATCCCACGTCCCTGCCGTGCATACCATGCAAGCATCGCACTCCACGACACCACATCTCGTTCAGCCATAATGTCGAACACTCCCTTTGCATCCTAGATGCACCCACATTTTGCAAACATGTTCACCAGGGTTTTGTTTAGGATGACATCTGGTACAATTCCAACTCTGAAGATGTCGCCATGGACCTCTTTCCCCTAAGCTGCCAGGGCAGTGTTCAGATTGACATTTGGCACAATTCCAGCTTTGATGATATCCCCATGCACCTCTTGCCCTTCTCCAGGGCTGCCAGGCTTGCACAAGCATTGCAAATGCACACAAACACGATGTGCTTCCCCCATCATTTGCTCATAGGTCTCCAAAGCCTCCATCCCACGTCCCTGCCATGTATACCTTGCAAGCATCACACTCCACAACACCACATCTCGTTCAGCCATAGTGTCAAACACTCCTTTTGCATCCTAGATGCACCCACATTTTGCAAACATGTTCACCAGGGTATTGTTCAGAATGACATTTGATACAATTCCAGCTCTGAAGATGATGCCATGGACCTCTTTCCCTTTTTCCAAAGCTGCCAGGGCAGTGTTCAGATTGACATTTGGCACAATTCCAGCTTTGATGATATCCCCATGCACCTCTTGCCCTTCTCCAAGGCTGCCAGGCTTGCACAAGCATTGCAAATGCACACAACACGATGTGCTTCCCCCATCATTTGCTCATAGGTCTCCAAAGCCTCCATCCCACGTCCCTGCCGTGCATACCCTGGACCAAGCTGACTCTCCCAAGAACGAGGTTTACTATTTCATGAGCAGAAACCATGAGCCATGAGCCATGAGCCATGAGCCGCATGAGCCGCATGAGCGGTGAGCCGAAGTCTAAGATACGCGGTTTTCATGAGCGGACTTCTCCAAATTTGGAAATGCGGCAGATTAAAAAAGTATTAAAATGCTAGTTTTTAATTTGACATTGTTGTTTTTGGAAGTTCCAGATCCTATAATGCGGCAAAGATATGTCGTGAGTAACAATTCCGCTCATGGTTTTGTAAATCTGCTCATGGAAAAAACTGACCGTGCAATGAGAAATCCAGTATACCACAACAAAAGGACGCTGCATATTGGCGTGTATAGAGTATTCCGCGGTTTTATATGCCCTAACATTGGAATGAAGCTGACCCTTCTGTCACGATTGTATGATCCCCATGCAACAACACAGTCTGCAGTGCTTGAAAATTCTTGCTTCTTCCTGCATTCTGCGGGAAAGGTTTGCCACTCCACTAGGAAATGCGGTGCCGCATTACGGTTCGCACGTGCGAGAATTCTGAGGGGTTCAGTGTTCTCGACGGTCGGCGCCCTGAAGACTCGGTGCGATTATCTTACTATGACCAAGGCTGCAACTACCAGTACCTACTACGTTACTTGGAACTGCGGCGCCGCATTTTCTTGCCGGGGGTCGAATGAGATAAGCAAAGTTTGGGAGAGCAGAAAAACAAGAACCCCCAAAAAAAACAAAAATCCAGGCACGTGGAAACAGAAGGTAATGACATAGTATTATCTTAGTTTGACCAAAATAGGTTACTGGTAGACAAGACATAAGTCAAACCTTTCTGTAGCCAAAGTTAGAGGTACTTGCAGTAGTACAGTTCTACTATAACTGAAACTCCGAAAAGGATGGGCGTAACATTGTCTTGTGCCCCGCAAGCCAAGCTCACTGGTCCCCTGGATCCATATTCAGAAGAGTGTACATCTCGTCGAGGCTCAACGCTAGTGCATGTATGAAGTGATGAGTTGTGGAATTACACCAGAGGCTCTTTAGGTACACGTAGTACAGATGTTTGCAAGGGCAGTATGATGCCCCCTTCTTCGCCATGATCTGGAAGTCGGTGCAATTGCAGGTGGGTAATTCTGAAATGGTGATGGTGTACACCTCATTGCGGACAACTGAGCCTGCCGTGGCCATCTGATACACACGCCCGAAGCCTGGTGGGGGCATTTATGTTGAGCTCTGGATTGTATAGTTCATCCCAAGTGCATTCCCCATCCTTGTCTCGTTCACTTTTGAGGGAGGTCGCCGTCTCTTCGGTTTTCCCCAATGGTGTGTAGGATGCTTAGAGTTGTCACATACATTTGATCTTGCTCTCATAGGGGTCGGTGGTGGAGGCTGTGGAACCGGAAATGGTTGTCTGGGAACGTCAGTGCGCTGCACCATCCAAAATTCTGCTGCAGTAAGGGCGTCGGCCTCAACCTGACTCATATTGTATCCCGGTTCCACCAGCCACACCGGGGGAGCCTCTGGCACTGCTTGTATGCCGTACTTGGGCTTTCCATAGACACAAGTCATAATGTCATGCCTACAGAACCAGAACTGGGTCGTCGTCGCCTCCGCAAACTTTGCATGGACAAATCTTCCCGTGAAAGTAGGAGCAGGGACAACCCCAACTGGGTTCTTTCTTATCATCTATCCACAATGTTGTCGTGTATCACTTGAATTGCAGAACACTTGCCTCATATGGGGTGCCGCAGACTGACACCGAATTTGATCCACTGAGGAGCGAGTATGGGTGGACGTCAAGGGGACGGAACTCCGACGATGCATTTTCGTCCAGGCTGCCATCAACATGTACCCCTTCAGTGGATTTTGGGGAAGTGAGGTGGGCGGACTGCCATTCGAGCTTGCGGTGGGACGGTCGTCCCACTACCACTTACCGGTGCCTTCATGACAATGGGACAAAAATGCCGCACCGCATATCCGTTTGGACAGCCATATACCCTTGCCTTCATGACAGAGGGGACAAAAATGCGGTGCCGCATTTCCGTCCGGACTGCCATTAGACCTTGCCTTCATGACAATGGGGACGGATATGCGGTGCCGCATTTCAGTCCCCACTACCAGTTACCCTTGCCTCCATAATAGTAGGACGGAAATGTGGCACAGCATTTCCGTCCCACCTACTATACACCCTTGCCTTCATGACAGTAGGGACGGAAAATCGGTTTCGCACTTCCGTCCAGACTGCCCTGAGACCCTTCTTTCATGACATTGGGGACGGAAATGCGGTGCCGCATTTCCGTCCGCACTGCCATTGGACCTTGCCTTCATGACAGTGGGGACGGTTGGAAATGCGATGTCGCATTTCCGTCCTGATTGCCATTGGACCTTGCCATCATTACAGTGGGGACGGACGGAAATGCTGCATTTCCGTCCGGACTGCCATTGGACCTTGCCTTCACTACAGTGGGGACGGAAACGCAGTGCCGCTTTTCCGTCCGGACTACCAGAAGACCTTGCATTCATAACAGTGGGGACGCAAATGCGGTGCCGCATTTCGGCCGTCCCCACTACCAGTTACCCTTGCCTCCATAACAGTGGGATGGAAATGCGGTGCCGCATTTCAGTCGCCACTACCAGTTACCCTTGCCTCCATGACAGTGTTCCGTCCCACCTGCCATACACCCATTGCCTTCTGGAAATGCGGCGCCGCATTTCTATCCAACGACGATGTTCTGGTTTTTCTTACCCGCCACCCCCTGTGGTCGGAAATGCGGCACCGCATTTCCATCCAACGGGTAGAGCTAGAAAAAACAAGGAAATTTTTTTTTTTGGATTTTTTTTTCTCTACCCCCTATAGGCCGAAATGCGGCGCCGCATTTCAATCCAGCGGCGATGAGAAGAGAAAAGAAAAAATTTTACGGTTATTTTTTTTCCCCCCCTCTACCCCCTGTTGTTGGAAATGCGGCATCGCATTTCGATCCTGCGGGGATGACTAGAGAGGGCAAAAAAAAAAACAAAAAAACAAACTTCATTTATTTATTTATTTTTTGCCTCACCCCTATGGACGCAAATGCGGCGCCGCATTTCAATCCAACGGCGATGACAAGAGGAAAAAAAAGGTTAGGGTTATTGTTTTTCCTCTCTATTCCCCCTGTTGTTGGAAATGCGGCGCCGCATTCCATCCAGCGGGGATGACTAGAGAACAACCAGAAAAAAAAAAAAACCCACAATTTTTTATTTCTTTTTATTTTTCTTTTCCCCCCACGGCCCCCCCCACCGTATGGACGGAAATGTGGCGCCGCATTTCAATCCAGCGGCGATGACAAGAGGAAGAAAAACGGTTAGGGTTATTTTTTTCCCCCTTCTACCCCTTGTTGTTGGAAATGCGGCACCGCATTTCCATCTAGGGGGGATGACTAAAAAAGCTGGGGGGGGGGGGATTTTTTTTTGTCCCCACCCCTATGGACGGAAATGCGGCACCGCATTTCAATCCAGCGACGATGACAAGAGGAAAAAAAATGGTTAGGATTATTTTTTTCCCCCCTTCTATCCCCTGTTGTTGGAAATGCGGCGCCGCATTTCCATCCAGCGGGGATGACTAAGGGCAGACGGGGGGGGGGGGAATAAATTGTCCCCACCCCTATGGGCGGAAATGCGGCGCCGCATTTCAATACAGCGGCGATGACAAGAGGAAAAAAACGGTTAGGGTTATTTTTTTTTCCCCCTTCCATCCCCTGTTGTTGGAAATGTGGCGCCGCATTTCCATCCAATGGGGATGACTAGAGGGGGGCGGGGGAGGGGGGAAAAAACAAACAAAGAAAAAACAAAAACTTTTTTTGTCCCCACCCCTATGGACGGAAATGCGGCGCCGCATTTCAATTTAGTGGCGATGACAAGAAAAAATAAAGTTAGGGTTGCTTTTCCCACCCCCCCCCCCCCCCCCCTCTACCCTCTGTTGTTGGAAATGCGGCGCCGCATTTCCATCTAGCGGGGATGACAAGAGAAAAAAAAGAAAAAAAAGAAAAACTGAGAATTTTTTATTTCTTGTTTTCACCCCTTCGGATGGAAATGCGGCACCGCATTTCAATCCAGCGGCGATGACTAGAGGAAAAACAATCAGGGGTTATTTTCCCCCTCCCCCCTGTGGTTGAAAATGCGGCGCCGCAATTACCATCCAGCGGGAATGACTAGAGGGGAAAAAAAAAAAAAACCGTCAAACGACTTTCAAAGAGCACGGGTGGATGGCAGTCGAGACGGAAATGCGGCACTGCATTTCCGTCCTGACTCACATCCCCCTTTGCACGATGATCATCATTTGGGGAAAAGAGGTGGGCGGGATGAACTTGGCGACGAAAATGCGGTGCCGCATTTTTGTCCGGACTGACACCTACCGATCACTTTATACCTAGTGGGACGGAAATGCGGCACCGCATTTCCATCCGGGTTCCCACTGAACCATGCCTTCTTACCATTGTGGATGGATATGTGGTGCCGCATTTCCGTTGACTACATTCTCCCACATGATCTGCCCGGCTACATTCCCAAGAATACAGGCACGGCTCTGGGTGGTCCATCTGAACAGCCCCTTCCCCCACCCCCAAAAATGTCGCAAGAGGATTTTCAGAGTGCAGAGAATCAAATGTTGGAGGAGACTCACAGCAGCATTGGCAGAGTTCTTAGGACCAAGGTCTTCCCTTGCACACTGCGAATTCCACTCTGTCGAATGGTCTCCCTCCTGATAGTGAGGCTTGCTCTCGCAAGGGATGTGGATAAGATGAAGTTCGCATTCCAAGAAGGCTATTGACTGGGGTCTGCTGCCTTCTATGTTTCCATTGAGAATGAGGAAGGTGGATCGCATGCCCGACAACAGAAGAGTTAGCAGCCTAGGGTCCCCACTACCACACTCGCAACACGGAATTCAAAAAAATGCTGAAGGATGATGGCGGTGTTTGGTGGCCAGCCAAAATCCCCTCTAACCCCTCTTACTATGAAAGCTGTGAAAACTGGCTCAGCAAAGAAGACACTCTTCAACCTCCCTGGGGGGCACCCGTGCGAGCTAGTGGAAATGAAGGGCAGGCCAAAGTTGGAGCCAAAAACAGTGATTCAGTGTGCGAATGAGAGTTTTTTGAGGGCATTGGATGGCCGGCCGGCCGCCAAGTTAGCACACATCAAGCAAATGGAAGGCCTGAAAGCCAAAGCTCTAAGGAAGGCGACTGCAGAAGAGCCTGTAGACACTCTAGGATTTGTAGCCATGATGGATTTCTTTGCAATGACAAGTGAAGGGAAGAATTGCATGAGGCGTGGAAAACAGACCGACTGGTCATTGATTTGATCATCTTTGGATATTCCAGATGGAGAGCCTCTGGAAGGACTGGATATTGTGCCCTCTTGGAGCAAGTATTTCTGAGGACTTTTGGAAGAAAGGGTTTGGGCTAGCCTGCATGGTATTGGATGACAAAGGTTGTGTGGTGGTCCTTGCCAGCAAAGGCAAAAACACAGAGGCGGGAATTGCCAAGTGGACCCGTAAGAGTGGCGTCCCAATTCTGAAGAAGATGTGGACCTGCATCAACTCAATGGGCCTTCGCTCCAAGGGAAACCAGATAATTACCGTACTACCAAACAGAAACCGGTTGGCATTTGTAACTGTGGATTGGAATGCGGTGCCAAATTCTGCTTATGAATGGGGTCCATTGGATTTCGGCGGCACGGCATCCTTGCAAAGGAATTGCGGACGATGCTACAGGAACAGTATTTCAGCACTCAGGAGACTATGTATGGAGATGAGAATGAGTTTGCAGACATTGCCCTTCATTGCTTATACTCCACAAGATATTTGATTTCCCCCCTTACAGGGACTTGCACGGATGAAGATTGGCGGCTCTATGAATGGAGCTGTTTTCAGTTTCCATCTGTGCCATGGAAACCATGCGCCGCTTTTCTCATCGGACTGTACGTACCCGGTGGAAATAAGGTGCCGCAATTGCTTTCGCGGATCCTATGACCGCGGATAAGTACCCTATTCCTGTGGACAATCATTTCTGAAAAAAATTACTGCTCATGATTTTTCCGGCAGTTACGAGTCTGCTCATGGCTCATGCCACTCATGGCTCATGGCTCATGAAATAGCAGCCCCCCCAAGAACCTTGTAAACATCAGCGAGGACTTAAGTGCGCAGCAGCGATAGGGCTTAGTGCTTGAGGGAAAAAAAAAAACATCGCATTGGTCCATGATAACCACCATGGTGCAGCTAAGCGAGCAGAGATTGAAACACGACCTGCTAAGACCAAGCTGACTCTCCCAAGAACCTCGTAAACATCAGGAAGAATACCAAATCATGGTACTAACAGGAGCCAAAAGCCCACATTTGCAGGATGGACAAACTTCTTCACATCCTACATTAAGAAAAAGCCACACCTTGCGATTGCGATTGTCCCACCATCATGAAAGATTGTAAAAAACTCATGCGAGCTTTGCTCCGTGCTGCATTAAATTTAGGGCCCGAGTCTGATGGGAGGGCAAAACAGGCTGAAATAGGTCGAAGAAGAAGGTGCCCTAACCACATTGTCGTCGACCTTGTGTCATGACCCATGAAGGATTTTGACAGACCATGAACCCAAACGGACCTCTTGTGTGTGCTGCTTCTGTCTGTAGTCAGGTAATGTCGGATTGTCCATGAGAACCACCACGGTGCAGCTGAGCGAGGAGAGATTGAAACGCGACCTGCTAAGACCAACCTGCACGAGGGCTTAGTGTGCACATCAACGATAGGGCTTAGTGGGGCTTAGTGGGGCTTAGTGCATGAGGGGGAAAAAAACAACGAGAGGAGTTTGAAACCCGCGACCCCGCGACACGCAGGAATAGCCCTTACTAGTACACTACATGCACACATTTGAAATTTCCTCCCGAAAGTATGTATATATTGTACATATGTTATGGACAACTTTGTAAGTTTTTTAACCTTTTCACAAACCCTATAAGCAATTTTTATTTTTTAAATAAATTTTAAAGGAAACCTCATGCCCTTGAAGAGGGGGGGAAATTAACCCCCTTTCATTTATGGGCCATGAGATGAGGATCAACGCCCAGACATACCGTCGTCACAAACAATCCCACACATGGAGTCATGCAGCGGGTTTGAACCCTGAACCACCAGGGCGACACACTCTGCACTTACCAGCCGATGTGTTTTTTTTTTAATCTTTTGCACTTTGATTTAAAAATAAATAAATCATTTTAGTGGTTACAAGTGAGCACATAGATGTATTCCATGGAGATAAACAAAATTGTTCATCCGGTGTCTTCACGGTGGATGTATCCCATGGAGCGTTACATGAAAGATCTTAAAGGAAATGTTAGGAATTACGCAAAGCCAGAAGGGAGTACGGCTGTAGGGTATGTTCTGGATGAGGCCATGGGGTTCATGACTGAGTATATGCAATCATTTGATGCAACTCAACAACGGACTTGGGATGCAAATGCGGAGGAAGGGGTTGAGGACAAGGTCTTCGAAGGTGTCGGCAAAAAGCGGGACATGACTGGAGCTAGGAGAGATGCAGCACAAATTTTGTATGTGCTGAACAATACCAATGTCATGGCTCATTGGGCGCAGTGAGTACTTCTTTTCATTGCACCTTATTCATATCAAGTTCAATTTCAATTCTGACTGTCACCAGTGTAATCAAACCACCCACAAAGTCACAAATGTCAGTGGTTCATCCTGATTATAACCAATGCTGTAATAACGGAATGTTTGAGTGAGTGACTAGTTGGAAGAGCATGTTCATTTTTAAGTCATTCTGCTCACTCCTCCAATGGTTTGAAACAGTGGTTTTCAAAGTATCATTCATGCTAGGTATTTTTTGCTAAGTAATGCAATACTTCATTGCTAACATGTGTCATTCTTGTTGCCATTTTGTGACAAAAAGTATGCAACAGAGAAGGCACAGTTCACAGCAGACAGATAGGCATGTGGTGATGAGTGCCAATCGACGTCTACCTTATCAGATCAGCCAATACCTAGGTCATTAGATGGTCCCACGACTCTAAATAAAGAAGACCTGGCTATGTTGGCTACCATTCAAGCGGCATTTGTGCAACCAACCGTTATTCCAGTTGAGCAAAGTGATTCAGAGGGTGATGAATATGTTTCAAATTCAGAATAAAGTTTATTGTTGGAACCATTTGTTCAATAGCATCATCCCACAATGGTCTGGCCACTTGTCTGTTTTTCAAAGTCTGTCACAGCCGCACAAACCACTTAAAGTTTTTCATGTATCACCCAAAAAGTGGTACCAATCACTGTTGTGTAGGCAACCACTCATGAGCAACCACTAGCATAGTGGTTCTAATTACTGCAGTATCTTTCACCACCCACTGTCAAAGTGGTACAAATCAATGATGTGTCTTTAACCACTCAAGATCAACGTGCTACTGTCCCCGTCCACGTGGAATATTATATTTATGAATTAAAATATGTTTCCAAATAATAAATCACAAATAAAATTTGAATTATTACACGTGGAGTAGCAAGTGGTTTCAACCACTTCCCATCACTGAGGTGTTTATAACCACTCACAATGTACCACTGCACTCGTCCACGTGGAATATTATATTTAATTAATTAAAATGTATTAGCAAATAAATAATAATAAATAAAAACAAATTATTACACGTGGACTACTGAGTGGTTGAAACCACTTCCAACCACTGTCTGTGATGCCACCGTGGCATTTCATTGGGATTAACCACTGGCAAGTGGTTACTAGTGGTTTATAGAGTGGAAAAAGACAGTAGTGGTTAAAGGGCCAGTGGTTATTCCACGTTTTTCTTCTAGTGGAGTCCAACATGTGCACACAGGCAAATGTAGCTGTTGATATCTGTCAAACAGCACGACTCTGGCACAAACGCCTTGGCCATCTGAATTTCCAAAGCTTGCATTTTCTGTCAAATCGCAACAAAGCTACCGGTTTGCCTGAGTTGCCGCTTCTATCTGAGACATGTCCAGGATGTTTTGTTGGAAAGCAACACAGAGAAAGGGTTCCCCGACAAAGCCAATATCGAGCTAAAGATATCCTCGATCTCGTGCATACAGATCTTTGTGGTCCCATGCGTACAACTTCATTATCAGGATCAAAATATTTCATGGCTGTCACAGATGACTTCAGCAGGATGACTTGGGTATATTTTCTAAAGAGCAAGGATGAAGCACTTAAGAAATTTCGAATCTTTAAGGAGATGATCGAGACAGCCACTGAAAAACGGATCAAATGTTTACGCACTGATCGTGGAGGAGAGTTCATCTCTCAAGATTTTGTGGACTACTGCAATACACATGGCATTCAACGTCAATTAACTCAATCTCGTACGTCGCATCAAAATGGAGTCGCAGAACGTAAGAATCGCACTCTGCTTGAATATGCCCAAAGCATGATTTTGGAGAAAGATATACCTAGGCTCCTATGGACAGAAGCTGTAAATACTGCAGCATACTTATTAAATCGCTCCCCGACGAGAGCAAACTTAGTGTGACTCCATACGAAAAATTCTCAGGTGAAAAACCTAACTTAAGTCATCTTCGTATCTTTGGATGCCCTGCTTATGTTCACATTGCCCAGGAGGCCACCGGGTTCAGGAGGGTGGAGAAGATGATGGTTTCATTTATGAGTAGGACTGAAAGGGGAGAGTTATGACTCTCCCAACCGGTATCAGACATGCAGGAAGCCGCAAGTACCTCCGAGACTGTGTATATAGGAATGGACTCTAGCACCTAGGAGATTTTATCGAAGATATTGTTGGAGATGGAGGCTGAACACAATAGAGGAGGTTATTAGATCATCCTCTGAGACAGATCAGGGTATTGATTACCCTTGCACGCCAAACGGCCACGCCTCATGTAGGGTGATGGTAATCCAAATTGGTATCAGGACAACTTAGATGTTGAAGATGTCCAACGGAGACTTCACTGCTGGATGGGAAGTCTTGTCGTAGAAGAAGCTAACCGACCAGTATACCTGCTGATTTAAGATGTGTACTCTTCTATGTATCCACAGATGAGGCTGGATGCCTCTTGGGGATGTCCTAATTTTTTTGACATTTACTTGGAAGCTAAGTTATGACACAATAGCATTTATGGACAGGGGTGGGACTGTAGTGAGTTGTAGTCAGAGGGAGAGCCTCAAACTTGAAGCTAGAGAGCTAATTAATATGAGGTTCTCAATGAAGTTTTCCTGTGGACTTAACATCAAATCCAGGTGATAAGATGTTTGATATGTGTTCTTCGACTGGAAGTGTGAATCTAAATTATAATATGACTATGATTGTCGTGTAGGAATTACCCAACGGCTATGTTTAGAACTGTGCAAATCCGGTGTAAATGTATGTGGCCAAGTATCAAGATGTACTCTTTCCAGTGTTGTATTGTAAGATTTCTGACTATTAGACGAGGTGGAATGTTTCTGGATGATCAAATGATAGTTTGTGCAATGCAATGGTGGTTTGATGGACTGTGTGGTGCAGGTACCCTTGACACAATTTGGGCCTCGTGAGGACATAGCAGGATCCTCTGTATCCATGGATTTCATCCAAAATTGAGGGTGACCGAGATCCTTACGGAGACTTCACTGCAAGTTAATAACAACACATAACCAATGCCTCTTGTGTGCAGACTCAAGTTTGAATAAAAGAGGAATCAGATTATTTTTGCCTCACTTTGTCATCCTGGGGGTTTTCCATTTCTGACAGAATTATCTCCATGAATGTTCCTCTTTATTTCCTCTGTCTCTCTTTTCATTTCTCCTCATATTCTTCCGTTTGACTTTGTTTTTGGTTTTTGGTTTTTGTTTTGGAAAAAGAAGCTGTAAAACTTTACCTCTGCACACTGCCAGTAGCAAGCTCACAAAACAACCACCATGAAGGCCTAAGCCATCAAGAAAGAAATAGTCAGCAGCATCCCAGGAAAGGGAGCAGAAGTTGAAGGAAAGTAAGAGCGCACTAAGCAACTTAGGTGCAACAAAGCTAATCCAAACACGCAGAAACTGAACCAAGCCTTCCCCCAAAAATTGATGGGAGACAACCAAGGATGCCATTCTGGAGCGCACTAAGCAAAAGAGCAGCAATGCTAATCCAAAACACACACAAACAGAACCAAGCCTTCCCCTGGCAAAGATGGGAAACAACAAGGATGCCATTCTGGTGGCGGTTTCTCTGATATAGGTGGGGGAGTCATAACTGTCCCCTTCCAGTCCCCCAGAAGGGCTTTACTCCTCATAAATCAAAGAATCGTCTTCCCCACCCTCCGGAACCCAGTGACCTCCTACGCATCCTGCTTGCCACAAGACTATAGTAAATGTAACTTTGTAGCAAGATCTTAGCAACTTCTGAGTTCATTGATTACTATTCTTCAGCGGCAATCAGTGTAGCAACATGAATGGTGCAGGAAATTCAGCAACACCTGATCGTTGTCAGAGTCTGCATTCATATTGCTATGCTGATCCGCCATAGCAAAATGGGGAGCCACGGTCTCAGAGCAAACGAGAGAATACCGAATGAGTACATACTGCTGCTGTGCAACTTGATCCACGCACAACTTATAAGACTTAGGGACCCCATTTTTTTTTTCAAAAAATAGAAAAAGTTTCTAGAAGCATAGATATATCTAATAATGTATAGAACTTAATCGAGTTTCAGGGTCGAATTTCAGGGACCCCTCTATTTTTTTCTTTCCAAAAACACAAAAAAATTGCACATTGGGTGGTAGCTCAGCCTATAAGTAAACACTGTGTCGCCCTGGTGGTTCGGGGTTCAAACCCGCTGCCCTAGGCCATTCACTGCAATGCAGTTCGTCGAATTCTTAAGTATCTGAAGGGAACTGCTCACTACAGATTGTGCTATGTGGCTCATGACAAGCCACATGTTTTGCAAGCTTTTGCTGATGCTGATCATGCAGGGGATCATGACGATAGACAATCTCGAAGTGGATGTTTAATTATGCTCAATGGTGGACCTGTCACTTGGATCCGACAATATGTTGCTAGGTCAACAACTGAAGTGGAATATGTTGCAATTGTTGACAAGCACTGAGGTAGTATGGCTTCGTCGATTGCTTGAAGATTTGGGTCTTTCTCAACCCGGACCTTCAGATATATTTGGAGACAATCAAAGCGCTATTAGGCTAGTGTTCAATCCAGAATTTCACAAACGGACGAAGCACATTGATATTCAATATCATATCATTCGGAATTACCAGGAGCGGAAGCTGATTCATATGCGCTACATTGGCACCAATGACCAGACGGCAGATATTTTGACTAAGACCTTGACTCCAGAGAAGTTTCAGCATTTTCGGAGCATGATAGGAGTGGGAGTATGAAAAACTATGTGTTACCATTGACTCATCAAGGTTATTTTGTGTGAGGAGGTTTTTGCAGAATTCCATGATGTAGAGGAGGCCCAAAGCCCAGCAGGAGATGTGACGTACTAAAGCAGGCATCAGTCACTTGTTCGTGCTATTGTGCGAGGAGGTTTCTGCAGTGTGAGGAGATTTCTGCATAAGTTCCATGATGCAGGAGAGGCCAAAAGCCCAACAGGAGATGTGTTGTACTAAAGCAGGCATCAGTCACTTGATCGTGGTATTGTGCTCGAGGAGCAGAATATTTTGACACAAAGGGAGATATAGTGGGACTTTACTAAATGGAGTGACTGCGAGAATGAGTGGGAGTGTTGTTAGTACATTGTGGTAGTTAACACAGGCTATGTTAATGTCACGTAGACATATTGCTTGTGGACATATAGATGCCACGTAGGTTTTCTTTTAAGTTTCCGCCCATGGACCTCCAGGTTACTTACCCGCTTTGTTCCTTTCTGGTGTACTCTTTCTTGTTGATTGTTTCTGCTAAATCTACTTTGGAGCTGTATAGCATATGCATACACTATCTGAAATAAGCAACTCTTTCATCATAGTGTATTTGGTCTTCTTTTGGCACTTGCAACACAAAATGCCATGAAATGAAGTTAGATGAAGATAGGATGCAGTTAGGAACATTATTCATCAAATGTGAGCATGTTTTTATTTATTTTTTATATTTAAATTAGAGGAAACCTGGCCCAGGGACTGCTCACAATTCAGGCCCTTGAGGAGGGGGAAAAAATAACCCCCTTTCAGATAAGCCATTGGCCACACAGGAGGGAAAAGTCACCCCCATACCAACCGGTCTCGAAACAACATGTTTTTATTATGAGTAAAAAGGACTGTTCCTACAATGTTTTCCAGAATAATATGGTTTAACCACTAGTCAGTAGCTCAGATGGATATGAGTGCCGGTTGGGTGATTTGGGATTCAAATCTTGCTACCTTCTCATGTGTTCTCGGCGGATCGTGGCCTTGCTCATGGCTGATAAAGGGATAAAAATATTGCATGATTACTTTGAAAGTGGTTTTCGTTTTCTCTTCTTCACTAAAATTAAGGGACCTGATTTGTGACTGGTCGACCCAACCGGGTGTTTCCCCTTAATTATTATTTGAATTTTTTTTAAAAGGGAAACATATGGGAGCGACAGCTCACAAATCAGGCCCCTTACTAGTGAGAGGAGAAAATAACCTCTTTCACAGTAACCTCGCCATGAAGGGTGAGAAATGGGACACCGCCCAGGGAATGGGGAGAAGAGTATACCACACCCGTCAAGTAGCAGGATCTGACCCCAGAATTATCTGGGTGGCACTCAATGCACTATCCAACTGAGCTACTGACTGTTGGTATAAATATAAATATATGGTTTAACTGAGTATTTCCTTAAGATTTTCCTGCATATGGCCTGGTCACAAATGTTTAGAACTTAATGCTCAAGCATTTCTGGATCCCACAACATGATAATCTTGGTTAAAGGGTGCTATCCGCACTCTAAGGCCTCACTTGGCTATTTCGTCCAAGTCCCTTTCAATGCATTTCCAAGGCCTTCATCCCCAGTTTTATTTTTCTCTCTCACTTTGCAGTTGAAGACAGATCCGCTAGTGAGTTATTGAGATTTTAGAGGGTGGAGGACCCCTTCAAATTGATCTCTCTAATAATTAACAACTACCCTAACTGCTGTCCCCCTTCCAAAAGGAAAGGCTACCCCTTGGGGATGAAGTGAGACCTCAATACTTTTTGATTCCGCTCCATACTTCTTCCCTACTTCTTCCTTGGCTACTGTAACTGCTGTTGAGACGTCAGCTTCTTTTAAAATACATAGTTCCATATTTAAATAACCAAGGTCAGGGCGAACTCCTGCAAGAAGCACCATCTATCGCAGGGAAGGGAACACCACCACAGTATTTTAACACTTGTGATAGAAACGGTGATGGGTCCTCGATCTGCAGGGTCCCCTGGGCAGAGTGGGTGGGTGCTCCACTGGGTGACGTGACCGTACAGGGTTGATAAGATGGGAGACAATGACTCTGATATTTAGTGGGAAGCGGTGGAGACCCTGCCACATCAATTATTTGTCTCAAATGTCCATTCACAAGTGGTGTTTTGTCCAATTCGGTAAAATAAACTAGAGGCAACTAGGCCGGTTGGGGAATCTATTTTCTTTGCATGCAGTTTGGATAGAGACCTCTAACTTCCTCCAATTTGCGATTAGCTCAACCATGACGCACAATAAAAAAACCCCATCCACTCCAAATAAATTTAAGCTCTTCAAAACTTGACAAGTGCTGTCGGAAGCCCATTGAGTGACTGATGATCTGTGGCAGCCTATGTCTGTAATCTTTGAAATTACAAGCCAGTAATTTGTGTGTGAAATCTATGTACATGAATTACATGCGTCTTTCCAAAAAACTTCGTTGAGAATTTGACGCGCTGACAAACATAAGAGTTATCCCACGCTGACTCTTCAAGCATTTTGAAGTTGCTACACTTAGACCCTCCTTTCATGCGCATGAATTATTCCAATCTACAAGCCACTAATCCACAACAGCAGGACTAATTTTTAAGCTTTGAACAAAATTTCAGTGTTGCTCAGGAGGTGACTGAGGAAGAGTATTTTCAAATCCAGGACAGATCTGATCAAACCCCCAGTGACAAATCCTCAAGTAAAATTCGCACAGATTTTTCGAATATTCGAATGAGCCACTTGCTTAAATTGAGCGGCAGCTCTTTGGATCTGTGTCTCTCTCTCCCCGGGGCGCTTTGTTTGTCATCTGCCACACTTCTGAGATCGGGATTTGTAGGTGCTGCATTGTGTACTCATTCGGTAGTCTCGTTTTCTCTCAGACTCTGTAGCAACATGAATGCACCTGACAACGATCAGGTGTTGCCCAATTTGCTTCTGGCGATGGTAGTGGCTCGATTGCCGCTGGAACAGGTGATGGAATTCCGAAGAGTATCAAGAATTTGGAGCGAGATCATAGCAACGTTTGAATTTGTTGATTACTATAGATTTGCGGGAACCAGGGATGCGCAGGAGGCCACCGCGTTGAGGAGGGTGGAGAAGATGATGGATTCATTTATGAGTAAAGCCAGTCTGGGGGACTGGAAGGGGAGAGTTATGACTCTCCCACCTGTATCAGACATGCAGGAAGCCGTAAGTACCTCCGAGACTGTGTATACAGGGACAGACTCTAGCACCTCGGAGATTTTATCTGAGATGTTAACGGAGATATTGTTGGAGATGGAGGCTGAAGACTTGGAGTGGGTATTAGAGGAGGTTCTTAGATCATCCTATGAGACAGATCAGGGCAGTGATTACCCTTGTGCCAAACGGCCACGCCTCATGTAGGGTGATGGTAATCCAAATCGGTATCAGGACAACTTAGATATTGAAGATATCCAACGGAGACTTCACTGCTGGATGGGATTGCTATTCGACCAGTATACCTGCTGATTTAATCTGTGTACTCTTCTATGTAAGCTAAGTTATGACACAATCGGGTTTATGGCCAGGGGTGGGACTGTAGTGAGTTGTAGTCAGAGGCAAAGCCTCAAGCTTGAAGCCAGAGAGCTAATTAATATGAGGTTCTCAATGTCGCCTTTCTGTGGACTTACATCAAATCCAGGTGATAAGATGTTTTTGATGTGTCCTTCGACTGGAAGTGTGAACCTGAATTATAATATAACTATGATTGTCGTGTAGGAATTACACAACGGCTATGTTTAGAACTGTGCAAATCCGGTGTAAATGTATGTGGTCAAGTATCAAGATGTACTCTTTCCAGTGTTGTATTGTAAGATTTCTGACTGTTACACATGGTGGAATGATTCTGGATAATCAAGTGATAGTTTGTGCAATGCAATGGTTTGATGGACTGTTTGACCAGTGCAGGTACCCTGGACACGATTTGGGCCTGTGGGCATCTGAGGACATAGCACCTGAGGCATGGGTTTGATCAGTTCCATTAGCCAATGCCTCTTGTGTGCAGATCACTTTGTTTGAATAAACTAGAGGAATCAGACTATTGTTGCCTCACTCTGTCGTCCTCGGGGTTATCCATTTCTGACAGAATTATCTCCATGAATGTTCCTGTATATTGCTGTAAAACTTTACCTCCGCACACTGCACACTGCAAGCAGCAAGCTCACAAAAACAACCACCATGAAGGCCTAAGCCATCAAGAAAGAAACAGTCAGCAGCATCCCAAGAAAGGGAGCAGAAATTGAAGGAAAGTAAGAGCGCACTAAGCAAAGGAGCAAAGCTAATCGAAACAAGCAGAAACGGAAATAAGCCTTCCCCCAAAGATGGGAGAAAACCAAGGATGCCATTCTGGAGCGCACTTATAAGCAAAGGAGCAGCAGTGCTAATCCAAAACACACAGAAACAGAAGCAAGCCTTCCCCCAAAGATGGGAGACAACCAAGGATGCCATTCTGGAGCGCACTAAGCAAAGGAGCAGCAGTGCTAATCCAAACACACAGAAACGGAACCAAGCCTTCCCCCAAAGATGGGAGACAACCAAGGATGCCATTCTGGTGGCGTTTTCTCTGATACAGGTGGGGGAGTCATAACTGTCCCCTTCCAGTCCCCCATAAGGGCTTTACTCCTAAATCAAACAATCGTCTTCCCCACCCTCCGGAACCCAGTGGCATCCCTGCTTGCCACAAGACTATTGTAAATGTAACTTTTAAGCAAGATCATAGCAACATTTGAGTTTATTGATTACTATTAGTGATCAATGAACCCAAAAGTTGCTATGATCTTGCTGCAAAGTTTGGATACCGAACGGAATTGCATCAGCTTCTTCAGTGGCAATCAGCGTAGCAACATGAATGCAGCCTCTGACAACGAAGGAAATTGGGCAGCACCGGATCGTTGTCAGAGTCTGCATGCATGTTGCTACGCTGATCGCCATAGCAAATTGGGGACACAGAGTCTCAAAGCAAAGGAGAGGCTACCGTATGAGTACACACTGCTGCTGTGCAACTTGATCCACGCACTATATAAGAATCAGGGACCCCTCTTTTTTTCAAAAAACAAAAAAAGTTTCTAGAAGCATAAATATATATAATAATATATAGAATCGAGTTTCAGGGTCGAATCTTGGTAATATCCCCATCCGACTATCTCGGCCCTCTATTTCTTTTTTTCCTAATATTCGACCATACTGTTCTTCCAGATTGCAGCTCAGAAGCCCAGCGGCGCTGTTCATGCATTTCAGGAAATCACCTCAGAAACAACACATACGGTCTTCTGCACACGAGTGATCAGCCTCCACACAAAAATCGGTGATTTGGGTCAAAAACCCAAAACGATTTCTATCTTTGGATTTTGATTTCAATACGCACACATCAGCAAATTTTGCCACCTCTCACTGCCGCCTGCTTCTCATGATCGGGCAAGACTTGCTAGGGGAGGGGGAAACTCTTAACGGTTAGCTGTAAGTAGTGTCGTGGTGGCCGAGATGAAATTCTTGTACCCACATTGAAGTCAGGTCGTCCTCCTCGCGTGACTCGAGTTTCGCGAGGAGAAGGGGAGAAGAGAGGAGTGAGGAAGAGGAGGTACAACGGGGAGGTGAAAATTTCGTCCTTCTGCCCACGCGTGCTAACTGTATTACGTGGGGATGGGCAAGGGTTAAAAGTGGGGACAATTAGTTGGCGTAGTTTAGCCGGGCTAGCTGTGGCTACGATTTAGCCACGGCTAAACTGCCTAGTGCGGCAGCTAAACAAACATAGCCGTGACTAAACTCCACTTAGCCACGGCTAAATCAGGCAGTGCGGCCGGGGGCCTTAGATGAATCATTCTAATATCATCCATTCTTATTTGTGGATGAAGACCCATTACACATCAAAATCAACAATACTGGGTAAAGTAGTAATTTGGGATAAGGTAGAGATTTTGGGATTTTGAAATTTGGGACAAATAGATTTTTATTTTATTTTTTAGTGAAGTGAACCTGGGAGCCCACAATCCAGGCCCTTGAGGAGGGGGGAAATTAACCCCCTTTCATTTATGGGCCACGAGACCTACAGGACAAAGGCATACCGCCATGAACAATCCACACACGGGGCTGGGCAGGGGATTTGAGCCCCGAACCACCAAGGTGACACACTGTGCACTTACCACCTTTATAAACCATGTACTGAATTTCGAATATTAGGAAAAAAAGAAATAGAGGGCCGAGATAGTCGGATGGGGATATTACCAAGATTCGACCCTGAAACTCGATTCTATATATTATTATATATATTTATGCTTCTAGAAACTTTTTTTGTTTTTTGAAAAAAAGAGGGGTCCCTGATTCTTATATAGTGCGTGGATCAAGTTGCACAGCAGCAGTGTGTACTCATACGGTAGCCTCTCCTTTGCTTTGAGACTCTGTGTCCCCAATTTGCTATGGCGATCAGCGTAGCAACATGCATGCAGACTCTGACAACGATCCGGTGCTGCCCAATTTCCTTCGTTGTCAGAGGCTGCATTCATGTTGCTACGCTGATTGCCACTGAAGAAGCTGATGCAATTCCGTTCGGTATCCAAACTTTGCAGCAAGATCATAGCAACTTTTGGGTTCATTGATCACTAATAGTAATCAATAAACTCAAATGTTGCTATGATCTTGCTTAAAAGTTACATTTACAATAGTCTTGTGGCAAGCAGGGATGCCACTGGGTTCCGGAGGGTGGGGAAGACGATTGTTTGATTTAGGAGTAAAGCCCTTATGGGGGACTGGAAGGGGACAGTTATGACTCCCCCACCTGTATCAGAGAAAACGCCACCAGAATGGCATCCTTGGTTGTCTCCCATCTTTGGGGGAAGGCTTAGTTGCTGCTGACTGTTTCTTTCTTGATGGCTTAGGCCTTCATGGTGGTTGTTTTTGTGAGCTTGCAGTGTGCAGTGTGCGGAGGTAAAGTTTTACAGCAATATAAAGGAGCATTCATGGAGATAATTCTGTCAGAAATAGATAACCCCGAGGACGACAGAGTGAGGCAACAATAATCTGATTCCTCTAGTTTATTCAAACAAAGTCTGCACACAAGAGGCATTGGCTATGGGCTGTTATTAACTTGCAGTGAAGTCTCCGTTGGACATCTTAGTACTTAAGGATTTGAGTCACCCTCAATTTCGGATGAGGTCCATGGATACAGAGGATGGAACTGAGCATGCCTCAGGGCTATGTCCTCAAGAGGCCCAAATCGTGTCCAGGGTACCTGCACCAAACAGTCCATCAAACCACCATTGCATTGCACAAACTATATATCACTTGATCATCTAGAATCGTTCCACCATGTCTAACAGTCAGAAATCTTACAATACAACACTGGAAAGAGTACATCTTGATACTTGGCCACATACATTTACACCGGATTTGCAGAGTTCTAAACGTAGCCGTTGTGTAATTCCTACACGACAATCATAGGTATATTATAATTCAGGTTCACCCTTCCAGTCGAAGGACACATATCACACATCTTATCACCAGGATTTGATGTAAGGCGACATTGAGAGCCTCATATTAATTAGCTCACTGGCTTCAAGCTTGAGGCTTTCCCTCTGACTACAACTCACTGCAGTGCCACCCCTGGCCATAAACCCGATTGTGTCATAACTTAGCTTCCAAGTAAATGTCAAGAAATTTAGGACATCCCCAGGAGGCCCAGAGGGCATAATAGAAAAGTAAATTGGAAGAGGAAGACCTCTAGCAGTAGGCATCCGGCCTAATCTGTGATTACATAGAAGAGTACAAATCTTAAATCAGCAGGTATACTGGTCGGTTATAAGCTTCTTCTACAACAGGACTTCCCATCCAGCAGTGAAGTCTCCGTTGGACATCTTCAACATCTAAGTTGTCCTGATACCGGTCGATTTGGATTACCATTGATCATACATGGGGGCGTGGCCATGAGGCGTGGCCGTTTGCACAAGGGTAATCAATACCCTGATCTACAGTCTCAGAGGATGATCTAAGAACCTCCTCTAATACCCACTCCAAGTCTTCAGCCTCCAGCTCCAACAATAACTCCGATAAGATCTGATCTGAGGTGCTAGAGTCCATCCCTGTATACACAGTCTCGGAGGTACTTGCGGCTTCCTGCATGTCTGATACAGGTGGGAGAGTCATAGTTCTCCCCTTCCAGTCCCCAGACGCTTTATTCATAAATGAAAGCATCATCTTCTCCACCCTCCTCAACCCGGTGGCCTCCTGCGCATCGCTGGTTCCCGCAAATCTATAGTAATCAACAAACTCAAATGTTGCTATGATCTCGCTCCAAATTCTTGATACTCTTCGGAATTCCATCACCTGGCAATCGACTACCATCGCCAGAAGCAAATTGGGCAACACCTGATCGTTGTCAGGTGCATTCATGTTGCTACAGAGTCTGAGAGAAAACGAGACTACCGAATGAGTACACAATGCTGCACCTACAAATCCCGATCTCAGAAGTGTGGCAGATGACAAACAAAGCGCCCCGGAGAGAGAGAGACACAGATCCAAAGAGCTGCCGCTCAATTTAAGCAAGTGGCTCATTCGAATATCGAAAAATCTGTGCGAATTTTACTTGAGGATTTGTCACTGGGGGTTTGAACAGATCTGTCCTGGATTTGAAAATACTCTTCCTCAGTCACCTCCCGAGCAACACTGAAATTTTGTTCAAAGCTTAAAAATTAGTCCTGCTGTTGTGGATTAGTGGCTTGTAGATTGTGCGCATGAAAGGAGGGTCTAAGTGTAGCAACTTCAAAATGCTTGAAGAGTCAGCGTGGGATAACTCTTATGTTTGTTAGCGCGTCAAATTCTCAACAAATTTTGTTGGAAAGACGCATGTAATTCATGTACATAGATTTCACACACAAATTACTGGCTTGTAATTTCAAAGATTACAGACATAGGCTGCCACAGATCATCAGTCACTCAATGGGCTCCCGACAGCACTTGTCAAGTTTTGAAGAGCTCATTTTTTATTTGGAGTGGATGAAGTTTTTATTGTGCGTCATGGTTGAGCTAATCGCAAATTGTAGGAAGTTAGAGGTCTCTATCCAAACTGCATGCAAAGAAAATAGATTCCCCAACCTGCCCAGTTGCCTCTAGATAGTTTATTTTATGAAATCGCACTCCGAATTAGACAAGCCGGAAGTTAGAGGTCTCTATCCAAACTGCATGCAAAGAAAATAGATTCCCCAACCTGCCCAGTTGCCTCTAGATAGTTTATTTTATGAAATCGCACTCCGAATTAGACAAGCCGGAAGTTAGAGGTCTCTATCCAAACTGCATGCAAAGAAAATAGATTCCCCAACCTGCCCAGTTGCCTCTAGATAGTTTATTTTATGAAATCGCACTCCGAATTAGACAAGCCGGAAGTTAGAGGTCTCCATCCAAACTGCATGCAAAGAAAATAGATTCCCCAACCTGCCAAGTTGCCTCTAGTTTATTTTATGAAATCGCACTCCGAATTGGACAAGACGGAAGTTAGAGGTCTTCATCCAAACTGCATGCAAAGAAAATAGATTCCCCAACCTGCCAAGTTGCCTCTAGTTTATTTTATGAAATCGCACTCCGAATTGGACAAGACGGAAGTTAGAGGTCTTCATCCAAACTGCATGCAAAGAAAATAGATTCCCCAACCTGCCAAGTTGCCTCTAGTTTATTTTATGAAATCGCACTCCGAATTGGACAAGCCGGAAGTTAGAGGTCTCTATCCAAACTGCATGCAAAGAAAATAGATTCCCCAACCTGCCCAGTTGCCTCTAGATAGTTTATTTTATGAAATCGCACTCCGAATTGGACAAGCCGGAAGTTAGAGGTCTCTATCCAAACTGCATGCAAAGAAAATAGATTCCCCAACCTGCCCAGTTGCCTCTAGATAGTTTATTTTATGAAATCGCACTCCGAATTAGACAAGCCGGAAGTTAGAGGTCTCTATCCAAACTGCATGCAAAGAAAATAGATTCCCCAACCTGCCCAGTTGCCTCTAGTTTATTTTATGAAATCGCACTCCGAATTGGACAAGACGGAAGTTAGAGGTCTTCATCCAAACTGCATGCAAAGAAAATAGATTCCCCAACCTGCCCAGTTGCCTCTAGTTTATTTTATGAATTCGCATTCCGAATTGGACAAAACACCACTTGTGAATGGACATTTGAGACAAATAATTGATGTGGCAGGGTCTCCACCGCTTCCCACTAAATATCAGAGTCATTGTCTCCCATCTTATCGACCCCGTACCGTCACATTGCCCAGTGGAGCACCCAGCCACTCCGCCCATTGAATATTTGAGGACCCTACAGAGGACCTATCACAAGTGTTAAAATACTGTGGTGGTGTTCCCTTCCCTGCGATAGATGGTGCTTCTTGCAGGAGTTCGCCCTGACCTTGGTTATTTAAATATGGAACTATGTATTTTAAAAGAAGCTGACGTCTCAACAGCAGTTACAGTAGCCAAGGAAGAAGTAGGGAAGAAGTATGGAGCGGAATCAAAAAGTATTGAGGTCTCACTTCATCCCCAAGGGGTAGCCTTTCCTTTTGGAAGGGGGACAGCAGTTAGGGTAGTTGTTAATTATTAGAGAGATCAATTTGAAGGGGTCCTCCACCCTCTAAAATCTCAATAACTCACTAGCGGATCTGTCTTCAACTGCAAAGTGAGAGAGAAAAATAAAACTGGGGATGAAGGCCTTGGAAATGCATTGAAAGGGACTTGGACGAAATAGCCAAGTGAGGCCTTAGAGTGCGGATAGCACCCTTTAACCAAGATTATCATGTTGTGGGATCCAGAAATGCTTGAGCATTAAGTTCTAAACATTTGTGACCAGGCCATATGCAGGAAAATCTTAAGGAAATACTCAGTTAAACCATATATTTATATTTATACCAACAGTCAGTAGCTCAGTTGGATAGTGCATTGAGTGCCACCCAGATAATTCTGGGGTCAGATCCTGCTACTTGACGGGTGTGGTATACTCTTCTCCCCATTCCCTGGGCGGTGTCCCATTTCTCACCCTTCATGGCGAGGTTACTGTGAAAGAGGTTATTTTCTCCTCTCACTAGTAAGGGGCCTGATTTGTGAGCTGTCGCTCCCATATGTTTCCCTTTTAAAAAAAATTCAAATAATAATTAAGGGGAAACACCCGGTTGGGTCGACCAGTCACAAATCAGGTCCCTTAATTTTAGTGAAGAAGAGAAAACGAAAACCACTTTCAAAGTAATCATGCAATATTTTTATCCCTTTATCAGCCATGAGCAAGGCCACGATCCGCCGAGAACACATGAGAAGGTAGCAAGATTTGAATCCCAAATCACCCAACCGGCACTCATATCCATCTGAGCTACTGACTAGTGGTTAAACCATATTATTCTGGAAAACATTGTAGGAACAGTCCTTTTTACTCATAATAAAAACATGTTGTTTCGAGACCGGTTGGTATGGGGGTGACTTTTCCCTCCTGTGTGGCCAATGGCTTATCTGAAAGGGGGTTATTTTTTCCCCCTCCTCAAGGGCCTGAATTGTGACTCAGCAGTCGCTCCCAGGTTTCTTTAATTTAAATATAAAAAATAAAAACATGCTCGGATCTGATGAATCATGTTCCTAACTGCATCCTACCCTCAGGTCACTTCATGGCATTTGCAGACAGGATCGGAGTGTTCCAACTTTTTGAGTTTGAAATTTTTTCTGCAACCTCCGCAGGGTATCAAACAAATTACAAATTTATTTGAAATTGTAATGTACAGAGACCAGCCTTTCAGCGAATATGACTGGTATCTGGTAATACAAAGAAACATTCTGCTGGCCATATGTATCCACGGTGGACAATAGAAGGGTATCCCTTCTGATTCATCCCTTCACAAGGAATATGACATTCCAAATCAAAAGAGATGCATTAATGTACCTGCCAAAAAAGAGAAACACAGTGTGTGAGAGAGAGAAATGAAATAAAATGGTACTTTGTAACGCCCGCGGAAAGCTCTTAGAGCTTATGGGACAAAATGGAAAGAAAAACATGAGAGAAAACAGGAAACCAGAGTCAGAGAAAAGAGTGTGAGAGAGAGAGAATGTACTCCCAAGACCTTGTTTGCCATAGCCTTGTGGCCATAGATCCCTGGTTCAGTTTGGGCGGAACAAGAGGGAACAGATACTATCTTTTTGAGGGCTCACTCCAGTAGTGGGACTAAGCTTGGCTTTCCAGATTTCCTCTATAAATCCCTTTTCACAAGCATCAATGTGTGAGCTGCCCAGCAATTAGACCGCAACAGGGCCAGGTTTTAGGCTCAGCCTCAAGATTTTGAAAGTTCGTTAAGGTGCAGGGACTATGTTCTTGATGGTCCTGAAGAGGGTCACTCTCTGATGAGAATACCCCGGACAACGTATCAGAAAATGTCCACAAGGCTGATTCCATTCAAGAGTTGGATTTTTCAGTGCCAACTATACACGTCAGTAGCCAAGGGGCATACTTAACAAAAAACTGGATGTATGGCCTTAGTATTCAATTCTTTGATTGGCTGTCTCTTGGTTGCATATCCAGCAAGAGACTTATATAGCCTCCCTGTGTAAATGTTTATTGCTTAGGCTAAAGTTTCCAATGGCACAATTTTTTGGTGCTGAAAGAAAAGAACTGATTGTCAATTATCCGATTGCACGCTGAATTTGGTCAGATTTACACTGAATTGGTCAAAGAGAAATCTCCCTTCTTTGGATGGATTGAGTGTGTTGGTAAAGAAAGCTGCACTCCGCCGGACTACTACTGTCTAAGTCCTTAAGGACCTGCTGGCTTATACTGTTCTTGTCCAAAAAATGAATCCACTATGTTATGGAGATGGCAGGGTTTGTGCTCCAAATGTTCTTTTTTCAGTAGTGAGGACACCATATCTGGTAGGATGTTGACATTTCCTTCAGTACAGGCAAAGGGCAAATATAAGCATGTGATTCAACTGGGGCATGTAGTGCCTCGGTGTTCTTTTTTTCCAGCTTTCTGTTAATGATATGAAGCGTCACACCCTATGGTACCTGAACGTTACTAGTCAATTCTAAGCAGTTCTAAGTAGTTATTTGTTATGTTGGTTGGTACACGGGTTTCAGATGTCAGTTGGCATCAAGGCAGATATTCCTGCTTGTATTGTGATCATGTCTTAATGTTATGCTCCGTGAAAGCGTTCTATCTCTCTCCTGTTGTCATTGTCTTGTCTTGTCAAGTCTATGGGATTTTAGGAACTGTGACATGGTATCAGAGCCACTTAGAGAGCAAGGCGGAAAGACAATGTCGTTTCTAAGAGAGAACTAGATCAATTCGTAAGCATGGCTGGAGTAGTCAGGAACTCGGGAAAACTCCGTTTAATAGATACGTTTGATGGAGAAAATTTCCATATTTGGAAGCTTAAGATTCGAATGCTATTATTAGATAGAGATCTTTGGTCCATAGTAGACGGGACTGAAGCGAAGCCTGCTGCTACAGACCAAAATGCTGTGAAAGAGTGGGAAAAGAGAGATGGAAAAGCACTTGCATCAATCCCATTAAACTTAAGAGATTCTCAGCTTTTGCATGTCAGTCAGGCTACAACATCTAAGGCAGCGTGGGATCATTTAGTGACAGTATTTGAAACGAAAGATATCACTTCTAAGCTTTATTTAAGAAGACGACTGCTCCGTTTAAAAATGTCTGAATCAGAATCTGTAGCAGAGCATGTTAGTAAGTTTAGATCATTAATCGATCAATTGGCAGGGGTAGGGTTTCCTATGTCTGCAGACAATCAGGTAGTCACCTTATTAGGTAGTCTACCAGAATCTTTTGATAGCCTAGTCATTTCTCCTAGTAGTCAGCAAGCGTTAACTATAGAAAGGCTAACTGGAATGCTACTACAAGAAGAGATGAGGCGAAGAGATTTCGGGGTTGGGACAACCGAGAGTGTTGCTTTATTTGCTGGAAGGAAATCAGGTCTTAATAAAAAGAAATGAGCCTCAGAAACAAATAAAAATAACAATATGAGTCTTAGTAGTACACCAACAAAAGGGTCGTCAAATAGTTTGTCAAATAGTTCTCTTACACCTACGATAAAAGAATTTAAGGTAAATGCTTTTATTGCAAGAAAGTCGGTCACATGGCGAAGCAATGTAGGAAGAGAATGACAGATGGGCAGATGACGAAGGGAGATGGAAAGACCCAAGCTCACTCAGTGGAGGATGCTGATAGTATTGATTGTAAGAAACTATTTGTTACAGCTCTCTCTACTTCTTTCTCAAATGATCTTGATGACTGGTATATTGACTCGGGGGCTTCTCAACATATGACCTCTAACAAAGATCTGTTTGTAAAGTACAAACAATGGGATCTTGTTCGGAACATTTACTTAGGAGACGACAGTGGTCACATAATTCAGGGTCAAGGCCAGGGTTGTTTTATGCAAGAAGGAAGAAAGAAGTATATAGATGATGTGTTATTTGTTCCAGGATTGACCAAGAATTTATTGTCAGTGAGTAAAGTTACTGACTCTGGATTACAACTTGAGTTTCATGCTAATTATTGTCTTTTGAAGACAACAGATGGAGATGTGGTGGCGAAAGGGATGAGAGAAGGTAACTTGTATAAGTTGTGTGCTTCTTCAGTCTTACCTCAAGATAAAGCGTCTGAAAATGCCTTAATCGTAAAAGATAGAAGAGTTGATCTTTGGCATCGTAGGCTGGCCCATCTCAGTATTAAAACTCTACGTCTAATGCATTCTAAGAACATGGTTCAAGATTTCAATATTGATTGCTCAGTTGGAACCTCTTTTTGCAAAGAGTGCATATTTGGCAAACAACATAGGCATTTATTTCCTAAAGGAGGAGGAAGTCGTGCCGTGGAGTTGTTGGAGTTGGTACATTCAGACGTTTGTGGCCCCATGCAAACAATATCAATTGGAGGAGCAAAATACTTTATGACATTCATAGATGATTTGTCTAGAAGAACACTAGTTTATTTTCTGAAGAATAAAAGTGAAGCTTTAGACAAGTTCAAGATCTATAAGTCTCTGGTGGAAACACAGACAGCGAAGCGAGTCAAGAAATTGCGCTCTGACAATGGAGGGGAGTACAAGTCAAATGCTTTTGCTCAATTTTGCATGAGAGAAGGAATTGAGCGTCAATTGACTGCTCCTTACACCCCAGAGCAGAACAGGGTGGCTGAACGTAAGAACTGGTCATTGGTAGAAGCAGCAAAGACAATGTTGAAGCATAGTGGGTTAGATAACAAATGGTGGGCAGATGTTGTGCAAACGGCCAACTATGTATTAAACAGGGTACCTACAAGTGCTGTGCCAGGAAGGACACCGGAGGAAGTTTGGACTAGTCAGAAGCCCTCATTGAAGCATTTACGTGTTTTTGGTTGTGAAGCTTTTGTTCATATCCCTAGGGAGAAGAAGAAGAAGCTTGATGATAAAAGCACAAAGTGTATTTTTGTGGGTTATTCGGAAGCCAGTAAATCCTATTAGTTGTTTGATCTAGCTAACAAAGTCTTGTTAGTTAGTCGTGATGTGGTTTTCAATGAAGCATAGAAACCAAAGGCACTTTGAGGTGGTGAGCCTGAGAAGGATCTAAGTTTGGACATAGACGAAGATTCTAACTCTGGCTCTGATGAGGAAATAGAGACACCACAGCCAAGTAATATTCCAGCAAATATTCAAGTGGCTCAACCTCAACTACGAGCACCTAGGGTTCAACTTGATATCCAAGTTCGCAGGTCCATGAGAGAGAGAAGACCCAGTCAAAGACTCATAGAATCTCTCGATTTGTCACAAACAATGCTTGTTGAAAATGAAGAGCCAGTGTCATTTAAGGAAGCTCTCAGTTGTAGAAAGTCGTCAGGATGGCAAGAGGCTATGAATGAAGAGTTTGCATCCGTACTAAAGAATGGTACTTAGAAGCTAACTAAACTTCCGCAAGGGAGAAAGACTGTCCAAGTGTGTTAGAGGTAGAGCCACGAATGTCACTGGGGAGAGTTGGTGTGGCTCGGGAAATGCCAGTGGGTGGTGTTGTAAAACAAGGTTCAGCCAGTACATTGTTGGGGGCGGCTATGGCGGTTTGTCAAGCTCCATTATTTTCTGCAATGACCATTGCAATGTCGGGGATTCGGCTAGCTGCTGTGTTCAGACTAGCAGCTAGACTCTGTGATAGTGGTGATGCATTGGCAGTATCTGCAGAGATAGCAAATAAGGTGCAGTCTATGGATGCTTTGGATTTGAGGGTGAATTCAGCCACAGATGCGCCATGGCAAGCGGCAGCTGCAAGGTTGCAGGAGTTGCCAGCTAGGCCAGCCATTGAGCACAGCATGGTGACTCCTGGTTGGATGTAAGTGGATCTATAAACTAAAACTTATAGCAGATGGATCAGTGGAAATGTATAATGCCAGACTAGTTGCAAGAGGTTTTCCTCAGAGAGAATGAGTGGATTTTAATGAGACATTTTCACCTGTTGCAAAAATATCTTCTATCAGGACTATTTTGGCTATTGCCACACTATCAAATCTGGAGGTCCATCAAATGGACGTGAAGACCGCCTTCTTAAATGGAGATTTGGAGGAGAAGGTTTATATGGAGTAGCCTCAAGGGTTCATTGCTCCAGGAGAAGAAGACTTGGTCTGTAAGTTGATAAAAACCCTATATGGCTTGAAACAATCACCTTGAGCATGGTTCCAGAAGTTTAATGGTTATTTAATCTCTGAAGGTTTTGTGGCATCTCCAGCAGATAGTAATGTGTACATTAAATTCAAAGAGGACAAGTTTGTACTCATTGCACTGTATGTAGATGACTCAATTTTAGTCAGCAATGATGTGAAAGCATTGAAACATGCAAAACAACGTTTACATGCTACATTTGATATGACGGATCTTAGAGACATTCATTATTTTATGGGCATTCAAGTTGAACGAGACAGGGACAAGGGTACTTTACACTTAAGTTAGAAGAAGTATATTCAAACTATTTTGAATAAGTTTGGAATGAGCTTTTGCAAACCAATGAGTACTACACTCAAAACTGGTGTGAAGTTGAGTACAAATATATGTCCTCAAAGCGATGAAGAAAAGCAAGCTATAACCAGTGCTCCATATCAAAGTGTTGTGGGAAGTTTGATGTACTTAATGGTATGTTCTAGACCAGACTTGGCTTTTGCTATGGGAGTAGTGAGCCAGTTTCTGGTAAATCCTGGCATACGACATTGGACTGCTGTAAAGCGAATCTTCCGGTATATTAAAGGAACTGAAGATCATGGCTTATGTTTCAGTGGGAGTAGAGAGAAGGCTGCTGGTCATATTGAGTTACATGGATACTGTGATGCTGATTGGGCGAGTCATCCTGATAACCGGAAGTCAACCACAGGCTATGTTTTCTTGCTTGGTAGTTCTGCCACTGTTAGCTGGAGTAGTAAGAAGCAAGCAACAGTTGCATTGTCATCTACTGAAGCAGAATACATTGCTGCTACACAAGCAGCCAAGGAGATTGTATGGTTGAGGAGTTTACTCAAGAGTATTGGTCATGAGCAACCTCATCCTACTAGGCTCTCTTGTGACAACCAAAGTTGTATAGCGTTAACTAAGAACCCTAAGTTTCATGCTAGAATTAAGCATATAGAAATCCAACACCATTTTATTCGAGAGAAAGTGGAGAGTAAAGAGATACTGCTAGAGTTCTGTAGCACTGTAAAGATGGTTGCAGATGTGTTTTCTAAGGCTGTGCCAAGAGATAAACACATCTGGTGTAGACATGCTATGTCAGTATTGAGTGTTTAGGGTGCGAGCTTAAAGGGAGTGTTAATGATATGAAGCGTCACACCCTATGGTACCTGAACGTTGAGTAACAGTTACTAGTCAGTTCTAAGTAATTATCTGTTACGTTGGTTGGTACACGGGTTTCAGATGTCAGTTGGCATCAAGGCAGATATTCCTCCTTGTATTGTGATCATGTCTTAATGTTATGCTCCGTGAAAGCGTTCTATCTCTCTCATGTTGTCATTGTCTTGTTTTGTCAAGTCTATGGGATTTTAGGAACTGTGACACTTTCTAAGCTCCATGGCACATCTATTAGGAATTGACTAGTCTACCATGTATTGTGGTTGCAAGCTTCGAGTTTTGGTGGTTCTAATATCGATCCAACAGCTTGGGAAGACAAAAAATGTCGTGGTGAATCTAGATTCCCATCTGAGGTTGGTGTTACATTTTGACCTGGGCGTTCTTATTTAATTTATGGTTTCGTTGTATTGTTGAGGTGATGTCCAGAAGGGCTTTTTGAGAGATCTTGTCTGCTGAAGGGTCTTTCTTCAAGACTAACTCATCCTGACACTTAAACAAGGTATTGGTTTGTGCTTGTGTTTGTATGCCAACCTCTATCAAAGGCACTGTAATTACTAATTCCAGTTGGTGGGCACTGGAATCCTGGAATAGTACATCCAAATGGCAAGGCGTATGATCAATACAGCAGGCCACTGTTGACCTTCCTCTATGGCATGAAAATGCCAATGAAGCCAACATGTCTGGCTGGTTCTTTTTGTGGCAATCTCCAGGTATAATCCGTATCCTTCAACAGTGCAAGCCACTGGAAGAGGATGCTTTTAGGCCTGTGCTGCACCACTATGATGGCCCAAAATTCCGCCTTCAGCTTTCTATTCCAGAGGTCCTCTAGTCCCTCTCATGTACAATCTGACTTTTCTCAACATCTGGTTGCATATTAACTGGAATATAGCCATCCCTCACATATGAGACGGCTATGCAATCACATGTTGTCCATCAATGGGGGTGGTTCTTATGTACATTAAACTTGTGGTGTGGTGGATTCAGATTGCGACAAGATGGATGGCAGCAAAGTATGGTGTATAATCGTTCCTGACTCCATCCAACTGGACCGGCTGTCTGGGAGTGGTGAACAACGATGAATCCCTTCTACCCAGCAAGAAGGCTCTGTTTGATATTGCAGCAACACGTGTCAGCAATGCCTATGTCACCTCATTTGCATTAGCCCTCACAGCCTTCTTGATTGACCAGAGCTTCAGTCAATTTTATAGAATGATGGGCATTGGTAGCTCATTGCTGGAATGGCGGCGCACTTATCCACTTCTCCATGCAGATCCTTGGAGATTCCTAGAGTCCAACTCTTATTTGTACGAGTGTGTGATCAGAGTGATCAGTGTTGTACCTGTGCTATGATGTGAGATGAAGTAAAGCGATGGCAATAAAACAGTTTCTCATTTGAACTTGGAATATGTATCGATAAAACAAGTGGACAGTCTGTCATGAGACTGAGAAAAGGTCCTTGAAAGATAGATAAAAACTCTGTATGTCTCTATGTGTGTGTCTCTTCCACCATACTGTTTATAAAGGTGGTAAGTGCACAGTGTGTCACCTTGGTGGTTCGGGGCTCAAATCCCCTGCCCAGCCCCGTGTGTGGATTGTTCATGGCGGTATGCCTTTGTCCTGTAGGTCTCGTGGCCCATAAATGAAAGGGGGTTAATTTCCCCCCTCCTCAAGGGCCTGGATTGTGGGCTCCCAGGTTCACTTCATAAAAATTTAAAAAATAAAGATAAAACAAATCTATTTGTCCCAAATTTCAAAATCCCAAAATCTCTACCTTATCCCAAATCTACTTTACCCAGTATTGTTGATTTTTGGTGTGTAATGGGTCTTCATCCACAAATAATAATGGATGATATTAGAATGACTCATCTAATGATACACTTGGATACTTATTCACCAGACCAGGAACAATAAAGCAAGTATCATAGATATGCTTCAAATATTAGTCTGTTCAAGCAACATCTGAAAATGCAATGTAAGTTCACGAATGTATACAATATTTGGAACAGGGGATTTGCCAACTCAGAAATGGAGATCCCAACTGCATTCTTTGTGAATACCATAATATCTTGGACTGCCAATAAATTGCTGAACGCGCTAGGCTGCGGGAGAACATGATAAAGCTATCATTGACAGTTTGCTATTCACATATGGTCAAACAAAATTTACATTGGACATAAGAATAAATGGCTCAAGCAAGAAAAATATCGATGAGCCAATACACACCACTTTCTTTCATGGTTTGATGGATGATCGTGACCTCACTTCTCCTAGCTTATTAAGGCACCTCTGTACCCCACTCTAGAATTCCAACTGATAGACCAAGATTTCCCTCCTGAGAAAGCTGGCCTCATGATGTATCCAGTCGAGTCAGTCCGAAGACAATCCCAGTATCTTTCGAGACTTCCCAACGAACAGGTCTTTATTTTTTAACTTGCCCGGCAACCAGCCCAAAATTGTTCCAAATGGCAACTGTGCAACGGCTACAGTCCTTCCTAATGAAACAGCTCCAAATGGTGAAGCCAAGGGTGTGTATGATGACAGCTTTGTGGAGGATGGGTCCTTGCTTAACTTCTTGATGTTCTCTACCACCACGGTCCCATGTTTACCTGCCAAAAACCCTTGCTTGATTTCCTACATACGCACCAGCCAAGAGGTCAACAATTTAATGCGTAGCCCATATTTGCTGGACCACTCTCCCACTATTCTGCCACTATTCCAGTATGTACAAAGTTTTCATTTCTGTCCTGGCCAAGGCCCTTAGCTATGAGCACCCCAACTCTTTATAACCTACATGAGGTAGTCTTCCTTCATGCAACGCTTAGGTTGGAGTAACTTTCATTTTTATGCCATTGAGAGAAATAAATATAAAATTCCCAACCTGACTGGTGTACGAAGACAGCACCAGGCGAATATATGCTACCAATAGAATGGGGTTGTCTGTCTGTCTACAGCATGGTAATGGCATTTCTCATTGAAGACTTAATGCTAAGCCGCTTCTAATGTAACCACTTCCAAAAGTTTGACCCAGATCTGAAGGCGACCAAAATGAGATGGAAGGAAAAGAGGTGCTGGAAGTCAATACCTTGAGATTGGTAATATCTCCAGCAGCAAAAATGTTGGACTTGCCTTCCAAGCGCAAGTTTGCATCCACCTTCAAACGGTTCTCAGTGTCCAGCAGATTTGAAAACTCTGAGTCTCGCAACCATGAAGAGCCTAGACGCTTCCCGATGCAGACAAAATGGGCATCAGCATTGATAGTTGTTCCCTTTTGTGTGGTGTAAGTGGGCCCTTCCAGACCCTCGACCTCTACCCTGAATGACACACAGAATGTGAGATTTGAATGGAGGAATCAGACTATGTTGTACTATCAGATTGTATCAGGTCCTGCACAATCAAGTCATTTTGCAGGCAGTCAGAGGATCTGAATTTGTGATGCAATTTCTGTGCGCGGGATAAATTAGAGAACACAAAGTTTTGCACATCCTGTGAAATGGAGCACAAAGCTTATGGGGCTCTTTGTACTTGACCAGCTGCATAGGAGTTCTTTGATTTAAAATTGTTCTCGGGTATATCAAGTTTGAACTTACAGCTTACTTCAGGTAATACAAACATATAGTGGAGCTGCACATACAAGTTAACTGAACTAATTGGTGGTTTCATGCACATGGTTTGGATGGTGCAGGTACACAACCTGTCATTGAGAATGACCTCCACCTTCTTGGACTTGAGCCACTTGAGGGTCTTTTCAGAGGCTTTGGGCCCCAAGAACTCCAATAACTTCTCACTTGAAGACACAAGGGTAACCTTCATAGCCACACAAACCAAGCATAATGAAGATGTCTGCTAGGGAATCATGAATTCTTTCAGTTCCATTTTCAACTACACAGTCAAGGACATATTACAAACTATATTTCACCTTCTTCTCCTCATCAAAGAGTCCCAATGTTGATCTGTACACCCAGGTCAAGTCATGTGGATCCACTGGACCTGGGTGTACAGCTCAATGCAAGCTTATTCCCCCATAAACTTGTTCCCTATGTGTGCGCTGACATTATATACCTCATACTGCCAGGGTAATGATGAAAAACAACATGTCAGTACTGACCTTCTTTTCGGGGTAATCGACCACAATCTCGCCAGCTAGCTCAACACCCACTGGACCACCTCCGACAATAAGCACCGACTGTGCAGCTTCCAGCTTTTTGTTGGCTGCACAAATGCTAATCCCATTTCAAACAAAGACAAGCAGTAATATCTAAGTGCTTTCAAGACTCCGGAAAAGCAAGCAAGAGCAAAAAATTTATGAGTGAAAATAGATCTCTAAACTATTATGGACCGAACATACACGTACACACCAGCTTGGTACTCTTGGATGCGCTCTGCCCTTGTCCCTGGGCCAAGGTATGTGGAACCTGTAGTGATAACAAGAAAATCATATGGAATTTTGTCCCCTGCAGAAGTAACCACTTCGGAATTTGTCGCACTTTGAGCAGCACTTATCAACACTTTGGCCTTCTTCAAGTAGTCAGAGTGCTTGATAACTGAGCGCTCAGCAAATGAGGGCTCCACTATACATCTCAGCTCGGCGTAAGGCACCTCAAAGTAGTCCTTTCTGTCTTCCCATCACGCCCAACCAACCATCACCAACTGAATACAATTGTTGTCATCAAAAGAATGACATCCATATCTCTCAAAATCAATGGAAATTATTTGGATCGATCTCATTTTTCTTCTCGCAATGGCAAAGGTAAGTGAAACCAGAAAGGTCTTAACCGTGATCTTCTTCTATTAGTAGATGACCTCCTTTATACCCCACCAGAAGGAAATGGTGCAGGATTAGTGCTCTTGCCAATGTACTACTATATAGTGGACCCCAACACCTACACCTGCACTGGTGTAGAAGAAAGATGTCCTGAATTTAAAGCAGCAGGCAATGTGCCCGTCCACTCGAGGCCAACAAGAGTACTCCGAATCTAGGTCACGCAAGTAATGATCACTTTAGTTAACCTGGCCGGACATTTTGGATCAGGTCACAAGTAGAGCATACTTCAAATACACACAACTAATGCCTTTGGTCAGAATTTGACTACCTAGTAAACTTTTGTATTTGACATTGACACCATATGTCTCGTCGAAGCACACCTTTTCTAGCCTCCCAGATCTACCGCTCGTTTTTTGCCAGACTACCTTGCTCATCTGAATGTGGCTGGGGAAATCCAACATGGGAAATCCCCATATATTGACATTTTCCTTAAGCTGCTATTGACAGTGAACACTAATTCGTTCCATAATATCGTATCACGAGCAGAAATGACGAACTATTCGCTTTCACTACAAAAGCTGGTCTTAGGGATTACTTCTGTATTTTTAGTTGATCACTAGTTGGTAAAAAGTGGTAAATGCCGAACTATTACGGGCAATCTCTAACAACTGAGCCAATCTGTCGTAACCAGGGTGACAACCTGTCTCGATTGAGCATTTCCGCACACTGCGTCCACGCCTCAACTTCGCTTTTCCACTTAAGACATGTTATCTGGATTTCCGAATGCTTATACCATGATACATGGGTTTCATAAAGACAATGCGTTGCACAGCAGTGTGGTCCAGAGACTACACAGGAATGTAGCTTATCATGATGTCTAATGATTCGGTCATAAAGAGTCCACATAGGTGAGCCAGCAACAGTCGGCATTTTCACTTGGAAATTGTTTCTTTCTGAAGCCTCCGATGCAAGGCCCCACTGGTGGGCGAAAGACGGATGAGACACGATAGCCAGACTGTCGCGTTGCTAATTTCAAGATTCCCGATGTCCAATTTGAAAGTGAGCTAATCCTGAGTCAGAGAGGGCCATCAGCTTTACGGAAAAGCTTGCTCTTATAGACGCTGAAATATCACAAAGAACCTCCATAATCATGACAGCTGAAAGAGAAACATTCAAAAACGTAGTACAACCAGCTTAATCTTTCTTCCCTCGAGAGAGGTAGCAGTACCTACACAGAGGAAGGAAAACAGGAGGAGGGAGATAGAGACATACGGGTCTATGAGCGTGACATCAAATTCATCTTCCAAGAACTTGGCAACCGGGGCGCCAGCCACGCCGCCTCCCACCACCACAACACTCTTCTTCTCTGGCATCTTTGCACTTGCGTCTCTTCAACAAACGCGCAGGTGCAGAATCAACACAGAAGCGGATACTAAACAAGCACCGAGGAGAGCTCCGAACGCCTTTGATGAAGCACGCAGAAGCGTGGCGCTCAAGAAAATGATTCTGCACCACAAAACCTTTGGCGCGCGACCCTTGCCGAACGAGCCAGCACACGTACAAGATCCAGTAAAAGACGAAAAGAAACGAAAAGAAAAGAACCACGAAATGGCGCCCAACTAATTTTTCAACTACATCCTCCTCTCGAATGACAACATGGATAATACACATCCATGGAACATCGAAGCGGCCCGCACTAGATGAACGTGGACATAAAAGATAGAGTCTGAAAGGAAGCGGGAATCCAGTGGCAGTCAACGACGTTGTTTCCCGCGTTCCTTCGCTGCATCGACCCCACGATCACCCCGGTCCAGCCCGTCCACTAGGTACCTATTAGTGTGTAAGCCAATAATAACAATACGCATTTTTTTAAATTCATGTAGAATATATAGGTATTCGTACGGAATAATATGATTGGCAGTTACATTATCCACATCAAAGTCCAAATTTCATTCATCCATGTAGCTGTTAAGAAGAGCGATAACACGTTCTTCTACGTTCATTACTTAGTGCCAGTGTTGCCCACATGAGAGATGCAGTTGTGCTTGCATTGAAGTAACATAGAGAGAGAGAGAGAGAGAGAGATTGTACTCATAAGACGTTGTTTGCCGTAGCCTTGTGGCCATTGACCCCGCGCCCAGTTTGAGCGGGAACAAAAGGGACAGAACCTACCTCTGTCAGGGGCTGACGTTGGTAGTAAGACTTACCTCCATATAAAGAATTAATCCAGGTTTTCCAGATATCCTCTAGAAATCCCTTCACACAAGCATCAATCTGCTGTGTGTGATTTGCCCAAAAACTAGGCCTCAGGAGGGCCTGGGCTTTTGGCTCAGCCTCGAGACTTTCAAAGTTGGTAAACAAGGGTACAGGCACAATTCCCTTAATAGATTTGAAGAGAGCGTCTCTTTGGTGAGAGAACCCCGGACAGTGTATCAGAAAATGAATACTGTCTTCAGATTGCCCACACAACGGGCAATTGCACTCTCCCTTTCCTCTCTGCTTCTGTTTGCTGTTCAAAGGTAGGCTTCCTGCCCTAAGTTTAAATTTCAGTCTAGTGCCGAGAGTGGGTAGACCCTTGAGGTCATCCAAGATGTCCTCCCCCATGTCACAGACTGGAAACAAGTTCAGGGAAGTTTTCTGCCTAACTTCATGGAAAGAGAGAGAGAGAGAGAGAGAGAGAGAAATGAAATGAAATGAAATGAAATGATGCTTTATAACGTCGGCGGAAAGCTCATAGAGCTTATGGGACAAAATGGAAGAACATGAGAGAGGAACAAATCCAGAAACCACAATTAATGTTCTAGCGATTGTCTAAGGGTGAAGGCCTCGTGCAGGTAGGCTGCCAAGCATTTTTTATCCTCATAGTGAAAGACATCAGTGAGTGTTTGGGTTCCACTGAATAAACGTGGAATCTCCCACGGATCTCGTAGGATAGAGGGCAGTAGAAGAAGTGTTCTTCAGTTTCAATTTCCTTGCTGCGCCCTATGCAAGCTGGACATAGGCGGTCCTCCCGTTGCAGGTCATCCCATCTGCCAGTCTTTATCCGTAGGTTGTGGGAACCCATCCTGAACCGCCCCAATGCCCTCAGGAGGAAAGGAGATAAGGATGCTGAAAGGTAATTTGGTCTCAAGATTCTATCATCGCGGAGCACCAAGAATATCTGTCGATAGAAGTGGAGCTTTGTCGTGAGATTGGGTAGCTTCCAAGTTCTCTTGACATGTAATTCCATCAGCTCTCTCCTAATGAGTCTGTTGCGGTCATGTCTGGATGTGATGTCCACCTCATCTGGATTCACTGGTAATAGGAAAGCAGTAGAAAGTCCGTTACATTGAAATAAACTGTCCACTCGAGCATACCAGGAGTTCCTGAAACCTGCAGCTTTGAGCCTCATAGATGTTGTGAGGGCCCTTGCCACGAGCCCCTTGGGTGGAAGGGCCTGTAATCTATGGAGAAAGATTGTAAGCTGGAAGAGGGCCTCGGATTGCAATGGTACACATGCGAACTCTGCATCTAGGATCTGAGATGGAGAGAGAGAGAGATGAGTTACAGGATTTCTGAGACACAGACAGACAAGCTTGAGAAAGCTACTTCCAGTGCAAGGCTGCACAGATTACTACTTGCTAAGCATGCCTCACGGTAGCTGTTGATTTGTCATCCCTTGTTAACATAGAGCTAGGATGGCAACAGGATGGCTAAAGGACTTCTTGCTCGGTGCTGGGCTGCTTGCCATTGTGCACCTGCCTTCAATCCAGCAGTCAAGAGTTACACCAGGGACACCTACAGGTTGTCAACATAATTGCATGGGTACAGTATTGAATTCTTGAACGCAATGTCCACACCTAGGCCTCAGTAGATGGTGCTCACTTTTCTAGTCTTAAGGGCCCAGAACAAAAAAAACAAGCAAGTAACATCATTACTTTTGTTGACAGTGCACCTATTTATCAAGCAGATAGGTGCCGGAGCATTTGAAAAGAGCCTTCAAGAATGTAATTAGTATAGGCTTCATATATGAAGAGTCAATGATTGTTTGGCATATTGACAGAAAAATGCAACAGTGCAACCAAGAAGACTACTCACCAAAAATGTGAAGTGAAACTTTCAAATTTGAGATGAAACCCCAAACAGCCATTACTGGGGCCACAATAAGAAGGGTTCATACTTCCCTTGAGGACATTCCTCTTGAAGACAGTAAACTGCATGATCAACATGATTACATGTACGACATATAGCATCAATATACTGCTACCGTTACTGCTACTGTTACTGCTAATGCTACTGCCCTGCTAAAGCAATACGAGAGAAACATTGACCATGACAACCAAACTGAGAACCAGAAAAGGAGCTACCTGAACATTGGCACAGGGACTGGCAAGGAGCTGCTCGGAGAGGAACCGATTACAGGTTTCTGTGCCACAACCTGCAGAAGATGCACCAACCATGAACATGCTAAAACCTACCACTTGTCAATACACCCTCAACTAGGTCTTTCATGAGCAATATGAACACACCCCGTGCAGGAGCAGAAGTCCACCTTTGGAAAAAAAAAATCGGTAACCCACTCACAATCTCACAAATTCATGGATAGGCAGCCCCGCACATGTTCCTAAGCAAACATGCACTTTGGATGCTGCCAGCTTAGTCAATTTTGCAACTGGGCCACCACAAGTGGCCACTAGACCCACTTTTGGCAAAAGAGTTTCTATCAAATATCTGAATTGAATATAACCAAAGGAGTAGGCTTGCAAGCCCCACTTCCACAACCATGTGTTCCCAGAAGTGAGTTGTGTTCCTGATGGTTTAACTGTTGGTATGTCCTTTCCATCAATTAACTTTATTTTTGAGCAGAGTGCCACTTCAGGTTTCAACTTGAAAGGGTGCCCAGCTGAGGCATTTTTCAGATCAGCATTTTTCACACCAGATTTAAGCTTGGCTACCTCCCCTGCTTGCAATGCCTTCCCTAATGAAGTGCAGCTTCAGATTGGAATTGCAGGCAGTGAACATTAAAACAGGCTTTACCTCTTCCATCTCAAGTCTACAAACATATGACTTCTAGTGGCTTCATTTCGAAGGTGATAAAGATTCCCCCTTTCCATATGTCCCCTCCCTTTTTCCTTCAAGTAAAGCTCAAGATACATCAAATCAAACCAGCAATTATGTCTCTCATCTGTTTGAAAATGCCATTGCTTTCTGCATAGAACTCGGCAGACTAATGGGTGCAAGTATGAGATTGAGAAAGACCAATCAATATTAGATTGAACCTGTCATGGATTCAGAGGGACGGATTCAGAGAGTGGGATTACAAGTACAAGATTTCCCATGATTCCCTATGGATCAATAGCTACAACAAACCTGAATGGGTGGATGGTAACCTGAAAGCAGCAGCAGCAGTCCCTCAATTTAAGAAACCAGGCACCTTGACCATGACCACATCTTCCCAAAGAGGACCAGGAGAGGGAAAATCCAATGGAGTTTCTCCATGCTTCCACTGTCATTGGATTTACGAAGGAAGGTACTGGAGGTGAAATCTTGCACCAGAGCCAGTCAATCTCAAAGAGGGTTAATCTACCGAGTGGCAGGAATGGTACGTATGTTGGTGGAGCTGGATTTCAGACTATCCAGACTTTCCTTTCTCAAAAGGATGAGTGTCGCATATGCCCCTTCTGGCCCTTCTGGGCATATGAGCATGCTCTGTGAGGCAGGGTGACTGGAAGAGGCTCTACAGTGTAAACTAAGGAGGCATTTTGCAGATTCTAATGTCTGTCTCTTGCATAAGAGCATCAAACTGAAAGGCCTGGAAGCAGGAAAGCAGGTGTGCGCTCACATTGTCAAAAGTGGATTCAGACAAACGTATTTTTACCCAACACCCTTGTCACAACATGTATGTTAAGTGCGGGAGCATCATGGATGCATACCAGTTCATGTTGACATTATCAAAGCGCGAATTGTACCAGATGTCATTCCTGATACTGCCCATGTTTGCCAAATGTGGCAACATAAAGTATGCACAGGAAGTATTTGACCATGTGGCTGAACAAAATGTTCTGGAACGCGATGATAGCAAAATACGCCCAGCATGGGTGCAGGATGTAGGCTTTGGAGACCACTGAGCAAATGATGCAGGAAGGGGTGAAGCCCAACCGGGTCACAATCAGCTGTACTTGCAAAGGGTGCACAACCATGGCAACCCTGGAAAGCGGAAAAGAGGTCCATAGTGAAATCACGTATAGCAAACACAGTACCTTGGAGGATGCAAAGGGACTGTTCCACAATGTTTGAGGATAAAGTAACATATCCTGAACGGGATGATCCCAGGATATGCCAAATGTGGGAGCACCCAATGATGCAAAGGGAGTAGCCAACTTTGGAGACGTATCAGCAAATGGGAAGGGGTGAAGCCCTACCGCGTCATGTTCATTTCGTTTTCTATGTGTGCGCTATTCTTTGAGCTTTCTGTAGACGTTATAAAGAACAAATTCATCAGGAAATGAACTCAATCAATATCTAACTGATTGTTTCACGTGGAGAGCTTGCGAGATGACTCTCCCTACCAGACCTTCGAACTTCTAAAACAATTTCAACCTTGCATTTCGAAGGTCTGGCTTGAATGGGCACAATCTTGCAATGGAAGGGTCCTGGAGAAATGAGACTGGGCAGATATGCATGGTGGCATGCCATGCTGGTGCAAAGAACAGCGAAATGAGTGGTGATTGTGATATCAAAATCTGCCTCCACACTCGAGCCAAGCATCCCAAGCGAGATGTGGGGCGTCGACTCCGGATGGCGCTTGACATGTGACAACTGGGCACCAATACATAGCAGCATCAGAGAGGTAGGGTTGCCACACTCAACGACCCTTCCAGACTCTTCCGAGACATGATCTCATCCCGCTGTCACTTGTAAGTGATCGGGAAAGTCTCAAGATTCATCGGTTTGAAGTAGAAAGGTTCGTCCACATTCCGCCGGCTGGTGATGTCTATCTTCACAGTTGGTCTTGTCAGTAACCCAGCAACTATTGAGGGGTACTCCAGAACAATTTCAAGGGAACAGTCAAGCCCATCATCTAGGGAATCTGCTTTGTCCTGGAGCAGCGTCCAATTGGCATCTACTGGTCGACAGCCCTTCATGTACATTTTCCCATCCTTGGGATTACACAGACCTTCTGCAAAATACACAAGCGGAATTTCAACAGAAAACCCAGCTGGTGTAATCTTCAAGTGAGCTCCCACATTGAAACATTCTGGTTGCTTGCGTGGGCGGCGTGCACTTGAGCGAGGATTCGCTTTTAACGGCATCATTTATTGTCCCTCTGGAACCATGGTAAAATTACTCTCCTCCCTCCAGTTTATTGTCATGTGGAAGTGCAATGACACTAAAGCTCAGATAATCCAACCTGGACTGCTGCTTCTGCTGTGGAATCAGGAGTGAATCAACTGAAAGATCTCTGCTTAAGATGCTGTAATCATCAAGTCCATGGAGAGCAGGGTAACGAAACACCCTGGCCCGGACTCTGGACCGAACGAGGTTAGGTTCATACCTTTCCATCACTGGACCTGCCTCCCTGATGTTGTCATACTTGTACTGAAGCTGTTTTTGGACACTGGCTGGAACATCCTGGTTGTGGAGAGACATGTGGAAGGAGAGAGGGTTGAATGAACTAGGGTGGTTGAGAGGCCAGATGCTGGAAATGGTGCCTTCCACAATGCTGCGCTGCTTTGAGAGAGAAGGCTGTAGACTGCATAATCCCTCTTATCACAGGTTAGTAGCTGACTGATCACCTAAGATCTCTGCCCTTCTATTCAAGAATTTGTCTCTCTGGTGTACTTTTGTTCTCAATACTAGCTCCAAATGGAATAGCAAGATTTTTTTTCCGGCCAACAGCAAATCGCCATCTTCTGGAAGCCTGCCTTTCATCTGCCTCACACCAGAAGATCACATTCAAATAACACGGAACTCAGGCATGGGTACGCGGCCCAGATTAAGCCCAAATCAAGTACAGATGACCAGAGTTTCACCACAAAGACAATGCAACAAGTTGACAATTGTGGTTGAGATGGACAACCAGTGCCTGCACCAACATTCAAATCGTTGGGGCTGAATGACATAGGATTGCCATGTGGTGTACCTCAATGCTCCTTGTGGTGTCCACAACCAATGATACACGCACTATCGGGGAACCCAACACAGTGAGTGCAAAAGCCAACTTCAACACTGTAGCCAACCAAACAATTGTTAGCAGGAGATACAGTCCTTCTGACCACTTACATACATTTGCAACTGGAATGTTTCACAAACACGTCTAGTCAAGTCCAACACAACAAATTGACCGCCCACCCACCTGTCCACCCCTGCCATTTTCCCCATCCATTTTCTGCATGTCCCAGCTCCCCCAAAGTTTGACTAGGATTGACTTCATCGGGTTGACTTCATCTGTGTTACTCAACTAAGCATGTTCAAATGCGCAGCAATACTAACGAAGGTTGTAGCAAAAAACATAGGATTTAACCAAGCTCCAGATGACAATTGGAGCTAACTGATTCATTGACCCAGGGCAGTCATCATACCATTTCCCAGAGATAGAGAGACAGAGAAAGACGTAATTTTCCACGAGCAATTTCTTTCAGGAAGCATGGCGACAAACTGCACATAGCATAGATACAAGAGAACCCACGAAGAAGCTACCATCCGTTCCAGTGACGATGCCATCTCCAGCATCAGCTCACACAAATCGTGTGGCATCAGCTGAAAAAATCAATGGCAGAGAGGATTGTCAAGAAGTTGCCAGTGGATTTAGATATCTTCTCACTGTTAAGCATGAGATGTCCATTGCACCGGAATCCATGAGGCCACTTCTCCTTGGTGAACATGGCAGTGTGATTGTAGACACAGAAGGTGGAATGTTTCTGAATAAGATCCTTTCCAGATACCCGCAGGTCAACTGGGTACCAGAAGTCAAACTCTTCCCTCATTTCATGCAGGAGATTAGCAGGAATGACAGTATCAGGCATGGGGCCATCTAGGAATATGTAGTCCCACTGAGAGTGACACAATGAGGAACTGGGGATGCCATGGGAGCCAGTATCGAGCATGCCCACCGGTTGGGCCATCCCACCGTGTGTTCAAAACCATAGCGGGTCTCATCATTGTACAGCTCCATACCAGCAAGGGCATTCCTCAGCTACGGCCTTCCATTTGGTCTCTCCATATGACTGAGGAAGAGGTAGAAACTTATGTTTTGATTCATGTACTTGCAATCCTGATGCGAGCAATAATTGCAGCAGCTGGCTCCTCCATACATGGGAATCGATCATCCATCTTCAAGGATCAGGCATAGGTGTGAACCATTGTCTGTTGCCCTATTTCATACATCACTTTCCCTCTGTCCTTTCCGAGACTACGTCATCTATCTCCCTCTACCTGTCCACCAAACCTCATCAAACCTTATTGTTGCCTTGCCATTGCACTTCCCTGCACATTTCAAAATACTACCTATTGACAACTTGCCGTCCTCTGAGCCAGTGATCTATGCTTGCAGTGTAGCTTTTCTCACAAATGCCACTATCTATTGACAGTTCCTGTAGAATAAGCATCAAGCTTGATCTGGCACAACACATACAGCACAAAAATGCCTTCATAAGTAGAACAGTTATAAGGATACATATGTGTTGTGGTGGGTTCCTTGTGTGGCTTCTTCTGGTTTGTATCAGTGTTTGTAAGGGCCAGCCCATGTTGTGAGAGGGCCACCAGTCCGTTCGGTGATTCCACTCACATGAGTAGACAATTCGTGTGGTAAGTTGGCTAAGCCTTATCGGGGTGAAGCATCCCACTGTGCCATGCCTGGACTTTTGCTGCCCCTTCCCTTGGGAATGGAATAGATTTTCCTTGGAACAAACAACTGGAGCCCAGAACAACTTGCATGAATGTTGTTGAATGCTCACTAGCACCCCTCAGTAAAGGACCTTGTCAAAATATTGATGCTGTCTGATTTTCACAAACCTCTACCTTGGAGCACGGAGCAGAGCTGGCATGAGTTTTTTAAAGATCCTTCATGATGGTGGGACAACCACAATCGCAAGGTGTGGCCTTTTCTCAATGTACGATCTGAAGAAGTTTGTCCATCCTGCAAATGTGGGCTCTTGGCTCCTGTTAGTACCATGATTTGGTATTCTTCCTGATGTTTACAACACAAGAGTCAGCTTGGTCTTAGCAGGCCATGTTTCAATCTCTGCCTGCTCAGCTGCACCGTTGGGGGACTAATTCACCCTTGGATGAGATGAATGAGGTGATTCCTGCTCCCAACTCTCCTCCATCAAGCTGGTTGGGTTTAAGCTTTCCTCTCTCGAAAATCTCAAACCAGACTTCAGCCACTCCTGGCTGATGCTAGCATCTAAGCATTAGAGCTGCAGCAGAAGTGAAACAGCATGGATTAGACTTAATGCTACATTGGCCAGTGGGGAAAATGCCACAGAATAATCAATTGAAGGACAAGTGATGGGAAAGCAGGAGGCATGGGGACGCCATAGCTCATGGGTGCTATGGACGTCAACCATGTGCAGGCATGGCAGCTCCAGAACTACAGCACGGAATGGGAGGAAGATGCCGTTGCCTCCTCACCTGATGAGAATGCTGACTGTGTCCAGGGCTTCCAGCAGGACGGACATGATTATACCTTGCGGGAATTACAACAAATGCTGTGCTTGACAGAAACATCCTATGAGAGAGTTCATTTCTCCTTTTAAGGGGCACTCCTTGGAAACAACTGCTGAGGCAGTGGGGAATTTTTATAGACACTGTCCAACCCGTTTCCTGTGATGCCGAAATCCAGATCCCCTGAGCTGGCGGTGAATCCAACGGAACCCCAAGGACTCAAAAGTCTTTTCATAGGGGTGAGAGTCCGACTCCACTTGCCAGAGGTGCCTCCATTGTGCAAAGGGGGTAGACCTGTGATGCCCATGAGCATCGGGTGGGGGGGATGAGCCAGGGGATGCATCAACCTCCATCTCCCCAAGCCCTCCCAAGCCGCTGCTACATGCCTCATTGCGAAGCTTGTTGGTCGATCAAAAGTGAGAGGTTGCCAGTCTCCCATGCCCGGGGAATTTTGTTTCGTTGACTGATGCAATGGGCTGCTGGGGTACCTCCTTCTGAGTTGCAGCAAAGGGATTGAAAGGTGCAGCTTCACTGCTGAGTGTTTGTTTGCTTCTGGGGATGGTTGGACTTCCCAGTAACAAGGAAGCAGTGCTAAGCGCATTCCAAGTATGGGCCTGATAGAGATGAAGAATTGGTTGACTCAAGCTGCCAATCTGCCAGGTTCTTTACAACAGACACTCTCTAGCTGCTGCCGAAGGGCTTAATAACATGTAAGCGCCATCGGATCCAGGCTCCAAATTGTGTTTCAAGCTAAAGACAAACATACTCTGGGGAAAGTAGCACAGGTTCGTAAGAGAAGGCCAACAATTGCTGTATCTGGGCGTAGGTCACCACTTGAGCATAAAACAGCACTGGTAAGAGTTCTGTAAAGACCATTCACAATGGTGGGATTGATAAGGTGAGCTTTCTTCATGTAGGATGTCAAGGAGTCTGAGCAAGTTTTACTCAACTATATTATGATCAAATTCTGTGGATTGGATTGTACCCTCAAATGTTGTGTGAAGTCAAAATTTCACTTTTCTCTGCAGAAACTGCTCACACTCTATGTAGCTGAGGTTGTTCTTCCTGAGCAGACCAGAATGCACAAGGTCTTCTCCCTGGAGTTTATACTTTTGACTGTGGATGCTCAGCAGACTGCGGAGTGCTTCAGCAACTGAGTAAGTTTGGACATGTTTGTACATTCCTCAATGTGTACAGTCCAATGGAGCCCAATGTGAATTGCATCAAATGTTGTTGAGAGCTCAAAGCACTCCTCCACAAAGGAACTTGTCAAAAAATGTTGATGCTGTCAGATTTTTGAGCACAAAGGTTTCCCATATATTTCAGACACCAGTCAATGGTAGGACACAATCAAGGAAAATTGCTAAGGCTTTCTTGGGAATCGACGCCCCTCTCCAATGCACATTTTTAAAGTCTTGGGAGCTTCTAGCATATCACTAGTGTGTGATAGGTGCGGTGGGGGTGTCTGCAAGAACAAATCTAGGCTGTCAATGTCATCTGCTAGCAACAAGGCGAGGGCCTACACAGGATTGGTGTAGAGGCAGGGGTAGCTGAAGGAGCAGGAATGGAGTGGGGGTCCAGATTTATCCAAGAGGGCTGAATTCCAAACAAAATATTTCCGATGGCTCCATGTGGATCGATAGCTACAAGAAACCTGCATTGGTAGATGGTCAACTAGAAGCAGCAGCAGCAGCAGCGCCACAACTGATAAAATCAGTCAAAAAGTGTTGACGCTGTCGGATTTTTGGGCACAAAGGTTTCCCATATATTTCAGACACCAGTCAATGGTAGGACACAATCAAGGAAAAGAACAAAGGCTTTCTTGGGAATGGATGCCCCTCTCCAAAGCACATTTTTAAAGTCTTGGGAGCTTCCAACATATCACTAGTGTGTGATAGGTATGGTAGGGGTGTCTGCAAGAGCAAATCTAGGCTGTCATTGTCATCTGCTAGCAACAAGGCGAGGGCCTACACAGGATTGGTGTAGAGGCAGGGTAGCTGAAGGAGCAGGAATGGAGTGCGGGTCCAGACATATCCAAGAGGGCTGAATTTCAAACAAAACATTTCCGATGGCTCCATGTGGATCAATAGCTACAAGAAACCTGCATTGGTAAATGGTCAACAAGAAGCAGCACCACCACCACCACAACTGATAAAATCAGCCACCTCCACCATGACCACAGCTTCCGAAAGAGGACCAAGTGAGAGTCCACGATGCCTCCTCTGGCACTTCTGGGCCTGTGAAGATCCTATGTGGGGTAGGGCAACTGAAAGAGGCTCTACAGACTTTCAAATGAAGGAGGTATTTCAGCGGATTCAAATACATAACGTCTGACACCTGCATAGGTGCAGGCGCATCATGGATGCACACCAAGTGTTCAACAAAATGCCAGAACCATGTTTGATCATGTGGAAAATAATGACGGCAGGAATTGCCAAGCATGGGTGTGGTAGGAATGGTTTGGAGACATGAGCAGATGATGCGATAAGGGGTAGCCCAACAACATCACATTTGTCTGCAGCCCTAGAAAACTGCAAATAGGCCCATGATGACATCATCAAAGCTGGAACGCTACCAGGCATGTCTGCCAAACATGGGAACATCGAAGATGCAGAGGGCCTAGACAGGATTGGTCCAGAGGCAAGGATGCCTCAAGGAGCCCGAATAAAGAGCAAAACTTGAACCCAGAGATAATCACCTGGCCAATTGCACCATCCAACTGGATTCAACCCAAATTATTTTTCTACAGTGCAGGGGCATCATGGATCCACACCCAGTGTTCGACAAAATGCCAGAATGAGGTTGACCATGGGGAATATAAGGATGGCAGGATTGCCCAACTTGAGAATTAGGGGCTTCCGTTTCCTTTCACTTCAAACTCTCTTGCAGAAGTACTGGCTGGTTAGAGCCCTGGCCATCCTTGTTTCAAACCACAGACCTTCCCCCTCCACCAAATACATGGGCATTGAGAAGACGATCCAAAAGCTCTGATGCATCCTCTTCCAAGCGGCTAATTACACCTATAACTACAACCCCATTGCTTCCTGGCAATGGTGCCCCTAAAGAACCGGCGACAGAAGAACCAGGCCCCGAGCGACCTGCTGCAGCAAAAGCATGAGAAATGAAGAGGGTGGGAGCGAGATTGATGGGGAGTTGGAGAGCGCCTGGGCGGAGAGTGAGGAGAAGCAGACAATGAGAAAGAATGATGGGGTGGAGAGGAGGGTGGAGAGGACGCTGTTGAGGGCGGGGAAAGAGGGATGGGTGCCAGTACACCTGCTGAAGCAGAGGGTGCTGAGGATGGGAAGGACAAAGAGGGCGGCCGTGAGAGCATGCGCAAGCTCATGGTGCAATCTCCTCCCTGCAAGGATGAATCGCACCAATTCTTCCACGCCCAGATCACAGGGGCAGGACGACGAAGTCCAGGCTATTGCGAACCAAAGAGTAGGGAAGAAGAAGAAACGGCGACCAGCTTTCAACGGTCTTTCACTCATCTCTCTTGACATGGAGAACCAAGTATTTGAGTGCTACACTCTTCATTTTTGCAATTGTGAGCGTCGGAAGGTCATTCCATAGTCCAAGGCACCTATTTGAATTACCCAATGCCTCCACAAGGATGCATGCAGGTCTGATGCACCTTGCAATGCCAAAATGACACCTTCCAGCTTAAAAGTTCATGCAACCTCAAATGCCAGGTCGCGAGATCTTGCAGCAAATCGTAGAAACTCCAATTACACTGTAAAGCTTACCAGTCCAGTCGATCCATGGGGTAAAAGGGGGTACACAGGCCCTCGTTGGGAGAAAGAGTTCCAAAAAGACAGACACCTCCTTAAATCTAAAAATTGGACAACGTCTGGTTAAAAAAAATCAAGAAACCAGAATTATAGTCTGTCCAGCGTCATCAGTGGAACGGCCCCAAGATAAACTGTCATGACAACAAGCAATGCCCTCTATTGTGATGCTGAGATGTCATTCTCAACACTGCCCTGGTGGGCATGGATGCCAAACGCGGACGGAAGATGCGAAGGGAGTGTTTGACAGTATGGCTACGCAAGATGGGGTGTCCTGGAGTGCTAAACTTCCACGCCCTGTGCGGCATGGGTGTAGGATCGAGGCTTTTGAGACCTATGAGCAAGTCACACGGGAATGGAGGAAACACAACCGGGTCCATTCATGTCTGGTTGCAAAACGCACGCGCCCTGAAAAGGGGCAAAAAGGTCCATGGAGACATCAACAAAGCAGGAATCGTACCAGATGTCATTGAACAATACCCTGGTGGACACGAATGCAAGAAACAGCATCCAGTATGCAAAGAGAGTGATCGACAATATGCTGAACGAAATAAGGTATCCTGGAACACAATCATCCCAGGATATGCCAAATCTGGGTATATCAAGGCTGTAAAAGGAATAGGCAACAATACTGCTGAGGTGTCCTGTAAACATCGCAGGATCTCCCCAGCATGGAGGCTTTGCAGACGTATGAGCAAATGGTGCGAAGAGGTGAAGCCCAACCAGGTTGCGTTCATTTCTGTTTCAGTACCTGCGTGAGCCTGGCAGACCTGGAAAAGGGCAAAGAGCTCAACTGTACCAGAAGTGATTCTGAATACTGCTCTGGTGGTAATGTCTGCCAAATACAGCTGCATCAAAGATGCACAGGGAGGGTTCGACAAGACACTGAAGGGGCCCAAAGGTCTGGAGTTCAAAAAGGATTCTGTAGTCAATAGAAGGACTGTAGATACTAGAAACCCCCAGGGTAAGAAATGATTCCTCCCTACCAGATATTTGATATTCAAAAACAATTTCTACAGAGCAGCATGAAGACAACCCTTCCCAATCACTTTGCCGAATCATTAGACAAGGCCGATAATTGATATATCTGGAATAGGTCAACGTTGGAGCATGGAACAGTACAGTCAAGAGTTTTTTTAAGGATCCTTCACAATGGTGGGACAGTGGCATTGACAAGGTGACCTGTCTTCATGTAGGAAGTCAAGGAGACTGAGGGAGCTTGACTGAACTCAGGTATGATCAAATTCTGTGGATTGGATTGTACCCACAGTTGTAGAGTGAAGTCAGAAACTCGCTTTGCTCTGCAGAACTGCTTTTACTGGTCGTAGCTAAGGTTGTTCTTCCTGAGCAGACCATGAAAGTAGGATGCGCAAGGTCTCTACCTAGAGCTTGCATCAACTGCGAACAGTTCCAAACTATATTAGAAACTCCCATGTAAGAGATGCAAGAAAGACGAGAAGCGGCCTCACTCCAAGTTTTCAACACTCCGGATCCATGGATTCCCTAAGTGAAATTTGGCTTTATCCAAAGAAAGTCCTCTGAACTGCAATCACGAGAGCTATACATTTTAGCAACATCCATCTGATGCTGGTCTTCAGCTTCTCCTTTCTGTTCCCTGGCGATGCTGAGAACGTAACTGAGTGGATGCCTGATCCTATGGGTCCTTCCTGGATGCTTTTTTGGGGTTTGAAAATTCTTCTTCACCTCAGGCCTGGGTGAAGTACAATCAATGGATGACATTAACGACAGAAGTCATTAGTGATGTTCCTGGAGAGCAATTGTAAACTGGCCTCTCCTGCATCATAATTAATTCACATTCTTTCCCTCCACAAAACCACGCAGATACACTATGCTGGTCATAAGCTAGGATTGAGACTGCGGATGCTCAGCAGCTCCCTGGCCATTTTCATAGACCACTCACAAATCATACATAAATAACCTAGTGGGTGAGTTTGGACATGTTCATATGTTCCTCATTGGGACTCTGCTGTCAAGGTTTCAGGCACCAAGGTCTGTCAAGGCTGGCAGGAGATTCTTCAAGATCCTTCACAATGGTGGGACAACCGCAATTGCAAGGTGTGGCTGTCTGAATGTAAGATAAGACCCTGTTCTGAAACTGTGGCCTCTTCCCGTCAGTACCATGAAATTCTATGTTTCAAGGTGGTTACAAGGTGGTTAAAAACTACTTGGGAGGGCTAGGTCAGGAGGCCATGTTTACATTTATGGCTCCTCAGCTGCACCCTGGTAGTTAACAAACCCTTCCAAGATCACCTGACTATAAACACAAGAAGCAAGATGCCTATGTTCCCTCTGAATCAATGACTACAGCAAACCTGCATGCATAGATGTTCAGCTGGAAACAGCAGCAGCAGCAGCGCCACAAGTGATAAAATAAGGCACCTCATGACCACAGCTGTTGAAAGACAACCAAGAAAGTCCACAATGCCTCTTCAGAAACCTCTGGGCATGTATCCTCTGTGATGAAGGGCAACTAAAAACTGTAAACCAAGGAGGCATTTTGGCAGATTCAAATACTTATGTCTGTCTTGCATAAGTGCATCAAGATGAAAGGCCTGGAAGCTGGAAAGCAGGATCCCTCTCACATAATCCAAGATTCAAGTCTAACATTTTTCTACACGGCACCCTTGACAACATGTATGTTAAATGCAGGAGCCATGAAGCACAGCACCTGACCTGTTCAACAAATTGCCAGAACGATGTTTCAACAGGTGAAATATAATGATAGCAGGATTTCCCAAGCATGGGTGTTGTAGGAATGCCTTGTACATGAGCAATGATGCCATAAGGGGTGAAGCCCAACCACATCGCATTTGTTTCCAGCCCAGGAAAACGGCAAATAGGTCCACAATGACATCATCAAAGCCGAAATGATACCAGATGTCATCCTCAACACTGCCCTGGTCGGCATGAGTGCCAAATGCGGGAGAATCGAAGATGCGAAAGGAGTGTTCAACAACATAACCAAACAACCTATTGTGTACTGCAATGCCATGATTGCAGGATATACCCAGCATGGGTGTAGGATGGAAAGGCTTTGGCGACATACGGGCAAATGATGCGGGAATGAGAGAAGCGCAACTGGGAATGAGAGAAGCGCAACTGGGTAACGTTCATCTCTGTTTGCATTCGTGTGCGAGCTTGGCAGCCCTGAAAATGGGCAAAGTGGTCCATGGTGACATCATCACAACGGGGATCGTACCATATGCCTTTTGAACAATACCCTGGTGGGACGTGTATGCCAAAGACTGGCCGTCGAGGATGCAAAGGAGCATCGGCAATGTCGCTGAATATAATAAGGTAACCTCGAATGTTCTGATCCCATGATACCCACAATGTGCAAGGATGCAAAGGGAGTAGTCAACAATATGGCTGCACAACCTGGAACGCAATGATAACAGGATATGCCCAGCAGGGTTACGGGATGGAAGATTTGCGGTCGGAGCGCAAAGGACTGAAGCCCTACCAGGTAGGGCTCGATCCTGTTTTCAGTACCTGCGTGAGCCAGGCAGACCTGGATAAGGGAAAAGAGGTCCATGGTGACATCATCAAAGTAGGAACTGTACCAGATGTCGTTCTGAATACTGCCCTGGTGGTCAGGTTTGCCTAATCCAGCAGCATCGGAGATGAAGAGGGAGGGTTCAACAAGACACTCATTTTGTATTCTAAAACAATTTCTACAGGGCACTATGAAGAGGATCAAAATACTCTGGGCTTTCATTCATGGATAGAAAAAGCTCAACTCCCCTGCTCGAAGTTCCTTTTCCGCCCCAAATCAGATCGCTATCTTCTGGATGCTTTCTTTTCATATGCCTGACACAACATCACATTTGACAAAAGATGAGCTCAGGTACGAGATGCTCAACAGCCAATACCACTCCGAGAGATCATTCAAAAAATGTACTGGTGTCGGTATACAGACAGACCGATATCTAACCTCCATTTCTCCGGATATTTCATACAGCCCCGATCAACTACTGCTGAACAGTGCTTTCCACCAAAAGATAAAGCCAAAATTGTTGATTTCAGTTGAAAAGGACAACAAGTGCACGCAACAAAATTTAAATTGTTGGGCTCAATGACGGAGGTCTAACAGAGGTTTGTCACATGTTGTACCTCAATGGTGGTTGTGTTGTCCGCAACCACTGGTACATGCATCATGACAAAGCCAAACACAGTGATTGCAGAAGCCAACTTCAACACTTGGAAGCAGTCGATACAGTCCTTCACAACGCTGACATACATTTGCACATTTCATGCTTCACAACCAAATGTAGTCCAACACAACAAATTGACCATCCACCCATCTGTCCACACCTGCCAATTATCCCTTCCACTCTCTGCGTTTCCCTTCCTTACTATCAACCCAAATTTTTGCTCTAATAGACTTCATCTGTGTGATTCAACTCAGCATGTTCAAGTGTGCAGCAAAAGGTTACAGGTGGGCTACTTCCTCTTCCAAATAGCCAAAAAAAAGCCGTAAAGTTTGGCGTCAGTGGTGCTCTCACCAATTAAGTCTCCAAGAATGTTTACAGCTACATCATGCAACCCAACATCTGTTCGGAGTGTCTGAATTAAGCTTCTAAATGTGTCCCAAGTTCAAACAACATGGAGATTACCCTGAACTTCCCTCTGCCACCTGGTGCGACGATGAAAAGATATAACTCTCTCCCAATGAGAACTGCCCATTTTGGAAGAACAAGATTTAATCAAGCACCAGAAGGCACATGGAGCTAACTGCATCTAGAACCCTATGAAATTGACCCAGGCCTGTGGTCTCTACCATTTCACAGAGACAGAGAGATAGAGAGACAGAGAGAGATGACCGCTGCAATTTTCCTTCCACTGCAAAGGGCAGCAAAAGAGGTTCATGTGCCACGCATGGCACGGTGGGATGCGTCAGGGTGAAACATCAAGTAGTTATCAGACACATAATATCACCTACATCATAATCAGGGCAGCTCTTAGAAGAAAAAGAAGGAAGAACTTGTAGTCACGAGCTCCAACACAGGCGACCACCCAAATGCAGCGGTGGTCCATCTATAACATGCATCACCCACCTGTCCATTGCAATCCCACTCCATCCATAACTGAGACATGTCGTATAGAGTGGCCTCAGGTGCTGTAGCCCGCTTGATCTCTCACTACATTGGGCACAAATGTAACAGTTCCTACAATGCGAACAATGGGGTGGTTTAGTCTTCTAACACAGAGAGGCTTGCTTGCTCAGCTATTCCTTGAGCAATTTTGGGACCACGTGGAACTCTGGACAAGTGATAGTGGTGTGGCAATTACAAGGACTCGACTCCAAAGGGGTGCCAGGTTTCTTGACAAAATCGCATGCCCAGAATTGCGCTTCTACTCGTGCTGACGACAATGGTGGCAGCAGGTAAGGGGAGGAGAGCTTCGATGGGGCAGATTCTCTCATGCTTGGGTTACTATTCATTACTCAATGTCAGAAGTTTTCAGAATTGCGGCTCTCTACCGAGTCTACCGTTACAGATCGTTACGGATTCCAGACATTCGTACTGGATCTGTACTTCTGGGGTCCACATCTGTAGGGTTATCTTCGGCCCTGTGGGCACATGACACGTCCCAACGGACTTGAAGTAACTTAAGATTGAGCTAAGTGTTGGATGTAGAAGCTCTCTTCACTCCGGATGACAACCTGTGTGATATTACTTTCCGCTTGATGCGTGAGTTCTTCCCAGCGAGCAACCCACCAACTGTCAACCCGGCCCAGTAGTAACCTCACCACTGAAACGAATCTGTGTTTCATCATGAAACGAATCTGTGTTTCACCAAATGGAAGCGATTATCTCTTCGAAGTCTCTTGGAAGTAAAATGATTTGTGTTGGATAACACACAGATTCGTTTCATGGGAAACTTCAACTTCAGATATAGAGAGAGACCTCGCAGATGGAGACATACAAGAGTACCGAGTCGTTGGAGACACACATTGGGAAATCAAATGCACTCTATTAAAACAACAGGTGGGTGCATGAATACCTGCAGCATAATACGTGACACCTACTGGTACTATTGTGTTAATAAGCCGACATTCATTGAATATGCCATAAATGCAAGGGATGATGTACGTTACATAGAGTGAGGTCTGGGGGAGCTGGAGGAGACAATGATTGGTAGGCTTTGCTTGCAAAAGGTTGGAAGAGCTTGGGGGAATCAAATGGAGAGCATTTAGTGATGAGTGAGATTTTTTCTGGTGGCGATTTGACCATTGTCACATCCATGTGCTACCACAAAAATGCGGAGGAAGTATCATCACCCTCACCCTAATATGAATGCACACCAAAAGACCACCAGCACTAAAAGGCACATGTCCTACTGCTGAAGGTTGCTCCATATTGAGAAAGGGAGAGATACAGTGTGTGATAAAGGGGCACGACGTCCAAACCTCAGGCCCAACCAACCACATAATTCTGATATCTGCACTGCCTCATCTCATGCAGGACACCAAATAATGGCCTCCTTCCTAGATGGATAGAACATGTTTTATATTGTGAGGACAGTGGCGGGTGTGCAGTGGTTCCGGAGCCAGGCAGCTGCTGAATAGAGCACCCGCAGCTCCCCAGCCACCACATCACCTGCCATCTCCATGTTCTGCTTCCTGGCTGGACTTTGCTTAATAATTCTGCATGCCTCTGCTATTTGCAATGCCTGCACATTTCGTCACCCCTGAAGCCTTAATATTATACATCTTTTACAACTTAGTATGTTCCGGATACGAACTGTCAGCATGACCAACTGAACGACTGAGAAAGAGGGTCAGTTAATCCCACTGGCATGAGGCTATTTTGCCTAGATCCCATGGTATGAGAACAAGTACCTACCACTGCTCTCCTCTCGGATGAGTTTTACAATAATGCACATTACTAGCCTCCCAAAGCCTGTATGGGGTTGTGCTAAAACCCATATATGGTTGTTCACGCACAAGAACGGATCACCCCACTCTGAGATGACAATCTTGGCCGTGTAGTCAGACAGTTCACAGAGCTTTCCATCACAGAGTACCGATTGACAGCAACTATTCTAGCTTGCATCCCAGAGATAGAAATGGCATAAATGAACAGGGGAACAAGAGAGAGACATGGCAGCTGATGAGCCTATCACCTCGTTTTTCTCAGAAGAGCATTAGGGATAAGGTGTCTCACAGAGATGGAATGTTGGTGGATTAAACAGTCCAAACGAGCTAGCAACAAACTCATGGCCTGAGCCTCTCTGGTGCGATTCTTCAAGGGCCGCCGTGCCAACCGCCCATCATGCATCGCAGCATCTGCTGCCATCTCTGAAAGCTCTGCACAGAGATGATCTTACATGTTGGTTTCTAGTTCTGTCTGTGACCGAAAAAAAACATGGATGTGTATCACAAGAACTGAAGGTGTGAACAAGGTAGCATCACCAAGGTACATGTGGGTTGACCTTGAGAAGAGGTGGCACACAGGACACGCGCAAAGGCACGCAATGCATGGGGAATGCCCTTCCCTCGTCCACTTGCTGATTTTACCTCCCTGCACCATCAAGCTAGTCATCATGTCAGCTTGCCCCATGTTACATAGGGATCGGCACACGTTACAATTCACTGTCTATGCAGATCGTTGACCAGGATTTTTATTCAATCACGCCAGGGTGCATAAGGGATACCGGATATGGAAGCCATTCCCACCACTGTCAGAGCCATCAGAATGAAGCAGTGTGGGCATGCCATGTGAATGCAACAGAGCCAGCTTGTTCTTGCGCAATGCATCCCTCCGTGACACACCCATCCACACTTCCACCTGCAAACCACATTCCCGGTTAGCTCTAATCTCCCACATTTCTCCAGCCCTAACCATAATACCTTACATTTAGCTCTCCATTGAATCTGAGAAAAGCAAAAAGTGTCGATCGCGTTGCCACTGTGAACACAGCCTAATAGTAACGTGCTATACCTGATCATGTTGGTTGAAAGGCAGGGTGAACCCAAAGTCGAGAGCCAGAATAGTGTTTGGCAGGCGGCCATAGGTGATAAGAACCTGCACGTACATCCTGGAGTTGATTAAGTGATTATGTTGAAAGCTGGAATACTGCCCTGATCAGTCATAGGTCCTGTTGCATGCATGCTCACATGGCTGGCAGGGGTCTTGCCTACACAACCTTGTGTCCAACCAATTCATTCCAGTACACACAGAGTAGGACCACTAGCAACATGTGGAAATGCATTTATGGGGGAAGAACAATACCTGTGCACCTGGAGCATAATCTCTATCTGCAATAACCTGTACACAAACCAAACAAAACATTAGAAACAGCAACATGCTCAGGTTCACAGCATCAACAAGAACCTTCAGCAAGACATCGAATAACAGGCCATGACTCAGCATTGAATCTCACGATGACTAAGAAGCAAATTCCTTGTGCTAATGTGTTATAAAGACAGACAAAAATAGATCAAATACAACCTCAGCACATGCTTTGTCCTCGTCATAAGATAGCAGGGCACGGCATCCTGCATCATGATTGAAGAAGTCGACAAATGGCACCTGTTCCACATCAATCACAAACCAGAATCGGTCTCCTAATCTCCTTTCCAGGTTTGTTCTATCCAAAGTTGCAGAGCAAAGTAAAACTTTTCAATCTGATGTATATGTATGTGAGACCCTACTAAATAGATAAAGAGAGATGAAGGTACGAACCAGAGCAAGGGTATGCAAGGCTTCGATTCCCCATGCACGCGAGCACACTGCACCAACCGTATGCCACCTCGGGATGCATCAGGCTAGCCCTAGCCTAGCCACTGCACACCCAGCCCCCCCAATGTATGCCTTCACCTCTTGCCTCTTCAACTGCCCCCCTAAACCACCATCCCATCCTTTCTAATGCCAAATAGTACTGACGCTCCATTCCCACACAAGTTCCTATAAATCCTATCCCTCCTTACTGATTTCAAAAAGCTTCATGGTATGCGTGGGCTTTACTTAATTATCTGTTTTTTGGTGGGTGTCCCCCCTCTTGAAATCCCTTTTCCAAAGCCTGACCCTACACTCCTTTTCAGCCACAACCTCATCCTAAGATGTCCAACAAATTTCCTATCACCTCATCCCATTTGATTTGCAAGCTGCAGTCTAGGAATGCAGAACACCACCATAGTGTAGTTTGTTGACTGTGTCTCAGCCCAGACATGCTGCTGGCAAGCAAACACATCTTCTTACTAACTTGCATGTGTAATCCCACAATTATTCATAGGTTCACTATAGGCCATACATTACACAAAACTGATGTATAGACATGATAGGTGGGACGACAGATTCCCTGACCATGAGGGCACAATGAATGCATCATGATATGCAAGGAACATACCTGTGGCATACGCATGTGAAAAAGATGTATGGGTTACTCGGTCCCCAAAAATGTGTGGGCATTTCTCCAACACCTGAAGTAACATGCCACTCATCAGCAAAGTCTTACAAGTTCACAAGATTTAAGAGGCTTTGCAGCCCAAGCACACACAAAGATGATTATCTGTTGTTATCTACCTTGCTTTCCATAAGGCCCTGATGCGTTTCCATGTGGAAATAGTGTGACAGTAAGCAAAGAGTGTTGAAAAATCTACGTTATTCATTGAGCACAAACACATTGCCATATTTAACCAGTGCTTTGGACTAGGAGAGAAAACTACGGACAGGGAGAACAGAAGTAAACTCGGCCCGAATAATGGCTCTGCGCTGCACAGTCTCACGGTACATAGAGCTATGCTGCACCATCTCCATCTCCTCCTTCCAGAACACCTGCATCCATATACACCCACTTTCCACTAAGCATAAGTGCTTCCACTAGAGTCTATGGTTACCAAACAGCAAAATTTGCAAAACTTTGGTGGTGCTTCTTGCATTATTGCAAAGAAGATTCTAAATTTGGAGTCTTCTCTTCTCAAATATTACTTGCGAGAAAAATATACAGATTACAAATGATGTACAGTATGCATAAGATTTGGTCACTACTCAACAGTGTCATGTTTTTACCATCCCTCAGCCACGTGTCCAAAAGGTAACAGCGTGAAAAAGTATACCGTGCTATGGAGGGCACCAAAACGAGGGAGGCTGCGTATGTAGGGTGCCCATTCTGATGCCTGCACCAGGCCCAGCCAGTCCTCCCACTTAATTTGTCCTTTTTCACATGGATACTTCTTCAACCAGCATTATCAATCCATGATCATAATTAAATTGCATCCTCGCAAGGTCCACATCCGCTAACCATGTCTTCAGGATCTGGTTGTGCCTGCCTACATCTCTGTACATGTCAAAAGAATGAATACAAAGAGAGAAGCAGAATACCTGGCCAATGCGTTGTTCTGCAAGTAGGAAGAGAGCAAGGCGTGCCCACTCACTCACCCCCTTCGGTAAAAGTTCTACTACCTCTTTGGGCAATTTATCTGGTGTGATCATCTGCACACAGTTCAATACAGCACCACAACGTTACTGTGTATGTTATCATTCTCTCGATCAGGCATCCTGTTGACATAATACCTTTCCTTTTACCTCCTCCCATCTATGGCAAGGAAAATCTTCAGCTTCTTAAGTAATGGAAGGATGGCTAAGCAACCACATGCATATGTTTGTGGGACATCCACTTTGTATGTGGGTTTTAATTTCTACAGAGTCCTTCTTCAAGGGAACCACTAGGCCACTTGTCCCTATGGCAATGGGATAGTAAGGGTCATACAAGATTGTGAGAAACCCGCAAAACCCGCTCCCCTGCTTCAATGCGTCGTGATGCAAAGAGCGCCCTACAGTCCACAGAGACCAACAAAACAATTTGCAAATCACTTTCACGACCAAACAAAGGCAACTATGCACATTACCTGTGATTTTGAGGATTACAATAAGCACTTACTTGGTGTGCCCATGTCTCTCTGTGCCTCATAAAGGAACCACATTTCTCGCTCACCTATCCTCCATAACTTGCATGTCCATTATGTACCTCACAAGAGGTTAAGACAGAGCATAATTTTGCTTTCCTGGGTTAGATTTTTCAAAGGAGGCATACACATCTTAATCAACAGATTAGAGAGGCACACACCTGCCATGCATGGACATGCCTACAGTGAGAGCAGAACAGAGGTCCTGTTCACCGCGTGCCCGCAACCAAGAGACAAACTCCAAGTGCTCGTGCTGCATGCCACCCGGGGCCTGCAGGATAGCAGTGCTGCTCGTTGGTCATCATGTGCTCAGGACTGTCACTCTAAAGGGGTTCATTAAAATGTCCTTCGTTTGCCATCACATTCCAGCTCATGATTGACGTATCATCATACCCAAGGGGTGGATCCACATTGGCCAGCTTTGCTAATATGTTCAGGGTTGATCACTTGTCACATAAGTGCGTCCTTAAGATGCTACAGAAGTTGGCCTCTTTAGAAAAGAAAAGGGATGGCATTAGTGTTAAGCCCCTTCAACAACGTTACAGCTTAGGTATTTGCCAGAGGATTGATCAAGGCTGAAGTTTTTAATCTGAATGGAGGGCACGTATTACAAAATCTACTTATAGACTCGAGACTCTAGCATGGCGCCACTCTGAATCAGACTTCGTGACAATCTTTATTTTCGAGATTCGAGCTGGTGCATCACATTCACCTAATAAATGGAAATAGACAGCCCTCAGAGCGCGCTGGTAGTTTATCCCCACCCCTACCCCTGTTCTTCCTTCTTCTACCAAGCTTATAGTCTTGTAGCTATTTTCGTTTCCTTCAAGCTAAGTGACGGCTTCGGCCCGCTAGCTGATTTGTAAACGGTCTCATCCACTGCAACCTCCATTCCAACAATGCACATACCGAAAGGCAGACAAACCTGAGGGACGGGGCTGCCGACATGAGTACGAATGCTGGCACACACTGCACTGGGCAGCGGCATGCAACGCACTCTGTTCAAAGTTCCCCACATCGCGTCGCTCTCCGCTGGGTCTTGCCAGGATGTCACTCTCTTCCGCACCTTTTTCTTCCCACCCTTTTCATGCTGGCTCTCTGGCATTCCCGCCCCCCTCTCTAGATCTCTACCTCATGGCTGTCTCTCTCGCCTGTGAACGTTCTAAAGTTCTTTCGTTTCTTTCTTTTAATACATATGCAGCAGCTTGAGTGCCATATCATAGCCTGTACATTCCTTCCTTCTGGAACGGTCTCAATATGTCCCGCAGAATCACCCTCCTTGTCTTCCAGCTTCCCGATCTGGTTCATCTGCAGCTTCGAACCATTTCAGAGTAAGATTTCCTACCTGCTGTCCAACCTATATGCTTTGGCTCTCCCGTGACTACCTGCACCTGCCTAGCCCACCTTGCTCCAATACACAGCCTCGCTGATGACCATAGCAATCCATAATCGTAGCTCCTCTCTAGCACTTGTTTCCACAGACTTTCACTGTATAGCAGACCTGTATCACGTGCATTCTTGGACAAGAACCAACGCATAATTGTAGTGCAAATGGGTCAGCAGTGATGAGAACGGTCGTCGTGCGCAGCGCCCTTCTCAGCAGATCCGTGCGCAGAGCGGCATGTGAAGCTCAGCACAAGTACACCACACCAGACAAGGAGCAGTGGGCACGGACACTCACGTTGCCTGTCTGCTCCACATGGCTGCGTTGGATACGGCCATGAACGTTATTCCCTGCTGCGTGCTTAAGGCCGCTTTTGGTACTGAGCAGATGCTTAGCAGCAGGGAGTACGTACAGTGTGTAATCACTGGCTGTTGGTGTGTGGGTCACTGCTGCTTGTGGGACTCAACAGGGAAAGAGAATCGGTGGGTAAAAGTTGCAGTGGTTTTGTGGCTACCTTCAGACGCAGAGGAATTTAAGAGGGAAAAAAAAAGGCATCTTTCGTCAAATTTGGACATGGACTATGCAACAGTAGTAAGAGAGTTTTTAATTAGATAATAATTTAGGTTCCAAATTTTCTAAGGGGCCCCATCCCATGCCCTATAAAAAAAAAAACCATACAGCTGTCTACCCTCCACCCTCCTACTTCTACACTAGCCTCCTCCGGCGGCCCACTGATTGGCTCTTCCCACAGTGTCGGGTTGGCTGACCTTCCCAAACTGGGCAAATGAGTTGGGGTACATAGTGAGAGCTAGTAATATGTAGGGTAAGTAACCCACACACATTGCTTCTCAAAGAAGAAGAAGAAGACTAAGTAAGAGCCACTTCTCCTTGCGGCTACTGGCCCCTTCCAGGGTGGGCATACTGCTTCACATGTATGAGCCCCTTGCCACAGGGTGGGGGCTTAAATATAGGCTTGCACCTACATAACGAATTTCAAAACAGAAAGGAGTGAACTTACATTTTGTTAGCACCTTGGCAGCAGTGTTTTTTCTTTCACTTTTCCAAAATCGCCACAAGGTCCACATGTAAATTATACTCAGTGCCCATGTGGCAAGAATAACCAGGTGGCAGGGTTAGAAAAGTGGCTATGTAATGGGCGTCACAATATAACAGGTCCAGGTAGGAAAATCCTGGCTAACCATTGGCGCTTTCTGGCGAATTTTTTTATTTTTACTCCCATAGTTCCTTTGTAAAAGTGGCTGACCCATTTTCCAGAAGAATCTCCAGATTTCAAAAGAATGCTTGTGGCAGGCTGATGAGGAGCTTTATGTTCCGCAAGCCAATGGCGCTATATTCCACAAAATAAGGCCAAGCAAAATGAAAGAACATTCTTTAAATTCTGGAGGGATATCCATTAATAGCCAGAATCTTACTTCCCCTTATTGTTTAGGAGCCAAATCCCTTGATGTTGGTTGGTTGGTTCCCCTTTATTGGTTCCATTTGTGTACTTGCATGCCTTAGAATCTTATAAGTAGGCTCCCCTCTAAGAATGAAATGCACTAATAGGGCCCACCGCAATAGTGGAAAGGTGAAGTGGCTCTTAGTACCGCGGGTTGACCGGCATCTTCTTTGTCTATTATTTATAAATAAATTAGGGCATCGGTCTTAGTTGGTAGATAGGTCTTCAAATTGAATAGATTTTTATTCAAAATTATCAATCATCAATACATGAAGCGAGACGTTTGTTTTGTTTTGTAGATTTGAGATGTCCCAAACTGCGCGGCCAGCCCTGGTGCTTGGTACCGTTGAAAAGCCCTCGACGTGGAGGGGTGCACGGGCTTGGTCTCACGATTTTGGACCTGCGGTGTGGGAGATGTGGAATTTCAAATACTTTGGGTCGCTGGAAATTCGTGAAAAATTGCAAAGTGGGCATTACCGGGACAATGGTTGGAGCCTTGACACAAGAGATATTAAGGGAAAGATCTCCGGTTCAAATCCGGTCGTAGACTATGTGGAAAAAAAAAGCATTTGGACTTAGATGATAGTGGATACTTGGGCCAATGGCACAAGCTACCCTAGAGACGGGAGACATATCAATAATGAGTCTCAATAAGTTCATGAAAAAAAAAATGGGGCCTTGACATGGGAGACGTACTTGGATACATAGGAGATTGCACATTGGGCTTAGATGGGCCTCGACATAGGAGACGCACATGGGAGACGCCCTTGGATACATAGGATATCGCACTAGGGCTTAGATGACAGAGGACACTTGGGCCTCTACATAGGAGATGCACTTGGATACATAGAAGATTGCACTTGGGCTTGGATGGGCCTCGACATAGGAAATTAAACTTGGTCTTAGATTTCAATTTTTTCGCATATGGGCCAATGGCAAAGGCTACCCTAGAGGTCACACTTGGGCCTAGACATGGGAGACGTACTTGGATATAGAGGAGATTGCACTTGGGCCAACGGCACAAGCTACCCTAGAGGTCACACTTGGGCCTAGACATGGGAGACGTACTTGGATATAGAGGAGATTGCACTTGGGCCAACGGCACAAGCTACCCTAGAGGTCACACTTGGGCCTAGACATGGGAGACGTACTTGGATATAGAGGAGATTGCACTTGGGCCAACGGCACAAGCTACCCTAGTCAATATATGAAGCAAGCCAATTTGTTTGTTTTGTTTTGTAGCATCACTGAGATCTCCCAAACCACGGCCCCAGCCCTGGTGCTTAGTGTCGTTTGAAAGCCCTCGATGAGGAGGGGCAGATTGGTCTAATAATTTTTGGACCTGCGGTGTGGGAGATATGGAATTTTGAGTACTTTTGGTTGCTAGAAATACGCGAAATAGCAAAGTGGGCTTTCCTGGAGCAGTGATTGGCCCTTCACGTGGGAGAGTTGGAATTTCAAGTGCTTTTGGTCACTGGAAATTCGCAAAAAATAGCAGAATGGATATATCAATATAAGAAGCATCGACAAGGGGATTGCAAAAAGCAAAGTGGGCTTTGGGATTGCACTTGACTTAGAGCATCTCCACCGGGGGACCCTAAATGCCACGGCAACGGTAAAAGAGCCCTCGGCCCTGGTATCCGCACCCCCAGGGCCTGTACTTTGGTGCAGGATACATGCCCTCTAGGCCCGGTCGGTATCTGCTGGAGAGACTAAAAAGCACGGCTGCGTGCATTTATGGCGTTAGGGTAAGGCGGCGTCTGTCCAGGTGGTCCCTCACGTGCAAAAGCAAAAATGACATGTGCAGGTAGTTTGATGGGGTTGCCTGTGGGGGAGGGGAGTGTTCGAGGCCGTAGTCCTTTACTGTTGCAGTGTAGTTTGGTGTACCCCGGTGGAGATGCTCTTAGGTGACATTGGACACTGGAGGTCGCACTTGGGCCTCTACAATATGGGAGCCGCACATGGATACATAGGAGATTGCGCTTGGGCTTAGATGGGCCTTAAGGTTTGACGTAGGAGACGCACTTGGATATGTCATAGGAAATTGCATTTGGTCTTTGATGTTATAGGGGTGATATGTATGTCAGCGGAAATATATATAGTAGACGGACATAGGGTCTTTCTGCGTTTATAGCGTCTCCATGGTGTCTAAATATAATCTTAAACATACAGAAGGAGCTTAAAAGGGAGGAACCTTTAAAAAATAACTAAAATTAAAACTAAACCCCAATTTCGCCACGTTTGCGTTTCGTTGGCGAAACCCATTTTTTGGGTGGTTCTTGGGGATGTTCTACACACAATGTTAACAAATGCACATTGTTTACGTGCGCTGCTCTTTGAGTTCTAGCAGATATATTTGTGGGTCTTTGTGCTCACGCAAGTTGAGCTTTGGACGATTAATTTTTTTTTTTTTTTTTGTGAACACGATTTTCAGATAATTTCGTATTTCTTATCGTGTGAGCGCAATTTGGTTTCGCAAACGCATATCCTCCAGAATCTTTTAGAATATTTGGAATATGTCTTTGTGCTTCGCCCGACATAAGAGATGCACGTGGATACATAGGGGATTGCAACTGGACTTAGATGACAGTGGACACATGGACCAACGACACAGGCTACCCTAGTCTTACTAACATCTTTCTTTGGGGAGCCACTCCTTCTTCCCCCATGAAAAGGGTGCTCATCTCATGTAAACAGCTAACTCGCCAAGGTGGGCTTGGTCTCTTGGACCCTGAGACTCAAATTTTGGCACTCCTTACTAAATGGATCCCAAGGTTGCTAATGCACCCCAACAGTCACTGGTGTGGGCTTACTTGTCTCGCCTACTTTCTGAAGGCAACAGCAACGAGCTCCTCTCTTTGGAGCCCTTCTCTACGCTAGATTGCTTAGGGCAATGGGAGAAGAGCCCTCTCTGTCTCCCTTGCATGGACCTCTATGTGGGCTATTTGGAATCAACTTCGACCATTTCTATCTCAGCACTTGCCCTGCAGCTACGTTGAAACAATCCTCCAGCCAGTCTTTGGGAACTTCAATTTTGATTCCAAGCAACTAGTTGTCTTGTTCTCTGGGTGAATGCAAGAATGACTAGATCAAAATGGACGTTACCGGCACAGTTTTAGATGACGGCAATTGATGGTGTCATCAGTTTTTATTAGTTAACTAATTAAAACCAACAAATATCTATGTCATTGTATTCCTAGCTTCAATACGCACCCATAGCAACTCTCCAATCATGAATCCGATTAGAAATGACAAAGTTATGGACTTTTGAAGACGATACAGTGGACTTGTTTTTGCAGTGAATGGAATTTTAATGGACTCAATAAGTCCTATGTGCCATTGGTCAATTCCATTGAAATTTGGATATAAGGTGGTCATTTTGGTCCACATCATATATATGGATTTGAAGTGGTAAAATCCAGTGTTGGACCGGTATACCTGGTTTAACCTAGGTATGGAATACAGGTATGAATATATATATTGAAGAACATACCAGTCGGGTATGAAAGAACCAGTGTACCCATGTGATACACGTACTGGGGGAGTATGGCTTTAGGATTCCCCGCACACATACCATACCAGTCTGGGTACATGGAGGAATAGCATGGTTCCGATACCAATATTGCGGTGAGTTCATGGTGAATGGAGGTAGGTATGAGTATATGTTAGTGCAGCTAGATATACCCTGTACTACAATTGGGTTAATTCAAGGCTCCATGTTGCAATTTGGACTTCATTTGTTGTTCGTGCTACTTTGGGTTACATTTGCCTAGTGTTTCACGACTTGGATTAAAATTAGCTATGTGCTAAATGACATTTATTTCTATGTATGGTGAGCTGTAGAAATACCATACCAGTGCTCATACCCCCCCCCAGTATCACTACAGAGAAAGGGCAATACCAATACCATACTCATATACAGCCCAAAGTACAACTACTCATATTAGATTCATACCCAAGTTGCTCATACATGTATAGATACCTACACCAGCGTGGTATGAAAAAAGGGTGGGACCTTTCAAACCAGGACCAGTCTGGTATCAAAAAATGGACATACCAGTCCAACAGTGGTAAAATCCCTCTCCATTTGGCTCCTATGGACTAATATATGTCCCAAAAAAATTATTCGCCAAGTCCATGGTGTACCCTGATTTTGATTTTGAGGTGTCATATTTTACTATAAAGAATACAAAAAATAATCTACAATGGCTTGGTTGTATATCAAATCAATGTAAATTTTAATTTTGATATATCAAATCTTATTCAAATTAAAGACTAAAATTTATAGTAAAAATTATCTTTGATATTTGGGGTAAGACCCTTTATTACAAATGTTGAATATACCATTGTCTATCATCATTTGAATTATTTGGGGAAATATCATCAACTTTAGATTTGGTCATGGAGTTCCATAGAATGCAACATTTGCCATTTTTGGTCCAGTCATTATTGCATTCGCCCTTCTTGTTGGGCGCACTAGGAACATTCAAGCCTTTGTTCACTAGCATCTATACGATTCAATGGATCCTTCTTGCCTCCCCCTTTGGTCTCTGCGGTTGTGGGTGGTCGCTGATCCTCACATTCCTGGCCTTGCATTCTTCAGAACATTCCTCCTTTCATCCTCGGTCACTTGTGGACAAGCCTTGACTACTCGCCACTCTCGACTTGGGCAACATGTAGGACTCCTTCCCACTTTTTGAGGTGATATGTGCCCATTACCACTTGGCTACAACTTGATTGTCAATACATACTAAAAGTTTGTCCTAAGTGACTAGGGCTACGCATTGCTCCGCACTACTAGTGACAACTTTGGATAACAACGTTCAAAAAAATACAGCATGCGATGGATTGTTACTTTGTTGATGTGGTATATTCAATTTAAATGAAAAGATAAATTGTGTTTGGTTTGGTTTGCAGTCATCAAGCAATTTTAAATTATGAATGTTGTTTATGAAGCTTTTGCTTGATTCAAGCATCGTCGGAATGAAGCAGTAGCCTTTCAAGGTGAAGTACTGACCCATAGGCTACACAAAGAGATTTTTTTTTTTCCACTTCTGTCCGCCAAAAATTGATAAGGATGACGTGGCACTATGGCACCCTATCTTGCTCTACATTAAAACATAGGCTCACCCAAATTTTCCAATTCTTCGCACCAAATCTCACACATGCTCGCTCGGATGTTGCAGTTCTGAGATCTCTTCTGACGGATTTTCTTGAGCTGGGTTGTTATCGATTTTTGTTGTGTAGGGGTGATTGCAAGCTAGAGTGGCCAAAAGTGGCAGATCATGAGTAATAAAGAGTACATAAATGAGGATGTGGCGAATCCTCAACCATCGGATTTACTTCAACTGACAATCTTGACCGTCCATGACGGTTAAAACCAAGATTTTAAAATTACAATAGTTTCAATTCACAAATGTTTTTTTTAAATTTGATCTTACTCAACAGTGCATTTATGGTGAATGAATGTGTCTAATGAAAAAGGATTTGTTATTTCAAAAATATTTATTCATAAAAGACTTCATGAAAATAGCTATTTTTTAGGCTCAAAATAGTACATAATATTTTCTTAACTACATATTTTTGAATGATAGTTTTCATTCCAGATTCCTCACTCTTCAAAGCAAGTTTGAGAGTTCCTATATTAAAAAAGTCCACAACGTCTTTTTTTATGGACTGTGACAGTTCCTTATGGACTTTTAAGAAGTCCATAGCATCTAGAGATTCTGGTTTTTGATAATGAGATTTAAAAGTTTGAAAGTATATGTAGATGAGCCTCTATATTTTTATTGATAGCATTGTCATGTATGAATATAACAATTTACCACTATTCTATGTTTGGAAAAAATAATGTTGTGACAGCAAAAAATGGACATTGTAGGCTGCAATAACCCAGAACAGAGGCTTGAGAGTAGACAACATTGAATGCTCTCATTGAAATTTCTGATCCTCATACTGGAACACTTATGTGAGGACAGTTGAGTCTCCCACGGATCTCATAGTAAAGAGACAGGAAAAGAAGAAGTGAAAAAGAGGAAGAGAAAGAGAAAGAGAAAGAGAATGAAGGTATTGCACTTCTCGGGGCAATTTCGGCATTAAATGATTGGAAGGAACAGAAAGGCTCTATAACCTCAACTCAACCAGAGGACTTGCATCACAAATCACAATCTATATGAGAAGGCTTGTATGGATTACAATGTTATTTAGTGTACATAAGATTGGAGGTACATATTCACCTTGAATCCTTTATAAAATTGGTGTAGACTCATATGGCGTCGTAATGGAAGACAACAAACTCCGTTGCAAATGTAATTTTGGGCAAAAAATGTTGGAAAGTTGCCGTTACAGAATTGCAGCTTCAACATTCTATAAACAGACACAACTCTTCATGTGCGATTCGACAAGTCACATAAATCGGTTATGTAACCACTGGACTACCTACTCAGTTGTGTAACTATAAAAGAGAGTTGTGTTTCTCACAAAAGAACACACAGAGACAGAGAGATATATATATATATATAAACAATATGAGAGACTTTCTATATGATTAATAAAATATGTAATTGTTGTTATAAAGGATCTAGGTTCTCAATGTGTACAATTTGCTACATGGTATCAAAGCTAGGATGACAAGGTTGTCACATTGAGACACATGAGAGTCGACTAAGAATAAATAGAAATTTAGATAAAGAGTCGACATAATGTCAATAGCTAGCACAAGTACTAGTGGCCTTAGTGGCCCTGATGGTACATGTAGTGGATTCAACTATACCCTCACCCCAAAAGATTCCATTACTTCTCTGCCTAGAACAATCACCTGCACTTGTACCTGCACTGCCTGATATGTCTCAACTGATCCCTAATTTCCCATACAGCTAATACTCGTACCACTTGTGGCGGTTGCTGAGAGATGCCATGGTATGTGGAAGTCTTCTATTTTTACAAACATCACTTAATTCCTTCAAAGCATCAAGATGTTAGGCTCAACCATACTTTCTGATCACGTCTTTTTGAAACTGAGAGAATGAATTGTGTTTCTTATTCTATCAGAAGCTCTGTTCAACGGCCATAAGGCTATGGCAAACAACGTCTTTTGAGTACATTCTATCATAAGCTCTGTTCTGCAGTTATACATGTTGGTGGTTCAGATAGTTTTGCAGTTGACAGATCAAAAGAATGTTGAGTCTTAAATCTGACACCTCCTTGACCTAGTTATCATAGATCCTTACCACTTGGATCTTAATGTGTAAAATTTTGTCATGGTTCATCGTTTGTCCAACAAACTTTGCCCTTGCAGGGGCAGTTCTCCATCAGTAGTGTTAAATTGTGGAAGTCGTTGTATGCGCCTTCTGAAGGCTTCTGATGGTCTGTCTCTTCATTTTGGTTAGTGAGGCTCCATAAACTCAGCCCAAGTGATTTCGAAGTCATAAGGCTTCCACTTATTGTACTTACAGTAGATTAGTTCTGAATGGCTACACAGCCCAAATGCAGAAACGACTACACGCCTACATTGTGGCTAACCATTTCTGTGAGAGCAGAAGATAGAACGACAAAGAAAGCATTTGTTGACCTGCATTGGTAGCTCAAACAGCTTGGGGACAGAGGAAAGTAGAACATGAAAGAGGGAAAAAAAGATGAGAGATCTCAGATCAAAGAGCTACAAAGGAAGCCAACAACAAAGGCAGCGGGACCCTGCACAAGCAGCCCGAAATGACGTTTCGTTTGATCAAGGGAGTGGAACGCCTCTCGCGGTAATGGAAATGAAATGGTACTTTATAACCTCTTCGAAGGAAGTACCCCAATTATACCAAGCCCAAGGGTCCAACTTGGGTATTATTTTTCTACCAAATTATCCCATATCGTTTGGCACGAAGTGGGTATGTAGCCGCACATATAAAGCCGCTCGGTGCAATTACTGGTATACTTACCTGGGCGGGGTCTATCGGTGATCAGCAAGGTCGTTGATCTAGCAAAGCTCGCTTCATTGCACATCGGTGGGGGTGATGCTAGTGTCTCTCTACGGAGGGTATGCACGTCGTAATATGTGGCAGAGGGGGCTCGCGTCCGCGCGGCCCCCACAACTCAATCCTAACCTTGGAAGAACCTTAGGAGTTCAGGCATGCAGTGATGACTCACATTTCTGATAACCGTACCCATCTCACAAGAGAAGGTTCTATGTGTTCCAACTTCCATGACTCTGATGCATGCCTTGAATCCATCTCGTGCAGGGATTTTATATTTGTATTGTCATCTTTGACGAATTGAGCAATCACATCACAAGATGTTAACCTTCAATCTGTCTTCAATTTAGTTTGCGCTTGGCTAGGACAATAGTGACAGTTCGGTTTCGAGGGCATTCAATGATCACAGAGAACGGTGTCCATTCCATAGGAGAAGGCTCTATATGTTGCAACTTCCATGACTCTGATGCATGCTCCATGGTTCATCTTCAGAAGGAACTGAGGTCCGAATATCACAAGGAAAAATTATTGCGCAGATACCACTATTCTACATGTGTTTAGGCTTGAAATCCAAGCTTGGCTCCTGTTTGAGTGGTCCCTATTCTGATGGCTACATTCAAACCAGTGAAGGGGTTCTTGCTGTGCAATACACTGTATGTGTGCATTAATGATGTCACATCTTGGATTTGGTGCACTCGAGTTGATTTGACTTTCATGTGTGTTGACAGACTAGTTTCTACTAGATTAGACAGGCTGAGATGCATCAAACATGGGCTTTCCTCTTGGAGACTAGATGTTAAGAGATATGTGCTAGTTATGTCTGAATTCTTCTTTTTATGACTCCCCAGGCTTCTGGTCTACAGGTCTTCATTGAATGTGAAGTTGCCCAAGGCAATTTGAGCAGAAATTGGTCAAGTTGAAGCTGGTTAATAAGGGGCCTTATTTCTACTTGTCCATACATGACTGGATGGTAGATTCCCAAGGAAATAGTGAATGACTCTGAGGAGCAGTCAACATATACTACATTTTATGTTTAAAATATCTGTTAGAGGTGGTATGTTTGCAGACCAACAAGTCACAAACATTCTGTTCCCTTGTGAATGTCTGACACTCATTCTGTAAACCTTCATCCTTCACCAAGCAAGGTATCATACAAGATCAAACATCAAGGAAAGGTATAATTCTGTGGAATCTAGGCACATCAGAGGCAGGGGCCTCACGAAGAGTCTTCAATCAATGAGGGAAGCACAAAAAGTGGAAGCACAAAAAATGAAAGCTTCTGTATTGAGAATTGTGCAGTAGATAGAGTGAGCTCTAGAGAAAGAAAATGGATGGAAGTTAATCATGTCCATGGGAGGCCTAAGGGACGAAGAATTGGGGGAATGGATTTGGCGTCTGCATTGAATAAGTTCCATTGTGTTCCCTTCCAAAATGCCAGTGACCCCTGAACATCAACACAAATTAACCCAAACTGGTTTTGGTTTCTCGAAAATAGAAGCCTTTGCAGTTCGGAAAGCTCCCCAACTTTCTTTGCATAGTGTCATCACCCAATGAGTTACCCAGTTTGCCTCCTGAATTTCCTCCATAATGCCACTGTACAGATGCTGACGATAATGATACCTCCAAGAGCCCTACTTTGCAAGTAGGCTTTTGAATCTGCTTGGAGACCAACACCAAGGACCACAGCTTCCACATCACTCTTAAAATCCTTTCTCTGCTTAACAGGAATCCCAGAATCTGAGCCAGTATCTGAAATAGCTTCCAGAGTACCAAGAATCTGTGATACTGCTTCAGGAACACTGCTGAGGGTCCTGGTTTGGAAAGTCACTATCCAAATCTGATGCTCGAGCATTACTAGGGACCCTGCAGGCTCGCATATTCTCACATGAACCTGCTTCCTGAATAGCAATGCCACCGATCTGAGCTTGTAAATCATTATTCGAATCCCCTACTGGAGAGATTTTGAAATTGTCTTCCACAACACCTTCGGTATTGGTTTTTAAGTAGCTTTCTGATGGTGGCCCCTCTTCAACAGTTTCAGAGTATTCATCTGACTTGGAGTTTGCTGCCAAGGTTTTCCAAGAAAAGGCAGACTTCTTAGTTCTCTTCCGTGGTGAATTACTTGCTAAAGCATTGTGAGCAATCGGATCTGGTTCCCTTGGACAGCCAACTGCATAGTGGAGGCGCACCCCATCAGCAACTGATTGTCTGCCTACTGGATCAAGTGATGGAAGACCATCTGAAGTCCTGATGGCAGGTCTGGCCTCAGGAAGAGCTTCACCCAAACTCCTCAAAGGTAATAGATGAGCATGTAAGTTAGCAGAATATGACCGCCGGACGCCACTTCAGCCCTGACAAGATGTGACATGGCCGCCACCATTTTCCCGAGGCTTGCAAACCCTGCCATTTTGTAGTCCAAGGTATACTGGAATCGACTAGAGAACATCCCTTTCAGCCATGCTTGTTGGTAACCATCCTTATAATCGGGGCAAGTTAGCTCAATGTATAACAGTAGTCTGTAATCTAACATCAATTTCCCTGCAAATGCCTTGGCCAACAACAGATTGTCTCCACACATCAAAGGAGGAGGAGACTCGTCTTTTTTTCCCGGCTGGATAGATCACACCCCTGTTCCGGGAGTACTTCAGCCGTACAGTGTCAGAAGTGTTTGATGAGGTCAGGGAGATTGTTGAAGCCAAGGTATTTATGGTCTAGACGAGCTCCACATGCCTGCCAGAAGTCTTTCGGCACAAGTGTTATGTCGTACCCACCGGGCACTTTTTCTATGACATAAAGAAGCAAGGCCCTAAGCTTGTTCATCATGTCCAATGGGCTGAACGGGACCTCCAAACACCGGCTCAAACACTGCAACATCTTCTGAGACCTCCTTCACATTCTTCTGTGACCCTTTCAAATGAACAAGCTTACTAGACTCTGCACACCATGTTGCAGTCTTCATGCTATTTCAGGTGTACTCTTGGGCTGGTCCCCCACCTGTTGCTTGTGAGAAACTGGCAAGCTTGCTACTATTTTCCTTGCTTCAGTTGCCTTTAGGTTGCTCAAGGGCAAGCCTTCAGAGCTTGGCTGATCTACTGACAAATGATTTCCTGTGATTGCATCTGTAGGTTTGGGAGCCTTCTTCTTCCAAACTTTGGGTGTAGGACCTGTTACATTGCAAGTTGTGTACATAGGCTACAAATGATAACTCCCATACTCGACTGTACTACCAGAGTCTTCAGGTGTCGAGACCCTACTATTTGGATCTGATGGAGCTGACAACTTAGCATTGAGGACTTTGCCACTGGCTAGGCTACCCCAAAACCACACACTTGATGCTATACCAAGCAGGTATGGTGGTACGTCCACATTACGAGAAGGTAGTGCTAGAAGAATATTGTAGGTTCTCATTCGCAGCCGATGCAGTGCATTTGCAAAGTCCAGGTCCCCTGATATGAGCAGAAAACATGCTGGAGGGGGTTTGTCAAGTGCCCAAAATATCATGTCCACCAACATAGTCTTACCACCTGCCTCCTTTCCTGGGCACCACCCACAGTCCGTCCTGTATAAGGATCACACAATTGGTGATTCAAAATACGAAGTTCCACCTACAACATTGTTTGGACAAGTTACAAGCCGCAACATCCTGCCAACCTTCCAAGCCCCTATCCTTGGCCAGGTGGTCTGATGCAAGTACTGCCAATTCCTGGACTCATCTCGACCAGGTGGATCACTCGTGGAATGCCCTGTATTGTGGGTGTTGTCCTTATGTTGACTGATAATTCCAACAGACAGCCCAATCGTTCTAGGGTACCGGACCACTCAGTAGGTGTCATAGAAAACCAGGCAAAACCACATTGGAGGTTATGGGGTCACATCCTCAGGAGTGAAGCAGACACTGGTTCATTAATCTGAACTATCACAGGAGTCCGACCTCAAGCTAAGTAAAGGAGACACTTGTCAAGTATACTTTACCTCTTGCTGGTTTTGGACCATTTTATTTTCTTATTACCAGAGCAGGAATACGGAATTTAAGGTTCATGAATCCATAAGGATACCCCTATAGGACGTTCATTTGACTAATTGATTACAACTTTAGTCATCTCTGATCAATAAGCAAATTATGTTCCATGTTTGGCAACACATGTAAGAGGACACAGTCGAAAGACAAACCGGTCGGGACGTGGTGCAAGTCGATGCTTGTGCTTGACAGTGTTGTTTGAATGACTTTTGGCAGCGACTGTATGTCACCATATGCAGAATTCGAGACAGGCCCTTTCAAATTGGTCTCAGCCAGCGATAAGCTTACGTTGTGGGCTATGACATTGGGGTCAACCTCTGTAGGCACAGGACAATTCTCTATGTCCCACCAAACAGATATCTTTGATGTACTCGGTGTGGAGGCGCTCCCCTTTTCCATCTCGACCTCCCCCCACCCAAGCCACTAGAACCAAGATTAGGAACGCCTAAATAAGATCCTCCACTCTTGAATAATTAGTAAAGGACAACATGATCCGAGGCCCTAAGTTAATATCATCGTAAATGCTAGGGTAATTACCACATACGTCTACTAGTGAATTTCAAGTGTGCCATGGCATGCAGGAAGCCAAACTATAAATAAACCCTTCGAAATCTCTTCTGAACCTACATATACTTTGTCTACATGAGCTTCTATTCAGTGTGTGAAATTACCAGTCGAATCCAAACCAGTTCAAACTTGGTGTGGTCTATCATGTCAGCGAAAGAAAGAAAGGTCTCTCTCGGCTCTTCTCACTTTCACTAAGACTGCGGACACCATGACTTAAGCAATCCACTACTCACTCACTGACATGCTATACATTGCCACACGACATCGCAACCCCGTACTCGTGAAGCAGTCAAGTTAGAGTGATGCGACAACAGAACAGTCCCCATCCACAAGCACACACGATGTGCACGACCGCATCTCCCCCCCCCTCTCTCTCTTTCGTGTATGCATCCACACTCACAGTGATCGACGGAACCTCGCGAGACGTGCCGGCGCTGATTGAGATGTAGCCCAATATCACTCCGAAACGTGGAAAATGCCGCGTACTTTTTGTATCTAATTAGGTGCTGACAAGTATAGATGAATTGCATCCACAATGTTGGATGAATTGTACATGTATATGGATGTGTTTATATGGAGATGCCCTCGCACTACAAGTTCGAAGCTGTAAACAACCAATAACCCAGCGTTAATGTATAGGGAGAGTCAGAGCACGAGGGTGTTCCGCAGCGTAACCCGAGGGCGTACAACTAGGGAATAGCAAAAAGGCCGTGTCGCGGGACGCCATAAAAATGATAGTTTTGGGCTGGCCTGGGGCGCTGCCCGAGGGTCTAGGCCATGGGCCAAGCTAGGTCTGGGCCTGGGACTGGATGTCCTGCAACCCCAGTCCATACAGGGAACTCATTGGGAACAAATTTCGGCCGCTGCCCGTCCTTTCCTATTGTCCTGGGGTTGCAGTGGCCCGGGCTTAGAAAGCCCGGGAAAGATTCTCTAGCCCTGGGTACATATTCCCTGGACACAGGGAAATATTTTTTATAACCACAAGGTTTATAGCCACAAGGTTGTGCAAATATAAAGTCAGTCCCACCTTTAGCCTGCTCCTCGCAACCTTATGCCACACTACCCATGCCCGTGTACCAAAGCAAAAGCCCACAGCAAAAGCTTATCGCAGAGGAGTCTTTGTTTTAATGTTCTAGTGTTGATTGTGAGGTTGTTGTCTTCTCTCTCTCCTTTCGCAGTTAGTTAGCAGTGCACAATGTCGCACTGTCGAACAAACCAATCAATATTAACCAAGCATGGTCGGCTGTGGCCGAATGAAAATTGAATAATGAATATTGCCAATCAACTCTAGAACAAGTAGATTTGTTAATGATATCAAAAGACTAGCATGGAGAAACTTTAGAGTTTCAAGGCTGACTCTCTAATGTTGGCTCTTCACAAGAATAGTTGGACACGGTTTGTTGTATAATGGTCGATCCACGTGGAAAATCACAGAAATCAAATTCATATCTTGAATAGTGCACATGGTATGTCCTATGTGCACCTTTGAGGCAAGGCGGAACTCCACACGGAGGGCTTTGGGAGGAGGATGTGGAACTGGAACCCTGTGGACGATTGTTGGATGTGTGATTCGAACTGGGCACAAAACAGGGTGTCCCTGGCTGACTGCGCAATTGGATTCGGTAAGGATGCTACTGGTGGAAAAAATATCAAAATTTACACGGTCACTCATGACGATGTCATCCACCCTGCCCCGAGCACATTGCGGTATGGTGTCCTTGAAGATGAGCCTCTCTGGATTGTTTTTGAGCGCAACATGAATATCCAACTCCAACATGAACTCATTATGAATAGCTACAAAACGATCGATGGCCGGGGTGCCGAAGTCCACATTGCTTTGGGCGCAGGCTTAACTATTCTATTCTTTTCGAACGTTATCATCCATGGAATTCACATTCATGACATTGTTCAGACTGGCCCTGCAATTGTCCGAAGCAATCCCCAGCACTATGGCCACAGATTATGGAAGAGTGTCGAGGATATGCAAAGGATCTGATAAAGTGTGAAGTCCCAGGCAGTCAAGGAATATTCGTTTGGAATATTCCTCGGGTGTCTTCATAAAGAATATTTCCCTGGGTCCAGGGAATATGTACCCAGGGCTAGAGAATCTTTCTCGGGCTTTCTAAGCCCGGGCCACTGCAACCCCAGGACAATAGGAAAGGACGGGCAGCGGCCGAAATTTGTTCCCAATGAGTTCCCTGTAAGGACTGGGGTTGCAGGACATCCAGGCCCAGACCTCGCTTGGTCCATGGCCTAGACCCCGGGCAGCGCCCCAGGCCAGCCCAAAACTATCATTTTTGTGGCGTCCCGCGACACGGCCTTTTTGCTATTCCCTAGTACGACCCGAATACCAAGGGTGGGGACTCCCGGGGTCTCGCTGCATAAAGCCCGTGACCACGATTTTTTTCTTTCAGCGTTTCTTTCCAATTGGACGGCCAATCTTGATGGCTGATTGACTTGCTGATTGATATTGCTATTATCCCGTATTAATTGCCCTACTTAAAGACTTGATTGGGTATTTTTAGTGGTGCGGTCTGTGGGTGCTGGTCGGGGAGGGGGGGGTAAGGAAATAGCCCTGGGGCATTCGCTCTGTTTTTGGGGCTGACCAGCCTCGGGCTCAGAGTGAATGCCCTGGCTAGGGTGGCAGCTTCAAATCCCAGGAATGCTGGGCCAAGGGGTTTCGCCCTGAAATGCGGGTTTTCTGCCTAGGGAGGTGCCCTATTTGAGGTGCCCTACAAATACAAAGGGAAAACTAGGTCAGGGCTTTACGGTCACATAAAGCACTTTGCATTTTTTCTCTTTGTATTTATCGTGCAGTCAAAAACCAGAATTCATCGCTTGGCGGGGGGGGGGGGCATTACACTCCCCTGTAATGCACTAGGCAGCGAGGGTGGTGATGTCACTAGGGTGTAATGCCCGCCCTACCTTTTTGTACCTTTTTGTTGCACGTGCTTTATGCAGTGTAATGCCATGAGTGGAGGGCATTCTCGGATTTTCGGGCCTTCCCTCGGGCTACCGCCCTCTGCCAGTGCCCTCAAATCCGGGAATGACCTCCACTCAGGGCATTACACTATACATAAAAACCTAGCTAGTGGAGTTTTGGTGGGCTTTAAATAGCATAAAATCCTGCTTGTCCTGTTATGCCGTGGAGCCCATGGGCTGTCCCTAATCTGAGGTTAGGGGCATATAGACAGGTAGTTTTCTTTTCACACTGTCCACAATGCAATTTTTACATCAATTAAAGTCCTGTAACTTGGGCTATACGAGAATCGAGATTCCCATGCCCTCTGGCTACCGCCTCGGGGCTATGGAATCTTGAATCGCATAAAGCCCTCGTCGCAAGACTCCGCCTAATATGTAAAAACCTAGCTAGTGTAGTTTTGGTGGGCTTTAAATAGCATAAAATCTCGCTTGTTCTGCTACGCCGTGGAGCCCATAGGCTGGGCCCGTAATCTGAGGCATATAGGCAGGTAGTTTTCTTTTCACTTGGTCTACAATGCAGTTTTTATGTGATTTAAAGTCCTATAACTCAGGCTTACACGAATCAAGATTCCGACGCCTCTGGGGGCTACCGCGCTCGGGGCTATGGAGTCTTGAATTGCGTAAAGCCCTCGTTGCCAGACTTTAATCTAATACATACCACCTCGGAAGTGGTCGTGGGCATGGCTTTTTTTTGTCATTTTGGCTTAGAAGTATAAATGACTACAAAATTTGAAGGCTAAGTGCAAAGGTGGCGATGACATAGATGCTTAGCTAAAAATCAACTGGCTACGAGCTATTTAATTTGCATGCAATATAGCAATTTGAGTATTTTGTGTATGCATTGGATAGGCAATACAAATAAAAATTGAGGCATAAAGAAGTGGCTACAAGGGGCCACATATTGTTGCAATGTGGCTACAATGCCATAGTCGAAGTGCATTTGCTGGCACTAGAGCCTAATCTCAAGTAGCAAAGTGTCACCATTGCCTAATGCATACCAGTCTATTTAAAATCTGAAATCTGAAATTTACTGATCAAGTCTTAAACTGGGCCAGCAAACATCATGGCCTCAATATCAAATAACAAAGTGACACCATAGTCTAATTTGAAGGAGCAAACTCGTACCAATGGTAGGCATGGCAGCCCACTCACAATATGAAATCTAAAATAATTAATCAACTCTATTTAAAATTTGAAGTATGAAAAATTGGTCAAGTGTTAATGGGCAGTAAGCATCGCCTCAATATCAAATAACAAAGTGACACCATAGTGCAATTTGAAGGAGCAAACTCGTACCCATGTAGGCATGGCAGCCCACTCACAATCTCAAATCTAAAATAATTAATCAAAGAAGTCCAAAGATGGCCAGCAAAAACCATAGCAAGTAGCAAGGTGGCACTGTTGAGGATGGTGGAACAAATTGATACCAAGTGAGGCAGGACAGCCCACCCACACTCTGAAATCTGAAACTAATTAATCAAAGAAGTCCTACAATGGGCCAGCAAACATCACGACCTCAATTTCAAATAGCAAGGTACCAGAGCCCGATGCGAAAGAGTAATATGGCACTAAAAAAAACTACAGTATAAAGATCTTAGGCAAAATTTTGAAAGCAAGCTGCGAGGAGAGATGGCGATGGTGAAGCTCCGTAGGGCTGTGCGCAGTGGCGACGGCCTGGCCTGGAGGCGGCCAAAACCCTGGCGATCCAACGGTCCAGGTCGTGCTACATGGCGAGATCTCTACCGTTGATCGCGCGATGGGACGACAGCCACTAGATGTAGGGTTGTGAGGAACGTGTATTTCTGGCGCAATTTGCATGTTCCCCTGGAGCTTTCTAGCACCAGCCCTTGCGCACACCCCTTTTTTTGGGCGCATTTTTTGTTTTTTTTCCTAGGATTTTACATAGGGCTGTGGTAGCCCTTTGTTTTTTTATCGCTTTTAGGCTCCATTTCGCCTAAAAAAGAAGCGCCGGTAGTGGGTTCAATTCAGTGACTGGTGTCACAAAAGTGTCCACTGTCCGACTTCCTACCAGAAGACAGTAATAGCCCTACCAGATGCGTAAAGAACCATGATATTTTTCTTAGTTCATTTTTAGGTCCCTTAGAGTTAGTAGATTGCACTGTACCTTCCGGCCCCTTAAGGTCTTTGCCACGCTGGCAAAATACCTTACCTATAAGGAAAGGCCCAGAGTGGAGGGCATTCCTCGATATAAGGGCACTGGCGGGAGCCCTAGGGAATGCCCGAATATCGAGGAATGCCCTACAAAAAGCCGGTGCAACAAAAAAAAGGTATGGCAGTGCATTCCACCAAAGTGGATTGCACCGCCCTCCGTACCAGGGTATTCCCTGGGCGTGGATTACATTGCCTTAGCCAAGCACGCCAATATGCTCTAGAGGGAGCGGATAATAACAAAGAGAAAAATCTCAAAGTGCTTTCTGAGATTGAGAACGTACCGAAAAATATCATAGTTCTTGAGACCCTTCTCCTATAAAGAAGACACCAGGATCACGCTTCCTTCGGAAAGCGTCGTATATTATTATTAGTCGAAATCAGAATGTACTCATAAGACATTGTTTGCCATAGCCTTGTGGCCATAGACTCGCACCCCGATTGGGTGGAACTAAAGCCCAGTGGTTTTGGGTTCAATCCACCAATTGGTGTCACAAGGGGTCCACCTTCTCGACGGATGCCAGCAGGGAATCAACAGACAACATAATTTGTTTGTTTTCTCATTTTTACAAAATCGCTGGCGGGCCACATGTGAATCCTATCCAGTGCCCATGTGGCGAGAATAACGAGGTGGCAGGGCTAGAAAAAGTGGCTTTATTCCAAGTGGCACGCTGTAACTGGTCCACGTCTGCAAAATTAGCCTCCTAAATCTCAACTACTGGTGCTTTTTGGCGAAATTTTTGGACTTTACCCCCGTAATTCCTTTGTACAAGTAGCTGACTCATTTTCCAGGTCGAAATCTGCCAATTTGGAGAAGTCAGCGGGGAGTGGGATGGCCTTCAGAAAAACGCAACTGTTGTGAGGCCTCGGAAGAGGACGATGAGAGCTTCAATGAGGTGGAGTCTAAGTTCTCAGTAGCAACGACCATATCGTCTAGTAAAACGGGTCGTGGAACTGGAAGCTCTACAGGGATATGGCCTTCCAAAAATTGCACAACCTTGGCCATGGAAGGCCGCAGATGAGGCTTGTCGTTGATACACCAGAACGCCACCAGCACAGCTCTTTCGACCTCCTCAGCGTTGACAATTCCGCACAGCAATGGATCGACAACCTCAAGGAAGGCTCCCATTTCAACTTTCGAAAATGCCCAAAGCGGATAGTACCAGTCGGGGGCGGCATCGGCATCGGCATTGGCATTGTCGAGGTTGAATTTCAAGTTCTTCCTGCCGCTGATGATCTCCAGCAGCACCATTCCATAGCTGTAGACATCGGTTTTGGTGGTGATGGAGTGATCAGTAGTCCACTCCGGTGCCACGTAGCCACGAGTGCCTCGGATATTTATCGTCATGGTGCGAGTCTGGTCCTTGTTCATGATCCGGGCCAACCCAAAATCTGCTACCTTGGCGGACAACATGGAATCCAGCAAAATGTTCTCAGGCTTGACGTCGCAGTGGATAATGCGTTGGCCTCTAACGTCCTCATGCAGATATGCGAGGCCCTTCGCTGTCTCGACAGCGATCTTGAAGCGAGACCTCCATTCAAGAATGGGTACGTTGTTTTCATTAGCTCGGAAAAGGGCCCTGTCAAGAGAGCCTCGCTCCATGTACTCGTAAACCAGCAGCCTGTGGTCGCCCGCAGCACAGTAGCCGTGGAGGTCCACCAGATTGCCGTGGTGAATGCGTCCTATGGTGTCGACCTCATTCACGAATTCCGTTTCCTCGGGGCTCAGTTTGTCCAATCGTTTCACGGCAACAACCACCTGGTCTCCAATCTCTCCCTTGAACACGGATCCAGAACCCCCTTTCCCAATTTCCTCAGCAAAGTTCCTGGTCGCGAGTCGAATCTCTTCGTAGGTAAATTTTACGATGGTGCCTCGCGACTCTTTCCATTTTTCTTCCAACTTTCTGATACGACGAGTTCTAATCTCTCGGCGGACAATGAAAGACCCAACTATGCATAACGAGACTCCGAGAAAGACGATCGTTGCACCTAGTGTTGCGCCCAGTATTGCAAGTTTCTGCGAAGACGGGAGGCCGTGATGTGTCTGAGCCATTCGTATGTAGGTGGTGCGTGCGTTATTGTATTGACCGTCGAGGAGGAAGTCCTTCTTGTGCCAACAACTATAATTCCCATTTGAATTTGGTGTCGTCACTGTACAAGCTTGACAGAAGCATGAGCTTAAGCATAGATCTATGCAGGTACTTAAGTCCACATTCCCATAGTAGTTGTAATCACCACCATTGGGATAGTCGACAGACTCCACAAGAGTCATAGCCTGGTCGACGGCGCTGCAAAGAGAAATGCTTTTGATCCGCGTGCACCCTTGGGTGGTGTCATTGGCATCAACAAACTGAAACCCGGAAGGACATTCACACTGTCCTCCGGCTATGCAGATCGCGAAAGGACCGCATTCTCCATACACGGTGCAGATGTCGGTAATCGCTTCCCACACAATACTCCACTCTGTGGAGTTCCCAACAAACCAGCTGTACATGCGCAGGTTGCCATCATAATCGAATGTGACCCGTCGTAGACGACTCTTCAACCCCACGTCGCTGCTCGTTCCTATCACAGTCACATTTCCTGTCGCATTGGTTGCCTGGAAAACACCCTCGGATGTCAAATCGGCGGACAAGGAAGGTGTCGAAAAGCTCCAATAGCTGGGACCAACTGAGTTAGACCAGCCGGGATAAGGAGATTGCCAGGAGGCATCGAGATTGTAGTCACTGGTCCAGTTCAACGAGTATAAACTTTTGGTCCAGTCTCCGCGTTTCTGCCATGCGAACATGGTTATGTTGGCGGCTGCGACAAACGGCTGGCCTGGCAAGAGAGTGTCTGTGGGGCTGTCGAAGCTCTGCCACGCGATACTGTTGCTTATGTTGAGGAGGACAAGGTTCCCCGTATCCAACATGACGGCCTGGCTCACATTCAACTGCACAACCCACAGTCTAAGAGAATCAGTCGGGACTAGAAACTTTTTGAGCAGTATTAGTTTTGCAATCGCCCCAGACAACCCAGACAGACATTTGGTTGCAGGAAAATGGCACGAAATACGAACTGGATCATCCTCGGCTTACATTTGTTGTATTGGAAGTCCACATGAGTTGCGGAGCCAAGTTGCCATCGTACACCTGAAGCTCTCCTTGTTCAGACAATGTTAGAGTGGCGTTGTTGCTCAGGTTCATAGATCTGTCTGCCATCCACACCACTGTCTTCACAGGAGATGTCTGGGCGTACCAGATTGCAAGCGTGTAAACGGTGGAGGCTGACTTTGACCGCATCCCAGCGTAAAATCCCAGCTCAAATACTCCACCAGGTGACAACAAAGTCGCATTCAAGCTTGCCTGTAGTGTGGAGTTCAACGGCATGTTGCTTGGCGACGACTGACAAGGTACGGGGAACACCAGGCATGTCGCCAGTAAGAGCACCGCGAGCAAATCAATCTGCCGACGTCTTCCCATTGGTAATGCCCCCGACGAGGAGCGTCTACCGACTTCAAAAGTCCGTGCGTACATTGGCTATGCAGTAGAATGCCTACATATGTGCATTCTGTAGACCAATTTGCCGGCCGACACTTTGTAATGCAGCTCCAGCTACCGAGTATCAGAATTCTGCACAAGCATGCCGTATCGCACGTCTAATTCTCGTCTAATTCTGCCTGCAAATTTTGATTCCCGTAGGCGCATCTGACGTCCGAAATCTGGATACATGTCAGGGTCCAAATCCCCAGTTGTGCAGTAGTCTTGAGGATGAGACTTTCGCTAGCTTGATTCAGATTCGGTGACACCATTCGAGTATGTCATGATCCCATTATAAGTTCTGCACACATCATCGCATGTGGGTTCATCCTCCACACCGAACCCGAGACTTTGAAAACATTTTGCACCCATCTCTAAGAGTTCACGGAGTTGCAACTCTCGGAAGATCGCTCAGGATTTTTCTTTCCATGAAGCGAAGTGTTCCTACATATCCGTCAATTCTGATTCATGAGCAACCTAGCTTGAGGATGACTGGCTGCTCCCGCGGTCGTCATCCCTCTCCTCGCTCGAGCCTAGTCCATCTAAAATACAAAGCCATAGAAAGAGAAACCGGAAGTTCTTCTCTCATCCTGGACCCCGGGCCTAGCAAGACCTTCAGTCGCTTATGAATCTCAAGGATGAAGATCTCGAGTACAACATATACCCTCCCACCACCCTTTACTCTGCAAGTCCCAGTATGCCTCAGATCATGACCAAGAGAAACTAACCTCAACAAATTTAGGTGCAAGATTGATAGCAGAGTTGGAGGAATCTCGCGATTTCGATGTAGCATGTTAAGTATCTTGCAACTGCGACAAGGAGAAACCTGAACCAACCCTCTTTCAGAGTACAAGCTCTAAGGAGCATCAGGAGCAATGCTGCTGTTGAGGGTCAATGATACATCAATTCAGAGCTTCACTTTCAACCCATAAGCTTCTCGCATCCACAGTATCAGATATGTAGAGCCCGATACTGAGGTGGAGACGCGCCAGAAGAGGCGTAGAGATGCCTCACCGCCAGAGAAACAGACAGAAGTGAGTAGTACTAAGAGGTTACACCGAAGTCTTCACCAATCAACCAAGCCGCAGTAGACATGTACAAGGTTCTGAACATATAGCGACTGCATGTGGCCCCCACACGGCTGAGAACGGTGGTGCACGTGCCTGCATTGATGATCAATGAGGTTAAACCATCTGATGTGAAATGAGAAACTTGAGGAGTTGTGGTTGCAGTGGAGAAGTAAGTGTGGCCATATGTCTATTTGGGGATTTTGATTGCAGCATAACGTGCAGTGTTTGTTAGGGTACAATAGTGGTCAGAACAAGTTACGTTGTTGATTGTATCGAAATTTCAGTGTTTGTTTCCTACTCGCACATTTGCGTCCAACAGTGGACTTCCATCACGAGAGGTGAAATTATGCAAGAGCTCCTCCTTCAATACTTGCTACAACCCCCACCAAGCCATGGCAGCTCCTCAAAGTTTGCCGTAACTCAAGGAGAAGTCGGAGGTCGGTTGCAGCACGAGATCACTGCTCCGTCCTCAGTCGTTCGTCCATGCCACCGATGGCATCTTGCAGAGCAGGAAGACTTTTGCATCTGACAAGCAGGTCGGTAGGTAGTGGATCGCTGTGGGGCATAATAACCCCGGTGCGCCGGATTCAACGCCGCCGCTGCACGGACACGCTTTGCTACCTGACCCGTCTTCTTCCACGAGCGCCCTCCCTCTTTATGAGTGCCATGCCAGCCCAAGCCCAGGTGGGCCCTCTCCCTCTCCATCTCCATCTGCCCCTGGTTTTCTTTGTGTTGAATGAATGAACAAGTCTTGTTTTCTTTGTTTGTGTGGTCTTGTTTCCTTTGTTTTGTGGACTGAACAAGTCTTGTTTCCTTTGTTTGTGTGGAATGAACAAGACTCAGTTGAATTGTGGAGTTGTGTATTTCCTTATATAATCCAGGTACTTAACACTTAACCCTTTTTTTTTCATCTCCTCCCCCCTCAGTGGGTTCTGGTTTATCTGCATTTTGTACTCCAGATCGGACATTTCTAGGCTTAGGAATCATACATAGGTAGTTCACAACAATTTGGTATGCTGGTTATTGGGGGACTCTGATTTTGAGGCTTATACTTGGGAATAATCATAGTTCGTCACAATTTGGTATGTTGTTGTCCGGGGCTGCTGATTTTGAGGCTTATGTGATTTCATAGCTCATTACAATTTGGAATGCTGGTTATCTTGGGCCGCTGATTTCAAGGCTTATCTGATTAATCTTATAGTTTGTTACGATTTGGTATGGATTCCTTTCACATTTGGCAATATTTCCTGGGAACTGTTGTTGGGTGCTAAGTTATTATCCTAGGCAGCTTAGATAGGGCCCATCCCCAAGAGGGGGCAGTAGCCGCGAGGCGAAGTGGCTCTTAGTTACGCCCGTTACTGGTGACTATATAGGAGAGGCAACATGGGTTCTGCAGACATGCCTCCAGCAGCTCCTGCGCATTTGCTAGAAGAGTCTCTTGTTATTGGCAATTGGGCTCGCGCTTTGGGCGCCTCTCTAGAGCAAGTCGCCCAATTGATTGGGTGTTTGAATGAGGATTATCTTATGTGCTTGAAGAGGGCCAAGCGGATGAAGTGGCCCGCATTTCCAAAACCAGCCAATTTTCGGTACCTATATCGTCGTCAGGCTGCGGAGATTCTCGGGTGGGTTGATCGTAAAGAGGAAGGTGATCCACATGGCTTTTCTCCCGAGGTAAATGAGTGTTTGAGGCTATCTGTGTGGCCTGATTTTGATGGATCCTCATCTGCCACCAACGATGAGACTGAAGGCAGTAGCAAGGTCCAGAGGTAAGAACGATTTATGGGCATGTGAGACTTGATGACATTGCGAGTTCAATTTCTGGTTTTGATTCGGGTCTTGCATATTCTCTGCGTAGTTCTCAAGTTGCTAGAGATGTTGCAGGTCATAGCCAATCTTGGGAAGATCTAGGGGTGCTGGGATCCACTGTAAAGGTTGCAATGAACCATTTGTACCTGCCTAACATGGCTTCTTCTTCCAACGTCCAAGAATTTGGTGTCAAGTTATTTTACCACTAGTGTGAAACTAGCTAGGAAATAGCTAGCTTTTACATATTGACATTTGGGATTGGCCCAAGTGTCAATCCAGGGGTCAAGGCAGATTTAGGCCCTGGAGTGGTTATCTTCACGGCAAGCGCGGGAGGCTCATCTTTCTCGAGTTGAGCCTCACCGCGCCTAGCTATGGCGCCGTAGTGTGGATTCCCCATGGCGTGGGGTGCACTTGGCTTGACTTGTATTTGAGTGATGAGGTTATATATGCATGAGTTTATGCTTCAGCTTTGTGAGCTCGCATGAGCTTGTGCTTGTATTCTTCTTCTTTATCACTCGAGAAAGATGAGCTCGTATCTATGAGTGCTAGATACGAGTTAGTTGTAGCACTTGTGGTTTTTGCTTGAGATTGAGAGAAACCAAGTTGTTATGCAAGGAGCACCGTGGAGCTCTTGGTTGTTAGAAGCGGAGGCGATGTGGGTTACGAGGTGGTAAACCTTGGCATTCGATCTTCAGCTTCAGAGATGAAAGCACCATACTGTAGGTAATTCCAGAGCACCTTGATGGTTTCAGATTGTGTACATGCATGAGCAAGCACGATTGGGAAGAGGACCAGTCAAGAGCAGGTTATAGTGGCTTTGGTGGCAAAGCTGAGAACTGGACTTGGGAATGCGAGCTGTCATTGTGTGAAGGATTGCAAGACCAAGCGAAAGGGCTGATTTGGCTTGGGGCAAATCAGTGCACTTTGTGGAGTATGGTGAGATTGGGTTTCAATCTCGAGCTTCAGCATTGAGAGGGCTCTTGTCATGGCGAGAGCAGGGCTGGAACAGGAGCTAAGAGGTGCGGCAAGGCCATGGAATGTACACCTAGGGTTACAGAGCTTGGAAGAAGAGCTCTTGCACCACAAGAGAAGTGTCTTGTGGCTGGAAATGTAAGCCTTAGGGTTTCAGGAGCTTGGCAAAGGCTATGGAGTGCTTAGTCTTGTCTTAGAGAGCATCAAGGAGCCAAGGAGCCAAGATAGGGGGCTGATATCTCTTGTGTGAAGAGGTTGCATGTGTGGAGCATGTATTCAGCTCCTTGAAGCTTCCATCTTCAAGCTTGGAGGGCAAGCAAGGAAGAGGGAAGGGCTGACTTCCCTTATGTGAGGGCAATGCATGTGTGGAGCATGCTATCAGCCTGGTGAAGGCTTGCACTTTCAGGTGTGGGAGTGCAAGGAAGGAAGGGAGGGGCTGTGACAGGCCGTGCCTGAGGCCTTTGAGGCTGTGACGGGCTGTGAGGGGTGTGACAGGCCATGCCTGAGGCCTTTGGGGCTGTGACGGGCTGTGAGGGGCTGTGACAGGCCGTGCCTGAGGCCTTTGGGGCTGTGACGGGCTGTGAGGGGCTGTGACAGGCTGTGCCCTGTGCCCTGTGGGGCTGTGACGGGCTGTGACGGGCTGTGCCCAGTGGCCTGTGGGGCTGTGACGGGCTGTGATGGGCTGTGGCAAGCTGTGACAGGCTGTGATGGGCTGTGATGGGCTGTGACAGGCTGTGCCCTGTGCCCTGTGGAGCTGTGATGGGCTGTGATGGGCTGTGACAGGCTGTGCCCTCTGGCCTGTGGGGCTGTGACGGGCTGTGACAGGCTGTGGCAAGCTGTGACAGGCTGTGATGGGCTGTGCCTGTGCCCTGTGGAGCTGTGATGGGCTGTGATGGGCTGTGACAGGCTGTGCCCTCTGGCCTGTGGGGCTGTGACGGGCTGTGACAGGTTGTGGCAAGCTGTGATGGGCTGTGACGGGCTGTGTCAGGCTGTGACAGGCTGTGCCCAGTGGCCTTTGGGGCTGTGACGGGCTGTGCGGGGCTGTGACAGGCTGTGCCCTGAGGCCTGTGGGGCTGTGACGGGCTGTGACAGGCTGTGCCCATGGCCTTTGGGGCTGTGAGGGGCTGTGACAGGCCGTGCCTGAGGCCTTTGGGGCTGTGACGGGCTGTGAGGGGCTGTGACAGGCCGTGCCCATGGCCTTTGGGCTGTGACGGGCTGTGAGGGGCTGTGACAGGCCGTTCCTGAGGCCTTTGAGGCTGTGAGGGGCTGTGAGGGGCTGTGACAGGCCGTGCCTGAGGCCTTTGAGGCTGTGACGGGCTGTGAGGGGCTGTGACAGGCCGTGCCTGAGGCCTTTGAGGCTGTGACGGGCTGTGACGGGCTGTGGCAAGCTGTGACAGGCTGTGACAGGCTGTGATGGGCTGTGACAGGCTGTGCCCTGTGCCCTGTGAGGCTGTGACGGGCTGTGAGGGGCTGTGACAGGCCGTGCCCATGGCCTTTGGGGCTGTGACGGGCTGTGAGGGGCTGTGACAGGCCGTGCCTGAGGCCTTTGAGGCTGTGAGGGGCTGTGAGGGGCTGTGACAGGCCATGCCTGAGGCCTTTGGGGCTGTGACGGGCTGTGACAGGCCGTGCCTGAGGCCTTTGGGGCTGTGACGGGCTGTGAGGGGCTGTGACAGGCCGTGCCCATGGCCTTTGGGGCTGTGACGGGCTGTGACGGGCTGTGACAGGCCGTGCCTGAGGCCTTTGAGGCTGTGACAGGCTGTGAGGGGCTGCGACAGGCTGTGCCCAGTGGCCTGTGGGACTGTGACGGCTGTGACCAGTGAGCTGTGTAGGCCTGTGCTGGTCTGTGGTGGACCGTGTTGACCTGTGCTGACTCATGGAGGCACTGGTGGACTGCCTAAGGACTGGCATGTGGTCTGGAAGGCCAAATTTTGAAGCTCGTGGAGGGCGGTTTGAGGAGTATCTTCATGATATTCCCATGGTCATGCAAGTGAGGGTAGAGAGGAGAGGCAGAGTGTTGGGATGAGAGCATGCTGGGGTTAGGCATTGCTTTAGCTTCTCTTCCTCGTAGTTTCCACCCTCTCATTAGGCCAAGACCTTTCCGTAGGTGGAGGCAAGAGTCAGTCCGGGTTTGGGCTGGGGTGTCCTTGCAGGAGCAACACCGTGGAGTTGTTTTTGGTGTGGGGGAGTTGTCGATCTGATTTCTTGTGTTTGGATCCCCTCCATACCTGCATGCTTGACTGTGCGCCATGCTAGTTTTGTGTGGGCGCTTGTTTTTATAGGTGATTGGTCCGGATTTGATCACCGGCCAGTCCTAGAGCATGCTGTCGATGGTGAGGCTGGGGTGATGACCAGCCAGACCATCATTGTTTCTCCTGTGGTGAGGTTGGAGGTGATGACCAGCCAACCATAGGAGTGCTTGCGGTGGATGCAGGTACAGGTGTAGGCTATGTTAGGAACTTAGTATTCCAAACCATAAGCCGCAACAGGTTCTCTACCCGGTTACCTTGTGAAGAGGGGGTTAGGGACATGTTCATGACCGGTTGAGTGTCAACACGGAGGTGCCACTAGTTGCTGGGGACAGTGCCGGTTCGAGCACTAGCGATACTAGTGGGTACACGAGACGAGGTGTGCGGTTTAGGCCACCTTCACCTCCTGTGTCTTCCACGGAAGGTTCTGATTCGGATTGTGAATCAGGAGGGCTCATACCGGCGGTGCAAGTTGTTTCTTTGCCATTGTTGTGGGACACAATGGAGGAGATGTATGGAGCTACCAAGGGGCCACGAAGGTACTCTGGGGCGGTGGGCACCATTGAGTTGGATGATTTTATCCAAGAGTTTGATAGTTGGTGTGATTTGCAGCAAATGCGCAATCCACAACTATTTACGCCGTTCATGGCATGGAAAGGGCTGTTTCAGCACCTTGAGGGGCCGCCTATGGATGATTACCATGAGTTCAGGCGGGGGCATGAGGTTGAGATCGAGGAGTGGAGGATGTACTGGTCACCCGACTATGTCTCCATCACTAGGGGCACTAGAGCCACGAGGGCAGTGGCTACACCTGCCGCTGCACCGGCAGCTTCAGCAAGCAGCAGTGGGACTGGTGGTACAGTAGCTACGACGTCCACCCAAGCCACTACCGCACCAGCACTAGCACCCGTGCCTGCCTTCAACCCTGTTGTGGAGTTCTTCGAAGAGTTGAGAGGGAACTACCAAGGGGTGAGGACAGAGAAGTTGCGGAGCTTGCAAGAGTTCCAACGGAAGCCGACCGAGAGCTTGAGGGAGGCTTTCACTCGCATGAGGCGCTTGATAAATGTAACCCAAGGGGTTACGGAAGCTCAGGCAGTCCAATTCTGGTATGGGATATTGGACAAGGAGCTGAGGAGAAGGGTGCGGGATGCAACTCTCCTACAAGCGGCCCAACCCACCTTAGCAAATGTGTTTTTGCTGGCAGAGCGGATAGAGCTCAACATGGTGGAGGAACGAGTGGTCATGGTGGGATTTGCTAAGGAGACACCACGGGGTAGTGGTGCTCCTAGCCAACCACTACCTCAACGTGCTCAAGGCAACAAGGGGGCTCAGGTGAAGCTCAGGGAAGGGCAGAGAGGACCTCAGATGCAGGGGTCTCTCCCTTCATTTGCTGGCCAACAACGGGCGGATGTGGTGTGCTGGACATGTGGAGGACCCCATGTCAAGAAGGATTTCCAGAGGGAGGCAAAGGGCCGGCACATGCACAGCCTGCACAGTTACAGTGTGGGCATTGTGGCAACACGGGCATGGAGAGGCCAGTGTTATGGTTTGCATCCTGAGTTGCGCCCAGGCCAGTTCCAAGGGAACAATGGTGGCCGGGGGCGAGGTGGAGCAGCCCAGAGGGGACGAGGTGGCCAGCCACGAGGTGCAGGCCAAGGGCAAGCTCAACGTGGCCAAGGACGCGGAGGTCAGGGTGTTGACCAAGGCATGGCCAACCGGCTTCAGCAGCTAGAGCAGAGGCTCGCTGCCATGGCTACAGCTCAGGTGGTACCGGCTCTAAGGCCGGATGGTCCACCTCCTGCTCCTGAGGGAGGAGATATGGGAGGCATGGGATTCATGTGTGGAGCAGCACTACCACTAGTGCAGGTGGAGTCTGCTGCAGCCGTGACTCGAGGAGCAGCACGAGTTCCTGAGCCACGAGGTGCAGAGGTGGAGTTGGATCCACAGCGTGGGGAGGCAAGCCGTCAGGCTAGGCTTCCTCAGTCATTCACATTGGCGGAGACAGTGTCGACGCCATCCATGGCACCTAGTTCTCGCCCGACTGTTACCGAGGCGGAGGTTACTATGCCATTGGGGAGAGCTACACGGGTAGCACCACTACCTAGTGTTGCCAAGGCTACGGCAGCTAGTGTGCTGCTAGGAGCGGCCACATCTGTGTGCCAGGCTCCATTGTTCTCGGCTACCATGATTGCGACGCCGGGGGTAAGACCAGCTGAGGTGTTCAGGCTGGCAGCTACACTCTGTGAGAGTGGGGAGGTTACTTCATCTTCTGCGGAGATAGTGGGAGGTGTAGTGCCGGAGGGATCCTCGGATTTGAGGGTCAAGACTGCCACGGCGGCGCCATGGCAAGCTGCAGCTGCCAGGTTGATGGAGCTGCCAGCTAGGCCAGCCATTGAGCGCGCCATGGTGACACCTGGAGTTGTCATGTTAGACAACCAGGATGGCATTTTCTGTTTGAGTGGACCGGCAGGCAAGAGGTACCGGCCACTGCGAGTCTTGTTGGACTCGGGAGCTCAGCCACTGATGCTGGGCAGAGCTGCTATTGCAGGCTTGGGCCTCACGGAGGCGGATATGGAGCCTTGTCCTTTCCAGATACAGACGTCTCTGGGAGGATCGGAGCAGGCTCGGGGCATGACACGGCATGAGTTGGCTATCAGACTACGGCCGGATCACCCTACAGATGGCTCAGTGATGCGAGCCAAGGCCATTGTGACAGACGCAGTCTCATACGATGTCCTGGTTGGTGGGGCAGTGTTGTACCCCATGGGCTTCACCCTGGATTTTTGGGAGGAGTCAGCTTCCTATAGGCCTGCATGGCAGTCAGGGGAGGGCCGGCGTGTGCAGCTCCCTGTGACGTTCATAGGAGGAGTTGCGGTTGCCCAGCGAGGCAAGATGCCGACACTAGCAGCATTCACAGCGGCAGTGAGTTGGCCTAGAGAGTTGCTTGAGGGCAATGCTCATTCAGAGGATGTACCACCTCCGGGAGAGCAGGATGACATGTATGGTATGGCGGAGTTGCCTACCATGGTTGCTCAGACTCCATTGTGGGGCACGAGCAAGGATTTGCAGCGGGATGCTGATCGACGGGTGCAACAAGCCTGGGTGGAGGCTTTTGTACCGTCAGGAGAGGAGGAGAGTGTGGGGATTGCACCAGGACCACCTCAATTGTCTCCATTGGACACCACACCTATTGTGTGGCAGTCTCCGGATGAAGGCATTTGTCTTCTGGACTTGTTTGGCGGGATCAGCACCGGATTGGCTGCTGTGTTACAGGCAGGTGTACGAGTTCGGCGTTACCTGTATGTGGAGAGGGATGAGACTGCACGACGCGTTTCACTTCGCCATGTTGCTCAGTTGGTGCAGCGGTACCCTGAGTTGTTGTCGGTGTCTGCAATTCGTGGATATCAGCAGGCCTTGCCAGCAGACATTTCGTTGCTGGGGGCGCAGGATTTGGAGCGGGTTGGCTCCATTGATCTGGTAGTGGCAGGTTGGCCCTGCCAAGGGCATTCATCAGCCGGGCATGGCAATGGATTGCGAGACTCGAGGTCGGGTCTGTTTTGGGAGATGGTGCGGGTTTTGCGCCACTTGCAGCTTCATCAAGCTGTATCTCCAGCATACATCTTGGAGAATGTGCCACTGATGGGCGATTCTCGGGCCAGGGTGATGGCCAGTGTGCATCAAGTCCGGTCGTGGCTTGGGTCAGCAGTGTTGCTAGATGCAGCTACAGTGGGGTCACGGGCTCATCGTCCACGGCTATGGTGGACTAACATGATGCCACCCGCACTGCTCAAGCGTGCATTTGATGGGGTGCAGCGGCCAGCACATCTCACAGTGGATAACATTCTGGACACAGGGAGGCAGTCTCAACGTGTGAGACACGATGACCGTTCGCCTTTGGCAGTGGTCAACAAGGTGGGTCAACCACGAGCAGCATTACCTACACTGCTCAGCTTCCCAGGATCGCATGCTTTCCGGGATAGTGGACCTGGCCTCCTGTGGGATGCTCAGTTGCAGCAGTTAGTGGAGCCTAATGCTGACGAGCGTGAGCGGGCAATGGGTTTTACCACTGGTACCACGGCGGTGTCGTCTCTTTCTGAGGCATCACGTCGTCAAGTGTTGGGGCAAGCAATGGATCTCAATTGCTTGACCTGGATTATCAGCTTGGCTCTAGCTGAGCAACGCAGAGTGCGGAATACACTTCCCTCAATGGTCTCTCTGCCTACCGAGACGGTACAGGCAGTGAGTGGGGGCGAGCATATGAGGACCACGGGGTGCATGCATCCATGGCACACGTGGGAGGTGCTCGAGGTTCAGAGGGAGTTGGCAGCCAAGGCGGCTGTGATGGATGAGGTTGGGGATTCTTCTCGAGTTGAGGAGGTCCTCAAGGATGAGATGATGGGGCAGGATGATGCCTTGTCATTGACTGAGCAGGTAGGGAGTACTGCTCAAGAGGTTGCAGCATAGCAACCACGGGACGCGTCCTCTACCTCTAAGCCCACTGGACTTAAGGTTGTAGTTACGGAGGACAATTGGGAGCCTGACATTGGACCCATTGTCACCGGAGGAGAGAGACGACGTATACGGCGGTTCCTGAGGGCTTACAGGAATTGCTTTGCCTTCAGTTTGAAGGACTTGGGAGCACTGAAGGGTCAAGAGATCCGTATTGAGTTGGCCACTGACACGCCAATCTTTCGGAGACCCTATAGATACAGTGACATGGAGAGGTCTTTGATTCAGATGAGGACTCAAGATCTCTGGGAGGCAGGTTTGGTGGAGCTCTCTGGTGGAGAGTATGCTTCAGCCACAGTGATGCCAGCCAAGAAGGATGTCTATGGCAATTGGACGGAGAGACGTATGTGCGGTGATTACCGGCCTGTAAATCGTCAGACCAAGTCCGATAAGTATGCCATGCCAACACCAGAGGAGATCTTTGATGCCATCGGGCATGCTAAGGCCTTTAGCACTTTGGATTTACGATCCGGATATCACCAGTTGCCAATCAAGGAGGCGGACAAGCAGAAGACGGCATTCTGGGGGATCAATGAGCACGGCAAGGATTGCCTATATCAGTGGCGGTTCTTACCATTTGGGCTTAAGAATGCTCCTGCAGAGTTTCAGAGAGTCATGGATAGGATTCTAGCAGGGGTGGACTTTGCTCGGTGCTACATAGATGACATCATCATCTTTAGTGTTACGATGGAGGAGCATGAGAGACACCTTCAGGTGGTATTGGAGCGCTTGAGAGCGCACGGATTGAAGTTGCATCCGGGGAAGTGCAAGTTTTTCCACAACCAGATTGAGTATCTGGGTCACATGATATATCCTGGAGGATTGGGGGTACAGCAGACTAAGGTAGAGGCCATTGCACAAATTCCACGCCCCACGGATGTGAGCCGAGTTCGAGCTTTCATGGGGTTGGCAAACTATTATAGACGGTTTGTCAAGGGATTTAGTACCATTGCAAAGGCTCTAACCAAGCTGACCAAGGTGGACCAGGAGTGGCAGTGGGAAGATGAGCAGGAACGAGCTTTTCAAGAGCTCAAGGCGAGGTTGACCTCGGCGCCTATCTTGAGACGACCTATCAGGGGGCGTCCCTTTCAGCTGCATACGGATTGGAGCATGCTGGGGCTTGGAGCGGTGCTCACACAGGTGGATGATGAGGGAAGAGAGTTCGTAGTGGCTTACGCTAGCCGCTCGAACAACGCTGCAGAGGCTAAGTACAGCTCATATGAGGGAGAGTGCTTAGCTGCAGTGTGGGCCGTGGCACACTTCAGGTGCTATCTATACGGCAATCTTTTCACCCTTGTCACGGATCACCAGCCACTCAAGTGGTTGATGGAGTCAGACAAGCTTACGGGGAAGCTTGCACGGTGGGCACTTATACTCCAGGAGTATGACTTTCAGGTTGTGCATCGACCGGGTTTGGTCAATCGGGATGCGGATGGATTGAGTCGCAATCCATGCATGAGCCAGCAGGATGACACTGGAGCTCGGTGGCATGGTGAGACGGACGAGGAGATGGTGCCGGGATGGCACGCATCTGCATTTTTGTGTATCTTGGCATCGGGAGGTCAGATTGGACCTACAACAGGGATGACTGTAGACGGAGTGTCTGAGGACCCTGAGGCTAGTGATGAGCTAGGTGGTGCCAGAGATATACATGAGGATTCGGCTGTGTTGGACTACCTCCGCACGGGAGACACGGCAGCCATTGTGACTGCCAGGGAGAGGGATCGGATCCTGCAACGAGCCAAGAGGTTCAAGTGGGAGGGGATACACCTACTTCGAGTGTGGGAGGATGGTCGGGTGAGGATTGTGCCTCACCCCACACAGCGTGCACGGTTAGTGCGGCATGCCCATGAGGAGTTGGGGCATTTTGGAGTGCGACGCACTCACAGTTTACTGCAGGGGCAGTATTGGTGGCGTGGTATGCATACAGAGGTGCAACAGTTTGTGGCTAGGTGCATGGTGTGTGACAGGGTGCGTGCTTCATTCAACGCCCCTACACCACAGTTGCATCCTTTACCTATCATGGGATTGGGCTACAGGTGGAGTCTTGACTTCGCAGGACCGTTGCCACTGACTATGCGCCACCACAGATATGTGTTGGTGATGGTGGAGCACTTCTCCAAGTGGATTGAGTTGGTTCCATTGCCTGACAAGGCTAGTGAGGGGGCTGCGTATGCATTCTTGGATCGTGTGCTTAGCCGATTTGGTGCTCCAGCTGAGGTACTCACGGACCAAGGGAGAGAGTTCTTGGGGGAGTTTCAGGCTTTGTGTGATAAAGCCTTGATAGACCACCGCACCACTTCTCGGGATCATCCTGAGGCCGATGGCTTAGCAGAGAGAGTTGTTCAGACGGTGAAGAGGGGTTTGCGCAAGTATGGCTTGCAGAAGGGACACCTAGGAGATTGGGATCTTCAGGTTCCTTGGTTAGCCATGGGCTACAGGTTCAGCAAACAAGCATCACTTGCCTCCTTCTCACCATATTTCCTTCTCTTTGGCCGAGAGCCGGATTTGCCTGCAGCCATTCGTAGGGACACTGCTCAAGTCCTTAACCTTGACGATCCGGACGTGTGGGTACGTGCATGTGATCAGCGTGCAGAGTTGTTCAAGAAAGTCATGCCCATGGCTTTTGAGAACCTTGCCATTGCACAGCACCGTGATACGTTGAGGTATGCCACTATACGTGGTGGAGGATATCGTCCTGGGGTTCGGAGGTTTAGCCCTGGTGACTATGTTTATTTGCAGCAGACTGCTCCTACGACTCTGGATGTTACTGCAGGGCGTGTTATTCTGAGGGTTCGAGAGGTGTTGCCCTCAGGGGTCCTGATCTTGGAGGGTCGGGATGGCATGACTTGGAAGGACCATGTGCGTAATTGTGCGCCATGTCACCTTCCCAATGTCGATGGCAGAGTTGACCCAAACTTGGCAGTGGTACCTGCAGGTTTGAGGTGCATGCTCTGTGGGTCTGCCAAAGGGGCAGCCACCATGCTGGTGTGTGATCGATGCTCAAGGGGTTGGCATATGGGATGCTTGACACCACCTCTTGAGAAGGTTCCTGACGGAGATTGGTTGTGTCCACACTGCTTGGGATAGTGGCAGTGGACATGACTGGAGGCAGCTAACAAGACATGGGAGGCCAAGCTCATAGGAGTCAATACATGAGATCCCAAGCTCAAGTTCACAGGTTGCAAGACGGCGACTAACGATGGGGCAACTCTTGCACCCGGCCTCTTGATCTATCGAGTTTGAGTGTAGTAGGGATAGTGGTGGAGGACTTAGTGAGGCTATGGTCACTATCACATCTTGTGGCTACCTGGACTTAGAGGGACCTAAGCACCAGCTAGGGGGGCGATTGTGTGGACTAGTGACTGCCATAGTGGGCAGCGTAGTGGCAGCCTAGTGACTGACTAGTTGTAGCCTAGTGGTTGGACTAGTGGCTGGACTAGTGGTAGACTAGTGGTATACTAGTGTGTGGTGTGCACATGTGTTGTGTGGTTTTGGACAGCGATGTAGTTGTGTAGCGATATGTATGCGCACGACAGCTGTCAAGTTATTTTACCACTAGTGTGAAACTAGCTAGGAAATAGCTAGCTTTTACATATTGACATTTGGGATTGGCCCAAGTGTCAATCCAGGGGTCAAGGCAGATTTAGGCCCTGGAGTGGTTATCTTCACGGCAAGCGCGGGAGGCTCATCTTTCTCGAGTTGAGCCTCACCGCGCCTAGCTATGGCGCCGTAGTGTGGATTCCCCATGGCGTGGGGTGCACTTGGCTTGACTTGTATTTGAGTGATGAGGTTATATATGCATGAGTTTATGCTTCAGCTTTGTGAGCTCGCATGAGCTTGTGCTTGTATTCTTCTTCTTTATCATTAATGGACTAGTGACTGCCATAGTGGGCAGCGTAGTGGCAGCCTAGTGACTGACTAGTTGTAGCCTAGTGGCTGGACTAGTGGTAGACTAGTGGTATACTAGTGTGTGGTGTGCACATGTGTTGTGTGGTTTTGGACAGCGATGTAGTTGTGTAGCGATATGTATGCGCACGACATTGGTTATGGTACTGTCGTGGACAAGTCGTGGGATATTGTGAGTGCGTCTGATACATATGTTGTCTCCTTCTTTGCTGGGCTTGGGGTGCATACCGTGCCCTCTCATGTTTGCCTTCCTGTGGACCTTGACGAGCCTATGCCAGTTACAGTAAGTGCCATGCTTGGTTTGGATGATGTTGTTGAGAACACGGTAGGGTCTGAATCTGAGACAGAATGTGACTCGGACTCTGACTATGATCCGGTAGAGGAAGAGAGAGGTAATCCAGATGCTGGTCAGGATCCAGACTTTGTGGGATTACTGTGTGGACACTGGAAATGCGGCCCATGAGCTCAGGCTTTATGATTGGCTGAATCTTGGCATGAATGGCCACCGAAAGATAAATTGGCAGATGACATGTGGAATTCACAGTGCACAGAGCTGCCTCAGGTAACGTGGAGTGGGGGGGGAGACGGGTCATAAGGTGCCTTTGGATGATAGTGCTCTCCCTGTAGATTTTTTCAATTTGTTCTGGCCGGCACCTGTGATGCGGAAAATCTGCAGAATGACAAACCTGTATGTCCAGACCTTATATAGAAGGGGACAAATGAAGGGGGGAGAGTGGTGGTATCCTGTGAGTGTTGTGGAATTGAAGGCGTGGTTGGGAGTTCATATTCTCATGGGAATCAAGAGATTGCCCAACACAAGATGTTACTGGAAAGGTAACAATGAGTTCTTCAAGTGTCCTTCCATTATGCGCATCATGAGTCGCAATAGATGGGAAGCAATTTTGAGGTGTTTGCACCTAGTGGACAACCGGTTAGTGGAGGTGGATAAATCAGCCCCTGCTTATGATAAAATCGCAAAGACCCGTTGGTTGTTAGACCAGCAAAATGACTTGTATGCTCGCTACTGGCAACCCGATCAAAACCTGTGTGTGGATGAGATGATGGTGAAGTACAAAGGTAAGTACTCTAACCTGCAGCAGTATATGAGCAAAAAAACCAGTGAAATGGGGTATAAAGTGGTGGTGCTTGGCTGGTGCCAAAAGCCGATATGTTCACAAGATGGAGGTGTACCTTGGCCGTGATGATGCAATTGATTTGACACACGGGCAGGGATATTCTGTTGTAACCAGATTGCTGGCTGGTTTTGAGGGGAAAGGGCACATAGTGACCATGGATAATTTCTTTACTAGTCCTATTCTTTTCTATGACTTGGCTGTCCAAAATATCTATGCTACTGGTACTGTGAAGACAACTCGGGTGGGATTCCCTTCATGTCTTGATTTTGGAAAGAGAGGAGAGAGAGGCACTATGCAGTACCGCATGCATAGATCTAACAAATTGGTGGCACTGTCTTGGTTTGACAACAAGCCAGTCATATTGTTGAGCACTGCTTGCAGCCCTGTGGGGGCACATTGCTTCATTGAGCGGTGGCACAACGGTGCTCGCCGCATGGTCCCCACTTCCCCCATTGTGAAGCACTATCAAGAACACATGAGGGGGGTTGATGTGCAGGATCAATTGAGGGGCTACTACAGCGTGCAAACGCGTGATCACAAGTGGTCGCACCGCTTGTTCTTTCATAGCATTGACACATCGCTGGTGAATTCTTATTTGTTGTATCTGGCTTGGATGAAAGAGAAGGACAGGAAGCCGCGGTCTCATATGCTCTTCAACATTCAAGTGGCCAATGGGTTGATTGTCGGGTGGGTTGCTCCCATGAGAACTGTCTTGGAAGGGGCTTCTGTTCCAGACCCGGGAGCACTTCACTTCTCTCAAAAAAGTGCTAGGAGAAGGAAGTGTGTCGAGTGTGGTGCCCGACAAAGGTTTTTTTGTGCCTTGTGTGGAGATGTTAGCATCTGTTTGGGGACCTGTTTTGTGAAACGTCACAGCCTGGTTTGAGACAATGTCAGTTGGAATTCATGGCTAGAATTCATGGCAATGTGAGTTCATGGCTGCAAAGAGGTGGTAGATTGCTTTAGTGGTTAGTCCCCTTGCCAAGTGGGGGTGCACACAAGGGGGGGATCCTCCCCCTTGTGTTCATGTGTGAGCTGCCAGTTGGGGCAGCTTAGTGGGTTCAAACCCTACTCACACATCGTTCCTTGGTGTGAGGAGGGTAGGAGTGGGATGGTGGGATATCTTGCTTTGCAAAGTGCTTGCTGCAGCAAACACTCCAGGGTACAGGTAGCACTGGCATTTTTCCAAAGAACACTGGATCCTCAATTTTGACCCACTCTGCTTTGAACAAATGTCAGCAGCCCATTTTTTGTCCAACTTGCATTTTGTTTTCTGCAATGGATGTGAGATCCCACCAGGATGAATGGGGAGCAGAATCAACTCATTTGGAAATCATCCCGTCACCCATTTCTGCAAATTACTCATTCTAATTTACAATTTTGGTATGTGGGTCCCAAAAAAGGGCCCCAGTCTCAACGGTGGCATTTTCTGGATTTTCATCTGATTTCCCTCAAAATTGGCATGTACCTGCAGCAGGTAGGTACGCTTCTGGTGTGCGGTCAAAATTTTCAAATTTCAAATTTTTCGAAAATTACACCTGTTTTTAGCACCAGGGGTCAAGTTTTTGGAAAAAGTCAAAAATAAGTACTAGGCGTTTAAGGGTTAAGGGAAAGATCTCCGGTTCAAATCTGGTCGTAGACTATGTGGAAAAAAAATGCATTTGGACTTAGATGATAGTGGATACTTGGGCCAATGGCACAAGCTACCCTAGAGACGGGAGACATATCAATAATGAGTGGATATTACTACTCAATAAGTTCATGAAAAAAAAAAATGGGGCCTTGACATGGGAGACGTACTTGGATACATAGGAGATTGCACATTGGGCTTAGATGGGCCTTGACATAGGAGACGCACATGGGAGACGCCCTTGGATACATAGGATATCGCACTAGGGCTTAGATGACAGAGGACACTTGGGCCTCTACATAAGAGATGCACTTGGATACATAGAAGATTGCACTTGGGCTTGGATGGGCCTCGACATAGGAAATTAAACTTGGTCTTAGATTTCAATTTTTTCGCATATGGGCCAATGGCAAAGGCTACCCTAGAGGTCACACTTGGGCCTGGACGTGGGAGACGTACTTGGATACATAGGAGATTGCACTTGGGCCAACGGCACAAGCTACCCCAGTCAATATATGAAGCAAGCTAGTTTGTTTGTTTTGTTTTGTAGCGTCACTGAGATCTCCCAAACCACGGCCCCAGCCCTGGTGCTTAGTGTCGTTCGAAAGCCCTTGATGAGGAGGGGCGGATTGGACTCATAATTTTTGGACCTGCGGTGTGGGAGATATGGAATTTTGAGTACTTTTGGTGGCTAGAAATACGCGAAATAGCAAAGTGGGCTTTCCTGGAGCAGTGATTGGCCCTTCACGTGGGAGAGTTGGAATTTCAAGTGCTTTTGGTCACTGGAAATTTGCAAAAAATAGCAAAATGGATATATCAATATAGGAAGCATCGACAAGGGGATTGCAAAAAGCAAAGTGGGCTTTGGGATTGCACTTGGACTTAGAGCATCTCCACCGGGGGACCCTAAATGCCACGGCAACGGTAAATGAGCCCCCGGCCCTGGTATCCGCACCCCCAGGGCCCGTACTTTGGTGCAGGATACATGCCCTCTAGGCCCGGTCGGTATCTGCTGGAGAGACTAAAAAGCACGGCTGCGTGCATTTATGGCGTGAGGGTAAGGCGGCGTCTGTCCAAGTGGTCCCTCACGTGCAAAAGCAAAAATGACATGTGCAGGTAGTTTGATGGGGTTGCCTGTGGGGGAGGGGAGTGTTCGAGGCCGCAGTCCTTTACTGTTGCAGTGTAGTTTGGTGTACCCCGGTGGAGATGCTCTTAGGTGACATTGGACACTGGAGGTCGCACTTGGGCCTCTACAATATGGGAGCCGCACATGGATACATAGGAGATTGCGCTTGGGCTTAGATGGGCCTTAAGGGTTGACGTAGGAGACGCACTTGGATATGTCATAGGAAATTGCATTTGGTCTTTGATTCAATTCTTTACATATGGGTCTCGACATAGGGGGATTGGTATGGCGTGAGCACAAAAAAATCGCCGCATGAGGAGGATCCGCGGTTATAGGGGTGATATGTATGTCAGCGGAAATATATATAGTAGACGGACATAGGGTCTTTCTGCGTTTATAGCGTCTCCATGGTGTCTAAATATAATCTTAAACATACAGAAGGAGCTTAAAAGGGAGGAACCTTAAAAATAACTAAAATTAAAACTAAACCCCAATTTCGCCCACGAAACCAAGTTTCGGCAGCAAAAAAACGTTTGCGTTTCGTTGGCGAAACCCATTTTTTGGGTGGTTCTTGGGGATGTTCTACACACAATGTTAACAAATGCACATTGTTTACGTGCGCTGCTCTTTGAGTTCTAGCAGATATATTTGTGGGTCTTTGTGCTCACGCAAATTAAGCTTTGGACGATTTTTTTTTTTTTTTTTTTTTTGTGAGCACGATTTTCAGATAATTTCGTATTTCTTATCGTGTGAGCGCAATTTGGTTTCGCAAACGCATATCCTCCAGAATCTTTTAGAATATTTGGAATATGTCTTTGTGCTTACGCCCGACATAAGAGATGCACGTGGATACATAGGGGATTGCACTTGGACTTAGATGACAGTGGACACATGGACCAACGACACAGGCTACCCTAGTCTTACTAACATCTTTCTTTGGGGAGCCACTCCTTCTTCCCCCATGAAAATGGTGCTCATCTCCTGTAAACAGCTAACTCGCCAAGATGGGCTTGGTCTCTTGGACCCTGAGACTCAAATTTTGGCACTCCTTACTAAATGGATCCCAAGGTTGCTTATGCACCCCAACAGTCGCTAGTGTGGGCTTACTTGAGTCGCTGGTGTGGGCTTACTTGTCTCGCCTACTTTCTGAAGGCAACACCAACGAGCTCCTCTCTTTGAAGCCTTTCTCTACGCTAGATTGCTTAGGGCAATGGGAGAAGAGTTCCCTCTGTCTCCCTTGCATGGACCTCTATGTGGCTGTTTGGAATCAACTTCGACCATTCCTATCTCAGCACTTGCCCTACAGTTACGTTGAAACAATCCTCCAGCCAGTCTTTGGGAACTTCAATTTTGATTCCAAGCAACTAGTTGTCTTGTTCTCTGGGTGAATGCAGGAATGACTAGATCAAAATGGACGTTACCGGCACAGTTTTAGATGACTGCAATTGATGGTGTCATCAGTTTTTCTTAGTTAACTAATTAAAACCAGCAAATATCTATGTCATTGGATTCCTAGCTTCAACACGCACCCATAGCAACTCTCCAATCATGAATCCGATAAGAAATGACAAAGTTATGGACTTTTGAAGACGATACAGTGGACTTGTTTCCGCATTGAATGGAATTACAATGGACTCAACAAGTCCTATGTGCCATTGGTCAATTCCATTGAAATTTGGATATAAGGTGGTCATTTTGGTCCACATCATATATATGGATTTGAAGTGGTAAAATCCAGTGTTGGACTGGTATACCTGGTTTAACCTAGGTAAGGAATACATGTATGAATATATATATTGAAGAACATACCAGTCGAGTATGAAAGAACCAGTGTACCCATGTGATATACGTACTGGGGGAGTATGGCTTTAGGATTCCCCGCACACATACCATACCAGTCTGGGTATATGGAGGAATAGCATGGTCCCGATACCAGTATTGCGGTGAGTTCATGGTGAATGGAGGTAGGTATGAGTATATATTAGTGCAGCTAGTTATACCCTGTACTACAATTTGGTTAATTCAAGGCTCCATGTTGCAATTTAGACTTCATTTGTTGTTTCGTGCTACTTTGGGTTACCTTTGCCTAGTGTTTCACGACTTGGATTAAAATTAGCTATGTGCTAAATGACATTTATTTCTATGTATGGTGAGCTGTAGAAATACCATACCAGTGCTCATACCCCCCAGTATCACTACAGAGAAAGGGCAATACCAGTACCATACTCATATACAGCCCAAAGCACAACTACACATACCATATTCATACCCAAGTTGCTCATATATGTATAGATACCTATACCAGCGTGGTATGAAAAAAGGGTGGGACCCTTCATACCAGGACAAGTCTCGTATTAAAAAATGGACATACCAGTCCAACACTGGTAAAATCCCTCTCCATTTGGCTCCTATGGACTAATATATGTCCCAAAAAAATGATTTATTCTGCCAAGTCCATGGTGTACCCTGATTTTGATTTTGAGGTGACATATTTTACTATAAAAAATACAAAAATATAATCTACAATGGCTTGGTTGTATATAGACAAATCGATGTAAATTTTAATTTTTGATATATCAAATCTTATTCAAATTAAAGACTAAAATTTATAGTAAAAATTATCTTTGATATTTGGGGTAAGACCCTTTATTACAAATGTTGAATATACCATTGTCTATCATCATTTGAATTATTTGGGGAAATATCATCAACTTTAGATTTGGTCATGGAGTTCCATAGAATGCAACATCTGCCGTTTTTGGTCCAGTCATTCTTGCATTTGCCCTTCTTGATGGGCGCACTAGGAACATTCAAGCCTTTGCTCACTAGCATCTATACAATTCAATGGATCATTCTTGCCTCCCCCTTTGGTCTCTGCGGCTGTGGGTGGTCGCTGATCCTCACATTCCTGGCCTTGCATTCTTCAAAACATTCCTCCTTTCATCCTCGGTCACTTGTGGACAAGCCTTGACTACTCGCCACTCTCGACTTGGGCAGCATGTAGGACTCCTTCCCACTTTTTGAGGTGATATGTGCCCATTACCACTTGGCTACAACTTGATTGCCAATACATACTAAAAGTTTGTCCTAAGTGACTAGGGCTACGCGTTGCTCCGCACTACTAGTGACAACTTTGGACAACAACGTTAAAAAAAATACAGCATGCGATGGATTGTTACTTTGTTGATGTGGTATATTCAATTTAAATGAAAAGATAAATTGTGTTTGGTTTGGTTTGCAGTCATCAAGCAATTTTAAATTATGAATGTTGTTTAGGAAGCTTTTGCTTGATTCAAGCATCGTCGGAATGAAGCAGTAGCCTTTCAAGGTGAAGTACTGACCCATAGGCTACACAAAGAGATTTTGTTTTTCCACTTCTGTCCGCCAAAAATTGATAAGGATGACGTGGCACTATGGCACCCTATTCTTGCTCTACATTAAAACATAGGCTCACCCAAATTTTCCAATTCTTCGCACCAAATCTCACACATGCTCGCTCGGATGTTGCAGTTCTGAGATCTCTTCTGACGGATTTTCTTGAGCTGGGTTGTTATCGATTTTTGTTGTGTAGGGGTGATTGCAAGCTAGAGTGGCCAAAAGTGGCAGATCATGAGTAATAAAGAGTACATAAATGAGGATGTGGCGAATCCTCAACCATCGGATTTACTTCAACTAACAATCTTGACCGTCCATGACGGTTAAAACCAAGATTTTCAAATTACAATAGTTTCAATTCACAATTTTTTTTTTAAATTCGATCTTACTCAACAGTGCATTTATGGTGAATGAATGTGTCTAATGAAAAAGAATTTGTTATTTCAAAAATATTTATTCATAAAAGACTTTATGAAAATAGCTATTTTTAGGCTCAAAATAGTACATAATATTTTCTTAACTTCATATTTTTTGAATGATAGTTTTCATTCCAGATTCCTCACTCTTCAAAGCAAGTTTGAGAGTTCCCTTTTCTTGACTTTGTTTTAAGTCCTATATTAAAAAAGTCCACAATGTCTTTTTTTATGGACTGTGACAGTTCCTTATGGACTTTTAAAAAGTCCATAGCATCTAGAGATTCTGTTTTTTGATAATGAGATTTAAAAGTTTGAAAGTATATGTAGATGAGCCTCTATATTTTTATTGATAGCATTGTCATGTATGAATATAACAATTTACCACTATTCTATGTTTGGAAAAAATAATGTTGTGACAGCAAAAAATGGACATTGTAAGCTGCAATAACCCAGAACAGAGGCTTGAGAGTAGACAACATTGAATGCTCTCATTGAAATTTCTGATCCTCATACTGGAACACTTATGTGAGGACAGTTGAGTCTCCCACGGATCTCATAGTAAAGAGACAGGAAAAGAAGAAGTGAGAAAGAGAAAGAGAAAGAAAATGAAGGTATTGTACTTCTCGGGGCAATTTCGGCATTACTGGACTACCTACTCAGTTGTGTAACTATAAAAGAGAGTTGTGTATCTCACAAAAGAACACACAGAGACAGAGAGAGATGGATATATATATATATATAAAATATGAGAGACTTTCTATATGATTAATAAAATATGTAATTGTTGTTATAAAGGATCTAGGTTTGCAATGTGTACAATTTGCTACATGGTATCAAAGCTACGATGACAAGGTTGTCACATTGAGACACATGAGAGTCGACTAAGAATAAATAGAAATTTAGATAAAGAGTCGACATAATGTCAATAGCTAGCACAAGTAGTAGTGGCCTTAGTGGCCCTGATGGTACATGTAGTGCTTCTGGTGCTACTAGTGGTGGTTTAAATGTCCAAGCCAATACATATAGTCACACTATACTCCTGACTTGAGGGAAAATGATAGATTCAATGGTTTTAACTATGAAGAGTGGAGCATTAGATGCAAACATATTTTAGAAGAAAGGGAGTTATGGGGCATAGTGGATGGAAGCATACCTTTGAATGCACCACCATCATATATAAATAAATGCATACATGAATGTGGGAGATAGAAAAGCAAGAAATAGTATAATGATGAATGCGGATAATAACCACTTACATCATCTTGAGGGAGTGATAACAGCTCAAGAAGCATGGGAACAACTTACCAATGTCAGTCAAAGGATTTAATGTCCAAAGTATACATAATTTTATACATTAAGAACGGAAGAAAAAAATTCAGTAGAGTAGCATGGGGCAACATGTCAATAACTTTCGTAGGTTTAGAGCTAAGTTAGCAGCTATAGATTGTCTTACAAGAAGAAGATGCAGCTATAGTTTTATTAACTACTCTACCAGAGAGTTATAGAGGGACGGTACATTTTTTGAACTGAATCCTGGTAGATCCGGCGCGCAATGCTTTGATAACGATGACGATAAGGCTGGGCCAGCCAATAATTCGGCCTTTTGGGATGTGACACCAGGTCGCATTGAAAAGAACAATATATATATATTTTTTTTCCGCTCCTTCCAAGTCAAGCTTATAACCAAAATGATGAGTGTTTGATTTGATACAAGGTTTCTCCACATGCCCAAAATATATACGGATCCTTTTATTTTCTAAGATTTTCACATCTAGACTATGTAATCTAAAAAATGACCGAACACTATAGAATGTTGCAAACCTCACTTGAAATAGGGTGGTGAGTGTTGGACTGGTATCGTATTTTGAACACACCAGACTGTAACTGGTATATAGGCCTCCGGCCAATTGTAATACCAGGGAGGTACTTGTATTGGCAAAAGTCTAAGATTTTGATACCATGGTGGTATCAATAATACATGATTAATGTGGTGTTTTACGGGTATCAATAGCAAGAGTTTTTAGAAATCGATACCAGGGTAATATCAATACTGGTATGGTATAAAAAAAAAACTCCCACTTCTCATATAAATGAGTACAAGCATGCTTCTCATTCATATTATTCCTCAAAGTATCCAGCTTCACATATTTCATCTTCCGGCCTAATTTTTATTTTGCTTATTGAAAGCTGCATCCATATCGTGCATAGACTTGCATATTGCGTCGTCGATATTGATACCTAGGTTTTCCTGACAAAAATGGACCTGGTACTGGTATCAAGTACCAAATTTTCAACCACCTACCAGATTGGTAGGGTATCGTCCACAGAGCACATACCAGGCCAATACGGGTATATGCTAGGTAGTGGCATGAGGCAATACCAGACTGGTTTGGTATTTCATACCAGTATACATACTAGTATTGATACCAATTTCTTATCGATATAGCAGTCCAACACTGGTATTCTGAGGCGGAGACACGCCAGAAGAGGTGTAAAGATGCCTCACCGCCAGAGAAATAGACAGAAGTGAGTAGTACTAAGAGGTTACACCGAAGTCTTCACCCGCCAATCAACCAAGCAGCAGTAGACGTGTACAAAGTTAAAATACCTTATTAAATATACGTACAAAATTCAAGAAAAAGAAGGATGTTACATGTCATAATTGTGGGGAAAAATGACACTTTGCTCGAGACTGTTGGAAACCAAAAGGGGAAGAAACGAGTCATGCGTTACATTAAAGACTACGAATTGAAATTAAGAATGTTTTGAAGGAGCCAAGGAATAAAGATATGAAGTTTGGACCTCGTGAAGGTACAAGAAATATATACCACAAGAAGGACCTTGCGATATCGACTTCCTTGAGACTCGGACCATGAAATTAGAAGAATTTCAAGTAGATTCAAATTTACAAGACAGACTTCAAAATTCTTAAATGTTTCGCTGCAGGGGGAAGTGTTGGAAAGTTGCCGTTACAAAGTTGCAGCTTCAACATTCTAATAGACACAACTCTTAGTGTGCGATCTGACAAATCACATAAATCGGTTGTGTAACCACTGGACTACCTACTCAGTTGTATCTATAAAATAGAGTTGTGTCTCTCACAAAAGAACACACAGAGACATATATATATGAGAGACTTTCTATATGATCAATAAAGTATGTAATTGTTGTTATAAAGGATCTAGGATCTCAATGTGTACAATTTGCTACAAAAAAATCATAGTCACATACACATCCTGCAATTACATAATAAAAATATATGCTGACATATAATTCGCCACTCCCAATAAAATCCTTTGTAGGTATAACACAAAGTTTCACACCCTCTACCCTCCTGGTGATGCCCAACCACTGTCACCCAGGGACATAAAGATAAATTGTATATTCAACCTTTAGCCTCCCTCAAGCACCGCCACCTCCCTCCTTCTGATGGTCATTGTTGTCGACCTCACGTCCTCTTATACCTTATTTTTTCCTCTAGTCCTCACTGCAAAGTTAGAATCGCTCAAGTACGGTGAACTCAACAAACGAGGCACTCCCTGATCATACCTCCATTTCACTCGCCTCCTTCCATTCTAGAGCCTTCACTCCATCTAGAACCTTTGCCAGCCATACTAGCCAAGTATCGGCGCATGGAGTGCAGCATGTGGACCCCATATGTAATAGCCGGGTGGAGCTGCATGCAACTAGCCACCCTCGTTCAGCTAAGGTGCTAGACGCTTGGGCGTTTGGGGCAATTTTAATTATTTTTGAAGATGCTATATCAAGTGCAAACTGCTGAATACAAGTTTCACACGCTTGTGCCAAGGTTCAAGTGTTGATTGGAGATGCTAGTGTTCTAATCCCTATGCGGCGTCTTCTACAAGACGATAATAGGAATGAGGTAAGAACTTAATGCATTCGTGCCATCTGACTGTCGGATTTTGACAGCCTAGGCTGCTTTGGCGGGGGACCCTATCAAATCCTCCCCACCCTCTCTTACCTTGGTTTCACTATTAAATACTCAAGAATCCTAGAGGATTTCACGTTGTGGTGGGTAGTGTGTTAGTAAGGTGATTGCAATGCAGGCGGCGAGGTTTTTGGGCTCGATTTGTGATGAGAGGCTATTGTAGTGTAATTTGGGTACCGGTATCCCAATTGGTGTAACCCTCTGTAACCCTGGTCTCTCATGTAACTCTTCTTAGTCCATTTTATACTTAATCAAATTTCGAGACCAAGTGTGAGTTACACGAGTGGAGTTATACTCCATTCTGTGTAACCCCCCAGTGGAGTACACACACCGTCGTGTAACCCAGTGTAACCCCGAGTGTTATTACACTCCATTCTGTGTAACCCCAAGGGGAGTTACACTCCCCATCCTGTAGCCCAGTGTAACCCCAAGTGGAGTTTCCCTCCCCATTGTGTAACCCAGCGTAACCCCGACTGGAGTTTACACTCCTTCAGTTCCATGTCACTCTCAAGAGAGGGTGGGGAAGATTTGACATGCCCAAAACCGGCGTACTATCCTGTCAGAGGTTGAACGTGTGCATTAAGTTCTTAACATCATTTCTATTATCTTCCTCTTCCACGCGACGTGAGGCTCATGACAGCGGCGGCCATAGCATGACAGGTTCGAGCATGGTTGGTCAGCTCTTGTGGACGTAGCCAGGCCATCCCTAGTTTCATACTTAGCTTCAATGGTGCTGCACCCCTCCCTTTGCAGTACTGAAGGTTTCTAGGTGCCTGGCATGGTCCGCTGAGGATAGAAGTTAGGATGCAAGACGTTCCTTCAGAATGGAGTGGTGATGCAAAACTAGGAAAAAAAACTGACTACAGGTAAATGAGATGTACTGTATGTCCCTTCACTGTTACTGATCTCCACAAATGATCACCACTAAAGGGCGTCTCCCAAAATCACAGAATTCGAGAGCGATGTTTGAAATGATAAAATCCTTGGAGCTTACTGGCTAGGAAAATGTCTAGGAGTTATTTGAAGGAGATTGAAACTTGAAATTAGGTCTGCAGAAGGTCCATGTACATTTTTGATGCTACAGATCTCTCGGCGCTCTGTGTAAAGAAGTACGACAAATGGGTGCAAAGTACGAATGTTCATTTGTGTGGATCTAAAAGCACAGCTTTAAGACACTCATCGACCCCCTTACTATAACCTAATGTATTGTAAGCAAGGAACCAAATGCACGGATTCATGCAATTTTGTTTTCCACGAGGACAACAGACTGTCGAGATCAGAGAGTTTAAATACAGTTATTAGCAAGAATCGTCCCGAAGGCGCAGATGTGTGCCCGAAACGTGCCTACATGAGCGTGACCTCCCCGACGAAAAAGGTTGCATCCAAGCTTGACCCCGAGATTTTTGTTAATAAAAGTTCGGCCAGCTTGCGAATGCGGGCTGGCAGCCTACAAACGAAGTCCCGAGCTTTTTGGGCCTCTCCCGACAGACCAGTCAATTGCTCAACGTTCCGGTAAGATACGAGATGCTCATAATGTCTGTGTAAGACCCCCCATCGCTGTGCAACAGCCGCGTAAATATCAAACAAGTTTCCATTTGCCCCATCGTACATGCGGTTTGCGGGCATGGTGATTTTCTTTCTCAAGCTCTTTGAGCTTTCCGCGGAGGTTATAAAGTACCATTTCATTGCATTTCATTTCATCATCTTGTCAAAAGAAAGCACGGCGCCACTTGGGTCCAGCTCCAACAATTTGCCTCCTATTCTACTGTAGGCAATTTCATTACTCTTTTCGTCAGAGGCTATGATGCCACAAATGGTGGCCAGGTGATGGTCCCCATATACTGGAGCATGCCGAGCGGTGTTTCCATGACAAATGAAGGTAGCGCGCTCTTGGAAGGGCGTGTAGATGAAGCCACTGAAGAGGTTATTATCTACCCATGTATCTCTAGCTTTGTTCTCACCATTTCCGCACATGAATGAGACATGAATGAGTAGATCATATGTGTCACATGGTGTGAGCGCCGTCGCAGACTACTGAGATGCATGTCAAACACCACCTTGAAGCAGGGCCACACCAATGGATTCAACTATACCCTCACCCCAAAAGATTCCATTACTTCTCTGCCTAGAACAATCACCTGCACTTGTACCTGCACTGCCTGATATGTCTCAACTGATCCCTAATTTCCCATACAGCTAATACTCGTACCACTTGTGGCGGTTGCTGAGAGATGCCATGGTATGTGGAAGTCTTCTGTTTTTACAAACATCACTTAATTCCTTCAAAGCATCAAGATGTTAGGCTCAACCATACTTTCTGATCACGTCTTTTTGAAACTGAGAGAATGAATTGTGTTTCTTATTCTATCAGAAGCTCTGTTCAACGGCCACAAGGCTATGGCAAACAACGTCTTTTGAGTACATTCTATCATAAGCTCTGTTCTGCAGTTATACATGTTGGTGGTTCAGATAGTTTTGCAGTTGACAGATCAAAAGAATGTTGAGTCTTAAATCTGACACCTCCTTGACCTAGTTATCATAGATCCTTACCACTTGGATCTTAATGTGTAAAATTTTGTCATGGTTCATCGTTTGTCTAACAAACTTTGCCCTTGCAGGGGCAGTTCTCCATCAGTAGTGTTAAATTGTGGAAGTCGCTGTATGCGCCTTCTGAAGGCTTCTAATGGTCTGTCTCTTCATTTTGGTTAGTGAGGCTCCATAAACTCAGCCCAAGTGATTTCGAAGTCATAAGGCTTCCACTTATTGTACTTACAATAGATTAGTTCTGAATGGCTACACAGCCCAAATGCAGAAACGACTACACGCCTACATTGTGGCTAACCATTTCTGTGAGAGCAGAAGATAGAACGACAAAGAAAGCATTTGTTGACCTGCATTGGTAGCTCAAACAGCTTGGGGACAGAGGAAAGTAGAACATGAAAGAGGGAAAAAAAGATGAGAGATCTCAGATCAAAGAGCTACAAAGGAAGCCAACAACAAAGGCAGTGGGACCCTGCACAAGCAGCCCGAAATGACGTTTCGTTTGATCAAGGGAGTGGAACGCCTCTCGCGGTAATGGAAATGAAATGGTACTTTATAACCTCTTCGAAGGAAGTACCCCAATTATACCAAGCCCAAGGGTCCAACTTGGGTATTATTTTTCTACCAAATTATCCCATATCGTTTGGCACGAAGTGGGTATGTAGCCGCACATATAAAGCCGCTCGGTGCAATTACTGGTATACTTACCTGGGCGGGGTCTATCGGTGATCAGCAAGGTCGTTGATCTAGCAAAGCTCGCTTCATTGCACATCGGTGGGGGTGATGCTAGTGTCTCTCTACGGAGGGTATGCACGTCGTAATATGTGGCAGAGGGGGCTCGCGTCCGCGCGGCCCCCACAACTCAATCCTAACCTTGGAAGAACCTTAGGAGTTCAGGCATGCAGTGATGACTCACATTTCTGATAACCGTACCCATCTCACAAGAGAAGGTTCTATGTGTTCCAACTTCCATGACTCTGATGCATGCCTTGAATCCATCTCGTGCAGGGATTTTATATTTGTATTGTCATCTTTGACGAATTGAGCAATCACATCACAAGATGTTATCCTTCAATCTGTCTTCAATTTAGTTTGCGCTTGGCTAGGACAATAGTGACAGTTCGGTTTCGAGGGCATTCAATGATCACAGAGAACGGTGTCCATTCCATAGGAGAAGGCTCTATATATTGCAACTTCCATGACTCTGATGCATGCTCCATGGTTCATCTTTAGAAGGAACTGAGGTCTGAATATCACAAGGAAAAATTATTGCGCAGATACCACTATTCTACATGTGTTTAGGCTTGAAATCCAAGCTTGGCTCCTGTTTGAGTGGTCCCTATTCTGATGGCTACATTCAAACCAGTGAAGGGGTTCTTGCTGTGCAATACACTGTATGTGTGCATTAATGATGTCACATCTTGGATTTGGTGCACTCGAGTTGATTTGACTTTCATGTGTGTTGACAGACTAGTTTCTACTAGATTAGACAGGCTGAGATGCATCAAACATGGGCTTTCCTCTTGGAGACTAGATGTTAAGAGATATGTGCTAGTTATGTCTGAATTCTTCTTTTTATGACTCCCAGGCTTCTGGTCTACAGGTCTTCATTGAATGTGAAGTTGCCCAAGGCAATTTGAGCAGAAATTGGTCAAGTTGAAGCTGGTTAATAAGGGGCCTTATTTCTACTTGTCCATACATGACTAGTATCACAAGCAATAGATGGTAGATTCCCAAGGAAATAGTGAATGACTCTGAGGAGCAGTCAACATATACTACATTTTATGTTTAAAATATCTGTTAGAGGTGGTATGTTTGCAGACCAACAAGTCACAAACATTCTGTTCCCTTGTGAATGTCTGACACTCATTCTGTAAACCTTCATCCTTCACCAAGCAAGGTATCATACAAGATCAAACATCAAGGAAAGGTATAATTCTGTGGAATCTAGGCACATCAGAGGCAGGGGCCTCACGAAGAGTCTTCAATGAATGAGGGAAGCACAAAAAGTGGAAGCACAAAAAATGAAAGCTTCTGTATTGAGAATTGTGCAGTAGATAGAGTGAGCTCTAGAGAAAGAAAATGGATGGAAGTTAATCATGTCCATGGGAGGCCTAAGGGACGAAGAATTGGGGGAATGGATTTGGCGTCTGCATTGAATAAGTTCCGTTGTGTTCCCTTCCAAAATGCCAGTGACCCCTGAACATCAACACAAATTAACCCAAACTGGTTTTGGTTTCTCGAAAATAGAAGCTTTTGCAGTTCGGAAAGCTCCCCAACCTTCTTTGCATAGTGTCATCACCCAATGAGTTACCCAGTTTGCCTCCTGAATTTCCTCCATGATGCCACTGTACAGATGCTGACGATAATGATACCTCCAAGAACCCTACTTCGCAAGTAGGCTTTTGAATCTGCTTGGAGACCAACACCAAGGACCACAGCTTCCACATCACTCTTAAAATCCTTTCTCTGCTTAACAGGAATCCCAGAATCTGAGCCAGTATCTGAAATAGCTTCCAGAGTACCAAGAATCTGTGATACTGCTTCAGGAACACAGCTGAGGGTCCTGGTTTGGAAAGTCACTATCCAAATCTGATGCTCGAGCATTACTAGGGACCCTGCAGGCTCGCATATTCTCACATGAACCTGCTTCCTGAAAAATGCCACCGATCTGAGCTTGTAAATCATTATTCGAATCCCCTACCGGAGAGATTTTGAAATTGTCTTCCACAACACCTTCGGTATTGGTTTTTAAGTAGCTTTCTGATGGTGGCCCCTCTTCAACAGTTTCAGAGTATTCATCTGACTTGGAGTTTGCTGCCAAGGTTTTCCAAGAAAAGGCAGACTTCTTAGTTCTCTTCCGTGGTGAATTACTTGCTTAAGCATTGTGAGCAATCGGATCTGGTTCCCCTGGACAGCCAACTGCATAGTGGAGGCGCACCCCATCAGCAACTGATTGTCTGCCTACTGGATCAAGTGGTGGAAGACCATCTGAAGTCCTGATGGAAGGTCTGGCCTCAGGAAGAGCTTCACCCAAACTCCTCAAAGGTAATAGATGAGCATGTAAGTTAGCAGAATATGACCGCCGGACGCCACTTCAGCCCTGACAAGATGTGACATGGCCGCCACCATTTTCCCGAGGCTTGCAAACCCTGCCATTTTGTAGTCCAAGGTATACTGGAATCGACTAGAGAACATCCCTTTCAGCCATGCTTGTTGGTAACCATCCTTATAATCGGGGCAAGTTAGCTCAATGTATAACAATAGTCTGCAATCTAACATCAATTTCCCTGCAAATGCCTTGGCCAACAACAGATTGTCTCCACACATCAAAGGAGGAGAAGACTCGTCTTTTTTTCCCGGCTGGATAGATCACACCCCTGTTCCGGGAGTACTTCAGCCGTACAGTGTCAGAAGTGTTTGATGAGGTCAGGGAGATTGTTGAAGCCAAGGTATTTATGGTCTAGACGAGCTCCACATGCCTGCCAGAAGTCTTTCGGCACAAGTGTTATGTCGTACCCACCGGGCACTTTTTCTATGACATAAAGAAGCAAGGCCCTAAGCTTGTTCATCATGTCCAATGGGCTGAACGGGACCTCCAAACACCGGCTCAAACACTGCAACATCTTCTGAGACCTCCTTCACATTCTTCTGTGACCCTTTCAAATGAACAAGCTTACTAGACTCTGCACACCATGTTGCAGTCTTCATGCTATTTCAGGTGTACTCTTGGGCTGGTCCCCCACCTGTTGCTTGTGAGAAACTGGCAAGCTTGCTACTATTTTCCTTGCTTCAGTTGCCTTTAGGTTGCTCAAGGGCAAGCCTTCAGAGCTTGGCTGATCTACTGACAAATGATTTCCTGTGATTGCATCTGTAGGTTTGGGAGCCTTCTTCTTCCAAACTTTGGGTGTAGGACCTGTTACATTGCAAGTTGTGTACATAGGCTACAAATGATAACTCCCATACTCGACTGTACTACCAGAGTCTTCAGGTGTCGAGACCCTACTATTTGGATCTGATGGAGCTGACAACTTAGCATTGAGGACTTTGCCACTGGCTAGGCTACCCCAAAACCACACACTTGATGCTATACCAAGCAGGTATGGTGGTACGTCCACATTACCAGAAGGTAGTGCTAGAAGAATATTGTAGGTTCTCATTCGCAGCCGATGCAGTGCATTTGCAAAGTCCAGGTCCCCTGATATGAGTAGAAAACATGCTGGAGGGGGGTTGTCAAGTGCCCAAAGTATCATGTCCACCAACATAGTCTTACCACCTGCCTCCTTTCCTGGGCACCACCCACAGTCCGTCCTGTATAAGGATCACACAATTGGTGATTCAAAATACGAAGTTCCACCTGCAACATTGTTTGGACAAGTTACAAGCCGCAACATCCTGCCAACCTTCCAAGCCCCTATCCTTGGCCAGGTGGTCTGATGCAAGTACTGCCAATTCCTGGACTCATCTCGACCAGGTGGATCACTCGTGGAATGCCCTGTATTGTGGGTGTTGTCCTTATGTTGACTGATAATTCCAACAGACAGCCCAATCGTTCTAGGGTACCGGACCACTCAGTAGGTGTCATAGAAAACCAGGCAAAACCACATTGGAGGTTATGGGGTCACATCCTCATGAGTGAAGCAGACACTGGTTCATTAATCTGAACTATCACAGGAGTCCGACCTCAAGCTAAGTAAAGGAGACACTTGTCAAGTATACTTTACCTCTTGCTGGTTTTGGACCATTTTATTTTCTTATTACCAGAGCAGGAATACGGAATTTAAGGTTCATGAATCCATAAGGATATCCCTATAGGACGTTCATTTGACTAATTGATTACAACTTTAGTCATCTCTGATCAATAAGCAAATTATGTTCCATGTTTGGCAACACATGTAAGAGGACACAGTCGAAAGACAAACCGGTCGGGACGTGGTGCAAGTCGATGCTTGTGCTTGACAGTGTTGTTTGAATGACTTCTGGCAGCGACTGTATGTCACCATATGCAGAATTCGAGACATGCCCTTTCAAATTGGCCTCAGCCAGCGATAAGCTTACGTTGCGGGCTATGACATTGGGGTCAACCTCTGTAGGCACAGGACAATTCTCTATGTCCCACCAAACAGATATCTTTGATGTACTCGGTGTGGAGGCGCTCCCCTTTTCCATCTCGACCTCCCTCCACCCAAGCCACTAGAACCAAGATTAGGAACGCCTAAATAAGATCCTCCACTCTTGAATAATTAGTAAAGGACAACATGATCCGAGGCCCTAAGTTAATATCATCGTAAATGCTAGGGTAATTACCACATACGTCTACTAGTGAATTTCAAGTGTGCCATGGCATGCAGGAAGCCAAACTATAAATAAACCCTTCGAAATCTCTTCTGAACCTACATATACTTTGTCTACATGAGCTTCTATTCAGTGTGTGAAATTACCAGTCGAATCCAAACCAGTTCAAACTTGGTGTGGTCTATCATGTCAGCGAAAGAAAGAAAGGTTTCTCTCGGCTCTCCTCACTTTCACTAAGACTGCGGACACCATGACCTAAGCAATCCACTACTCACTCACTGACATGCTATACATTGCCACACGACATCGCAACCCCGTACTCGTGAAGCAGTCAAGTTAGAGTGATGCGACAACAGAACAGTCCCCATCCACAAGCACACACGATGTGCACGACCGCATCTCCCCCCCCTCTCTCTCTTTCGTGTCTGCATCCACACTCACAGTGATCGACGGAACCTCGCGAGACGTGACGGCGCTGATTGAGATGCAGCCCAATATCACTCCGAAACGTGGAAAATGCCGCGTACTTTTTGTATCTAATTAGGTGCTGACAAGTATAGATGAATTGCATCCATAATGTTGGATGAATTGTACATGTATATGGATGTGTTTATATGGAGATGCCCTCGCACTACAAGTTCGAAGCTGTAAACAACCAATAACCCAGCGTTAATATATAGGGGGAGTCCCCGCCACGAGGGTGTTCCGCACTGTGAGGGTTCGTAACCCGAGGGCGTACGACCCGAATACCAAGGTATACCCGAGGGGTGGGGACTCCCGCTGCGTAAAGCCCGTGACCATGAGTTTTTTCTTTCAGCGTTTCTTTCCAACTGGACGGCCGAGGGAATGCCCGAAAATCCGGGAATGCGAAAATCCGGGAATGCCCTCCACTCAGGGCATTACACTATAAAAACATAGCTAGTGGAGTCCCTACCAGATGCGTAAAGAACCATGATATTTTTCTTAGTTCATTTTTAGGTCCCTTAGAGTTAGTAGATTGCACTGTACCTTCCGGGCCCTTAAGGTCTTTGCCATGCTGGCAAAATACCTTACCTATAAGGGAAGGCCCGGAGTGGAGGGCATTCCTCAATATAAGGGCACCGGCCGGGAGCCCTAGGGAATGCCCGAATATCGAGGAATGCCCGACACGAGGGGCCTTCCCCTGCATAAAGCCGGTGCAACAAAAAAAAAGGTATGGCAGTGGATTGCACCGCCCTCCCGTACCAGGGCATTCCACCGGCGTGGATTACACCGCCCTAGCCAAGCACGCCAATATGCTCTAGAGGGAGCGGATAATAACAAAGAGAAAAATCTCAAAGTGCTTTCTGAGATTGAGAATGTACATAAAAATATCATGGTTCTTGAGACCCTTCTCCTATAAAGAAGACACCATGATCACGCTTCCTTCGGAAAGCGTCGTATATTATTATTAGTCGAAATCAGAATGTACTCATAAGACATTGTTTGCCATAGCCTTGTGGCCATAGACTCGCACCCCGATTGGGTGGAACTAAAGCCCAGTGGTTTTGGGTTCAATCCACCAATTGGTGTCACAAGGGGTCCACCTTCTCGACGGATGCCAGCAGGGAATCAACAGACACCATAATTTGTTTGTTTTCTCTTGTTTGTTTTTCTTCTTTTTTTCTTTTTTTAAATTAATAAAAAAGGGAAACACCTGGGAGCGACAGCTCACAAATCAGGCCCCTTGATAGAGAGAGGAGAAAATAACCTCTCAGTCACCAATTTTTACAGAATGGCTGGCGGGCCACATGTGAATCCTATCCAGTGCCCATGTGGCGAGAATAACGAGGTGGCAGGGCTAGAAGAAGTAGCTATATTCCAAGTGGCACGTTTTAACTGGTTCACGTCTGCAAAATTAGGCTCCTAAATCTCAACTACTGGTGCTTTTTGGCGAAATTTTTGGACTTTACCCCCGTAATTCCTTTGTACAAGTAGCTGACTCATTTTCCAGGTCGAAATCTGCCAATTTGGAGAAGTCAGCGGGGAGTGGGATGGCCTTCAGAAAAACGCAACTGAGGCCTCGGAAGAGGACGATGAGAGCTTCAATGAGGTGGAGTCTAAGTTCTCAGTAGCAACGACCATATCGTCTAGAAAATCGGGTCGTGGAACTGGAAGCTCTACAGGGATATGGCCTTCCAAAAATTGCACAACCTTGGCCATGGAAGGCCGCAGATGAGGCTTGTCGTTGATACACCAGAACGCCACCAGCACAGCTCTTTCGACCTCCTTAGCGTTGACAATTCCGCACAGCAATGGATCGACAACCTCAAGGAAGGCTCCCTTTTCAACTTTCGAAAATGCCCAAAGCGGATAGTACCAGTCGGGGGCGGCATTGGCATCAATGTCGAGGTTGAATTTCAAGTTCTTCCTGCCGCTGATGATCTCCAGCAGCACCATTCCATAGCTGTAGACATCGGTTTTGGTGGTGATGGACATGTGATCAGAAGTCCACTCCGGTGCCAAGTAGCCACAAGTGCCTCGGATGTGCATCGTCATGGTGCGAGTCTGGTCCTTGTTCATGATCCGGGCCAACCCAAAATCTGCTACCTTGGCGGACAACATGGAATCCAGCAAAATGTTCTCAGGCTTGACGTCGCAGTGGATAATGCGTTGGCCTCTAACGTCCTCATGCAGATATGCGAGGCCCTTCGCTGTCTCGACAGCGATCTTGAAGCGAGACCTCCATTCAAGAATGGGTACGTTGTTTTTATTAGCTCGGAAAAGGGCCCTGTCAAGAGAGCCTCGCTCCATGTACTCGTAAACCAGCAGCCTGTGGTCGCCCGCAGCACAGTAGCCGTGGAGGTCCACCAGATTGCCGTGGTGAATGCGTCCTATGGTGTCGACCTCATTCACGAATTCCGTTTCCTCGGGGCTCAGTTTGTCCAATCGTTTCACGGCAACAACCACCTGGTCTCCAATCTCTCCCTTGAACACGGATCCAGAACCCCCTTTCCCAATTTCCTCAGCAAAGTTCCTGGTCGCGAGTCGAATCTCTTCGTAGGTAAATTTTACGATGGTGCCTCGCGACTCTTTCCATTTTTCTTCCAACTTTCTGATACGACGAGTTCTAATCTCTCGGCGGACAATGAAAGACCCAACTATGCATAACGAGACTCCGAGAAAGACGATCGTTGCACCTAGTGTTGCGCCCAGTATTGCAAGTTTCTGCGAAGACGAGAGGCCGTGATGTGTCTGAGCGATTCGTATGTAGGTGGTGCGTGCGTCATTGTATTGACCGTCGAGGAGGAAGTCCTTCTTGTGCCAACAACTATAATTCCCATTTGAATTTGGTGTCGTCACTGTACAAGCTTGACAGAAGCATGAGCTTAAGCATAGATCTATGCAGGTACTTAAGTCCACATTCCCATAGTAGTTGTAATCACCACCATTGGGATAGTCGACAGACTCCACAAGAGTCATAGTCTGGTCGACGGCGCTGCAAAGAGAAATGCCTTTGATCCGTGTGCACCCTTGGGTGGTGTCATTGGCATCAACAAACTGAAACCCTGTAGGACATTCACACTGTCCTCCGGCTATGCAGATCGCGAAAGGACCGCATTCTCCATACACGGTGCAGATGTCGGTCATCGCTTCCCACACAATACTCCACTCTGTGGAGTTCCCAACAAACCAGCTGTACATGCGCAGGTTGCCATCATAATCGAATGTGACCCGTCGTAGACGACTCTTCAACCCCACGTCGCTGCTCGTTCCTATCACAGTCACATTTCCTGTCGCATTGGTTGCCTGGAAAACACCCTCGGATGTCAAATCGGCGGACAAGGAAGGTGTCGAAAAGCTCCAATAGCTGGGACCAACTGAGTTAGACCAGCCGGGATAAGGAGATTGCCAGGAGGCATTGAGATTGTAGTCACTGGTCCAGTTCAACGAGTATAAACTTTTGGTCCAGTCTCCGCGTTTCTGCCATGCGAACATGGTTATGTTGGCGGCTGCGACAAACGGCTGGCCTGGCAAGAGAGTGTCTGTGGGGCTGTCAAAGCTCTGCCACACGATACTGTTGCTTCTGTTGAGGAGGACAAGGTTCCCCGTATCCAACATGACGGCCTGGCTCACATTCAACTGCACAACCCATAGTCTAAGAGAATCAGTCGGGACTAGAAACTTTTTGAGCAGTATTAGTTTTGCAATCGCCCCAGACAACCCAGACAGACATTTGGTTACAGGCAAATGGCACGAAATACGAACTGGATCATCCTCGGCTTACTTTTGTTGTATTGGAAGTCCACATGAGTTGCGGAGCCAAGTTGCCATCGTACACCTGAAGCTCTCCTTGTTCAGACAATGTTAGAGTGGCGTTGCTGCTCAGGTTCATAGATCTGTCTGCCATCCACACCACTGTCTTTACAGGAGATGTCTGGGCGTACCAGATTGCAAGCGTGTAAACGGTGGAGGCTGACTTTGACCGCATCCCAGCGTAAAATCCCAGCTCAAATACTCCACCAGGTGACAACAAAGTCGCATTCAAGCTTGCCTGTAGTGTGGAGATCAACGTCATCTTGCTTGGCGACGACTGACAAGGTACGGGGAACACCAGGCATGTCGCCAGTAAGAGCACCGCGAGCAAATCAATCTGCCGACGTCTTCCCATTGGTAATGCCCCCGACGAGGAGCGTCTACTGACTTCAAAAGTCCGTGCGTACATTGGCTATGCAGTAGAATGCCTACATATGTGCATTCTGTAGACCAATTTGCCGGCCGACACTTTGTGATGCAGCTCCAGCTACCGAGAATCAGAATTCTGCACAAGCATGCCGTATCGCACGTCTAATTCTCGTCTAATTCTGCCTGCAAATTTTGATTCACGTAGGCGCATCTGACGTCCGAAATCTGGATACATGTCAGGGTCCAAATCCCCAGTTGTGCAGTAGTCTTGAGGATGAGACTTTCGCTAGCTTGATTCAGATTCGGTGACACCATTCGAGTATGTCATGATCCCATTATAAGTTCTGCACACATCATCGCATGTGGGTTCATCCTCCACACCGAATCCGAGACTTTGAAAACATTTTGCACCCATCTCTAAGAGTTCACGGAGTTGCAACTCTAGGAAGATCGCTCAGGAGTTAGAATGACATCTACTGTGACTGCTTGAGAATAATTGAAATTCAAACTGTATATTTCTCTTCACCAAAATCCAATCTTTGTTGAGATATTTGTGGCAGATTATTCATGAGTAAGAATGAACGTGGGTAACTGGCACCTCTCTACCTAAGCTCCTAAAAAGCACCCCTCTAGTCCCACCCGCTCATTCAAGTCGAGTCTCGACCAGGCCCTCTATCGAATCTCTGATCACCATTTTTCTTTCCATGAAGTGAAGTGTTCCTACATATCCGTCAATTCTGATTCATGAGCAACCTAGCTTGAGGATGACTGGCTGCTCCCGCGGTCGTCATCCCTCTCCTCGCCTCGAGCCTAGTCCATCTAAAATACAAAGCCATAGAAAGAAACCGGAAGTTCTTCTCTCATCCTGGACCCCCGGGCCTAGCAAGACCTTCAGTCGCTTATGAATCTCAAGGATGAAGATCTCGAGTACAACATATACCCTCCCACCACCCTTTACTCTGCAAGTCCCAGTATGCCTCAGATCATGACCAAGAGAAACTAACCTCAAAAAATTTAGGTGCAAGATTGATAGCAGAGTTGGAGGAATCTCGCGATTTCGATGTAGCATGTTAAGTATCTTGCAACTGCGACAAGGAGAAACCTGAACCAACCCTCTTTCAGAGTACAAGCTCTAGGGAGCATCAGGAGCCGTGCTGCTGTTGAGGGTCAATGATACATCAATTCAGAGCTTCACTTTCAACCCATAAGCTTCCCGCATCCACAGTATCAGATATATAGAGCCCGATTCTGAGGTGGAGACGCGCCAGTAGAGGCGTAGAGATGCCTCACCGCCAGAGAAACAGACAGAAGTGAGTAGTACTAAGAGGTTACACCGAAGTCTTCACCAATCAACCAAGCCGCAGTAGACGTGTACAAAGTCCTGAACATATAGCGACTGCATGTGGCCCCCACACGGCTGAGAACGGTTTTGTCAAGGCCGCTTTCTCCTAGTGTATATTTGTCCCTAGGTGTTTGGCAGGCTCTACCGAACAACATAGGAACTGCCCTTTAGCAACCTGCTTCATTCCAAAATTACCAAATAGAGCACCATGGCGCGGCTGCTAGCTGCAGCCTAACGGGCAAGTTTTTTAAACTAAAAACAAAACACTGCGAGTCTGCGCCTGACAGACTCCTCGGTGAATCAAGCTTCTCAAAGGCCGGCGACTCCAGCAAGCTACCTACATATCTTGCACGAGTCTTGACCCAATCGACCCCTCATAACTGTGCTGTCCAAGTACATGTACTTATAGTGGACTGTGGAACTTGTGTAGGTAGGATATCTGTTGTGGAGAAAGGGAGGGGCCGAAGCTTCTCTAACGCGTCTCTTCCGAACGTCTTCGCACTGCACGTGTGCTGTGGAAGTATGTAAAGAAGCAAAATGTCGTTCCCCACAACTGAGAGTTTACAACTTCCTGATCTTTTGACGCCCTCGAACACGGACGAGCAGGTGGTCTTAGGGCAGTGCAGGATTTCATATCGTGGGGACACTACTTAGTAACATTGGACCCAGTTCCACAGATTTGTATTCGCATATCTCGGCGAATCCCAACCGTTGTGATGCTCAAATTTTGGCAGCATGTGCTCATTTGGGGGCCAATTCACTTGAGCCCTTCTTGCATTGAACGCAATGACACAAAGATTTACTCCAATGGGATTCCTATATAGCAACATTGAGGTCGAAGTTTTGTTTTGTTTTTCCCTCTTTTTTTTTTTTTAACAAGGGTCGGAGGCCCCGAAATGCTATAAGAATAACCATGCTATAAGAATAAACATTGGGCAGAGCCAGATTCTCTTTCCAAGCCAGAACTTCTTTCAAAAAAGAAAGCAATGACGCCTCTAGGAAGGAAGTGTAAATTATGGTAACCTCTTTCATAGTAACCATGCCATGAGGCGCTGATGGCATTGCTCATGGGACACCCCCAAGGGAATGGGGAGAAGATACAACGTAGCAGGATTTGAACCTGGTGGCACTTAGAGCTCTAACCATTGAAGCTACCCATTGGTGGTGGTCAAAGTTTATGTGATGTTGCCCAAAACTTGCTACAGCTTTGAGGTTTCTGAACCTTTAAGATAATTCTCAAAATTCATACTGTAATAGTTTTTTTTATTGGATTTCAAGTTGCACATCATTCCAATTCTCCATGTGCCCATCCCTTGCCGGTACTGCCCCTTTTCAAGGATGGGCTCTATCAACACTGAACCTGTCACATAGTGGCTGGCTGGCTACAGATTAGGGATGTGAGTGATGAAATTGCTTTGAAGTACAAGGCTCGCAGGAGAGGCGTAGTGTACATGAGTGGTAGGTTGAGGTTCTATTTCAAACTATGGATATTGTGGGTACGTGCACCACCCCTATTGAGGTCATATTTTTCGTGTTTATACAGAATCGGTTGATCTGCATATGGATCATGGAAGAACGTATTGTGAGGGATGGGTTAGGTCCTGTCGGCGGTGTTGCCCAAACAAGAAGTCCATAAACAAGCAGAATATATGGGCAGAGGCACGGGCTCCCTTTGGGGCATACACACGCTAGAAGCCGCGGGGTATAGTATGGTATGGTGGTCGACCTTGGCACGTTCCTGCATTGATGAGGTTAAACCATATGGATTTTGGATGTGAAATGAGAATCTTGAGGAGTTGTCGGACCCCTTGGATAGTTACCCGAAGTCCATGAATTATGGGGTGGTTGCAGTGGAGAAGTAAGTGTGGCCATATGTCTATTTGGGGATTTTGATTGCAGCATAACGTGCAGTGTTTGTTAGGGTACAATAGTGGCCAGAACAAGTTACGGCGTTGATTGTATCGAAATTTCAGTGTTTGTTTGATTTGTGCATCTGTAACCGTAGGGGATGTCCAAAAATGATTGGACATACTATGTAGTAGATGCGGGGACGAGACCCATTTAGATATGTAGGAATTTGTGTAGGTGCGGGAGGCATGTATGAATTGTTTGGTTTCATCTTGAATGTACGTATGCAGATTTCGTATAGGTGTTATGATCGGGAATCTAGCCCTGGTTGATATGAGCCAAAACGGGTATGTGTGCGACCGATGGATATGGTTGGTTGAGGGGTTCGTGATTGGTTGAATGGCACGACGTTGAGCCAATTGGTCTCCTATGTCATTACCCGTTATGTCTGTATGATACTGAACTCTATATATATGGATTTGCAGCGGTAAAGAGGATATAACATCGACGGTTACTATTATAATCAGATAGCCGGATCCGGTTAAGAACCGGTGGTTTTGTTAGTTTTTTTCATTTGATTTGAACCGGAACTAGTGGTCGAAGAGAAGCATTATGAACCCATATATCTTGGCCTCTCATTTTAGATTAATTGGGTCTTTAATGCGCTGGTGGGCCCCGCTACTACTACGGGGTTGGGGGTCACGTGCAAGGCCGTGGGGTGCCCTGCGACCACCCGGGTCTACTCGGGTCCAATTGTAGAGGGTTGGTATCTTGTAAGCACAACGTGTGCATGCTCACAACCCACGGTCATGGGAGTTTTATGTTTTTAAACCTCGGTCATAGGAGTTATATGTTTTCAGAACGGAATAAAACCATAAGCGGGTATAGATGACAACTGCATTTGTACAGTACATTTGCGTCAATTCAGCGAGGCGGAACCTTCATAGTGTAGCCAAAAACCCTAAACCTGTAGTGGCGGTAGTGAATTTCGCATTCAGAAATAGTTGGTGATATGAGCACAAACTAAGTAGCTGTGAATTTCGCACTGAGCAATACTTGGTGATATGGGCACAAACTAAGCAAACGATGGGTTTTGCATTGAGAAATCCATCATCCAAAAATCCTACATCAAAAAGGAATGGGTGGGGGCTTGAAAAGTGGCATATTCACCCTTTTAGCCACAATGTGATTGCTTCTAAGGCTGAATTTCGCAATGCGAAATTACCCACGGGAGATTTTATTTTATTTTATTTTATTTTAAAGCAGGGGAAAGGACACTCTCCCGCCTCTTATGGAAAAAAAGCCACACCTATGGGGTAACATGTTCATTACGTATAGGGGCTACTTATTCTTTATGTGTTAGTTTCGCATAATAGTTAATTTCGTCAATTTCATTTCGATGTGGAAATTTCTTGGGAATTTTCCGGGAATTCGGAGAATATGCCCTTGTGCTCACTCGAGCATGCTCACTCGCTACCCAACCTCCAATTGTAGGGTCTAGTCGCGGGTCCGGGTCCACTCGCCGCACCGTAGCCCACCTCGTGGGGTCCAATTGTAGGGCACCTCGCGACCACCCGGCGGGTCCAGGTAGGGTCCACTCGCGGGTCTAGGTCTACTCGGGTCCAATTGTAGGGTCTATTCGCCGCACCGCAGCCCGCCTCGTGAGGTCCAATTGTAGGATCCACTCGCCACCCCAGCCTACCTCGCCCTGGGGGACTTCGAATATTTTTAGGAAAACTCGCTCATTAAGAAAAAAAACATCATTAATGCACATGCAACACCCCAACCAAGGGTGAACCCACAACCTTGCTAATACCATTCAACGCACCCAACCACCACACTACAAGCTATTTGCTACAATACCAACAATTTTTTATGATCCATTATCCTAGATAACAGCCTAGAGTCAGCCCCACCGGGGCATAGGAGGGTGGACCCACCTTCGCAATGGGATCCAGTGGACCCTACCTCAATGGACCCGGGTCAGGCCACGTACATATATCCGCACTATGTTGACAAGCCAAAAAGAAAATGAAAAACAAATACAACACCCTACCTCATTGGAGCCGGACCGGTGATGGGTCGCGAGGGGGCCACCCCAAACCGCCTAGCGGCCCATACTAGCCGGGGCCCACAGCGCCTTAGAGACCAATTAATTGTTAATGAGTTGCTATATTCTGCATTTAAAATTGGAGGTTATAATCTGGATAATAGCCGATTGTTGCGTTCACTCGAAATATGAAGTTATAAATATGTGTACTCCTTCAAATGAAGACAGGGCCAGCTCATGAGTATGAGCCGCCTCGTATATTTTATGATGCATTCCCAATTTCTGATATTTGAATGAACACTTGCATTTTCTGCATTATTATCTACAATAGAAAACCGGTGTTTCCAACACCCAAAAAATAAATAAAACATAAATAAAAACCTCCTAAGAGCACTCTTCTATGTTTTATCCCAAAAATTGTAACTACTTTTTTTAATATTTTTAATACTTAGATTTTTAAGTTTGGGTTATTTTAGATTATTAAAATAAACTTGGATTTTGTTTGATAACCGGATAATGAACCGCCGAAGGCCATCCTGACATAAACTCCATTTGTCCATAACCGCACAGGGTTAAGTTTTGTGTTTGTTGCAAATTGGAAAGATATCAGAAACGGGAAAGCTCCAAAACCCCGCAACCGAAGGATGTGAACACAAAGTTAAAGCTAAACATCCGTAAACGGCTGATATAAAAAATCAAATAACCGCACTAGTTATTTCCAGTGTTGGGTGGTTATCAACTTTGGCCGGTTATAACCGTCAGTTATTAGACCGGTTATATATAACCGGATATAATTGGATCCGGCAGAGGCTAGGGGTTGAGATAACCAGCGGGCTTCAAGAACCGGCAAGCAAGTTTGGTTTTTGATTTTTTGGTAACCAGCCATGGCTTTAAAAAGGGACCCGGTTATCAATAAATCTTGTCAATGCTATACCCCTGCTAAGACTAAATTGACACACCAGTCCAAGGCGACAGATTTAGAAACAAGTTTAACCAGCAAGTGCAATAAGTTAGGTTTTGCTGCGAAGAATGCTTTTCGTCTTTTCATGGTGGCTAAAGAAGATCTGCAGTAAACCTCTCAGGTTGGGTAGCGCATGAGCATATGTGAGCACAAGGGCATATTCCAAATATTCCCAAGATACCTCGAGAATATTCCACAGAGGAACGAAAATTTGAGAAACTAAAATAACTGTGAAACTATTTTCAATTGCTCGAGTAGGCACTAACAACAATACTTAAAAACAAGTAACCCCTATACATGATAAATATGTTACCCTATAGGTGTGGGATCTCTTCAAGCTATATTCACACAATGCTTGGATTCAAGCTATGTTATTTCTCAATGCGAAATCTGCCGCCTCTCATTCTTGTGGCTATATCACTAAAGGTTTCTCAATGCTATATTTTTACGGTTTTAGGTTAGGGTTTGTTTTGCAAAATTATGGTTGAATTAGTTTTATATGTTTTTAGTTTTTCGTTTGGAGGTGAACCACACATAATAGTTTAATATTAAAATGATTCTCTTACTATATAATATGTTTTGTAATGATTTTTTATTTTATTTTATTAATGAACATGGGCTCTTGCCCTGGAAATTTTAATGATTTAGAATGTATTGAATGTTCATAAATGATAGACCACATAGTTTATCGTTTTGGTGCAGCTGTACCCTATAAATGCCCTATAAATGCACTGTGTCTCTACATCCACCAATGGTTTTACTCCGTTTTGAAAACATATAACTTTTGTGACCGCGGTTTAAAAACATAAAACCCCCATTAGCATGGGTTGTGCTAACGTTGTGCTCACGTGAGCGTGCTCACACTCTGCTCATATGATATCAACCCCCTTCATTGTGAGGCGGCTGTTGGATTCGCATGCTGGCATACGTAATTTGTTAGGTGTTTTCCTCTTTTTCCTGCTCTTGTGGCAATGCTGTGAGGCGGCTGTTGGATTCGCCTGTTGGCGTACATAATTTATTAGGTGTTTTCCTCCTTTTCCTGCTCTTGTGACGCCTTCCCATTCTCGTGCCCTAATCCAGGCTGCCGCATTCATGAAACGGAATGCACTTCCATCTCCACAATGTAATTTCTCTTGCGTTAGAAAACTAGGTTGAGCGGACGGCCCGCCAGTGTTAGAAGGGCCTGACACTGCTGAGTGCCAATGGCCCATATTATGGGAACTCCGTTGAAGCAACGCATATGCCATGTGTGGCCTGGGTATGATTGAAATGATGCTTGTCTGGAGTACCGGCTGTGAAGCAACGCAACAGTTGTTTGGCCAGTGGGTCCAAAAGAACCTACTGTCCGGATGAAGTAGCTGAGGAGACACCCACCACCTTTGCAAGCAAGACAAGTTGGCCTACAACCTCAAAGCAAGTTCACACCTCTAAAAGCCAATTGTCTCCTCCAGACCAATGTTGGCCGGGTATGGCATCTGGACATGCATATCCGGCGGTTATTTGCCGGTTATGCACATATGCATAACTGGAAAGTGTAGACCCGTAGGAACCGGCTATGGAAGGGAACCGACAAAAGCCATCCAGCTTCCTAACCGGCTAGAGAACCGGGCATCGTGATTGTAAGGGTGTTATATCCGAGGAAGATCCGGAGCGAACGTGGATGGCGTAGAGACGGTTCTAGATAATATAGGGGTAGGGGTTGGTGATGGTGATGGTAGTTAAGAACATAACAGATGGACAGATCCTGAGTGGAATGCTATGTCTTATTAGTAACAACACGTTTACAATGGTTGGGGAGATTAGGTGCACAACATTAAGAATGTCCAATATAATAGGAAATTAATTAATTAAGTGGGCATTTGGCTAAAACAATAGTTGTAAACTTAGTGTATATGATAGGGGCTCAGCCTGGAAGGCAGAGAGATAGATGATAGGGTGAACGTTTGAACCCCAGCCCCACAGGCCAATACATGAGTGGCTTACCACCAAGCCACAAGCACTCTTGTGTAGTTTCAAATACACGAAAATGCTAGAAAAAATAAAATAAACTAGGGCTTCGCGTTGCTCCACACCATTAGTGACGAATTCTGAGAACTGCGTTCAATTTTTCACAAAAAAATGGTGGGTCATCCCCACTGTGTTACATGCAGAGATCCCGTGTTTTGTTTTTTTCTGGAAGAAAAATGGCGGATCTGTATTTCAATGTTCAATTTTCACAAGCCGCATCAATCAATATCAACATACCCAAATACCCTTACATTCACTATATGAACTTTCAAGCATCCACCGTGGGATTGGATCTTGGTGGGTTAACGCTAGCTTTTGACAATATTCATGTAAGTTCCTCAAGGGCTCCATCCAAAGCCACACCACGAGAAACAAACAAACATGTCCAAATTTAAGATGCTGAACAAACTTGTGCACAGGGCTGCCCCTCTCATCAAGCTCATTAAAATTCATATTCACTTCCATCTTCAAGCTTTGGAGAAGCTCCACCACCCAAACCCAGAAGTAGGACAGCACTCTGATTTCCATCCATTGTCACCAGAATTAGTCAAAAATCACCCCTTCAGTCAAGTGCAATTGTGGGCTGACTTCCTACCTATGCCGGGTAGACCCCACTATCAGGAAATGGTGGATGGTCTGAGTAGCTACACAGATCAATGAATGAAGCAAGACACTAGCATCTTTCCAAGAAAACATCCTTTCACCAGTAATCACCACAAGAACAAATCCCATCTTCAAAGTGGTGGAAAGTAGTTAGCGTCCCATACAACAATTGCTCGGCCAACAATCTTTGAGATGAATTTGGTGGAGGTGTGGCAGTCTCCACACACTCGAAGATTCTTGATGAGTCGTGCTGATCAGCCCAAAACCAATGGCCAGCTTCTCACTGTGGTGGCTAAGAGAAAATTCCTTTCCTCCACATCATTCAATAAAAAACGTGTGTCAGGCACATACCCCGCCTCCTTCATCTGCCCAGACAATCTTCTAAGCCCAGCATGGATTTCCTTAATTCTTGGATGCAACTTGTCATCTGCTCCTTTCTAACCCCTCTGACCTTCATCATTCTTCTCACATTTGCAGTATCATCCCACCTGCCAGCTGCAGCATGGATGTTTGATATAGCACCACATAAGTCGTGGCATCATGTTCATCCCACTTGAGGATAGATTTTCACACATTCAGCCATCTCCACATTGCCATGGATTCTGCAGGCACCAAGCAAGGTCTTCCACACCACAACATTTGGATTGATTGGCATTTTATTAATCAGGTCCACTGCCTCATCCAGTTGTCCCGCACGTCCAAGAAGGTCCACCATGCAGCCAAAGTGCTTTACTGTCAGATTGATATCATGATCTTCACTCTGGGAATCGAAGTAGCATCTTCCTTCATTCAGTAGGTCAGTGTGGCTGCAGGCAGAGAAAACACATATAAAGGTGATACTGTCCGGCTTCAAGCCTTTCTTTTGCATTCCTTCAAATAATTGCAGGACCTCCCTATGACAACTATGTTGGGCATATCCTGCGATCATCACATTGACTCGGACCTGAGATGCATATTGAATTATGCAAGTTAGGTCGTTAGGTAGATGGTAAACTGGAAACAGTAGCGACAGCGGCACAAATGATAGAACAAGACACTGCTAATGTTCAGGCACCTTGTTCAACACATTTCACCCTGTTTTTCCCTCTTGTTAGAGTCGGCCCTAAATTTTCATGTTGAATTCTGAAAGTTAGCTGGTTGAGTGAATATGGTTTGGAGTGACTTTGACATGATACTGCCAATGTAATAACAGCAAAGTATCCGAAAACAGGTAACAGAGCGAAGGTGTGGAATGAATACTTTGTTGGACCCAGTCAATGGTGGGACAACGGAGGCAAAAAGTTGAATCCCTGTTAGATAACAGAGAGCAGTAGACGCAATTCAGCATAGGAACTAGTGTGATTGGGTGTTTCTTAGGTTGTCATTGTCAGTTGCTAGCAGCAAGGGAAAAGATGAATGTATGATTTGTGCAAAGGCATGGATTTTGGCATTTGATGCCAAAATGCCGAAATGAGACATGGTCTCTTGGACTGCAATGTACTGAGCAAGGGCATGGTGAAGAGGCATTTGAACTCTTTGGGCAAATGCCACAAGAAGGTGTAGAGCCCGTAAAGGTCACTCTCATTTGCATCCTCAAAAGGTGTGCCAGCCCAGCAGCTCTAGGGCAGTCATGCCCACATTGTCAGAGCTGGATTTGAATCAGATGTTTATGTATGAACTAGCCTTGTCCATATGTATGCCAAGTGTGGGAGTTTGGTGGATGCGCGAAAGATGTTTGAAAAATGTCTAAGCGAGATGTGATTTCATGGAATGCTCACAGAAGAGGCATTTCAGCTCTTTCGGCAAATGCAACTAGAAGGTGTGATGGTCCATGCCCATATCATTGAAGCTGGCTTTGAGTCAGATGTCCGTGTGGGAAACACCCTTCTCAGCATGTATGTCAAGTGTGGGAGTCTGGTGGATGCATGTCGAGTCTTTAACAATATGCTTGAACAAGATGTGGTTTCATGAGAGGGCAAAACAGGCTGAAATAGGCCGAAGAAGGTGCCCTCACCACATTGAATCCCTCACCACAATGTCCTTGACCTTGTGGCATGATCCATGGAGGATTTGACCATCAACCCAAAAGGACCCCTTATGTGTGTTGCTTGTGTCAGGTGATGTCGGATTGGTCTGTGAGAACCAACACGGTGCAGCTGAGTAGGCATAGATTGAAACACAGCCTGCTAAGACCGAGCTGACTCTCCCAAGAACCTTGTAAACATAATCAGGAAGAATATCAAATCATGGTACTAACAGGAGCCAAGAGCCCACATGTGCAGGATGGACAAACTTCTTCACATCGTACATTAAGAAAAAGCCACACCTTGCGATTGCAGTTGTCCCACCATCGTGAGTGACATATGAATGACATATGGTACAATTCCAGCTTTGACAATGTCACCATGGACCTCTTTCCCCTTTTCCAGGCTTGCACACACATTGCAAACACAAACAAATCGGATGTGGTTGGGTTTCACCCCTTTGCGCATAATCTGCTCATAGGTCTCAAAATCATTCCTATCACACCCATGCTTGGTAAATCCTGCCAACATTATATTCCACGTGATCAAGATCGTTGAGGCATTCTGTTGAATGCTTGGTGAGCATCCATGATGCTCCCGCCCTTAACGTACATGTTGACAAGGGTATTGAGTAGAAAAACATTTGGCGTGAATCCATTTTGGATAATGTGTGTGTGCACCTGCTTTCCAGCTTCCAGACCTTTCATCTTGATGCACTTAAGCAAGAGACAGACATAGGTATCTGAATGCCTCCTTGGTTTAAAGTCTGTAGAGCCTCTGTCAGTTTGTCTGCCTCACAAAGCATCTTCACATGCGCAGAAGTACTAGAAGAGGCATTGTGGACTCCCTCTCTTGATCCTCTTTCAGAAGCTCGAGCACGCGGGGGCATCCCTTCCCCGCGTTGCTTATTGGGCATTTCGGGCAGGTTTCAAAGAAATCGACGACGACGATGACATGGCACTATAGCACCCTATTCCTGCTCTACGCTAAACTAGCTTCCGATCTTCGGTCCTCGCTAGAATAAAAATGGATGAATCCCATAACTGGGTACCATGGAATTGGCATTTTTTAAGATAGCATAACCAGAAGATTGAGGACCGGACAAAACAAAATTCATGTATTTAATGAGACCCTGTATCCGAGATGGTTTTCAAACCTATTGGTATACCCTGCCCCAACCATCCATTTTTTTCAAAGAGTAAGCTATAACCGGGATGAGACGAGCAAATTATGCTGTGAAGGCCGCGACATATAAAGTGAAGGAAGAAAGAGAGGCAGAAGGACTTCTTGCGATTGCGTACCATGTTTGTAGCGCAGCCCTCTACCATGTCATGCTAAAGTCCAAAACCATTACTCCGCCACCAAGCTCCACATGACATTGGAAATGCTTGAGTGAAATCCAACCATTTTTTTTCTTAGCACCCTACCAACTCCTTTTTTAGCGGGCCTGGCTCCTCCCACATGGATGGACGCTTTTAGTAGGTACTCCCCAACATCTCTTTCCTTTCGTTCCCTTGGCTAACATGGGCTAGACCTATATTTATGGTTGAGCCAGAAGGGTATCAAATATGCCAGATTTAGGGTGCCTTCATGTATGCTCACAACGGACGGTCCAGCAGAACAATGTTCCACAAAATGTACCGTAGGTATCAGAAATTTCCATTGTTGGTGGCTATTTTTATTTTATTTTTGAGGATGGCCAATGGAAGGGCCAGAAATTATTGGATGAAGGCAAGGAAAAAATAACCTCCTGATACAACTATGAAGGATGAGAAATGAGGCACTACCCAATGACCAAAAGTATAGTCAGTCTGCCAGAAGCTCAAGAACAGAAGAGAAGGAGAAGGACTAGAAACTACCCCTTTGCCACTTTGAGGTTTCAAAGGACAATTGCACGTTAGATTTTCCTTTCCTAGAGCTTTTAGTGCCAACCCAAATCCAATCACATTTCTAAATTTCTTATAAATTTTCAAAGATTCTGCCCAGAGGGGAAGATACATATTCTACAGGGATGAATTATAGAAGCAGAAACTACATGTGTGATCTGTTGGGCCCATGACTCTAATGGATGACACCTAGGGGAATGGGTCAACAGTTGCTTATAGATCCCCCACCTTATCACTGAAATGAAGGGATTGGACACTGTTGTGGAAACACCTTCACTATCCAGATCACCAGTTTCATATTGCAATACAGATAGTATGCTGCGCACCAAAGTACTACATGGACAGAGGCTAAATAGTCAAGTCCCTGAATCCTGCCCTTCACAGCCACAACACCAATAGTGCCGAATGTCACAGCCATCTCAAACTAACAGGCACAGTATGTTTAGTATGCCCAGAGAAATCAGCAACCCCATCTAGCACTGAGGAAACAAATTAACAGGCCAATTAAATAAACTACCAGCAGGGAGCTTCAGAGGATTCTGATCTCATATCTGCAAAACCCTACACTGCGACCTTACATCAACAGTCATATCATCACTGCCAAGATGGCCTGAAACAGAGTCCACAACTACTTTACTGTTTTGTGGGCACTCTTACTGACAAGGTTTATCTATTACTATCAATGCAATAATGTATATCAACAAAAACAACACCTCCCGCGGGCAACATCCAAAACTGAAGCAAGCACAGAACGCCACAAACCGTAGATCAATGTGAACCAAGTCAGAGACTCTCACTAAAATCCACCTTAAAATGTTGTATGACCGTCAGAATCTAACACCTCAAACACGTCGACAGAGTTGATACAAGCTCACGAAAGGTGGTGTTCAATAACACCATTTTGAGAAAGATTCCGAGCAATGTCCCTCAACCTCCAAAACCATACAGGGTTCTTCCCTGTCGCTTCAGAGCATATACCACGTCCATGGCTGTCACCGTCTTGCGCCTTGCGTGCTCGGTGTAGGTCACGGCATCACGGATCACATTCTCCAAGAAGATCTTCAAAACACCACGAGTCTCTTCATAGATCAGCCCGCTTATACGCTTCACCCCCCCTCGCCTGGCCAAACGCCTAATGGCCGGCTTGGTGATGCCCTGGATGTTGTCCCGCAGGACCTTCCTGTGGCGCTTGGCGCCTCCCTTGCCCAAACCCTTGCCTCCCTTTCCGCGCCCCGACATGGCTACAAGCTCGAGGACAACAAACAAACTTGAATCTAACCACAGTAGAAGCGGAGATGCAGATGGCGGAAGCGAGCAGAGTGCAATGTAGAAGTGACAATGTGGGAGAAGTGGAGATGGGGAAGAACTATATAGGCGGATGGCGATGGGGAGGGCCTCGAGACGAGCGGGGGAAATTCAAATTTCAAAGAGAGGAGGCGACGAAGCAGGAATCCAAAGCCCTCCTCACCACCTAATCTCGCACCTACCGGAAGTTCAAAACCCTACACCCTGTAGGTCTCTTTAAAGTCGTGATTCTTAGGGCTCAGCATCAACTACAGTGATTTTGGCAACTATTAGGGTTTGTTCTGTTTCTTGTGTATGTTCTCGCACATCTTTCTGTCTCAGTGCTCCCTCTGGGTTTTCATTTGTCGGACTTCCACACCTCCCTGCTGTCCTTTTGTGAAACACTCGTGGAGAGATTTTCTTGGGGCTGGTGACGAGATATTTCGACAAACTGCTCATGATGTTCCTGGACACTTCAACATGCACTCCCTTGCTGGACCACAGATAACTTTGGTTGGTCGTTATCAAGGACAGTTTTGATCAAAAGAGCTGCTTATTGTCGCAGAAATGCTTGCTTCTACAGTGTACACCTCCTCCATTAGATATGTTCCTCCATTAGATATGTTATTTTGAGTTGTGGCAGTTAGAGTTTGTTTAAGGCAGTCATACAAAACCGTGTCATCTAAGAACAGTAGTTTTACTACTCCCAAGAACGTGCATCCAAACCGTCACTGACCAGCTCAAAGAAAGCCTTGCACCACCAACCAATACACCTGGAAAGATGCATCCTTAGGAAATGAGCAACAGATCCCACATAGGCCAGGACTACTACATAGATTTCTTAACATGTCAGAATATGACTGTAGTACAAGAAAAAGAGAACCTCCAAACAAACCTACACAACGGGGGCAATATGGACTATGTGCATCATGCGCTATCAAGCGTGTGATACATTTATCTTGTTCTTCCTTATCACACACAAGTTAATCCCAACTCTACTCTAAGCTTTTGCCTTCATGCCCATTAGAACTTGTGAGCTCATTAGATTTCTGATCAGTGACATTAGCAGCCTCCTCTTTCTTTGCTTTATCCTCCACCTTCAAGTTTTTGAGGAGCTTCGCAGCTGAGTCTGCAGCCTCATCATGCTCCTCCGACTTCTCAGACACCTTTTCCTGGGCCTCCTCAAACGCAGTCTTGAATTTCTGTGCACCTGATGTTGAGGACAAAAATTAGAGGGGACAATTACTGCACATATAGTTTTACTTGTAGCAAAGCAGGGAGGCAGTTGAGCTACAAGATACTGAAAAGGGAGGTGTTAAATTCAGGTGCAGAGAAAAATGGCCTGAAAGGCTCACACACTTGTTGCAACAGCTGCAGACAACACGTGACAAAAATTAAGCACAGGTGTGTCAAATGGATATCACAGTTGTACAATATTCATCCTAAGCTACACAGACCTCCCACATAGATGACTAAATCTCGCCAAACAGTGGGATTAGCATCTGTTACCTTGTCTACATTCGACATAAGACTTAAGTCGACGAACAAGTCCGTACACACAGTTCATGTGATGAATAGGTTGAAGGAATTTTGTGTCCAGTGACTGGACATGGCCTAGCCAGGTATGGGAGATTTTTTATCGATGTCCAGTAAGAGTTCATAGTTCCCTTGAATGCATTGTGGACACACCCTATTGACAAATTTCATGTAAAAACCATGATTGCAGGTAAAAACGGCATCTAATTTTCAGATGGGACACAATCTTGTCCACCACTCTCAACAGTTAAACCCAACACAATCTTCCGACACTTTTACACCAAGAAACCAGTAGCCGGCCGTGCAGAAGGTAACCTAGAAAAATCATGGCCACTTTTTACCTTACAACACTCACAACAAATAATCTTTGTCTACATACCGTTGCAAACATTAGCATGCTTACCCATTCCCATAAAGGTCCTAATGCACACCTTTCATCAGCAGCAAACACGTGCATCCAAACCAACAAACCTTCCGGAGACTTATCTGCATATTTCTCATGAAAAAAATCAATATGCACAAGGGAGTAGAACTGAACCCATCACCTGACTAAAACAACATACCATGCTCGGTTGCCTCCTAAACAAACACCAGTGTGAACTTCAAGCCGGCTTGAGACTAGCCTTCTACAGAATTATGGGCTAATATCTCTAACCCGACCTCATACTGGAGCGAGTGAATGGTAAGAAAAATAAGATTCACATGCACTCAACGATTTTTAGCCATGAGCTAGTGGACAAGACAATCTCCGCACGGAAACTGGCCAGAGTTGTCATCCCACCAGGCACAAGACAGACAAAAAGTAGCCATGCCCAAGGTCATTGATCTTCAAGCTTCTTGCTTGCAGGCCATCTTATCACAGTTGGAAGCAAGGCATAATCATCAATTCTAATCCCTTACACCTTCCTGGAACCAACAATAACACAACCTACAAGACCCTTGATCTTCTAAAGATCCTTGCTTCCCGGCCATCGTATATCACAGTCGGAAGCAAGGCACATTCATCCATTCTAATCCCTTCCACCTTCCCAGAACCAACAATAGCGCAGCATACAAATATACAAAAGAATTGACTTACTTTCGATGCTGCCAAACCGCATGCAAAAGAGTTCCTCCTTAAGTTCACCATCAGAATAATCAGGGGCATGCCAAACCCATGACTTGTCACTTCCAGCATGCTCTTGCAACGAGGTGGATGGTATCACTGCCACACAAAACACACCTGGTCTCATTCGATCACTGCAAAATGAACTGCTCCTAACTTCTACTACCATGATGTAAGGGATTGCCTGAGGTTGTGCATCAGGTATTGACAGGAGGGTGCGGGTGAGGGCATTGAACTTAAAAGTTGAGAGGAAAAGCTTTCGCAAATTGACAAAACAAACATTTTAACAATCCCACTTTCAAAGTGTATTGCTGACACTTTAGAGTGCCACTTTGTCTTTAGGGCCTACCCCAATCCATACAGACACCGACAAACCCTAACCTTAGGGCTTCCACATTCAGTCAGTCAGTTAAAAGTCTGTTGTGAGATCTTATTTCGAAGCTTTAAACATTCTTCATGCACGCGACAATGATCCTTCTACCAGACAATGACAGGGCATCGTCTATATCCCAAAGAACAAATCAAGTCATTTTTCCTGTAAGAATCGATCCACACACCCAAATGGTTGGCACAGATCTTGAGGGTCCTGCTTTGTCGCATAAGTAAGCGAATCTTCTTTGACTGCTTGTGTTCTAGCAGCTTCACTTGCCCGACACCCCGCTCTTTCCACTGCGTGCCGTCCTTGTCGAATCGATAGAGTTTGGCCTTGCTGCACACACGCCACTCACATTCGGGGCGTCAGATTATAACTGTACTTTCAAGGAAAGAACTGTTAAGAACGGAAATGACCAAGTAGCAGCGTATTCGGCGGAACGAAATGCTTCCATTCAAATCCCCTGCCGACCATCCTCCAAGGTCCTACTTTATCATGGGATGACACAACATCCACTCAAATCTCCCGGCTAATCGGTCCAGGTAAGAGATGCATCATATCGGGTCTCTCCTCCAGTGCAGGGTAATATGTGAAAGGAGGGGAAAAAAATCTCCAAACCCCCAATTCATACTTGCGGCTTATGGACGGATTTTAGGGTTGGAACAGACAGCAGATCGGACACACACACCAAGGATTCCGAAAGATGCAGCAAGATCCAGCCTCACATATCAAGAAGAACATCTTCGTTCTCTTCCCCGGTGCTAATGACAACTTCCTCCAGCTTTACAATAGGAGCCACCTGAGCCCCTGTATCCTCCTCGTCGACCCCTTTGCTGACCTCCTCTGTTTCTTCCACAGCTGCTGATGGAGTTGCTACTTCTGCCACTTCTCGCACATCCTTTTCCTCATCTCCTGCCATCTTTGTAAGGCCTATCAAAGCTACCTCCCCTCAATGAGAACTACCCAAATCTTCAGACCCTGTCACCGACGATGGCTTGAAGGACAAGGCAGGAGGAAGTATATAGCAATGACAGGTAGAGAAGGCCCCAAGGCTTTGCCCTACCCGTGGCCAAGTAACCATGGTTCGCTTGGCCTCACCAGAGTTAGAAAAACCTCCAGATCTGGCGGTCTGGAGTCTGGAGTCTCTCGTCTCTCTTGTTTGGAGATGAATGTATCATCACTCCGGTCCCCACTGATCAGGAATTTTTTTTTTTTTTTTTTAAGAAAGGGATTGAGGCCCTGCAAAAAACTTTATTGGAGCGTCAAAATGAGAACAGAGAGGAAGAAAAAATAACCTCCTTAGGGGCCATAAAGGCATGACATATGGGGAATCACCCAGCACTGATAGGGAGTAGGGGGGGGGGGGTGTACAATACTACTAACCAAAACCTTGGTTGGGGGGAGAGGGGGAATTGCCACGAGGCCTAACCACGAGTAAGGCCACCCCAAATAAAAATCAGCCGAAGTATATGGCTCTTAAGCAGCTGCGGGGGGAGGGGGGGGATAGTGATGGGATTCTATCACAAAACCAGCGAAGATGACTAGCCACCAAAGTTCAGTTGGAGCTTCGACTTAGCCGCACACAGATTGAGATGTTTCCAGTTGACATCAGGTCCTCCGACTCAGCAGGGGATTTGCCATTCCTAGGGGATGGCATCATGCCAAGTGATTCACGAGTCCGAGATCCTGGTGTAGAGGATGCCGGTTTTTGCCCAGGAGAGGTCGAAGTCCGAGAATAATTGATTACACCTCCTGTCGATGCACCTGGCTGCAGCAAGGACGATGAGCCCCCAACAGTGGATGGAGAAGGGGCGGATGGCGAGATAGTGTGGCCTTCATGGATGAGCCTGCGTTAAGGCTGGAACCCACCTCTGAGTCCTTGTGAATATTTGGGGACGGAGCTGGCGATGGAACTGGAGCAGCAATGAAACCGAGGATGGCGTCTGCCAAGGTGAAGCCTGCCTTGAGAGCCTCGATGCTCCTTGCAAAGCCTCCAGAGGATGGGAAGTTGCCCGAGGATGGGGCGCCATCTGAGGATCCGTCTGACAATGACTGCTTTGTGGCCTAAGAAAAGGAGGTCGAGCTTGGCTTTTCGCTCATGATATCTTGATCCCATTTGAAAGCCATCAGCACATGAACCGTTGAGGCCGAGTCAAAATCCGTGGTGTTGTCCCAGAAAGCCCCGAAATGAACCGTGGTTTTGCTGGAAAGATGGAACTAGAAGGGCATCTCAGCGAAGAGGTTGCCCACTAGCTTAAGACAGAGTTTTTCCGGGTAGTATGTAGCATGGTGCTTAGTAACCCAAGATCCTGCCAAGCCCTCCGAGCCATTAGTCAGCATAATGGAGGGGGGGAGGTTAGGTCTAGCTAACATGCCATAGATTATTGGAATGACCTTGATCACAGCAAGGCTACACCTCACATCGTTCTCTAGAGTCCATTCACAAAGCTTCAAATTTGCAAAGGATCGGAGATCCATGCACCTAGTTGCCAAAGTTGATCAGTCTCTCATCTTCTGTGTCAGAGAAAAGGGCAGAAGTCAAATACTGTTGGGGGATAATGGGGGGGGGGGGGGTTTTCTTTGGTAGCAATATGAGACGAGGCCTCGGTGGTGGAGAGAAGACTGAGGGCGAGCCAGCTCGCTTGCATTTTGCAATCCGTTCTAGCGAGAGTGTGGGGAGCGAGGCCGCCACAGTGCTTGCATCCAAAGAGCGTGAAGGGGAGAGCCAGGTCTCGGGCACACTTCTGGTCTCTGGCAGTGGCAATCCAGGCGGGGGGGCTTCGTTGTGTATCTTGGAATCACCTTTATGTCGATGTGGGCAGTCAGCTTAAACATGTCATTACCCAGTGCACTCAAAACACATAATGCTCAACATTTCTTTTTTGATTTGGACAGAAATAAAGGAACCGTCGAGAATTGGTAGCTTGATCGCATTACCAATCTTTGCTGATTATGGCATTAGCACTACTATCTTAGGCACATCACTGTCCTTGCCCGAATCAAACAGGGCCGGATCCTGATCCACACTCAAGACTGCATCGTCGATAAGATCAAAGACGTTCAAACAACCTATGTAGGAACCAAAGTGTGCTCCTATCTCCGGGAGAGAGGCCAAATAATTATCCGGGAGAAAGGGCAGAGCGATAATCCTTGGCTTGCAGGTGGCGCCGTCCTTGTGTCCCCATGCCGGCGACCACGGAAAGATGTGCACTTTGAACCTCGATCTGCGAGTGTTGAACGCCAGGGCACGATCCGCCTCTTCCTTGGATCCAAATTTGACAGTGTAGAATCCTCTTCCCATTGCGTGACAGAAATGGTGTGTCAAGCTGCCTTCCGCGCCCAGATGCTCTATGATCCATTTTCTCGCCCCCTCTTTGTCCCTAGGCCGCCCTGGGAAATGAATCAGAATTCCATGCTGCATCATTTTTGTGGAGTGAGCTCTAAGGCATTCTAGATCAAGCGGTATAACATCCTGAGAATTAGTGTTGGAAGCCACTGATTCCGCCCAAGGGACCATGTCCAGACATTGCGAAGGACCTCCAATCTCAGGACCTTTACCCAGAATTGAACTGACAAAAGTGGAGGTGGAGATACGATGGACCCAATTTCCCCTGCCTCTAGAGCTTGTTCCTAAGCCCGTACTTTTCTTGCGGGAGGGGGCACCTCGGGACGCCATTGGCAAGAGAGAGAGGAGCAATCGCTGAACAGGAGAGCAGGGCACAAGATAGCAACAAAGGAACGGCCACAGAGAGGGCGAGGTATCACCTTTTTTTTTTAAATGAGAGAAGCTAAGGGCAGAAGCGAGGCAGTGGAGCGAGGCGTCAGAAGGTAGAAGGATCTGGGAGGAGCACCAGGCCGCCAGAAGTAAAGAAACTGGAACCTCTAACGGGGGTGAATTCGGCCGGCAATGAAGGGCAGCCCAATACGCTTGCGAGGCGGAGGCGGGGTGGGGGGGGGGGTGATCAATGACCACAGAGCGATGTAGGCCAACATGAGTCGCCGGGGTGGCAAGCACTGGGGGAGGGACCTTCTTTGAAGAGAGGAGGAGCTGCCAGCAGTGAACACAGCCGGGGAGCACCGAAGACAGACAGAAGCAGAGGCGATAACGGCGATCTGATGGGACTTTTAAGCAAGGTGCGCGTACCCAGAGGCACGCTTTTTTTGGGAAGCTTAGAGTAGGAGGGGAGTACTGCAGTACCTTGGAGAGGCTGGCAGGAATAATGAGCCGCCAAGGTGATGGGAGATGAGGTGATTGTGGAGGACGCATGCAGCCTTGACGCTAAACATGAATTAGACCAGCAATGCAAGCTAATCAAGTCATAGATCAAACAATGAGTGTACGTGCTTGATTAGGACTTGTCACCCAGGGAGAGAGAAGGATGGAGTGGAAGGATAGATGGGGAGACGTGTAGAGGCAGCATACCCTAGAAAAGGGCAGGTCCTAGCCCGCCTGGGGTTGGATTGATAACACATAAGAAGAAGAAATGGCATAGGAGGAGGGGGTTATTCAGCCTGATGATACGACTGATGAGCGCACTGACTCGGTTAGATCAAGATGAGCATGAGGGAGCGGAGTGGGTTTCTTGGGCTTGAGAAAAGTTCTAAGTCCCTGGCTTGCCTCTCACCGCAACCTGTGGATCCCTTGGCGGCCATCCCCCCCGGAAACTAAACTCAATCAGCCTCTATGGCTTTTGTAAGGTTATTTTTCCCTTGTCTTATTAATAAAATTCCAGGGCCTCTGTCCATGTTTTTTTTTTTTCTTTGTTTTTAAATCTCAATCACAGCTTCTGTTGCTGCTTCATAGACCACAATGTTCAAGGAAGGGCCTCACATATTTCTAAGTTTCCAATTTTGTTAATTGCACTTGTATAATAGCTTGGCATCACCAATGCACCTCACCTCATCTTCTTCATGTACATGAGTTCACTGTTGCCATCATTAGACCCTAATGGAAACATACTCCCAATTTGAGCTCATATGTTGTTGGGGAATCCTTTGTAGCCTTGCCTATACTAAGCCAATGAAGAAGGTAACAACAAGTGGAAATAAATAAGAATAAATAAACACCAATATAAAGTTTTCAAATTGGTTTGTGGACCTGGAATTGGGTGGTTGCCTTGGGTGGGGGGGACATGGCCTCAATGTGCTTTGGTCACCTTCTTCTAAATACATGGCAGCATGTATAGCAGCATGTATTTTTTACAAAACCAGTATTGTTTAGCATGCCACTTGTTTGGTTTGGCAAAACCAGCGTGCCACCAAGAGTGATCAGTGCCTGGGGGGGGGGCACCCTAGCCAACTTGTACCAGCCACATGCGTGCAAGGAGGGGGTATTTTTAACCCCCCCATGTACAACATTATACATACATAGGGGAGGTAAGCAACACTTTAAATATAAGTCTACATCAAGGGATTTGCATGATTAGGAGGGTAGTGTAGTGGTAAGGGTCACCATTGTCACGACTCTCATTGCGGGTTTAAATTTCATGGTGCCTTGAATTTTTCGAAAACTTTGAAGATATGTATATATCGCAATGCCGATTTGAGCTTGAGACCACTTGCACACCGCAACCAACTCCATACCACTAGGCTAGTCCGCGATTCTTGAAATTTAGACAATGTTAAACAGTAATAGACAAGAAAGACAATGTTTTGTTTTGTATCATTGTTGAGATCTCCCCAACCGCGGGGCCCAGCCCTGGAGTTTGGTACCATTGGAAAGCCCTCGATGAGGAGGGGTGCACCGGCTTGGTCTCATAATTTTGGAACTTGCGGTGTGGGAGATATGAAATTTCAAGTATTTTTGGTCGTTGGAAACTCGCAAAAAATAGCAAAATGGGCTTTCTTGCAACAATTACTGGCCCTGTATTTATCCTTTGTACACGGAGACATAAATGTAAATAATTGGGTTTTATTTTCAAATATGGCATGAACACAATATTGTTTGTAGGGTCTTTGAGATCTCCCAAACCGTTGGGCCTCTAGCCACGATTTTGGTACCGTTGGAAAGCCCTCACTGAGTAGGGATGCACCGACTTGGTTTCATAAAATTTGGACCTACATAGTAGTACAGGCCGAGGTCTGTTTTTAGAAGAATAAACTTGATATAATAAAAATAAAAATACATATATATATTTGAGGGTATTTTTTAATGATTAAAAAAAGAAATATACATACAACGGGGGGTACTTTTTAAAAATTATAAATATATATAGAAATTACAAATTTCTATATATTTACAGGAGGGGGTTTTATAATCTTCAAAATATATGTATAGAGGGGGTATAAATGATCTAAGGACCCGTATACAGGGGTTATTTTTATTAGCGGCGAACGAACGTGATATGGATATTTTATAAAGAGTGACCCCCCAGGGATCAGTGTCGCCAAAAGTAGATAGCCAAGGTTATTTCAATGCCGAAAAATGCTAGAAACCCTAGCCCAACCCTTTTTCTTTTTACCTTGTCATCCTCACTTAGCTCACAAACTGTCACGCTCTCAATAGAATCTCTCTCCAGATGACGTCGTTTTTGGATTTTGTTAAGAATATTCGAGGATACGCATGCATTTTAAATAAAATGGCCATGACCTATGCCACTAGATGGCCTTGTAGGCAAATTACCTGGGAACATTTGAGATTCATGTGGAGAACGTTGATTGCCCATTTTATTATGGTTTTCGTAATTTAAGTATACATACAAAAATGGAGAAAGTCCAACCTCTTATCTTATAAGAACACAAACTATCTAACGAGTTTGTCGTGTGCATACATATTGCTACACAACTACATCGCTGTCCAAAACCACACAACACATGTGCACACCAAACACTAGTCTATCACTAGTCCACCACTAGTGCACCACTAGTCACCACTAGTGTAGCCACTAGTCCACCACTAGGTTGTCACTAACCACCACTAGTGCAGCCACTAGTCCAACCACTGGGCTGCCACTAGCCACCACTAGTGCAGCCACTAGTCCAACCATTGGGCTGTCACTAGCCACCACTAGTGCAACCACTAGTCCATCACTAGGCTGCCACTAATCCATCACAATCGCCCCCCTAGCTGGCGCTTAGGTCCCTCTAAGTCCAGATAGCTACAAGATGTGATAGTGGCCATAGCCTCACTAAGTCCTCCACCACTGTCCCTACTACACTCAAACTTGATAGATCAAGAGGTCGGGTACAAGAGTTACCCCATCGTTAGGAACCCTCCCAAGAGGTGGTGTAACGCATCCTATGTGCCAACCTCTTGAACATCAATCACACACCAGCATAGCGGCGGCACCACGAACATGCCCACATAGCATGCAACGCAACCCTGCAGGTACCACTGCAAGGTTGGGATCTATCCTCCCATCCACATGTGGAAGGTGACATGGTGCACAATTACGCACATGGTCCTTCCATACCATACCATCTCGACCCTCCAGAATCAACACTCCTGAAGGCAACACCTCCCTGACCCTTAGAATCACACGTCCTGCTGTGACATCCAAGGTCGTAGGCGCTGTCTGCTGCAGATACACATAGTCCCCAAGGTGGAAACGCCGAACACCTGGCCGATATCCCCCTCCAAGTATAGTGGCACACCTCAATGTGTCTCGGTGTTGGGCAATAGCAAGATTCTCAAAAGCCATAGGCATGACCCTCTTGAACAACTCTGCCCGTTGGGCACATGCTTGTGTCCACACATCCGGATCATCAAGGTTGAGGACTACTGCAGCCTCCCTGCGAATAGACACAAGCAAATCTGGCTTTTGGCCAAAGAGAAGGAAATATGGTGAGAAGGAGACAAATGATGCTTGTTTGCTAAACCTGTAGCCCATGGCTAACCAAGGTACCTGAAGATCCCAATCTCCTAGATGTCTCTTTTGCAAACCATACTTGCGCAAACCCTTCTTCACCGTCTGCACCACTCTCTCTGCCAAGCCATCGGCCTCAGGATGATCCCGAGAAGTGGTACGGTGGTCTATCAAGGCTTTATCACACACCAACACATGTCTGTGGTGACGCATCGTAAGTGGCAAAAGCCCTACGAAGTCAAGACTCCACATGTAGCCCAATCCCATGATGGGTAATGGATGCAACTGTGGTGTAGGGGCGTTGAATGAAGCACGCACCCTGTCACACACCATGCACCTAGCCACAAACTGTTGCACCTCTGTGTGCATACCACGCCACCAATACTGCCCCTGCAGTAAACTATGAGTGCGTCGCACTCCAAAATGCCCCAACTCCTCATGGGCATGCCGCACTAACCGTGCACGCTGTGTTGGATGAGGCACGATCCTCACCCGACCATCCTCCCACACTCAAAGCAGGTGTATCCCCTCCCACTTGAACCTCTTGGCTCGTTGTAGGATCCGATCCCTCTCCTTAGCAGTCGCACTAGCTGTCGTGTCTCCAGTGCGGAGATAATCCAACACAACCGAATCCTCATGTATATCTCTGGTACCACCTGGCTCATCGCTAGCCTCAGGGTCCTCAGACACTCCGTCTACAGTCATTCCTATTGTAGGTCCAACCTGACCTCCCGATGCCAAGATACTCAAAAAGGCAGATGCATGTCATCCCGGCACCATCTCCTCATCCGTCTCACCATGCCACCAAGCTCCTGTGTCATCCTGCTGGCTCGTACGTGGATTGCAACTCAATCCAACCGCATCCCTATTGACCAAACCCGGTAGATGCACAACCTGAAAGTCATACTCCTGGAGTATAAATGCCCACCGTGCAAGCTTCCCCGTAAGCTTGTCTGAGTTCATCAACCACTTGAGTGACTGGTGATCCGTGACAAGAGTGAAGAGATTGTCGTATAGATTACACCTGAAGTGTATCACGGCCCACACTGCAGCTAAGCACTCCCCTTCATATGAGCTATACTTAGACTCTGCAGCATTGTTCGAGTGGCTGCATAAGCCACTACGAACTCTCTTCTCTCATCATCCACCTTTGTGAGCACCGCTCCAAACCCCAACATGCTCAAATCTGTATGCAGCTGAAAGGGACGCCCCCTGATAGGTTGTCTCAAGATGGGCGCCGAGATCAACCTCGCCTTGAGCTCCTGAAAAGCTCGCTCTTGCTCATCTTCCCACTGCCACTCCTGGCCTACCTTGGTCAGCTTGGTCAGAGACTTTGCAATAGCACTAAATCCCTTGACAAACCGTCTATAGTAGTTTGCCAACCCCATGAAAGCTCGAATTCGGCTCATATCCGTGGGGCGTGGAATCTGTGCGATGGCCTCTACCTTAGTCTGCTACACCCCCAATCCTCTAGGATATATCATGTGACCCAGATACTCAATCTGGTTGTGGAAGAACCTGCACTTCCCCGGATGTAATTTCAATCCGTGCGCTCTCAAACGCTCAAACACCACCTGAAGGTGTTTCTCGTGCTCCTCCACCGTAACACTAAAGATGATGATGTCATCTATGTAGCACCAAACAAAGTCTACCCCTGCTAGAATCATGTCCATGACTCTCTGGAACTCTGCAAGAGCGTTCTTAAGCCCGAATGGTAAGAACCGCCACTGATATAGGCAATCCTTCCCGTGCTCATTGATCCCCCAGAATGTCGTCTTCTGCTTGTCCGCCTCCTTGATCGACAACTGGTGATATCCGGACCGCAAGTCCAAAATGCTACATTGGCATGCCCAATGGCATCAAAGATCTCCTTTAGTGTGGGCATGGCATACTTATCGGACTTGGTCTGACGATTTACAGGCCGGTAATCACTGCACATACGTCTCTCCGTCCAATTGCCATAGACATCTTTATTGGCTGGCATCACCGCTCATTTGAATCAAAGACCTTTCCATGTCACTGTATCTATAGGGTCTCCGAAAGATTGGCGTGTCCGTGGCCAACTCAATACGAATCTCCTGACCTCTCAGTGCTCCCAAATCCTTCAAACTGAAGGCAAAGCAATTCCTATAAGCCCTCAGGAACCGCCGTATACGTCGTCTCTCTCCTCCATTGACAATGGGTCCAATGTCAGGCTCCCAATTGTCCTCCGTAACTGCAACCTCCAGCAGACTTACAGGTAGAGGACGCGTCCCGTGGTTGCTATGCCACAACCTCTTGAGCGGTACTCCCTCCCTGCTCAATCAATAATAAGGCCTCATCCTGCCCCATCATCTCATCCTTGAGGACCTCCTCAATCCGAGAAGAATCCCCAACCTCATCCATCACAGCCACCTTGGCTGTTAATTCCCTCTGAACCTCGAGCACCTCCCACGTGTGCCATGGATGTCTACACCCCGTGGTCCTCACCGGCTCGCCCCCACTCACTGCCTGTACCGTCTCGGTAGGCAGAGAGACCGTCAAGGGAAATGCACTCCGCACTCTACGTTGCTCAGCCATAGCCAAGCTGATAATCCAAGTCAAGCAATTGAGATCCATCGCTTGCCCCAACACCTGACGACGTGATGCCTTAGAAAGAGAAGGCACCACCGTGGTCCCAGTGGAAAAACCCATAGCCCACTCTCGCTCGTCGGCATTAGGCTCCACTAACTGCTGCAGCTGAGTATCCCACATGAAGCCAGGTCTACTATCTCGAAAAGCATGCGATCATGGGAAGATGAGCAGTGTAGATAGTGCTGCTCGTGGTTGACCCACCTTATTGACCACTGCCAAAGGCATATGGTCATCGTGTCTCATACGCTGAGACTGCCTCCCTGTGTCCAAAATGCTATCCACTATGAGGTGTGCTGGCCGCTGCACCCCATTAAATGCACGCTTGAGCAGTGCGGGTGGCATCAAGTTAGTCCACCATAGCCGTGGACGATGAGCCCATGACCCCACAGCAGCGGCATCCAGTAACACTTTTGACCCAAGCCACGACCGGACTTGATGCACACTGGCCATCACCCTGGCCCGAGAATCGCCCATCAGTGGCACATTCTCCAAGATATATGTTGGAGATACAACTTGATGAAGCTGTAAGTGGCGCAAAACCCGCACCATCTCCCAAAACAGACCCAACCTTGAGTCTCACAATCCATTGTCATGTCCGGCTGATGAATGCCCTTGGCAAGGCCAATCTGCCACTACCAGATCAATGGAGCCAACCCACTCCAAATCTTATGCCCCTAGCAACGAAATGTCTGCTGGCAAGGTCTGTTGATATCCACGAACTGCAGACACCGACAAACAACTCAGGTACTGCTACACCAACTGAGCAACATGATGGAATGAGACGCATCGTGCAGTCTCATCTCTCTCCACATACAAGTAACACCGAACTCGTACACCTACCTGTAGCACAACAGCCAATCCGGTATTGATCCCGCCAAATAAGTGTAGAAGGCAAATGCCTTCGTCCGGACATTGCCACACGATCGGGGTGTCCAATGGTGACAACTGAGGCGGTCTTGGTGCAATCCCCGCACTAACCTCCTCTCCTGACGGTACAAAAGCCTCTACGCAGGCTTGTTGCACACGACAATCAGCAACCCGCTGCAAATCCTTGCTCGTGCCCCAAAATGGAGTCTGAGCAACCATGGCAGGCAACTCTGCCATACCATACATGTCATCCTGCTCTCCCGGAGGTGACACATCCTCCGAATGAGTGTTGTCATCCAACAACTCTCCAGGCCAAGTCACTGCAGGTGTGAATGCTGCCAGTGTCGGCATCTTGCCTCGCTGGGCAACCACAACTCCTCCTATGAACGTCACAGGGAGCTGCACACGCCGGCCCTCCCCTGACTGACATCCAGGCTTAAGGAAGCTGACTCCTCCCAAGAATCCAGGATGAAGCCTATGGGGTACAACACTGCCCCACCAACAAGGACATCGTACGAGACCGCGTCTGTCACAATGGCCTCAGCCTGCTCTGATCCTCCCAGAGATGTCTGTATCTGGAAAGGGCACGGCTCCATATCCGCCTCCGTGAGGCCCAAGCCTGCAATAGCACTCTGCCCAGCATCAATGGCTGAGCTCCCGAGTCCAACAAGATCCGCAGTGGCCGGTACCTCTTGTCTACCGGTCCACTCAAACAGAAAAATGTCATCTTGGTTGTCTAACATGACAACTCCAGGTGTCACCATGGCGCACTCAATGGCTGGCCTAGCTGGCAGCTCCATCAATCTGGCAGCTGCAGCTTGTCATGGCGCCACCGTGGCAGTCTTGACCCTCAAATCCAAGGATCCCTTTGGCATTATACCTCCCACTATCTCCACAGAAGATGAAGTAACCTCCCCACTCTCACAGAGTGTAGTTGCCAGCTTGAACACCTCAGCTGGTCTTACCCCCAACATCGCAATCATGGTAGCCGAGAACAATGGAGCCTGACACACAGCTGTGGCCGCCTCCAACAGCACACTAGCTGTTGTAGCCTTGGCAACACTAGGTAGTGGTGCTGCCCGTGTAGCTCTTCCCAATGGCATAGTAATCTCCGCCTCGATAATAGTCGGGCGAGAACTAGGTGCCATGGACGACGTCAACACTATCTCCGCCAATGTGAATGACTGAGGAAGCCTGGCCTGACGGCTTGCCTCCCCACGCTGTGGATCCAACTCCACCTCCGCACCCCGTGGCTTAGGAATTCGTGCTGCTCCTCGAGTCACTGCCGCAGCTAACTCCACTTGCACTAGTGGTAGTCCTGCCCCGCACATAGTGGTAGTGGTGCCCCACCCATAGTGGTAGTGGTAGTGGCACCCCTCACTAGTGGTAATGTTGCCCCGCACATGAATCCCATGCCTCCCATATTTCCACCCTTAGGAGCAGGAGGTGGACCATCCGGCCTTGGAGCCGGTACCACCTGAGTTGTGGCCATGGCAGCGAGCCTCTGCTCTAGTTGTTGAAGCCGGTTGGCCATGCCTTGGTCACCACCCTGACCTCCGCGTCCTTGGCCATGTTGAGCTTGCCCTTGGCTTGCACCTCGTGCCTAGCCACCTCGTCCTCTCTAGGCTGCTCCACCTCACCCTCGGCCACCATTGTTCCCTTGGAACTGGCCTGGGCGCAACTCAGGATGCAAACCATAGCACTGGGCCTCTCCATGCCCATACTTGCCACCATGCCCACACTGCAACTGTGCAAGCTGTGCCGGTGCCAAGCCATTGTCTCCCTCTGGGCAATCCTTCTTGACATGGGGTCCTCCACATGTCCAACACACCACATCCGCCCGTTGTTGGCTTGCAAATGAAGGGAGAGACCCATGCATCTGAGGTCCTCTTTGCCCTTCCCTGGGCTTCACCTGAGCCCCCTTGTTGCCTTGAGCACGTTGAGGTAGTGGCTGGCTAGAAGCACCACTACCCCGTGGTACCTCCTTAACAAATCCCACCATGACCATTCGTTCCTCCACCACTATCCGCTCTGCCAATAAAAACACATTTGCTAAGGTGGGTTGGGCCGCTTGTAGGAGAGTTGCATCCTGCACCCTTCTCTTTAGCTCCTTGTCCAATATCCCGTACCAAAACTGGACTGCCTGAGCCTCCGTAACCCCTTGGGGTACATTTATCAAGCGCCTCATGCGAGTGAGAGCCTCCTTCAAGCTCTCAATATGCTTCCGTTGGAACTCTTGCAAGCTTCTTAACTTCTATGTCATCACCCCTTAGTAGTTCCTTCTCAACTCTTTGAAGAACTCCACAACAGGGTTGAAGGCAGGCACCGCCACTGGTGCTGGTGCAGCAGTAGTTTGGGTGGACGTCGTAGTTGCTGTACCACTAGTCCCACTAATGCTCGTGGAAGTTGTTGTTGCAGATGCCGGTGTGGCTGCTGCCCTTGTGCCTCTAGTGCCTCTAGTGATGGAGACATAGTCGGGTGATCAGTACATCCTCCACTCCTCAATCTCAACATCGTGCCCCCGCCTAAACTCATGGTAATCATCCATGGGCGGCCCCTCAAGGTGTTGAAACAGCCCCTTCCATGCCATGAAAGGCGTTTACAATTGTGGATTGCGCATTTGCTACAAGTCACACCAACTATCAAACTCTTGGATAAAATCATCCAACTCAATGGTGCCCACCGCCTCAGAGTATCTTCGTGGCCCCTTGGTGGCTCCATACATCTCCTCCATTGTGTCCCACAACAATGGCAAGGAAACAACTTGCACCGCTGGTGTGAGTTCTCCTATATCACAATCCGAATCAGAACCTTCCGTAGAAAACACAGGAGGTGAAGGTGGCCTAAATCGCACGCCTCGTCTCGTATACCCGCTAGTATCGCTAGTGCTCGTACCGGCACTTTCCCCAGCAAGTAGTGGCACCTCTGTCAACTGACAAACCGGTCATGAACCTGTCTCTAACGTACCCCCTCTCCACAAGGTAATCGGGTAGAGAACCTGTTGCGGCTTATGGTTTGGAATACTAGGTTACTAACATAGCCTGCACCTGCAGCCGCATCCACCGCAGACACTCCTATGGTTGGCTGGTCATCACCTCCAACCTTACCACAAGAGAAACAAAGATGGTCTGACTGGTCATCAACCTAGCCTCACCATCGACAGGGATCGGCGATCAAGCCCGAGTCCACCACAAATAAAATCAAGCGCCCACACAAAACTAGCATGGCGCACAATCAAGCATGCAGGTGTGGAGGGGATCCAAACACAAGAATGAAAACAACAACTCCCCCACACCAAAAACAACTCCACAGTGTCGCTCCTGCAAGGACACCCCAGCCCAAACCCGGACTGACTCTTGCCTCCACCTACGGAAAGGTCTCGGAATGGAAGCTAAAGCAACGCCTATCCCCAGCACGCTCTCATCCCAACACCCTCTTTTTTCCTCTCTTCTCTCACTTGCATGACCATGAGAGCATCCTGTAGACACCCCTCAAACCGCCCTCCACGAGCTCATGAAACTTGGCCTCCAAGGCCCCATGGAAGCCTCCACAGGGTCCGCCAGTGCCTCCTTACGTCCACTAGCCATTCCTCATAATGGAACCACCTCAAGAAACCACGCCATTCACTGAAGGTTAAAAAATGGAGCAAATAGAGGTACATATAGGCCCAACAACATTCTGTCCAAAGGAATTACCTGCAGGCTGGTCTCCCCCATAGTTAAGAATTGGGCTGAAAACCCGAAAAAGATTACCTGCAGGGAAGTAATCCATTTTGTTAAAATGCAACAGGGAGGCAATTCCGACTTTTCTGCCGGATCAGCTAGCTCAAAACCGTTGTTCTTCATAGCCCAGCCTCTCCATCAAGGTCCCACGAAACGAGAAACGAGTTTTTGTTTTTGTTTTTTTTTTCCCACTCTGCCTGTTCGCGGCCTTCCGTGGCTCCAACCGCCACGACTCCTCACGGCCCGCCCTAGGCGCTTGTTGGCCACGGGCTGCCCCGTGATACCCCGTGGTACCACGCCCATGAGCCTTCACGGCCCGCCATCCCCATGATCTGGTCACCATGCCCACCCGTGGTGTCCGCACCACGGCTTCCCACGGTCATGGTCAACGGTCACGGTCAACAGTTCCCTGCATTCCCAGGAACTCCACACAAGTTCCCATGCGTTCCCGATCGCTCCCGGGCCGTTCCCACGCATTCCCGAGCTCTCCCCGAACTGGGGTTTGCTCCTGCACCTGCTGCCGCTGAGCTATGGCTTCTGCGGAGCCATCAGCCCCATCGCCCTACACTCATAAGCTCTCACGGCCCACTAGAAGTACCCCCAACTCAACAAGCAAGCTATATGCTGCCCAACAAGCTCTATTTCTTCATGAAGCTCACAAAAACGAATCTGAAAATACACACATTTACAAACTTGGTGCACCTGCACTTCTCATGCATATCCCCTGGCTCTAGGGTGCCTCGTTGCTGCCCTTCCAGCCCCACTCTTGCCTCTCTAAGAGCCCTTACACTACTGAGTTTCAGATTGAAACTCCAACTCAGCCCATGCTTCACAAGTGCACTGATTTGCACACAAGAGGGACCAGCCCCCTCTCTTCACTTATACCTCTTCATGAGCTTGGAGCTGAAGCTCCCAACAGACTGCGATGCATCCCCTCGCAGCTCCACTATTCGGCTGCTCCTCATCTACCCGCAACAACTAGTTTCGGGCAGAAATACTTGGAGCTGATCATATCATCTCGAACCTGCAACATGCTAGCTTCCCATGCGTAGCCCACATTCTTGCAGCTCCTCAACTCGGCCTGCAACTGAAGTAGACGACCACCAGTTCGCCCACTCGTGGCCAACATCTCCTCCGCTTCACACTAGAAGCCCAAACTTGGTTGCCATAGCGGTGAGCTATGCAACACTGACCGCCTCTCTATCCATTACAAACCTGCAACATGTTCGCCTTTGCACTCTATCCGCTTTGGATAGGATCATGCACGAATCCCTGCACTCTAGGCTGAACCGTTTTTCATGATCTGAAAACACAAGTGCTACAACTAACTCGAACCTGGCACTCACAGACTCGAGCTCATCTTTCTCGAGTGATAAAGAAAGAGATGATGCAAGCACGCAAGCTCTCTCAAAATCACATACTTGCACATGAAAACATCACTTATATATTATGTCGAGCCAAGTGCACCCCACGCCATGGGGAATCCACACTACGGCGCCATAGCTAGACGCGGTGAGGTTCAACTCGAGAAAGATGAGCCTACCGCGATCTGCCCTGAAGATAACAACGCCAGGTGCCCAAACATATATTGGCCCCTAGATTGACACTTGGTTCAATCCCAAATGTCAATATATAAAAGCTAGCTATTTCCTAGCTAACTTCACACTAGTGGTAAAATACCTTGACAAGTTCTAAACCACCGAAATTACTACGAATATACAAATCGGACAAACTCATTGCTTTCGATATTACGCCCAATACATGGAAAGTAACATAAACTATATATCTTCTAGCCACCTCTATACCCCTCATTCTTTTGCTTGTTTTACTTTTCTCATGACCCATTAGCACGCAACATCTCACCTCCTTGGACAGTACCAACAGTCTAGCATCCACAGCTTCCCAACTATTTATCACAGCTGAGCAATATGGCATGTACTCCCTTATCACTGCAAACATCGATTAGACCCTCATATCACACCACCCCAACATAACTGCTTCTTTGCAGTTATAACCTCAATCATCATGCATGCCTCTGCAAAGCTATGTTCAAATAGTCTTCTTCACACCGATCCATCTAATCTAGCTTGACAATCACTCTCGACTCTAACTTGCAGAATCGCCATCTAGTTTATTGAATAATATTGACATGATCGAAATTCAACACAAGCAAGCGAGAAAAATACAATTCACTATTCCTTATTATACATCAAGTTAGCTAACATGTCAAACCTCTCACAATCATTACTGATCAAGGGGTTTGGGATGGATACATACATATTACATATATCATATAGGGCCCACCCCTGAAAGGGGGCAATAGCCGCAAGGCAAGTGGCTCTTAATTACGCCGGCTTCGGTCTCTCTCTCTCTCTCTCTCTCTCTCTCTCATATATCAAATCCCTCCATCACAATCTCACCTTACGATTTGAAAATATTCAACTTCTTGCTATTCGATCATTTCAACTTAGAACTATTATGAGGAATAAATGGCGTAAGCTAGAATATATACCTACACATTAGTATATATATTCTTTGACCTAGGGCCCACCCCCGAAAGGGAATGGTAGCCAAAAGACAAAGTGGCTCTTAGTTACGTGGACTATGACTGGCTCTTCTTCTTTTGGCTTTCATTATTTAAAAAACTTCCACTGTATTAGTGACAAACTGCATATGGTGCATGTTGGTAGGGCATGATCATTCGAGAGTGGGGACTTGCCAGGGAGTATATAAACATGATAATTATCTTTTGTAGAACAATTGTGAAGATGACCACTCTATCATATGACATGATTAGGTGTTGGGAAATATAAGGAAAACAATAAGACTATTGTAAAAACTTAATGCACATGTGCAATCTTGGTACTTTCATCAAATTCAGGCAGAGTGGACTCCTCCAATCGCCCCCTGTCAAATCTTTTCATTTTATATTTAGCCAAATTTGGACTTGATCAAATTTCGAGACCAAGTGGGAATTACACCAAGTGGAGTTACACTCTCGTGTCACACCGATTGAAATGAAACTGTCTTCAGTTCTATGTCACTCTCGAGAGGGGTACGGAAGATTTAACATGCTAAAAACGGGCAAACCGTATTATCAGAGTTTGCACATGTTCATTGAGTTTTCATATTATTTCTAGTGTTCTCCATTTATAAGTGTCATTTGATGATTGCCCTTAAATGTGCTCAAAGAAGGCTTCCGACCCTCTTCCAATGCTTTAACCTCATCTATTTGAGAAAATTATAACAGAATGATAGAACATCTGGAATTGATAGAAAAGAGGTCTTATTAGAAACTTAATTTCGTACAAAAAAATTACAATATCAACATGATACGGTATACATGTGGAAATCTCCACACATAATGTGCAATGCGCTTGAGCACGCCATGAAAACCTTTCTCACCATCATTTTCAATACATATTTGAGTTCAGCATGTACAGACTCCATTGATTTATAGATGGTGCAACCTCTACCACAATGCCACATTTTCACCTTACGTTCTAGAACTCTCCCCAATGTTGTAGGCAGGTGGCACTAGAAGAGAAACCGGCTTTTTCCACGGCTCTGCCATCTCACACCTGGCACATTCCATGGCTTTTATCACGGGTCTATACACTGAGCCAAGGTGTGGGTCTAAATATGCCCTAATTGTGGGGTGTCTCATTGATATGTCTAGTAGCAATCTAACCACCATATTCATTAAAACCTTCACTTGTTTACAGAACCCCCTAAAGTAAGTGTCATTATACTCAGCTTGTTTTGTGCATATCAAAGGCCACTGTTTGCCGACAATGCATTGCCACTAATAAATCAACTTGTGATGCCCACTATGCACACAACAAGCTAAGTATAATGATACTTATCTTAGGGGTTCAAACAAGTGAAGGAATATGATGGTTAGATTGCCCAATGTCTCTCAATATAAGCTTCATAAACTGCATCAGAATTGATTGTGATTGTGATTGCTATTTTGTAATGTGAATTCGGTTGGTGGTATGGTTATTTTGGATGCATTGACTCTATGGTGAGCAAATCTTCTATGTGTTTCGGCCTTTTGAAGATTAATCTTACCATGCTCTAACCATTATATTAGGCTCACAACTGTGATTCGCCTTTCCTGTGCTATGCTTGGACGTGTCAACCACATATTTGACCTTTTCAAGCTCACCCAAACGACCATTGTTGAAGCTTGGCCAAGAGACTATAATTGCATAGCGATGAACACATAGAGTTCCATCCTGTTCTAGTGCGTGGTGGAACTCGGCTTCTGTCATAATGTACCCACACACTACAAAAGCCAATTTATGTTTCGGAAGATCCTCTAGGGTGTAGAGCTCCTCTCCAAGCGCACCATCACGAATGGCCAACTTAGGGCATAGTGACAAAACTGTTACAGCAAATCCATGACAATTGCATTCTAGCCCACACATTCTCCTTGTTATATAACAAGGGCATGTGATTGAACATGTTTCTCTACCTCTGACCTTGCATTTACATTTGATTTTAGCAAAGTTGAGGTTTATATCCGGTTCTTCCTGCAAGAGTCGGTGATTTCCAAAAAGCTTGGCATCAATTGTAGCACTAACTGCTCGAGTAAATTCTTTCCGAAGATAGTTCATGTCAACCTTACCTTGGCTAGTAGCCAATGGACCCTCTTTTTTTTTTATCCCTTGAGCATATTTCTTTGTTGGCATACTACCTATGTTGCGCGATTTTATTTGCTAGTTATAAGCAATTATAATAACTCTTTTTGACATATCTTGATCCTCATGGAGTTCTACATGTTGGATATATATGTTGAATGTAATACAATACCTTAAAATATGTTTGCCCACCATGTAATTAGAAGATCCTATGTCATATATATATTTCTGATTTCTGATTTATAGTTTGTGAGTCTTAGTACCCTCCTTGCTTCCGACTCCTTTAAATATATTTTGGGGGTGAGTTTTTTCTTCTTCTATTAGCAAATAAAAGCTTCTGCTTTGTTTGATAGAGAATATAGATTTTCACATATTCACCATCTCTAAGGTGTTTTTGTTTGTTTCATAATGGTCGTACCCTTTCAAATAATTTGGATGTCCATTATTTTGCTGTTTTTTCTCCCTTCTTAGTAGGGATCTTTATGCTCTATTGAAAATGATGGAAGATTTTATTAGTAATTAGCTACAAATATTGATACATCTTGCATTATCTTCAATGTTCATTGGGCTGATTAATATTTGTTAAGAATATGTATTAAACTTCTTCTATACTACCTCTCTCTCTTGACTTCCGGAATACTAATAAAAGCATTTAGATAATGTCTTTTCAATTGTGCTCTTTCAGACCTTGCACCCATTCCTTCTAGTTTCTTTTTTAATATTTTTATTTATCTATATTTTATTTTATTTTTCACTTCCTTCTCTTGGTCAATTCATATTGAAACCATTCCATTTTGGAGCTCAATCGATACAAATGGAATGGATTGTATCAATTGAAACCATTCGATTGATACATCATTGTTTCTCCAGTTCATGTTCATATGGCTAGTCCAATGTCATATCTCTCGCCAAATTGGCGCACAACATGAGAACTCCAACTTATACATCAAACTGCAATCAATATCACATATATTTAATATCATTGAGCTGGGTTGTGACCAGTGTTGGACTGGTATACCGATAAGAAACTGGTATCAATATTGGTATGTATATTGGTATGAAGTACGAGACCAGTCTGGTATCACCTCAGGCTACTCCCTAGCATATACCGGTATTGGCCTGGTATATGCTTCCTAATACTGTGGATGATACCCTACCAGTCTAGTAGGTGGTTGAAAATCTGGTACCTAATACCAGTACCATATCTAATTTGTGAGGAAAACCTAGGTATCAATACTTGGAGGAACTTGAGGAATACTTTAAGGAATAAAATCAATGAAGCATGCTTGTACACATTTATATGAGAAGTGGGCTTTTCAATATTTAACATATCATGAGTTTTTTTTATACCAGACCAGTATTGACAATACCCTGGTATCGATTTCTAAAAACTCTTGCTATTGATATCCGTGAAACACCACACCAATCAGGTATTATTGATACCACCATGGTATTCAAATCTCAGATTTTTGCCAATACTAGTACCTCCCTGGTAATACAATTGGCCAGAGGCCTATATACCAGTACCAGCGTGGTGTGTTCAAAATACGATACCAGTCCAACAGTGGTTGTGACTAGTTGCAATTTGGATATAAATGATACAAAAAACCCATAATCAATTAATGACTCTAGACTTGTCACTTTTATTCCCATGGGATTGCGCCACTCAAGATCATAATCAACATTGATTGTATATGAGTTGTTATCAATATTTCTTCTACTCATTGTAAGTATACATCATATCATTCAAATTGGAATGAAGATCTTGATATTTTTAATGTGTCGTTGAGGTTGTACAATTAGAATCATATATGAAGTGCGAGCACATTATATTGATTAGTAGTGTGACCTTATTGAAACCGCCATCTTATAATAAATTACTTCATGTATATATATAATTAAAAGTTCTCATGTGTTGTATACGATTGAGAGTTTTTTCTTTTTCTTCTTTTTTGGGAACCTTGTTTTGTGTCATACATATAGGACTAAGATTGCCATAAGTATTAGTTCGTATCAAAGCCGTCATCCCAATAGTTGAATAAAGTGGGGGCATGTTGACAACATCTTGCTTGTTATATACTAAAAAATTGTCAGTTAAAACGTTTATGAAAATATGATGATTATCTTAGGTGTCCCATATACTCTACACCGCCAATGCAGTCTTCATAAAGTTTGATCAACCAATTAAGAGCCATAACCTCTTGACAGTTAGCATGTGGTCTTTTTTCAATTTGCAATCCAAAACCTTAGAAGTTGGCACTAACCAAATTAACAATGAACATAAACATGTCAAGTGGTCAAACGTTTAAGCTGCTAGGATGCAGGCGAAGCGAAAGGTAGATGAATCAGACCTTGGTCCTCTTTGCAGGGTTTTAAGGGTTTAGATCGCATAGCGTGAGCTATGATAATCATGTGCACTCATTTATATATAAATTGTTTGAAAAAATGGATGTTCATCTTGATGGGTACATATAATTAGGCTTTGAATATTGCGACTGAACTTGTACATAACTATACTCATCCACTCAAAATTAGAGGTCTCACCATTTTCAGTCTTTAACACTGAGACCAATTCAACTGCATACTATGAGCGATTAAGATGTTGCGATGATAGAGCCCACCCTCGAAAGGGGACAATATCCGCCAAGGAAAGAGGGCTCTTATTTACGGTAACTCCGGTTGGTGTTGTGTGTGTGTGTGGAGGGGAACCCGTTGGGTCCGGATTTTACCACCTTGGTTGAATCAGGCAACCGGTTTGGTTTTCAACTTAAAGCAATTTATAGATGTCTTACAGATATTAACTTTAATTTTTATAAAAGTCGAAATCCATGTCAACTCGGGTCTCTATCCGAAAAACACAACCACCATGAGGCCACAACATAATGCATGAATGATATATAGTATATAATTAACCTTAACCCTTAAAGGTCGAGCGATTTCCTGGTGGGCCCACTAAAAAAGGGTGCATCCCCTTATGGACGAGGGTGTAACTTCTTACCCCCATTCATCCATGGGGATGAACCTTATACTTCTGTGCATATCTACTAGATCCATGTCCTGTCAAAAATATAGGCAAATTGACCGTTGCATTCGATAGATTATAACAAACTAATATGTCCCAATTTGTAAACATATTCAAAAATTGCATGGAAAAAATTGTTTGACCACAAAATTGAAGTATTGAGTTGAATCTTTCTAGACAAAGGCCCTCCATAATCTGACTATATGACACCTAAACTACTGCCTCCCCAAAAAATCAGACCAAAATTCCAAAAATTCAGATAGGCTGCTTTGTATGTGAAATCTGGGGATAAATTATCTTGTTTTGGCTTCTTTCCCAAGTACACCCGCGAGGTGACATTTGTTTTCCAATTCCTTTGGTAAGTCAGTGCACAATAACATTTCATGGTGCCTTGTCCAAATTTTTTGGCATTATGACAAATTTTGACCTTTTCGTCTCATGGCTCCTTTGATAATGAGAGCTCACCAACCACATGCATTCTATAAGCTAAGGATACTGTGATCCATTGTGTTACACGATATGTACTAAAACTTGCACTATCAACAATACTGAAACAGTTCTATCTTCTCAATTCTATCTTCTCAAGTTGAGGGAGTGAGCATGTAACCACTAAACTGTAACCTGAGTGCTCGTGTAAGTAAGTTGAGTTGGGCAGTCAATGTCACCACATGCGGTCTGATGTGAAGGGAGGGTAAAATGCTGGGCTTTCTTCCTTGTTTGCAAAAGAAGGACACAGCATCAACCCTTTCCCCCCTTTGGTGTCTGCATGGGGGTCAAGGGAATATGCTCACATGTATGTACTGCACGCATGAAAAAGTTGCATGAGTTCCCTATCAAGTACAAACTTACCTGCGAACAAAACATTTAGAACTTGCCATGAGAGAACTCTACAGGGCAGAGAGAAACTTGACTCGTCTCATTCAGCTTGGCAGTATACCAGCCAAGGAGAAATGGGAGCAAGTCATGCCAGCAGGTTACATGCCAAACGTTGCCAACATGCACATCAGTTAGTCTCTCTCACTGTCCCTGCATGTAACTGTAGCTTTTCTTACATGCTGTATGTCAATATTATGGTTCTCAGTTGGTGTTTCAGTAATGGCGGTTGCTAGTGATGGGCTTCTTAAGTCCGACCACCTCTCCGCCCTGGTGTTGGTTAGAAACATCACCCTGTAAATCCAAAGAGGAAGTACAGGAAGTTTAATGTCCAGCCTTCTTCAGAGCAGCAACTTGAGCGCTCACAAGGTAAAGATAAACCAATACAAGCTTAAGGTGAGTTATTGCAATGTACACTTTCAAATTAGGGACTTGAAATGTGCCAGTAATTGAACAAGCTTTTCGTACCCCAACTGAAACTGTGGCATGCATTTTCTTGTAAAGCCAGCAGACGCCTTGAGATATCTGCACCCAGTTTGGTGCGTAATGGCGCCCACCAGGTTCTTGGAGGATTGACCCACTAAACATATTTTGGCTACCACTCTACGCCTCCGCCGGAAATTCCACCAGATATTTACTGTCAGTTTCCAACAGGAGTTTCTGTGTAGAGTGGGAAAACGTGCTAAGATACCGGAAGGGTGACAATCAAGACTCCACATTTTGTGAGCATGTCCCATGGTGCATCCAACAAGGATAGAGAAATGAATCCAGTTGTCACCCATTTATGGATGGGCAAAGAATTGAAGGGGTTGCTTTACTTGCCTACAGCATTTCTGGGTCCAGAGAAGTAGGGTACAATCTGAGACCGAAAGAAACTAAGATGTTGAGTAATTGATGAGTGCATTTTAGTTGGGTAACTCTTGTCAAGAAGAAAAGTTCGACTTCACTATTCCAGTTTACTGAGACCTTGATAATAGGTCTCCTCTGTGGACTGCAGATTTTGATGAATTCTCTCGTATGATGAGGGTATGGATTAAGCTCCGGTGTCTGGGGACAATCTTCAAGGCCAACTTGTTCAAAGTAGCACGGCCATGTCTCAACAGGAAGCATGCCCAAGGTCCCACTACATTTATCGAATTAGTGACAAAGCAAGAGAGCCCAGGATGCTTGTTAAGTTGGCTGAGCATTTAATTACTGTGGAGGGGTAAATGTTGAGCTTGCAGGACCCCTGCACAACTAAGAGCTTATGCCTGTCCAGGCTGCTCCCTGGAGGCCTATGTCCCACACATTTGCAAACATGGAATGCAGGTGTGAAACTGGAACTGACAGCAACAAGAAATGATGACAAGACACACCTGGCCAACGAAGCCTTCAGAATCCATCACACCCCACTCGCTATCGCTGTGCAGCACCTGCCTGGGACTGTTCCTGCTGCTGCTGCATCTGCTGCAAGAGTGCAGCCGCCAGCTGCAATGTTGCCTGGAACCGTGTCTTTTGCCCATCTGGCTCACCTGCTTCCTGTGCTTGACTAGAATCTGGGGCAGCCCCTTCCTGGGATGCCCCACTATCCCAGCTGCCCACATGGAAGTGTGAGGGAGTTCGATGTTGCTGCTGCAGCTGTGGAAGTGACTGTGGCTGCGAGGGGAACTGAGGTGGTGGCTGTGTTCGTGGCTGGAGAGGAAGACCCTGACCCCAATGAGGCAGAGAGAACTGCCCATAGTTTGGTGTCTGCGGATGCTGGGTGAAAGCTTGCTATGGCTGTGGCTGCTGCAGTGGCAATGGTTGAGGTTGGTGAGTCGAAGCTTGTTGTGACTGCTGGGAATGTTGGTGAGAGGGGAGAGCGGAAGGTGATGGTTGACTAAGAAAAGGCTGCTGTTGGTAATGCTGTTGCAATATCTGTGTGGAAGCCTTTTGCTGAGCTGACTGCTGCTGCCGCTGAGTCAGCAATGCTGTTAGCTGCGTCAGCTGCTCAGCCTGTGACTGTGTTCGGACCCCCACTGGCTGCTGGGGTGGCCTGGTAATTTGTGGTGGGGGCAGAAACTGTTGCCCATTAAAGCCCAGAACACCCATGAATCCTTGTTGCAATTGGGGTGGTCCAGAAAACGGAAGGCCCTGGCCAGGAAGGGTAGCTGAGGCTGGCAATGGTACACCAGATCCATGGGATGGAAGATTTTCCTGCATTTGGTAGCTTTGTTGTTGCTGTGTGGTTGTTGTGGCTGTTGCTGTTGCTGTTGCTGAGCAGGAGATGGTGCATGTGGAAAAACAGAACCCTGGTCTGGACCTTGAGAGTGAAAAACACCCAACATGGGTTGTTGGTCATACCGGGTGCTCTGAGTGGGCGGCCATCCTTGGGCAGATGGAGGATTGTTCTGTGAGGGGAGTTGATAGATTGGTCTCGTATCACCTTGTAGTGGAGAAGCTCCTAACACAGCTGGATCCCTGCTCATAGGTGCACTCCCCGCAGCCATACTGCTGTTTACAGAAAGTACATTCAAACTGCCAGAGACCGATGGTGCTGCTGAGTTGATATCAGCACTGGATGACAATTGACTGTGCTGAGGCAGCAATGCTGGGAGAGATGCGATAAGCTCAGGTGTCAATAGGCCAGGGAGTCCTGCAATGTTTGCTAGCTGTGAGTGTCTTGACTGTGTAGAAATCAAGTCAGTCCCATTTGTAACTTGCCCTGTTTGCAGCTGCTGTCCTTGATGAGGTGGCAGTTTCGAGGATCCCTGACGCCCACCAGGCTCTTGGGGATGAGAGCAGGGCATCATGGGCCCACAATGTTGGGAATAGGGTGAGTCATGTAGTGGCACATGCTGGGCCGGTGATTGCTGTTGTTGAGCGAAAGGGGGAGGGTGTTGTGGCAGAGGAGGAGCTTGCTGCTGTGGTGGGTTGTAACCTGCTGTAGAGACAGGCTGCTGGAACTTCAATACAACTCCGAACAAGCAATTCTGACCATGGATATTCAGGATTCGTTCAGAGACCTCTGAAGGAGGAACCAGAAAAAGGGTTGTACCATCTGCCAGTTTAGCAACACCGGCGCGGTGCTTCTCTCCAATATAGTTCATGAACTCTTGGTATGGAGGAACATCAGCATCACCCTCAGGCACAAAAAAGACCACACCAAAGTCACCTGCCTGAAATACATGCTTTGCCAACATGTCGAGGTCAGTCCGTGCTGTGCAATTCACCACGTCCGGGCTGCGACATGAAAACAAGCAGCCACACAGTCAACCCACTTTCCGGGTCTCTGTAATCATAAGGATGGGGAAAAGGGCTGGCTGACGCAAGAAAACTGATTCAGATGGCAATGATGAGCTTGTATTACGTTGTAAACACGCAGTCAAACAGACAGGTGTAAGTATAATGATGAGATAAGTGGCTGATACAAGAACACTGAGAGAAATGACAATGACTCTTTATCTTCCAAACCACCCACTACACTATATCTGTAGATGCTTGTAATTAGAAGTTCCACCGGATGGTGTGGTAGAACATACAACATGGTACCGTAATCCACTCGAAGGTGCTCGACATGCAAGAAGCCTGAATGAAACCATGAAACAACCGCTAACACACATACTGGAGGGAATGTTCACTGTTGACTGCCATTAACACAAATCTAGGGGGAAGATGGGCAGGAAGCTGAGTTGAAAGCACACTTACATAGTCACATCAATGCCTTTGCTGACAGGCAGGCAGCAGGCACGGCAAACAGGTGTGCCACCTTTGGCTATGATGCCATGCCACTTAGCGGTTGCCCCGCTATCTCCACTGAAACCTCACGCTTCGCATAACCAGGATTAGCAGGACCCAAGTTGGGTGCAGGTACTTGACTCACGGTGGATGGAAGGGCAGAATCAGGTGACAGATAAGGACGAATTACAGATACTCCACCGTGATACCTGGGTCCCTTTCCCTGATTGTAGTCTGCATTAATTGGCCCTCGGGTGGTTCCAAGGCCATCAAGACCTATTCCAGTATAAATGTCACCACCGCGATGTCCAAGCCCATAGATTACATCAAACCGAGGTGTTTTGGCCTCCCCTCCTGGATATACACGCATTCGCTTTGGGTCTCTTGGAAGAATATCTTCGTCTGGAAGATCCCAGACATCATCAAATGAGGACCTGCAACCAGGCATACCCCGGGCATAATCTATTGCATCCAGACGCCCATCCCCTCTCCCAGAACCCCAACCCATCTCGGGTTCACTCTCAGAGTTCCTGTGCTGCAACGGGGAAGTCCCAAACCAGCCATGAGTCCATCAGGCCGGTACTCTGGCCTCAGACCACTCATTCGCATGGTGGTTGAGTTGGAGGGCTTAATGTGTTGGATTTCACAAGGGTAGAAGGAAGGGTCAAGTGACACCATAAGTTTACAATTTGCTTCGACAAGAGTCCACATTTCATTTCTGCCATCCAACTTCTAAGAATTGCATCATTTTGTAGAAGAGCCCTAGAAATTGTCTAACATTTTTGAAATTGTGCGTAGCAAGTGCGCTTAATGTGGTTGGGTCGCTTCTTTGTGAAGCCAATGCAGAAAATCCGCAACATGCAATTGTATGTTATTTTCACATCCACATGTGACTCTATCAAACTCTACCATTTCCGCACCAGCCTCCATCAACTTGTCTCTGGTGAAATTTATTCCCTGCACCAATCCCAAGTCAATTTACAACACGGCCTTTAACCCTGACAACAAAAAAAAGCTCACTTTAGAGTGCCAAAAGACGTAGATTTACCTGAGAATAAGCACTTCAATTTTGCTATGTTATTATTATTTTTTGTGCACAGGTTATTTCTTATGGAGTTTTACATCTCTATGTCCGTGTGTACCTATGTTGGATGTCATTCATTAGGTAACTACCCTTTTTTAGTCAACCCACCTATAAGAAAGGGGTACATAGTTGGGATAACCTAATGTGTCGGTATGGTATGTGGCAGTAGTACCCTCTGGGTCTAAAGATAGCAATGGGTGTGTGGGTATGGTATGTTACGGTATTACCTCTTGGGTAGAAAAGGGTGTAAGATGGAGTATTCCACCTATTACAGATGCTCTTTTGTTCGTAAGCTGGATGAAAAGTAGGGTGGTTGGTATGGCTGATTAAATGTACCTAAAGTTAGCCAAGGCCCTTCTCTCATTCCAACAGTACGGCAGGTCGTACGTATTGAAGATTGCAATGGCGGCGTTCATCATGCCATACTCTTTATTCACCCGTCACCTTGTAGCTCTCGTTTTAGTTGTGTTTTGTTGTGCAGTGAGCAAGTGCGATGGCGGCTTCTAGCTCGTATGAATTGTCTTGTTTAGACATTGCTGACGATTCTTTTGAGGCAGTGTTTTTGGGTGTTCTTCGTGATCTTACGCCGCCCAATCTGGTTAAAACTACTGAAGGCGAACCACCTGTGAGGGGTCCGGACGACAAAATCCCTTTGGACGTGCCTTCTGAGTACTGGTGTGCTCAGTTTGAGCGGACCGCCATCGGAGAAGCTCGCAAACCTGTGAGCAATGAGTGGGAGGCTCGTGAACAACGCAAGAAAATAGCTGCCGCCAAGCAAGGTGCCTTTGCGGGACGACTGCTGCAGAAACTCCATGCTAAAGAGATTGCCAAGCGATTGCCCAGGAATGAGATTCGTCGGCGACTTGGTGTAGGGCTGCTCACCTGGCCCCAGTTAGGAGTACCAAAGTTTGTTGTGACAAAGGATCGGACCTCTGATCTTGAAAGCTTTAAGTTTCCCAAGACCATTACTGGCTATCGATTGTGGGACTTCATTCGGGGTGGCACTGCGGCTGCATTGACCAATATTCGTCCTGCCTGGGACAAAGACCTGCATGCTGACGATTTTACTTGGGAGCAAGCCATTACTGGAATCCCGCAGCATCAATTTACGTTCACTACCAGGGTTATAGTGGTGTATCTTGGTACCTCTTTTGATGAGGAGAAGATCGGGCTCTGCCATGCGCACAACCCGGTTGAGCGCTACCCTTTGCACTCTTTAGTTGTGAAGGAGAAGGTGGTTAGAACTGTTACACGAGTTTCATTTTGGCTCAAGGTGGCTGAACAATTGTGGCATCTGCAGGGAGAGGTTGTTTACCTAAGTTACAATCACCGGTTCATCTCTTCCTATCACACCTCGGACTGGGAGAAGTCTATGATAAACCCCTCCGACCACTACAAAAGATGAGCGTTTTTATGACTTCACATATGACTATTTTTTCAGTTTTATATGCGTTCATGACTACATCACTCTGTAGTGGAAAAAAACCTTGTCATAGCGACTAGTCTTTAGGACTGCGTTTTGCAAGTCATATCCGTGACTGCTTGCGTGGCACCTGGAGTCCTGCTGCAGAGAGGGTTGCAGTCACAACTATATGACTAATATATGACTACATCGTCTGTTGAGCGCTGCCTACATGGAGAGGCTTCAGCGGGACACGTGCGCCACTGCGCAAGCGACACATCATGCATTCGTCAGGGGATCATATGACTATATGTCTGCAAAGTGATGCCTACATGGAGAGGCGACGAATGGACACGTGCGCCACTACGAATTTGACATATCACGACTTCTTGCCATGATCATATGACTACATGTCTGCACAGTGATGCCTACATGGAGAGGCGCTAGCGGGACACGTGTGCTATGGCAGATTTCACACGTGATGACTACATGACTCACTCATATGACTACAGGGATGTCTACATGGAGAGTTGTTAGCGAGACACCTGTTGCACTTGAGATGTGACATGTGGCACACAGACAAAATATATGACTAGCATATATGACTACGGATCTTTACACGTGGTGAAAATATGGATAAAGAATGTCGTGTCATATACTGCCACGTGTTCTGGTTTGAGCAGGTGTGATGCCACGTGTCATCAAGATTGTTTTCCGAAATAGTTTATATTTTTTAATGTTTATATTTTAATTTTTAGTTTTCATTTAATATTTAAAAGAACAGGGGGATTGCAGCCTTGGAAGGTGATATGTCGATAAGCCGGTACAGACCAAGGGCAAGAGTGTCGACCCGACGAGTAGCCCCCCAAAAAAGGTCTCACAACCACTCGAGACTGCAAATGGAGTAAGTCCAGGCCCTTGTCTTGTTTGTTTTATTTTTTCCAACCTTGGGGCTCTCTTTAATTCGCAAATGTTGAGTGTCCTAGTCGTGTGTATGTCATGGGTTTTCACATCGTGTTCTTTTTGTGTGGAGTTGGGATCACAGTTCAGGGTGGGTGACGAGGTTCGGCTGTTCGATGTGAACTCCAAACGCAAGAAAGTTGGAGTAGGGCTGATTGTTGCTCTTTAAGGTGTTGTGGTGGGTTACGGGTACCCTGTTGTGCCCCTTGATTATGCATATGTGTACATCAAAGAGGCATGTGTCAGTAACACCCCTCTATCATATGTGAATGGTGTTAGGAAACATACCGAGTTGGGGCAGGTGGTTGGCCAGACAACACTTTGGAGTCTAAAGTTACTGAAACTTATGGAGCTGCAGAAGGGATAGTCAATATTGCAATGTTTAATAGAGTTCTTGATTCTAATAGCACCAGAACATACTAGCTACAATAATTCAGCCCATGTGTGGGCTTGCTTGTTTTTTGCTGGGCCTTTTGAGGCATGGATTTTTTGACCTTGTGGCTTTTGAGGTGTCCATTGGGACATTGGTCTCATTTGGATTTTTGTAATGTGATTTATAGGGCTTGTATTCCCCTGTAGTTGACTATTTTCATTCTCCTTGTGGTTGATAGTATGCAGGAGGGATCCATTCTGTTTTCATGTTGGAATTTCACCATGTAATGAAGAATTTAAATCATTTAATCCACTTTCATTTTAAAACTGTGTCACAGACCAGAGAACAACCAGGAAAGCAATGAGCAAACATGAATAGTGAATAGAAACAAAATCCAAGTATGAATCAAACAAAAAAAGCCAACATGAAAACCTGCAAAGAAAACCTAGCATTAATCAAGCAACCGAGGAGAAGCATCCAGGAAAGCAATGCAATGAATGAACCCACAAAACTTGTAGCCTCTGGAGCACTGTCAGAATGTTTGTACCTTCACAGTAGCAGTGTTGTATGGTTGTTGTCCGAAAACAAGCTGAGAATCCAAAAACTTGGGAATACTGGCAACTTTCGATGCCTTCCACAAGAAAGGCCACAACACCTCTGTTAGATACTCATCAGTTGGTGAATCTGGTTGCACTTTCCATGGCTCTAGAAAAATCCCACTGAAGGGAGGATTGTTTGCCGCCTTTCTTGGTGTGTCGTCAACAAGAACAGTGTCCTCATAAGTCCATTCTGGCCAGTCTGCCCACACTCTAGACAAGTTCTTGAAATATAATGGCTTTGAATCAGACCCCTTACGGCATGAGAGGACTGGATCCTCATCACAGTGAAGGGCATCCCACTGGAAAACCAGCTTAATGTGGGCTGCAAAAATATAGTCCACCATTGGGAAGAAGTTGCGAGCTTGGTAACAAGACCACACCACCACCTCAAAGTGTTCAAAACACTTTTGCAAAAAGTCATAACAGCGTGGTCTCAAATTACCATCTTCTTGCCACACATCTTCCCCACAAAACCTTTGGGAAGGGATGCAGGCCCATTAGCAAAATGAAAAGATTCACATAACAGACCATTTAAGTCCAGAATTAGTAAATGCTTCCTCGCTGGTCCAGGATGTAAACTGTCATTTGGCTTCAACATGTGAGTAGGAGAAATTAAAGCAACATGCTTGTTTGTTTTGTCCCCGTCTGCATCTTCCTCCCCATTTAAACTCCCACATACCTGCATACCAGAATCCGGTGTGCCAGGCGGCTCTGTCACCATTGCCCCCTGGATTGCTACTGCCTTTGTACGTGGCAATGGCTGAATTTCCACGTGTACCTCACAGCTGGCCTTCCCTGTATTCTGCTGTTGTTCGGTCAAATTCAAATGATCATCAGTGACAAGAAGACATAAGGGCTTAGAGTGAGCACCAGTTACCGTCTGAAATTGGGATTCCAAACATTTTGATATTGTCACAGCAGACGCATCCATCGTAGATGTCACTGGTCATGCGCCTGGTAGATTAATCCCCAATCTGGCCACAATGGCTTTCTGGTACTCAATCATGCTCTGCATCTGTAATTTTAAGTCTGCCATGTCACGTCCTTGTGATTCCACCACTTTGTCCAAGCCATCCATCCTGCCAACTACTGTAGAATATGCGAGACTTCCCTCCTGCCAATCCATGAAAACTTGCCCAAGTATGAATCAAACAAAAAAAACCTAGCATGAACAACCATTGGAAAGAAAACCCAGGCCAAAAGCCTTGAAAAAAACCCTAGCAACCTATGATGCAGCAACCACTCTAGCAAACTTGGAAAACATACTTACCCGCCTGTCACTCCCAGCTGACAACCGTGACACTGAACCCTCTTGAATTTCATATAATGTAGGAGGGCACCCTGATAGGGTTTCCTGCAAATTAATTAATCCATGCCACAAACAAACCCATGCCACAAGTCAGTAAGCAATGTGAGGGCTGACTATATACACATAGCAATTCAATGAGGAACAAAATACAGAGTCGTGATGATGCCACTTACCAAGCGTGCTTCCACCATTGCCTTCCCACCACGGCCAATCTTGGTAGGATTCTGAATTGCACCATTTGCCTTTTTCATGTTGCCCGACACTTTGTGGAACACCTCTGTCTGCCAGTAACTTACAAGCTTGTTCTATACCTCGTCAGATACAGTAATGGGTTTCCCCTTACCACCCAACCACGCAGTATGTGCTTCATAACACTGGATCTTCATTATTCTGCCAATTGTTTGTTTTAGGTGAAAGTCTTTTAACTTGTGTGGCGTATATGAAAATAGCTTAGCCAGGTGATCTCTGATTTCGTATACAAGTTCATCAGGTTGGTTGTTGATGGCAAGGGAACAATCTAGCTTGCGATAAGCCTGTCCTTTAAGGGCAACGTGCCATACATTTCGGGTCTGACCATACGGGGCTCCTTTGAGGTTCGTCACAATCACCGTGGGAGGAAGACCTGCAACTATTCTCTCTTCCTTTACCTTGGCAGCTTCAATTTTGGCTAAGCTATTAGCCCTCCTTAAAGCATTGGTTCTATCATTCTTTGAAACGGCACCCTCCCCTCCTTCAGAGACCTCCGTACGCACATGAGAATTCACAGTAGGATCCTGCCAAGTAGGGACTGGTGGCCATGGCTGTTGGCCAGAAGGCCGAGGACCATACTGGCCATACTGTCCATAAGCAGGAGGATATTCCGGTGGTCTGCCACCCCCATAGCTATTAGGGGGTGGCAAATATGGTGGAGGAGGATACTGGCCATATTGCCCATATGGAGGAGCACCATATTGACCCTGACCATACTGAGTGCCAGACTGTGGGTACTCAGGCATACCATAATAAGGTGGGGGTACTGGTGGCACAGAACCCAAAACGATGGGAGAGTTATGGCCACCTCCTGCGTTCTTGTGGGCGCCATCTCCATTGCTAGCAGCAGGGATCGTGGATCCAGTGCGCTTGTGCTTGCCCTGAAAAGAAATTCCCCCAGTACAATGTGGGTGATTACACATACATATAGGCAGCAAGAAGCAAATCCTTGAATTCAAGATAACAAACTGGAAGCACATATGATTTGTAAAGACAAGATTACCCAAAACTCAGTATGATCTTGGGCAGTAAATCTCCCAAATTTGATTGGCCCCAATGATGTCCTTCTAGTACATTTTTGAACCCTCTTAGGTATGGGGTGTTCCTGAAATCCATAGCAAGAATTCAAAGGGACAAACCTGATGGGTCCATGAGAAGTATCCCTCCAAGTTTTACTGATATTCTGGGTGCATAAGTAACCCAAGTATCTCTATAAGTAGCCATTGTAGCTTAGTACCAGGACGTTGGTTTCATGGGGCAAAGAATTTGAACACACCTGAAGTCTACATTGGGCTGACATCGTGCCTTTGGCACTTCAACTTGTCTAGTGGAAATCATTTGTGATTGTGCCTTGGCTGATCCCTGCATTGTCCAACTTCCCTGTCTTGACAGACATACCCTATCTCTTCATGATCTTACCATACCCTATCTCTTCGTGATTTTACCAAAAACATACATAATTTGAATCATGGTCATTGTGAAGAACTATAACCCACAGACGGAGAAGGTGTTCATAGTGTAGATGATGGGCGTTTTTGTCCTGCGACATGAGCTTGGGCATGTTCTCCTCGGCTCGCCGTGGCATCCGCCGACGACGCACTCGCCTCACACTGGCGTGGGAGGAGTGGATCGTCCTCATCGTCCTCAGAAGAGCCCTCATACAGAATCGTAGTCTTCATTGTCTTCAGTCTGGCACTTTGCCTTGCAGGACTTTGATCCCTAGCTTTTTCCTTCGGAGCGCGTGGCTTGCGAGGGCGTTTCGCTCCCGCAAGCCTGCACAAATACCTCCATGACCTCCCTCTCAAACAATCACAAACAAATGCAAGCATACATACCCTAATACTCTTAAGCCTACGCTGAACCACAGCCGCACCCTACCAGGACGTAATGGCTGCCCACGAATGACGGCGGACATCTCCCGCCTAATGACACACCCTCCTCAAACCTAATCGTCACTCACTACATGTTGTTTGCCTCTCTGTTTGTACAAGTCGCAGCTACTCGCCCCCATTTGTGCTATGAAGCTTATGAGAGCTGTAGGAAGGTCAGAGGATAAGGCGAATCGCAAGTTTAGTGGGTGGGTAACCAAAGTCAGGAACTAAACTCACCCATCTATCGACTGCTTGAACGTTGCTTCCACCTCCTTTATGGCAGCAATCCGGTGCTCTCGGAACTTCTCGTACTCAGTGAGAGGGACTGTCACTTCGAAGACCTTCCGCTTCACCATGGACACTCAGAAACGATACTTATAGTATACTATAAATATAGAAATAGTACATTGGCAGCTGGTGCAAAACAAGAGACAATGCACTGTGCGTAGCATGCAAAGAGGGAAGGGGTGACGTTCAAAGCATGTACAGTGCAGGTGACGACCGGATGCGTAGGCGTAGAATAGATGATCGTCTATGGCGAATGGAAGAAGCTTATGCCACAAGGAATGGGCATACAAAAATGCTATGCAACTGCGATGAGTGTCATGGAGGAAAACTACTGTTGTCGGAAACAGTGAGGAATCATTACATGATACACGAGAGGGATCCTCTTCTCCGACACTGTTCTCTTCCGGTACGATCGCCACTTTCCCTTTAGCACTTTAGTTTGAATTTTGAATGCAACGATCATCTTCTCCACATGTCGACATTTTCGTTGGGTGATTGTAGTCAAGAAGTCATAAGATACAGACGTGACTATGACTACGTCACTTCCGTTATCACTTTAATTAATGTACATGTCATGTTTTCATTGGTCATGTGTAGTCATGTAGTCATATATGACTAACTAAGTGACTGCAACTATGACTTCAATGGCTACAAATGTCGTGTTTTGATTGGGTGTATATTCATAAGATACATACGTAAATATGACTGCATCACTGCAACGTCACCGTGCCTCCCATGTCATAATATGAACAAGTGTCACATCGTTGTTGGTCCACTCACAAGATGACTATTGGGGTGCAGGGATGTGAATATTCAGATGATGAAGACAAAGGCCCTGCAGCACAACGGGAGCCCAATGTCACAGAGAACGCATATGAGGGTGGTGGATTGGAGGTAGAAATCCACTGTGTATTGTAGGAAGCGTTTCTCTTTGCAGATGCAAACAGAGAGGACCCCATTCATGGTGGAACCGATCACACATTTGCCGATCATGACGACGACCTCGACGATTCCGGAGACAATGAATTTGATGAGAATGCTCACCTGCACGTTGATCCCAAGTATGATAAACTCTTCCGATAGTCGCAATGTCCACTTTTTGAAGGGTGCTCGATCAGCCGGCTGCAAGCAACTTTGACGTTGCTGAACGCATGCACTACCCACAAGTGCACCAATGCATTTGTGGATGAGTTTCTGGGATTGTTGTGTAAGAGTTTTTTGCCTGAAGAGAAGTCATTGCCGAAAACTCACTATGAAGCAAAAACCATGATTGCCAAGATGGGATTGCAGTACACCATGATACATGCTTGTGAGCGTGGTTGTGTACTCTTCTGTGGGGAGTATGAGAATGTAGACATTTGCCCAGTGTGCCGCAGTTCCCGTTACATTCCAGGTCGTGGAAGTGTGCCCAAGAAAGTATTGCGACACTTCCCTGTCATTCCAAGGTTGAAACGTATGTACCGATGTAAATCGATCGCTAACCTCATGACATGGCACGACAGACATAAGAGCCATGATGGGTTGGTTCAACATCCAGCTGATAGCAAAGCATGGAGACACATTGATACCACATTTGAGGATTTTGCTGCAGAGCCACGATCTCTGCGATTTGGATTGGCCTTAGACGGTGTAAATCCCTATGGAGCTCAATCCACCAGTTGGAGCACATGGCCCGTTCTCTTGGTCAATTACAATCTGCTTCCGTGGTTAATGACCAAAAAGTTATTTGTCATGTTAGCGCTACTGATTCCTGGTAAGGAGTCTGTTACCTCGGACAACGTAGATGTTTACCTGATGCCCCTAGTGGAAGAGCTACTGGAACTATGGAGAGGGATTGCAGCTCATGATGTTTCCCGTCCTCGTGGTCAACGCGAATTCACACTGAGGGCAGTGTTGATGTGGTCAATCCATCACTACCCAGCATATGGCTTGCTCTCAGGTCAAGTGACGAAAGGTTATGCTGGTTGTCCAGCTTATGGACCCGGGGTGACTTCACAGCAGTTACACACATGTGGGAAAATTGTTTTCCTAGGCCACCAAAGATTTCTGGCCCGCAATCATCCATATAGAAGGTCAAGAATGTTCAATGGCGCTACTGAGCATGGAACTCCTCCAAAAACGCAGACTGGAACACAAATCAAGGAGCTTGCAACAGCTCGCACTGCATGGGTGGAAAACGGAGGGACGCCAGATAGCAGGACAGACCCAGCAAAAACTCATGGAGCTAAGCGATTGTCAATTTTATATGTTTTACCTTATTGGGAGGCAATTCCTTCATGGCCTTTAAATTGGCTGTGTACATTTTTGCGTTTTCTGTTTAAATTGTGATGAGTAAATGCTCAATTACTTATGTGTTCATTTTGTAGGGTCTCATCATCCGCCACACGTTTGACGCAATGCATTGCGAGAAGAACTTGGCTGAAAATATTATTAAAACTATCTTTGGTGAGAAAGACACATTGAAAGTTCGCCGTGATTTGGAGCTACTTGGGATGCGCCCGGAATTGTGGCTCCTGACAGAGCAGATACGTTAATTATGCCTCCTGCCCCTTATGTCCTCACTGAGGCTGAGTTACAAGTCTTTCTGGAGATTGTGCAGAACTTGAAAGTGCCAACAGGCTACGCATCAGCTTTCAAAAAGCATGTGGTGAAGAAGAAATTGTCTAGCATGAAATCACATGACTATCATGTGCTCATGCAGCAAATTATACCGCTTGCTATCCGTGGGCTCATGGCAAGTGGTCCTCGCAGGGCCATTCTCGTGTATTTAAGAAGTTGTGTACAAAAGTGGTGAATCCTGTATCTAGAGTATGAGGAATTGAGAACTGAAGCAGTTGTCACTCTGTGTCTTATAGAGAATGAGTTCCCACCATCATTTTTTGATGTGATGACACATCCGGTTGTTCACCTAGTGGACGAGTTGTACTTATGCGGGCCCGTAGCATCTCGTTGGATGTACCCCATGGAGCGGGCAATGAAAGATATGAAGGGCTACGTAAGAAACATGGCAAGGCCCGAGGGGAGCATGGCAAAAGGATACCAATTTGAAGAAGCATTGGGTGTTTGCACAGAGTATATGGCAGGATTTGATGGAAGTGTACGAATGGTGTGGGATGCAGATGAGGCAGAACTGTGGAACGTGAAGTTGTGGAAGGAAGTTCTAAAGCCCGAAAATTGAATGACCTGCGTGATATTGTACAGGAGTACAACATTCAGAACCATCCTCGTCTGTCAGTCATGTTGAGGTAAGAAATCTACTTCATTGACATTTAGATTTCCAAGTTTTAGTCATTTCTCATTAGTTGGCATATTGTGTCTTTTCATATCTTCCACGCCACCTCTGTCAATCTCCTGGCTGACCCTCGGATTGTGACAGGATATATGAAGCAGAGTCCACACGGATAGAAGCCGGACGACGCTTGTTTCGTGAGGAGCAAGGGCTGGAAGGCATGAGCAATCCCACGGCAATTCAGTACCCTCCTGATTTGCATCCATGTCCTCCATTTGCTGTTTGGCTCCCTCAAGGTGTACGGGATCATCTCTCAATTCAATCAGATGGGCTTGATCCTACAACACGTGAGGAATTACTGGATCTTTCAAGGCCTCCATCATTTACTGCCCTGTCATTCAAGAGTATGACAGCGTATGGTAACCATTACAGGGTTACATCCCCCGGCATGAACACAACAAGTATGGTGTCTTTTGATTGTGGAGTCTCATCTGTTTTCCAGCAGCAGCCCATTACCAACAATTCAGGCAATGACATGGAGGAACCTACAAGATATGTGGGTCTTATAAGGGAGATTTTGCAAATTGACTATGGCCAAACACAGCCAAAACATGGTGTTTTTGTGTTCGTGGGTACGGGCGCGTCGCGTGGGTCGTCAACCTATGTCAATGAAGCGGGATGATGATGGCTTCACACTGGTCAATTTTAACCGTATGCTTCTACCTTCTAAGCAACCTTTTGTGTTTCCTGGCCAGGTTGATCAAGTGTTTTTTTTTTTATTGTGTGAAGGAGCCGGGGTGGAAAGTCGTCCTGGAGAAGAGCCCCCGAGCACGTAGAGTGGTTTGCGACATATCAATTGATAATGATGATGTGGCGGAAGTGGAAGGATTGTTAGCCCCACAAAGACTAGAGGAGACTCTGGTTACTGATGGCCCAACATGCAGCCGAGCAGTACCGGTTACTGTAGAGCAGGTGGCCTCCTTGTACCTCCGAGCACCCCGTATACGTGGTGATGATGTTCAGCCAACCCTTGGACAAGATCAAGTCTGTGGTGAAGACAATGATACATGCAATGACCCAGACATAAATGAGGATGATGAAGATTAGATATGCTAGATTTGTGCACTCCAGTTATAGACCATGCATGATAGTTTAAGGTGGTAACACTCCCTTCGCATTCCCATTAAGATATCATGCTTGGACAGTGGATATTATGATCAATTATGGAGTGCTTTCCTTTCAACACCCTTTATTCATTTGTTGTTGCAATTGGCTTTGGACCAACCCGTGCTGGTACCATTGCCATGGGTTTTGCCTGCAATGTTTTCTTGCCATGGATTCGGCACACGTCATGAAAGGCCATCCAGACCATCCTCTGGAAATGCTCCAATGTTGTTTCAAACATCTCCACATTGCAATGGATACAACACTGACATTAGATGAGTGAAATTGAGACTAGACCTCCAGCCAGCCGGCTTTCCCACATGATCTGTAGAGGATAGATACCGGCTGTTGGCTTCTCAATGTCTTTTCCAATCACCTCTGCAATGAACTGGGGTATAAGATCCTTCAAATCACAAGTTTGAGCATCACGCACAAGCCACTTACGGGGATTGAGTTTCCAATGCGAACCATTGGTCTTTTATTGATAGCATTGTTGTAAAATACATGGACCAACATAGTCATTTTCGGGAATGACATATAGTACACTTTCATGTACTATGTAAGCATGCAACTATGTACCAATGACGTGGCTTGTTCGCCACTTAACCTGTTTGCCCATTCAGCCATCTCCACATTGCCATGGATTTTGCATGCTGGATTGTGAGGCCATCCACACCGTCCTCTGGAAATGCTATTCAGAAGGCTTAATTCCACGATCACCTGTCCCTTCATTCACAGGTAACCCTATTCGTTTAAACGAGCCTTACCCTTCTTTTCTTTCTCTTTTTTCAAAGGTTTCAATCATCCCTGGCAAATCTTCCTGGTAAGGACAAAACCTAGTGACATGATCATTGCTTTTGCAGATGTAACATGCTACATGGCTTTGATACTAGCACCAGTATTAGTACGTCCCCTATTGCCACCACTCGGGTTGGAATTTGAGGGGGCCTGCCAACGAGCATCAGCCTTAAAGGCTTGTAATTCAAGTCTGACTGTTTCCTGCACATCTCGTACAACTGCAGGCTCCATAGCCTTTCCCTTGTTAGTGCCCACAATCAGGTCCGAAGCATCAATCAACATGTGTGTGGCTGGAATTTTGGGTACAACTCCCCGTTTAGCTGCTTTAGTGCGCAAGCGTTTTTCTATTAACTGAACCATTTCTTTTTTGGTGGAGTACTTGTTTCATTGCAGGTATACCTGCTCTGCAAGAGGTAGTCCTCTGATGAAGCCTAATTTAATGGCCAATGGCCTTTCCGAGAGAATAGGGACGGTCTTATACACTGCTGTACGTATATCATTATAGTATTTGTATATATTTTCTCCTTCTTTGTAGCTTCTCTCAGGTACACAGTAATTAGGCAACTTTTCTTCATGAAACAATTGTTCAGCTAAACCCTTAGCTTCAAACCATGACACATCACCCAGATCTTTGATAGTGGTTTCAAAGAGTTCTCGGGCCTCCCCCTTGAGACAGAAACGAAAGGCATTGGTGACAAAGGCAGGTGAAACTGCATTCATTTTCACACTCATCTCAAAAAGGTGATGAAATTATCAAAGTTCTGCCCCACCTTGTATTCTAGATAAGGTTGCTTCGTCATGCGGGTCTCAAGGGATTTCGCAGGCACAACAACATTTTGAGTACGTTTAGCAAGAAGCAAGTCCAATAAAGCAGGACAGTCAGAAATGAGACGCATAGCATGGCACAACTCATCAAGTTCTGGTTCACCTGTGTTGCGGCCCTTTGCCTTGAGGGCAGGGGGTCGGGACGCAGAAGCTGCCCCTGTGGTGGGGGAGGTGGCAGCAATAGGTACGGGGGGCTGAAGCACCCTTGAGTGCCCAAGGCACTCAAGGAGGCGGAGGCGCTCACTAGGTGGAGCCCCGCACACCGGGTTGCGGTGGGGGTGGCTCCACAAGGGGTGGAGGTAGCTTAGTGGGACTTAGTGGGGGTGGCATAGGACTCACCATGGGGCGGAGACCTTGTGGTGGGAGTCGTGGGGAGTCTTGGGACTCACCACGGTCCAATGGGGCCGTGGTGGGTGGGCCAAGACTCACCGCGACTCATCACCGGGAATTGAGGGTCTCCATGGTGGTTCGCCATAAAATGGCATGGTTGTTTGTGACCCCGAGAACGGTGCAAGCCCATTGGTGACCAAAAACTAGTGAGTAAGCTAGCGAGCCGGAAAGCGACCAAGGAGTGGGGAGCTATTCCGGACTGCCATCTACCAAAGGGAATTTCCACTAGGCCCAAATTGGTGGAGGGTCTGTTGGGGGAGTAAAGGGGGACCGTTATGTCCCGGTGAGCAGCCAAAGCTCCGAGTTGGCCCGGCGGCCAGGTTGGGAGTTAGGCGCGCGCATCAAAGCGAGTAACTATGACTTGAAGGGGAGCTTACCGAAGTGAGGTGCGCGACAACCTGCTTGCTGTTCAACATTAGATGGCCACACTTGGTTGAGTTTCAGGCCCAGGAACCCTTGTTCCGCCCGTTGTGAACTCAGACTGGGTCCACTGGCTTCAAAAATTTGCTCACAAGGGTCCTTCACCTCTCCCATCTCACTGTCTTGATCATTTAAAAGCCTATACTTAGCTCTTGTAAGCATCCAACAGTTCACTACAACTTTGTAATCAAAAGGAAAGCACTAGACCAAGAAACCGTCACCTGTCCACTACAAGATATGAACATTTTTAGGACTACGGCTTTGGCGGAGTCATAAAAACTGCACTAGGTAGATGATTACAGAGCGCCGAAATGCGTTGCAGTCATAGTTTTATCACTACATGACTCCGGAAAGTTATGAAGCTTTGGTCAAACATTGTTGACCACGATGACATGGATGGTTTATATGACTAGTGTGATATGTTTGACTACACGTGGACGACGTTTCATGGAATGTTATGACTCCAAGACTGGAGATGGTTTCACAGCTCTAATTATACGACTACATCGCTACACGTGTCATTTCGAAGGCAAATACACGAATGTATTCATCCATTGGACGAGTTCATCCACAACATGACATGGCATGTAAACTTATGACTGTCTGACTGCAGATTGATTCATGACTCTATATATATGACTACATCACTACACATGGCATTTTAAAGGCATTTATATGACTTTATTAGTACACGTGTCATTTTGAAGACATATACATGAATGGATCCATCCATTGGATGAGCTCATCCATCCATGTTTGCCGAAATCCTATCAGCTTGGTACATGTGTTAGTTTCCTATTGGTTTGATATAGCTCAAGCATTTTATAGTTACCGTAGAGCACTAAGTCGCATTCTTCATTGAGTCTGTAAAGTGAGAGTCTGCAGAGGATGCCATTTGGAACGTGGAGTTTGCAGAGAGGGAATGTGTCAGTATGGCTGAACGACGGGTTGTGTCTTCAAATGCGATGATTGCATGATAGCATGGTGATCATATCACAGGCGAGAACTGCATCTACTTGAAGAAATTTGGAACGCTACCTTCATGGACATGTATGGAAGCATCGACAATGCGAATTCGAAGGGAGAGTTCGATAGGATTTACAAAGGTTATCTGGTGTCAGATTGGTAAGTTATAATCGAAACGTTTAAATATCTGCTGCCAAGTCTACATCTCTTCCATTAGCAGTTATAACCAATCACCATCATGAAGCTACAGGCCCGATGCGAAATCCCAATCGGAACCTACATCTTCCTCCCCTTTTTTGTCCTTATTTCGCTGTCAAACCCTTCATTCTATGTGGAAGGTTCCAAAGGGAACTTCACATTTCCCCTCATGATCTTGATTTTGGGAATTCTTTTTGAATGCAATGCTGTTAGGATATGGGTAGCATTGTCGTCATCACAGGTTGGCCGGTCAAATAATGGAAGATATTACAAAGGAAAAGTTGAAGCTGACCGCCAGTATATATGTTCTCTCTACGAATTGTCAAACTGGCTTCATCAAGAATGTGCAGGGTCGCAATATCCTCACTAACTTTTAGGTTACTCTCATTTTAAGTGGGTGCAGTGCTGCTTCTAGTATGGGGCTCTTATCACTCGGAATAGAACCTCAAGTACACCAGCCAATAGTTTTTGGGGATAATGAAGGCGTTTCAGTGATGTCCATTTCTGAGGTTCATGTGTGAGTGGGAAAGAGAGGGAGAGAGAGAGAGAGAGAGAGAGAGAGAGAGAGAGAAATTTCCATAGAACATGACGGTTGCAATGGTGGTTGCTTGTCAGGAACACTGCAAAACATTGTATGCAGCCAGTATTTCCATGCAGGTCCTTCACCAGTTTCACGACATGCAGCCTGATGTAAGTAGTGTTATCATGTCTCGACTTGCTTCGGTGGAAGATGAGGGAGATCATTGTGCATGCTCAAACTTGTGATTTGAAGGTTCTTGTAGCCAAGTTCATCCAGAGGTGATTGGAAAAGACATTGAGAAGATATCAGCCAGTATGTATCCTATATATAACACCTTCATCCACAAAGTAAATATTATGAAAGCTCCTAGAGTTGATGTGGGCAAGCTTATGGAGGTAGAACTCGCTTCCCTCCTCTAATTTAAGTGCTGGATAAGTTTCAGTTTAGTGTCGACGTTCACTGCATACATTAGCTGTTTTCTTGGCTGGTATCTTGTTGCTTGGCTGCTTTCATGGGGATCAAATACAGTGAGGAGGTGGGAGCAAAGATAGAGCGACATGTTGGTGAGTTGGAAGAGCTTGAAGGGGAGCATGTTGAGGTACCAGGGGTTAAATTTCCCGTGTGTAGTGGAAGGGGAGGAATACGAACGTAAGTTCTGCTGCAATAATTTTTCTTTTCCAGCCTACATGTTCTTGTTGGATATTAATTGAAGTGCTTTCAATGTTGCTGCAATACCATAATAAAGTGGAGGCTGCGGAATGCAGTTGGCCTTGCTTGGTGCGGACAGAATCCATTGCAATGTGGAGATGGCTGATTATAGCATTTCCAGAGGATGTTGTGGATGGCCTTGCGTGGTGCATGCAGAGTCCGTGGCAATGTGGAGATGGCTGAATGGGCAAAGGAGGCAAGTGGCAAAGAAGCCACATCACTGGTACATAGTTGTGTGCGACATACTACATGAAACTATACTATATGTCATTCCAGAGACTGTCATTGTTGGTCCATGTGTTTTACAACAATGCTATCAATATAAGACTTCTGATTCGCATTGGAAGCTCAATCCCTGTAAGTTCATTGTGTGTGAAGCTCAAACTTGTGATTTGAAGGAACTTGTAGTCAAGTTCATTCAACCGGAAAAGAAATTTTTTGAAAGCTCCCAAATTTGATGTGGGCAAGCTTATGGAGGTAAAACTCAGTTTCCCTCCTCTAATGTAAGTGCTGGATAAGTTTCATTTAGTGTCGACCTTCACTGCATATATTGGCTCATTTCTTGGCTGGTTTCATATTTTCTTGGATGGTATGCTGTTGGTTGGCTTCTTTCATTTCATGTGTGTAGTGGAAGGGGAGAAGTACTTTCCTAAGTTATGCTGCAACAATGTCTTTTTCTAGCCTAGATGTTCTCGATGGATACAAATTGAAGTGCTTTGAATGTTGCTGCAATACTATAATAAAGTGGAGGGTGTTGAATGCAGTTGGCCTTGCTTCGTGCAGGCATAATCCAGGGAAATGTGGACATAGCGTTCTTGTTTCTGATACTTTCAAGTTGCTACATACAGAAGTGATTAAACCCAGGAAGAAGGTTCGTATATACCCACTACTTACTCAATGCCATGTAGGGCATTTGTTTTTTTCGTGCATTGTTGACACTGGATGCACAGTCTCTGCTGTTCCTTTACATGTTGTCCAAGTGTTGGGATTAAAATTAGTGTCTGCCAAAGGGCTGGAGGTTACTATAGCTGATGGTACCAAATATAAGCCGTTAGGGCTTGTAACCATGCCTATTGGAATTGCTGGTACGGTGGTCACGGTGACTGGAATTGTCACTATGAGAGAGCAATTTCTAATTGGCTTAGATTGGATGTGGGAAGCCAGGGCAGAAATCAATTTACATACGAATGTCATGACCTTGAGTGGTGGCAATGGTACAAGGCATAAAGTCAACCTGAACTCTGTCCGTATTATGGCTGGGAGTTCCACTTGGCATCTTATTCAGATGCAGGCTGCTGCTCACGAAATACGCCAAAGAGCTTGTAACACATACAACTGGACCAGATTCTTTAATTTCAACAATGAGTCGGCCACCACCGTTTTTCAAAGGCATTTGCCTGGACCAGGTAAGAAGACTGGACTAGCCCCTCTTCCTGTTCCCAATAATTCCGTACTTTTGAGGGCTCATCATGATATTGATTTGCCTGCAATGTTACAAATCTTGGCCCCCATAGGTCTGGCTTTTATTTGCCCCAAGGACATGTACATGGAAGTAGAAGGCTGGAAGAAATTATCTTTGCAGAAACACTGCTTGGTGGCTTCTGGGGTTTAAGACAGGGGGTACAGAGGAGAAATCCGATTACTCCTTGTTAATCTTGAGCGTATGATGGTCACAATCAAGAAGGGACAGATTATGGCTAGACTCACTGCCTTGCCTTTGACTGAAATTCAATCTGTAGAGCCTGCTCTCAATTTTCATGACATTGGACTTGTAGACAGCCCTATGGACAGCCTTATTGCCATGACCAACATTGTTGCAGTCAGTGATGACATTATTCTCACCACCAAGCAAGAGGAGCACTTTGCTCAAGTGTTGGCCGAGATCCAGGTGGGTGATATAACTAAGGTTCAATTGGCTAAGTTACATGCTTTGATTCGAAGAAACCTGTCTGTGTTCAGTAGAGGATCTCATGATCTTGGTCGGACCAGTATTTTGAATCATGAGATTGTCACTGATGGGAATCTAGTCAAACAATATGCCTACAGCGAGTCAGTTCGTGAGAGAGCAGTGGTTCATGAAGAAATTAAGAAAATGTTGAATGCTGGTGTCATTCGCCCATCTATGTCACCTTGGGCTAGTCCTATCGTGTTAGTGGCCAAAAAGGATGGTTCCACCAAGTTTTGTGTTGACTTCAGACGGCTCAATTCCATGACTAAGAAGGATGTATATCCTTTACCAAGAATTAACGAGACCCTGGATCAGCTTAGTGGAGCCACAATTTTCTCTTCACTTGACCTAGCTTCTGGCTTTTGGCAGGTCTCTTTGACAGAAGCATCTAAAGAGAAAACGGCCTTTACATGCAGATATGGCATCTATCAATACGAAACCATGCCATTCGGACTCTGTAATGCCACAACAATATTCCAAAGGCTTATGGATGTGGTTCTTGGCAATCTGAGATGGGAATGTGCATTAGTATACATTGATGACATAAATGTTTATTCTGCTAATTTTGATTCTCACCTCATTGACCTGCAGCGTGTATTGTGTCGTCTCAGAGCTGCAGGCCTCAAGGTTAAGGCCAAAAAGTGCGATTTCTGCATGGCAGAACTTAAATTTCTTGGTCACATCCTTTGTGGGGAAGGCATCAAACCTGATGTTAGCAAAATCCAGGCAGTATGGGACTTCCCTCTTCCTCATGACAAACATTGTGTCCGTGCCTTTCTTGGACTTGCCTCTTATTATAGATGATTTATCCTCCATTTTGCTAACATGGCCGGTCCATTGTTCATACTTCTATGCAAGGATGTTCGATTTCATTGGGGCATACCTGAGACCAAGGCCTTTGAACAGCTGAAGATAGCCCTCACAACTGCTCCAGTGCTGGTTTTTCCAGACTTCTCTCTTCCCTTTCTTTTGCAAACAGATGCCAGTGACATGGCTGTTTCTGCAATTCTTAGCCAAGTGCGAGATGGTAGAGAACATGTCGTTGCTTACGCATCTAGGCAATTTGATAAACATGAAAAAAATTATAGTATTACTAACAAGGAGGGGTTGGCTGTAATTTTTGGGGTGAAACACTTCAGGCAGTACCTGCATGGTTGTTATTTCACCGTGGAGACCGATCATCTCCTTCTCAAGGCCCTTACAACTCCTCGTGAATTATCTGGCAGGCTTGCTAGATGGTCTTTGCATCTACAGGGTTTTGAATATGATATAGTTTACAAGAAGGGGAAAGAAAACGGCAACGCTGATGCACTTACTAGGGGAGAGACCAAGACCCATGTTCCTTACACGACTCTGGATGATTTGGCTCGCATGCAGAATCCTGATCGTTCACTGCCTGATTTATATCTACATGCATCCTTTTTTAGCTTGATGGATGAGCTGCCCTATGCCGTTAAACCTGCAGGGGATCTGATCACTTTTGATGTTCATTGAGATGGTCACTTTTGTACTTGCGTGTCTGGATTGGTCCTATTTGCTTGATCAATGCTGCCTGGTTACTACAGTTGTACCCTTCTTCTTTTTCATGGCCACGTGTTTCTTATGGATACTTCCCTTAGGACCTGTACTTCATGCCCAGCCTACCTTCATATGTAAGCCTGATTCAGATGCGATGCAGGGTTATATTATTTGAAGACCACAGAGGCGGACACTTCTGATTACCTGCTATTAACCCACTGTTTCTTTGGCTTTGTGCATGATAGGCATGGATGACTCCCTGATCGCAGCCCTTCCCCACAAGTGCAAGGCCGGCACACAACTCCCAGGTATTTCCAAGACACTTCAAATGCAAGTTAACTATCACCTTCCCTGTCATGTGGAACGTGAAGGTAAATTGTTGAAGAAAATTGTCTTGGATGGCCTTATCAAATCCGTGGATGTTCCTAATAGGAGCTCTATTCCAGAGTTGCTTGAATTATATCACACCTCACCTTTTGCTGGTCACCGTGGCATGACAAAAATTGTCAAGCGTTTGCAAGAACAATATACCTGGAAGGGTATGCATCAGGACGTTGCCTCCTTTGTTTCTCAATGTGTTTGAATGTCATGCCAAGACATTGCTTCCTCGGGCTCGCGCTTCATTACCCATGCAGCCTATACCTGTCACTGGTCTCTTTGATAGGATGGGCTTAGATCTTGTTGGACCTCTTAAACTCACAGAGAAGGGCCACTCCTACATAGCCATAGCAACGGACTACCTCTCTAAATGGGTGGAGGTCCTGCCTTTGGCCGCGAAGGATGCAGATGCAGTCGCACAGTTTTTCTTTGATGAAATCATTCAGACACGCGTGTCCTCTTGAGATACTTACAGATCAGGGTACAGAGTTCTGCAACCAGTTAATGCAAGTGATATGCTTCAATCTTGGGGTAAAGCATCGAACCACGGCGCCTTATCATCCCTAGTGCAACGGTCTGACTGAGCGATTCAATAAGACCATGTGTTCCATGATGGAGAAAAATGGTTCTCTGTTGGGTGATTGGGATGTGGCTCTTCCAGTTTTGATTTTCGCTTATAGGACTTCAGTTCAAGCAAGTACCGGGTATACTCCCTTTGAGCTAGTATATGACAGACTTGCTCACAGCCCTTTGCATGACACTCCGTTGATTCCTGTCAGTACTGACCCTGTTGATTGAGATGCATTCTTGGTTGAGATGAGTGCTGAGAGGCAAAAATTAATATCCTCTGCTAAAACCAACATAGCTAAAGCTCAGGTGATTCAGGCTCGCAATTATAACCGACGTGTGTGCTATTCAGAAGAATTTCTGCAGGATCAATCTGTGTGTGTGCGGCTTCAGCAAGGGAAGATCATTTCCAAGGCTACCAAACGTATCGAGGGCCCATATCTTATTACGGAAGTCTTGCGGGGGAGACAGTATCGGCTGCTCCCTCAACATCCCTCTGTTCCTCCTCTTTCCCACACTGTCCACCTTGATTCTCTTGTGCATTGCAAACTAGTTTTTGATCTCACTTGCATTAACGTAGAGGGCCGTCGTGTTGTTCTAACCCCTGGCCGTGCTGCATGAGTGCAGATCATGAATTCATGCTTTCTGCTTTTTAAAACTTGGCTATGTACAGTGGTGGAGCTGCATTAGCTTTGTTTGGTTGGGCTTGGCTTGACTTCACCAGCTAGCTTTCGTCTTTTTGAATAGACATCTGATTGTGAGAGAGATGAGAGCTACAGAACTGCTTTTATGAGCTTGCATCAATTGTATGGATTGGGGTTTTTCCTATTGGGGGTTTTATCCTTCACCCACTTTGTAGGGTAAGGTTTTCCCCAGAGGTTTTTTCATCCCTCTCCTATCGGATGCCTAGTCTTTCTTTTTGAAATTGATTTTTGGCTCGGTAGGCCTTGCTTTGATACACTTGCGGAAGCTCGCTGGAGCTCACTCCTAATTGGCGTGGGCGGGTCTTACATATGTAAGATGGAGTATTCCACCTATTACAGATGCTCTTTTGTTCGTAAGCTGGATGAAAAGTAGGGTGGTTGGTATGGCTGATTAAATGTACCTAAAGTTAGCCAAGGCCTTTGTCTCATTCCAACAGTAACCTACTTTGACAGCTGCTGATGTGTGGGAGAAACTTAAAGAAATCCTGGCAGCCAATAAGAGGCCACCATTTGCCATTCCAGATTAGCCATTTTCTTAATATAAAAAGCGGATGGCTTATGCCAAACGCGGGATGTTTTGGGTGATCAAGACAGTGTATTTGGATGTGCCTGGTGTTTGGATGATTTGCACTTGATACCCCTGCATGTGATTTGGTTGGCCCACCTGTGAGGCTCCTCTAGCGAGAGATCCTTCCCATCTAGCTTGGCGTGCTTTACTGGCTATTTCCCCGCTTTAGCACCCAAGCTCACAGAGGAAAAGAGAATATAGAGAAATTGGGTCTTACAAGGGGTGCATAGTTGGGTGAACCTCTAATGTGTCGGTATGGTATGTGGCCGTAGTACCTTCTGGGACTTCAAGTAGGTGGGGAGCACTGTTTGTTTTGCAGAAACGGCCCGTTAGGCCCTGGTCCCGCCTCCCTCTAGAGCCTTAGAGTTAGTTTAGGACGGTCCAACCAAATTGTAGCCTAGTGCTAATGGTCGACATAACACCTCGGAAGTTGTTGTGGGTTCAATCCACCGATGGATGTCACAATAGCAGTAGCCCTTGGGGGGGAAGAGACACCATAATTTTCGCTTCCTTGAGGAGGCCTCATATATTCTTAGGTGACTCTCACCCTTCTTTGGAGAGGGAACTCGGGGGCAACAAAGATCATCAAAACCCAACAGGATTTTTCTGAACAAATTTTAACAAGCCTGAAACACAATGGGCTCTCTTGCTTAGGGAAAACATAAAGGGGAGGTGAGACTGAGTGGCATGACTCGGCACAACACACCAATGGGAGCCTTACCATGGTGTAAGGTCCTTTGACCACATGTTCTCCGTTGACTGCAACATGATGCATAGAAGACAGCCAATACCGTCTTCAAGGACTACCTCCCTTTCATAAATGATAACTAATGTGGGGTGTGTAATAGGGGTTTTAATTTTTTTCCCCAAAATAATTTCAAATAAACTTTATCAGGGCCACTGTCCCCTGTTTATTTTTTTGAGAAACTAAAAATTAAAAACAGTAACAAAATAACAAGTGAAATATTTTGGTGCCAATCCTTGACTCTACCTAATCCCCTAAATGGCACTGCAAAGGAGCCACAAGGAAAACAATCCGCATCATAGAAAGAAAAGAAAGAGGACTCCTCCCCAAAGAACCTTGGATTATAGTGTCTCCTCATCCAAGGATTACTTCTTTTTGTTGGAAAGTGGACACTTTAAACCCTAGATCACCTAGGTTATGCACAAGCAAAGCACAAATACCCAACCATTGGGCTACCTACTCTACCTCATATAATGGGGAGTGCTGACCGCAAAGCTGCAGCGGTGGGACGTCAAGACTATGTGTAATATGCGGTAATTGGTGATTACGTCACTTCATGTACAAGCTCTCCCAGGCGGCCTCCTGGATTAACTTATGGAAGAAAAATACGATTTCAAGGATGTAGGATCACCTTGGGGGATGACTGATATCTCGACCTTCCTTGTTTTCATCTGCACCCACATGCAATCCTGACCCTTGCGAAACGTCATATCATTTTTGGTTAGCTAGATGCATGAACTCATTTCACGGTTGAATCTAGGTGGGTCTGTAGTCTGTAGCCTCAAATTAGTGAGGAGGGGTTGTTAAACTTGTGTGTTTTTCAATTTCCAGTACTTCAAATTATAGGTGGGCAGTTGAGGGGTAGATGGCCTTCTCTGCAATTGCGCTCCGACGGATTCGTCAAACTGTGAATCTGCAGGGCTCGCTCGTCTGACCGAGTCCTTGTGCACAGGAAGTCACGCCAGCTTTGGTACCGACCATGAACGCGGAAGTTCGGAGCCTGATGTTTGGCTTGGACAGCAAGCCACTGCAGCGTACAAACAATACAATGCAGTGTGTATAAAATTCTCTCTCAATTTGAAAGGGGCAGCTCAGTTGGGAGAGTGATACAGGAGTACCGAGTGTTAGTCATCCTCACTCCGCTGCAGAGAGTGTTGGAGAGATGGATCCTCTGATCATCCTTGGGATTTTCGTGTTGTGCTTGGTGGGCTCAGCTTACAAGCTGGGAACCCTGAGAGGACAGGGGAAGCCCAAGGTTGAGAAGAGCGGGAAGAAAGAGGAGGAGGAAGAGAAGGAGGAGGAAGAGAAGGAGGAGGAAGAGGAGGAGGAGGAGGAAGAGGAAGAGGGAGAGTCTCCTGGCGGACTAAGGAACAAGAATGACAAGAAGGGGAACAAAAAAGAGAAGAAGAAGAAAAAGGAGAAAAAGAAGGTGACGGATCCTGACTGGGAGTGGCCAGCTTACGACGAGTGGTACTCAAAAGCAACCTGGAGTAAGCAGCGCAAGTTGAGAACCAGTGGAGGTAAAGAGAAGTCGAAACAAAGTCCTTTCGAAGTGGTCTACAATCGAGAACAAGACTGGCCCGATGCAGTTTCGGTCACCCTCTTCTCCTCCCACCTCATCGAAATTGTGAAGAATTGCTTGCCACTTAACAAGGAAGTGTTTATTGACAAGCCAAAAATCCAAGGTCAAGAGCTCTTCCTCGCCATTGACACACTACGTAACTTTACTCTCAAAGAAGGGGAGACCGCTGCGAGGCTGCATTTGAGTCATTTGATGCGCTTTCTGGAGATGGAATACAACGACACATTGGTGTACTACGAACGGATGCTGCGCGAGGGCACCACCTCTTGGGAATTGCTGTGGGCTTTCCTTTGCCCCGGAGAGAAGGTCTACTACCATTGCGAGATGTCTGGTCAGCAGGTGTGCGCCACCGTTAGCGGGATCTGGTACTTCAAAGACATGCAGGGGAAGAAACTTCTGGTGGAACTGGATGTCATGGACTACAATGGCCAAAGCTACCGCAAGTGCATGGTCGAGCGTACCATTCCACAATTCAAGAATGAGCGCCAGTTCACTTCACTCCCTGTATGCCCAATGAGATTTGTTGACGAAAGGGAACAGATGGAATCTGCGTTTCTGGCTAATGGCAAGAAATTCTACAAGCTCTCCACGCAACCTCATTGCTTCAAGCACTTCGAAGGTTCCCTGGTCCGTCTTGAATTTATTCTCTTTCAGCCTCAAGCAATGGGGTTGCTTCCAAGTCACGGGGTTCAGTGAGATTTCATTTGACGACCACGCTTACGATCGGCACTTGGTGATGAATAACGAGGTGCAAAAGAAGATGCTTCTTGGGTTAGTAACCCAGTATGTAGGATCCCCAGAGCCAACAAACAGCACCTCTGATAACGACAACACCTTTGCCACAACAACGGACAGGACTCAGCCGATAGACTTCATATCCAACAAGGGGGAAGGCTGTGTCTTCCTCTGCTACGGTCCACCTGGCACAGGAAAAACACTTACTGCTGAGTCAGTTGCAGAGAAGCTGCACCGACCACTCTGGTCTGTCAGTGCTTCAGAGTTGGGGGCAACAGCAGACCAACTGGAATCGAAGCTCCTTCAGATCCTGGACATTGCATCTTCCTGGCGTGCAGTCCTCCTCCTCGATGAGGCGGACATCTATTTAGAGAAGCGCACTTCAGGTGGTGACCCAATGCGCAACACTATGACTGGAATCTTTCTCCGCCTCCTTGAATACTATCGGGGTGTGCTCTTCCTCACAACCAACCGTGTCACAACTTTTGATGATGCCTTCTGCTCGCGAATCTCCTTGTTTTTGCGCTATCACCGCCTCTCCTCCGCACAACGCGCTAAGGTTTGGGGGAATTTTCTTGGACGCGCTGGCCTCACCGATTTTGATCTGGACTTGTTTTCTGAGCATGAGCTGAATGGTCGCGAGATCAGAAACAGCATTCGGACTGCACAGACCTGGGCTAAGAGCTCCTCTGAGCCACTCACGTGCAGCCATGTGCTTCGAGTTGTGGAGATGCTGGAAGGTTTCCGAGAAGATCTGCAGAACGCTGTACATGATGAGGCTCACGATGAGCGCCGCTTCTCATCTATCTTGTCGCAACTACAAAACGGCAGGCATCCTTGATGGAGCTGCTATGCAAAGTCTGGCTGAATTTTTCCTAGATATGTATACATGTAGACGAACATACATTGCCCACTGATTGTGTGCAGTGTGCACCCTGCCAAATTGGGCACACACTATCAGAGACAAACTCTGGTATACATGCTCAGCTTCTGTGCAGTGAGTAATTAAATGGCCAAGGCTTCACAGTGTAAGACTTGTGGGATGAGCGATTCCACCTGGCACAGATGCTCTTCTGTTCTTCACTTGAATGAAAAGCTACCAAGCGGTTGGCCGATTTAGTGCTATCCTAATTTTGGCAATCACTGCCGTGTCTCATATCAACATGATCAGCGAGAGCTGGAGGCTGATGTGTGATAGGGTAAGCGCTGCCTTGTCCTATATCAACAGTCACATGATCACAGAACCTGATGTGTGATAGATAAATTTTGGTAAGCGCTGCCTTGTCCGACATCAACAGTAACATGATCACAGAACTGAAGGCTGATGTGTAATAGGAAAATTTTGGTAAGCGCTGCCTTGTCTTATATCAACAGCAACATGACCACAGAGCTGGAGGCTGATGTGTGATAGGGGAGGTTGTAATTCTAGCGACGACCGAAGGTCGAGAGCTATTTTAGGGTAGAGCAGGGTGCCATAGTACCACGCCATCGTCGTCAGCCAGGTCATCGTCGTCATTTTTGTGTGTCGGTTGTAACGGAACCTCGCAGAGACGGCGACTTTCAAAGACTCGAGTGAAACTCTTATACTGGTTGAGCTCGTTGGATTTGCTTTGTAGATGCGAATGGACTGAATCATGATACTGATGTTAGAGAGGGGTGAGTGTATGTGACAGAGGCAAGAAGGAAAGATTCTCTTCTGCTCCTGGTTCCCATCTCTTCCTTACTTCCTTTTCTGAAATGGTATTTGGATTCCAACCTGCTGATTATTATAGCCTGACAATGAAGTAGCCCTAAGCCTAACTGACTGTCATCACCCAGCACCATGCAGCACACCCTGTGTCAATGTGTCCATGGGATGGCAAACTGTGTCACATTTGATTAGCATGACATAGTCACTGTGCACTTACCTGCAGGCATAAAAGCCTGGATATCCTTAAATACAGAGCTCAGTCTATCTGTTACTAGGGAAGGAGGAAAAGAGTCTCAGAAGGTTGAATGATGGAAGCTTATAGGTGGAAGTGAGAGAAAAATTGTCCAAGTTACATACGGAGATCTTTGAGGGAAAGACCATTGCAGGAGTGCTACGCAGTGCTGTTGAACTTACAGGTATTTGTTTCAAACTATACATTTGAGAAACAAGAGGCTCTTAATTTCTCCCACCCTCGGACGAACCCTAATGACCTAAGTTGTTGCTCTACATACCACACTACAACCGGCTTCTTCAGAGTTGATCAGTGGAAACTATGGTTGGCAAGTATGTTTGCTGATTGCCCTGAAGATCAGCCAAAAGTCCACTTGCCTCTGTCATGCAACCCCCCCATAGCCCTTACCTTACTTCATATGAATGACACAAAGAGAAATTGTAAAGGAGGGTTCCATGGGGAAGACACCTTTGTATGTTGAAAGGGAGAGAGCAAGCAACACAGGGAGGGACAAGGTGGATCGCTGATATAGTTGATGAAAACAGACCTGCTCTAGACAACTCTGCTCTAGTGGCTGAAGGGGGAGCTCACTAATGGAGTCTCAAAGGGGCCTGAACTGTGCAGAGATAGATTGTTGTAGAGAGATGATGCATGTGTGCTCGGTCTCAAGAGAAGAACCCTGTCGTGCACCTAAGCATCGTGCCACAACATACATCGCTGTCCACCATACATTCTAAGCACACAATCCTAGAAAGTTATGCCACAATGATAATGGAAGTGAACACACAATGGAAACACTCCACTCATGAATCCACTCAATCACATAAACTAAGTCAAGCCAAGGGCTCATTTACTAAAGGAATCCACCCTACAAAGCCCTCACCACACTCCCTCTCAATACCTAGAGCTATGGAGGCTCAACTACAAGAAGATGAGCCCTCCTCAACACTCACAAGGGGTAAACCCATCCCCATGTCCCAAGTGAGGTTTGACACCTCACTTGGCATGTGAGACCAAATGAAGTCCCAACACACAAAATACAAATATAAATATCCAAAATGTCCTAGTTAACTAGAAGTAGGTAATTCTAGTTAACCATGACTAAAATCATGACAGCTGTCGTGCACCTAAGCATCGTGCCACAACATACATCGCTGTCCACCATACATTCTAAGCACTCAATCCTAGAAAGCTATGCCACAATCGCCCCCCCTAGCTGGTGACCGGATAGCTGACAAGTATCCATCTCAATAAAATCATCGTTTGGTCTTCAATCGCACATGTCCCAGTATCTAAAGTCAATAGATCAAGAGGTCGGGTGCAAAAGTAGCCCCATCGTTACTCGCCTTCCTACAATCCATGATCTTCAATTAAGTATCCAAGGCGTTGAGCTCCCATCAGCTAGACCTTGGATCACTTGTCAATTCCACCATTGTCATATCTACTACCTATGTCCAAGGCATCGTGGACACAACCATTCTCCACTAAGAACCTCCTCAAGTGGCGGTGTCAAGCATCCCATGTGCCACCCCCTTGAGCATTTGTCACACACCAACATGGTCGCGGCACCACCAGTTTGCCCACATAGCATGCAACGCAACCCTGCAGGTACCACTGCAAGGTTGGGATCTATCCTCCCATCCACATGTGGAAGGTGACATGGCGCACAATTGCGCACATGGTCCTTCCATACCATGCCATCTCAACCCTCCAGAATCAACACTCCTGAAGGCAACACCTCCCGGACCCTTAGAATCATACGCCCTGCTTTGACATCCAAAGTCATAGACGTTGTTTGCTGTAGATACACATAGTCCCCAGGGTGGAAACGCCGATCACCTGGCCGATATCCCCCTCCACGTATAATGGCGTACCTCAATGTGTCTCGGTGTTGGGCAATAGCAAGGTTCTCAAAAGCCTTAGGCATGACTCTCTTGAACAACTCTGCCCGCTGGGCACATGCTTGTGTCCATACATCCGGATTATCAAGGTTGAGAACTACTGCAGTCTAGATGCAGGCAAATCTGGCTCTCGGCCAAAGAGAAGGAAATAAGGCTAGAACGAGGCAAGTGATGTTTGTTTGCTAAACCTGTAGCCCATGGCCAACCAAGGTAGCTGAAGGTCCCAATCTCTTAAGTGTCCCTTCTGCAAGCCATACTTGCACAAGCCTCGCTTGACTGTTTGTACAACCCTCTCTGCCAGACCATCAGCCTCGGGATGATCCCGAGAAGTAGTGCGGTGATCTATCAAGGCTTGCTTACACAAAGCCTGAAACTCCCCCAATAACTCTCTCTCCTGGTCCGTGAGTACCTCGGCTGGAGCACCAAATTGGCTAAGCACTCGATCTAAGAATGCATACGCAGCCCCCTCACTTGCCTTGTCAGGCAATGCCACCAGTTCAATCCACTTGGAGAAATGTTCCACCATCACCAGCACATACTTGTTATGGCGAATCGTTAGTGACAATGGGTCTGTGAAGTCAAGACTCCAACGATAGCCCAAACCCATAATGGGTAAATGATGCAATTGTGGAGTAGGTGCATTGAAAGAAGCTCGCACTCTATCACACACCATGCACCTTGCCACTAACTGTTGCACATCCGTGTGCATGCCCCGCCACCAGTACTGTCCTTGCAGCAAACTATGAATGCGCCGCATCCCAAAATGTCCCAACTCCTCATGGGCATGGCATACCAATCGCGCTCGTTGTGATGGATGAGGCACAATCCTCACTCGTCCATCCTCCCATATTCGGAGTAGGTGAGTCCCCTCCCACTTGAACCTCTTGGCTCGTTGTAGGATCCGATCTCTCTCCTTAGCAGTCACACTGGCTGTTGTCTCTCTAGTACGAAGGTAGGCCAACACTGCTGCATCTTCATGCACATCCTTAGCACCACCAAGCTCCTCACTGATCTCCGGATTGTCATGCACACCATCTACATGACCAATGTTATGGGATGGACCAGCTTGAGCTCCCATTGCTAGGATGCACAAAAAGGCAGATGCATGCCATCCTGGCACCATCTCTTTATCCGTCTCACCATGCCACCGAGCTCCAGTATCATCATGCTCGCTCGTACATGGATTACGACTCAATCCATCTGCATCCCAATTGACAATACCGGCTCGATGCACCACCTAAAAGTCGTATTCTTGAAGCATAAGTGCCCATCGTGAAAGCTTCCCTGTAAGCTTGTCTGACTCCATCAACCACTTCAATGGTTGGTGATCCGTGACAAGGGTGAAAAGATTGTCATAGAGGTAGCATCTGAAATGTGCCACTGCCCATACCGCAGCTAGACACTCCCCTTCATAAGAACTATACTTCGCATCGGCATCATTGTTTGAGCGGCTAGCATATGCCACTACGAACTCTCTTCCCTCATCATCCACCTGTGTGAGCACTGCTCCAATCCCCAGCATACTCCAATTCGTATGTAGCTGGAAAGGCCGCCCCCAAATAGGCCGCCTCAGAATAGCTGCAGAAGTCAATCGAGCTTTGAATTCCTCAAATGCTTCCTCCTGCTCCTCCTCCTACTGCCACTCCTGATCCACCTTGGTCAACTTAGTAAGAGCCTTGCAATGCTACTAAATCCCTTGACAAACCGTCGATAGTAGTTTGTCAACCCCATGAAAGCACGAACTCTGCTAACATCTATGGGGCGTGGAATGCATGCAATGGCCTCCACCTTCGTCTTTTGAACACCCAATCCTCCAGGGTATATCATGTGGCCCAGATACTCAATCTGGTTGTGGAAGAACTTGCACTTCCCAGGGTGCAATTTCAACCCATGCGCTCTCAAGCGTTCAAACACCACATGAAGGTGTCTCTCATGCTCCTCAACCGTAGCACTAAAGACGATGATGTCATCAATGTTCCTGAGCGGAAGCTCTGTTAAAATATCTCTTCAAATGGATTGAAGTAATTATGGCGGTTTCAAAATTCTTTCCCTGACGAACTGATGGCACCATTGTGGTTGATTGACATCTGGATGCACTCGGCTTGTTGTGGTTCTCAATGGTGGTAGAGGCAGAGATCTGTCGCGCGATCACTCGTGGTTCGAAAAGCGGACTTCCTATTCCAACAACATTAGGTCCACTGAGACTGTCATATTCCGAAATCGGAATCAGACACCACCTACATGAAACCATCAGCTAAGAATGAAATCTCCAATTCATTCAATCACAGTCCGGAGAAATATCTCAAGCTGCTGGCCAACTACTTGTGGGCTAGGGTGTTTTTCTAGAGTCACATACAATGAATCGAAGTTCTAGTTATCAGCTGACATGCAGTTGATGGTTGTATATTGGTCAATGATGGGCCGTGGTTGATACATGAGTCTGAATATAACAGTCTCTGGGGACCTGATACTATTCACATGAGAACAACAAAATGACTACTATACAATTCAGCTACAAGAACAGCAATAGTATCAAACACCTAGCAATAAGTAGGATTTTTGACATTGTTTGTGACAGCTCCAATCAGTTAGTTGGTGGTTGTTCAGTTGGAGATTATTTAGTTGGAGAACAGTTTACGAGTGCTTTATAGTAAATCGTCAGAAGTACCACAGCCCGTCACAGATGAACCTTGACTGGTCACCCGACACTATTTCTTTAAAGATTTCGTAGAAAACGTCACTCTCTCCATCAATGTACTCGCCACCGAGCCACTCTCCAGAAGCATACGAACAACATATTTACTCCCCAATTGGATACTTTCAGCATCTTACTCCAGGGTCAGTTACTTGGACATTATGTTTTGAAGAGCATACGAGTAATTCATCATCTCGCGATTCACTGAAAGTCTGCAAGACCACCAATTCTTCGAGAAGTACAGCTGAACTTCGGTCGCACAAGACATTGTTGGTTGACGTAATATTGGAGGATATTTTTTGTGAGGTCATCACCATATCCACGATACTTGAGATAGCATTTCAGGGACTTCTTCCATCTTCTGCTGACAAAAACCTTCGGAACAACGGAAGAATACAGATTTGAAAATTGTCTCTCCAACCTTGTCAAAATATCGTGATTTTGGGAAATGGCTTTCCTCAAAATATTTTCATCATAAGTACGTCGGCCGACATCGTCTTGTGTTACCGGAGTTCAGTCCTCCTTCTAGAAGTTGATACTCTCATTGACATGGTTTACGTTACTTGTATTGGTCCATACTGCATGGAGCGAGACTTACTCAAATTGACATGGCTCTGAAATAAAACCTGGTTGTTTATCATCAATGTCTCCCCATTGTCTTTCATTTCATGTCATGGTATTGTGTCATTGTGCCATGTTTTGCTCACATATTTGATTGATTTGTCTTGTACGTTATATATTGACGGCCTTCACAAGCTCAGTCGTGGTTACGAATATGACTGGTGCTCCAATCATCCATCAGGCCGCGGATCATGAAGCGAGTTATCACCCGACACCCGTTTTTTTAATTTATTTATTAATGTAATGGAAACACCTGGGAGTGACAGCTCACAAATCAGGCCCCCTTAATAGTATAACCTCTTTCACAGTAACCCCGCCTCTTCCCGCCATGTGGCGTTGGAATGGGACACCACCCATGAACATACCACACCCGTCACTAGCAAGATTTGACCCCATAATCATCTGGGTGGCACTCAGTGCATTTCACCAACTGAGCTGCTGACTGTTGGTATCTCATTCAACTCTTACTAAACGTCGAGTGAACAGTGGAACTTGCTTTATGAGCCAAATATAAATTAGTTTATACATAATGTTTCTTTATTGCTCATATTATATATTTAATAGACAAATAATTATTTATATCTTTATATTTATATTTAAAATGATCAATTTAAATTCATTTAAATGATTTAAAAAATACATATTAAAGCCTCTACTAAAGCCTCCCGTCTTCAGTTTAGGCAGGTGTAATTGCATTAGCAATCCCTAGGCAGTGCACTAACTCACTCTGGTGCCATTACTCTTTGTATTCATGTGTTGACTTCCGGTTTCTTTCTTCCTCCGGGGTAGTAGCATAGATCCTAGGGTTCTCGTTTCTGGTTACCATGGTTAACACTTCCCTCTTCGAGGGGCCAAGTTCGGGGCCGCTTTGGCTCAAGTTTACCTCAATGAGGGTACGGGTTCTAATTTCACTGATCACGGTGTGTGTGCCTTATTTTTTTTCCCCAAATAGTCCCAAATAAATTGTAATGGCTTTTCGGCCAACCAAAAATATAATAAAATAATCAGGGCTACAATCCCTTTTTATTTAAAAAAATATATATTCAGATATTTCTCCTTATTTCTGGACCAAACTTTAGTCCAAATTTACTTAAAATTGTGTTGTAGTTAATAAAACTATAGCTGCATCTAAGACAATGCCTATAGCTGATATCTTAGCTCTAAATGTGCGAAAGTTTTTTTTTTTTTTTTTTTTTTTTTTTTGGTTTAAAGGTTTTAACGGGGATTGTGCCCATGCTGCTCTACTGAATCATTTTCTTCCATTCTTAATGCATAAAAAGTTTTAATTATATATACTTTGGACATTAAATCCTTTGACTGAAATACATTAGCAAGTTGTTCCTATGCTTCTTGAGCTGTTATCACTCCCTCAAGATGATGTAAGTGGTTATTATTCACATTCATCATTATACTATTCCTTGCTCTTCTATTTCCCACATTCCATATGCATTTATATCTGCCGGTGGTGCATTTAAAGCAGGTTTGGGTATGCTTCCAACCATTATGCCCCATAACTCCCTTTCTTCTAAAATATAATGCTCTACTCTTCATAGTTAGAACCATTGAATCTATCGTTTTCTCACAAGTCAGGAGTAGAGTGACTTACTTATGTGGTGGCTTGGACATTCAAACCACCACCAGTAGCACCATAAGCACTACATGTACCAGCAAGGCCATCAATACTTGTGCTAGCTATTGACATTATGTCGACTCTTTCATCTAAAGTTCTATTTATTCTTAGTCGACTCACATGTGTCTCAACATGACAACCTTCTCATCCTAGCTCCGATACCATATAGCAAATTGTACACATTGAGAACCTAGATCCTTTATGACAACAATTACATACCTTATTAATCATACAAGAAGTCTATCGTATTTAATATATATCCATCTCTCTCTCTTCTGTTCTTTTGTGAGAGACACTACTCTCTTTTATAGACAAACTTAGTAGATATTCCAGTGGTTACACAACCGATTTATGTGACTTCTCGAATTACACCCGAAGAGTTGTGTATGCTAAAGAAACTTTATTTTATCTTTGTGTTAGAATGTTGAAGCTGCAACTATGTAACGACAACTTTCTAACACATAGTCTGTCTTCAAGGAGAAGACCGAAAACCTCATCACCAACTCTAGAACAGAATACATTGTTTGAGCTTTTTTACGTTCTGCATGTCTGTAATTGTGTAAACGGCCACCAAGTACTGGTGTGCTATACGAGTGATGTTAAGCACCAGCTTCAGGTTCGTGACCTTCAAAAAACAGGATCCTTGCAGTGGCGTTTTCCATGAGAGATTGGTACGGTGATTGATACCTCAGGAAGGCGCAAAGACTCAGATATTTTTTTCAACTTCAGCAGCTTCTTGACCGCAGGGACTATCAGGGACTATATATAAGTGTGATTTGAGTGCCCCCAAGCCAGAAGTGAAGGTGTTGCGTGAGGTGGGAGCAGAAAATTTTGACCGCTCGCTATGCATTCAAATCCTCTTTTTATGAGATGAATCTCTCTTTCTGTGAAGAAAGTCTTTCTGGATGTTGACATGCTCAAAAGACCTGATATGTATAACGATCAAATGCATTGCCGTCTGAGATCATTTTTCCTTATGCAACCGAAGGACACTTCTGCTCCAAAATATGCTAGTTCACCGTATGTCTTTCAATTCAGATTTGTCGGACCTGGGTTTTATGGTTCAGGGTATGGAGAAAGAGCAGGGAAAGGAGCGAACCTTGTATTCTCTTCTTGAGCTCTTGAGATGGACACTATCATGGACGATTCGGAAGTTGAGACCAGAAGCGGAAGGTGAGCTCCGGAGAGTGGCAGGGGAGATCAGAGCTGAGGAAATCAGAGGGGTCGAGCATTAAATTGAAATCATTGCAGATCCTGACGAGAAGAAGCAACTGCGGAAGCGGTTTGGAGGTCAGTCACGTGACTCAAGTTGTTTACGGTGGAAACGTCATCTCTGCTAACCTTACGAAACAACCGATATTTTCTGTTAGGTCGAACAACCCTGGCCTCTTCCGATTCTTGGCTCTCTGGCCTCTCAAGATGCATTCCAATCTTGAATTGTTGTTCGAGCTTTTGTATCTGTGGAACTTTCAGACCGTGTCAAGCTGATGATTGCTATATTTCCTCTTTGGCCAATTTTGATAGGTTAGGAAGTTTGACAAGGTCTGGGAGGGCTACAAAGAGCAGAAAGCACTTAAACCGACCAATGGTTTTATTGGTTAAAATTGGACAATGGCTAACAACTCCGACAGACATCAAAGGTTACAGTGGTCTTCTTGGTCTTCTTGTTGTGAAGAACGTCTTTTGTTTTAGGGTTACATTACATGTTATTTACATAAATGAAAGAACTAGGGTATCCATTTCATTGTGCTTATGGAAAACAATGTAAAGTTAAAAGTGTTCACTTTGCATGCATAGTGAAATGGTTGCATCCCACGGTATGCACCCACACTTCTGTAACTGAGATACCTGTGAGATTAGTGACGTGGGGGCCTCTATTGAGGTGCGTTCTGCCAAAGGAGAACCGCAATTGGCGACAAGGTTGGATCTCGCAGATGGTAAAGTTCTCACGTCCCTCCCAACTCCCCAGTTGAAGAGGAACATCATGGCTGCTCTTCGTCGAGATTTGACCAACAATATGAAGTGGAATGATATGACATGTTGATTCAGCTGCTGCTTGAGCCATGGAATCCACAGGAAAATACCACAGAGAAAATCCAAGAGATGAGGGAACTAGCAACCTATTAGGAATAAGAGCGTCACACTTACAAGTGCTCGTGTCAATAGCTCGTGTCAATAACTCCTTGTGTGGCTGGCCTTCCAGGGATTGACAGGCACACTGAGGTTTGAAGGGGATTTGTGGACTAGTAGATACTATGTGAATTGTAAGATCTTCCCTTTGCCAGACTGAGGCCATTAGACTGAGTCCATTTGATTGTCCTTGGCCCTGAGATAGACCCCAAGGTAATTCAAATGGTCAGATATGCTGTTGCCTGAGACGGATCTGCAAACATCAACAACAACGCAGAGAGAGTCAACCGAACAAAAACATTCAAAGTGAATCCAGAATGGAGTAAACTAGACCCCCATTTTCTACCTCTTGCTCTGTAGCTGTTTTCTGATGCACTCCCTCTGTGGGAAAAAGTGAAAGCTAGCCACCTTGCCCAGACTAACTTGATCATATCACGCCATCTCAACACAACTGACTGCTGCCACTTACAAGATAAAAGCATATTGAAGGAGTAGCCATAATTAGGGAGCAGATGCAATCTTCAAGACAATCTTTCATTGGTATGGTGGGTTCATCACGAATTGCTCTTCCCTTGACGCTCAAAGACCTCCTGAAACTTCAGAAACCCCTAGAAAATCAGATTGCTGCTTGTGGGACAGGGCATATCCTATTTGGCTACAGGATCGAATAGGATGTCAGTCTGACGGCTGCCCAGCGACAGAGAGAGGGAGAGAATGCCTTGCAAAGCCATGCTTGAAAGTCAACCTGCTACAGGTAGGGTCCTCCCCAGAACTATCGCAAATACACTCGAATTCATATTGCAGACGTCCTATGAAAATCTTGAAGATCCACACCTGCATTCAACTTAGCCAAAGCATCCCTCGATCCTGAACACCTCAAGCCAGGAAAAACCATCATTGGGGATCATTCCAGAACAGCCCAAGACTGGGTATATAACATGCAACTACATACATACATTTTATTTCATCCTTGAGTATGTACGATCTCAACAAACTACTCAAATCATACTTATGGAACAAGAAGTCCTCAAAAGTGCTCATATCAAAATTGATCACAACTGAATTGGGGCAGTGATGAATTTAAAGCAAAGTTCAGGATACAGGAAAGGAAATACACATGAACATACCTCTGTGGCAAAGTGATGGTAAGTGCGCTGGCCCATGTGAGGATAATAGGGAGGCAAATGTGGCACCACATCATGTTCGTGTGTCATTCGAATGCTCCAGGGGATGAGCTCATTGTAAAATGCTGCAAACACAGAGTTCCCAATCCGTGGCTGCCCAAACGTGATGACATGAATGTTTTCCATGCCATAGTTTGCCTGCAAGGAAAATATATTGTTCAAGTTGAGAAAATAAGGGAGCTGCTGTCATCTCCATCGATGTTTACTTAAACCGGTGCACACACCACTAGTTTGCCATAAATTGAGATATCCTTACTCATGTTCTCTGGTTTTAGAAGGTGAGCTAGGAAAATAAAAACTTCCTCAGGAGTTGGACAGGTCAGATACGACCCCAGAAAAGTGTTTAAAATCAGTGGAGGAACCCAAACTGGCTTCCCCACTAAAGCAGAACCTGGCCTTCAGTTTTTCTACTCACAAACTAACTAACTGACTAACTGTTTCTAGTGATAGGCCCTTCTTCTGAGCTATCTGGAATTCCTTGTCTATGCGAGGTTCGAGGAACTGTCTTAGGGAATTGCGCCCACTCGAACTGGTCCTGCGGGGTTGATGAGGCAACCGACAGCAGTCAAACATGTAAGCACGGAGGATTGAATGTCCTTTGTAAAATCTTATTGCATGAAGCGGCAAGTGGGCCCAGCTGCATGCAGAAATATCTGGTACCAATCTGGTAACAGTGAGAAAACGTACAGCAAGATCGAGTGCGCAAAAGGATGCCATGGCCCCTCCCATTGAGTGTCCTGTAACCATAATTCTGAGGCCCACCGTTTCCTGTTGTATAGCTTGAACAGAGGTAACTATGCGTCCGCGCAATGTGGTATTGTGGTATGCCATATAGAACCCTGAATGTACCTGACATGAAGGCAAACATGAGCTACAACTCTGTTTCTAACATTCAAACTTTGCTAATGGATTAGAAAAGCTGAAATAATGTCAAATTAGATAACATTCACATACCACCTTTCTTTAGGCAACTTCAGACTCCAGTCTACCATAAGACAGCCATTCAGATTGCGATCATGCTATTAATAGGATGGATTTTTCTTACCAAATATCATGACATGAGCCAGTCTATGTAGAAATTAACAAAGGTAAACTGTGCATCTATGTCTGTTTACATAGATCTGGGAAGCAGGAGAGAAGGTAGCACAATGCCCACCATAGCATCAGTGACACCTGCATAGTTAAGATCAAGCTGCTTAAAACGCAAGTCCTCCACCCAATTCTGCACACTGAAAGACAATTTTGCAGTGTTTACTTCAAATATACATCAACTGCTTGCCAAGCAGCCTGTCTCTCTTTCATTCACGGAAGTGGCTATGATCAACGGAAAACACACAGGAATCTCAAGGTGGAATTAAGGCTCTTCACTGGGGGGAGACCTGCCCTGGTGAGAAATATCAAAAATAGTATCTTACCAAACCAACTGCCCATGAGAGCTCACTGGTTACTTGTACAACTACTGGCAACCTGCGTGATGGTGGGCACACTAAATACCTTTTTTCTTGGGTGCCACGAAAAGCAATCACAATGGCATTCAAATCTTCCGCCACTCCAACAAAGGCCTATACCATCATGACATTTCCTGATGAGACAAATCTACCCTAATATGTGACCAAAAACAGCCCCCCAATCTAAACACTGCATTGTCATGAGGCTATTCCTCCTTTGCAAGCAAGAACACACACAGACATGTCACACACACAAGTGGCATGACTTCTTCTGAACAATGGAAGGTCTGGTGAATGAGCCACAATCAGCACAACTGGTGATTCTCTTCTTGGTGTCTAGCGGAAGCTTGCCCCCATATTATTGTTGTAAAAGCAAAAGATGAATTAGACCCAGCAGAAAGTTGCTTACCTGGAGGCAATGTTGAACATCCACAACTAGTGTATGAATCTTGAATCCCTGTCATTTTGCAAAATAACAGACAATTGACACCAAAGTTAACTGCACTTCTGCTGTGTACCTTGCTCTTTTGCTATCAAAGCTGTGCCATGAGCATTTGGCACAACAACTGCAACACAACCTCCTCCTTGAAAGGTCTTTATCTTTTTCAATCGTTGGCTTCATTAAACCCCATAAGAGCAGAATTATTGTGAATGAGCATCACCACAGCAATAAAATAATTTGCTTTTTTTTCTAATTAAGCTTCCTGTCCATGACCTTGGCCACATCATGGAAACAACTTCTGCAATTCCAACCTTGGTTTAGCCCAGTACTGAGGCCAACAAAACCCATGTCAGGCGCACCTGTGTCAACCCCTGGCATCGAGAACATGTCCAAGCGAGGAGTGAAGTCTCGTTCAAAATGTACACCTACACAAACACGTGTCCCACTTTGTAAACGAAGTCAATCACATTACGACACTTGTTTGAAAATAATAACAAGGAAAAGGGACCCATCAAAGGGTATGCTTACCGCAAATGCATATTCCACAAGCATAAGAGCCAAGGTCCTATTATACAGACAATTGTTTGCCTTCTGCTTCTCCACTATTGCCATTTCTGCAGACCACCCATTACTTGCTGCTATCAGTGGGCCCGTTCATAAGAGCTCTATCCACTGCCTAGGTGGCTCATGGCGGTTGTGACAGTGGCATGCCATGATCTTTCCCTTCACTGTAAGCATAATTACCTGCTACACAATCTTAGATGGAATTTGACAAGGGAGTGGTCTCCTAAGACTTGAATTCAATGCAGGAATCCACTCTAGTGCGGGTCTCCAAGCTCATGCAAGTAAAAGAAAGAGTGACCAAAGAGATGCTCTCAGATGTCTAATGTCCACCTATCAATGTAAATGTGCTGTCCCCCAAGGCTAGCACTTTACAGGGCTCCCAATCAAAGATGGTCTTCATCGGTAGTGCTCAATGATATTCACATAAGCATACTTTAACCATCAACAGCATGGCAGACTTCAACCATCAACCACATGGCAGACTTGAAACGCATCTTGAAAACGAGACAGTTAGTATATTCGATCAACCTTGACCAAACATCACCACTCATCCTACTCAAATGTCTCGCTTCTCAATTATCTACATTGTGAGCCTTGGAGTCGCTCACCCAGTGGGATGCGTACCACTAACCTGTTTCAGCACCCTGTGGGACTAGGGCAAGTAGCACCATTAAGAGTACTGCTACCCACGCCATCTCCGTCCTTCCAGATGCCTCCATTTTCAAAACAATGCCTGCATATACGTGATGGCAAGCACTTTGTCACATACAAAATGGAAGGACAATGAAATTGTAGTTCTCACTGTATAAACTTGTGCACTCAGATATGAACCATGGGGAGACGATGTTGGTCATCCCATCAAGGAGTACAGTAGGTGGGTTCGAAAATTGGCACACTAGCACCCAGCCATTAGATTACTTGCCATGCCATTGTGACAACATGCGAGCGTGTGTATGTAAATTAACCTGGGCTTGGGACGTTAGGTTCATTAGTCAAAGCTCTCCCTTAGCATTGTTAACGCACCTCTTTCTTCCCTGGTCTGAAATCGCGCATCACAATATCATTGAGTGTTTACTGCCGAAAGCTGGGCACTGGCGTCTCAGAGCTAAGAACCTCTGTAGACCTTAATTCCACGATGAATGTCGTATCAGATGGAGATTTGATAAAGATGTCGTTGATTCTCCTTTCACATTCAGTTTTAGAAGTAAATCCCACAGATGAAATGTGCTTATAGTGGGCCATTCTGTTCTCCTCCTACCCCAATCCTCCTCTTCCGCTTTCCGACTCCATCCAAACCGGATGCAGAGTGGCCACAAGTTACAGCAACCAAAGTCCTTTACTTCCCGCCAGCCCCTCCGCCCCGCCTTACCCTTCATTCGTAAAGCCCTTAGGTTTATCAAAACCCTATCCTTTTACCTATGCAAATACGCAAACACAGTCTCTCTCTCTCTCTCTCCCCCTCCAAAGCAGTTGCAGTGACGAAGTCCCCAAATTTAGTGCCGGGCACACACAGTTACCCAGTTCTACACATTATCTTGCAATCTCCCCACCTCCCGACCACCGTTTAGGTTTCTTACACTCTCTCTTGATTTTCCGTTGTAATTCTGCACGTCCCATAGACCATTCGGGCTCCCTGGGGATGCAACGAAGCTCTTCTTCATCTTCTTCCTCATTCCGATCCATCTCCCTTCTCGGCATCCTTCACCGCTACGAGGAAATTCGCAGGTAAGGTTCTTCCCGAGGCATGCACCCACCTTATCAGTGCTTGAAATGATGAGATTCGGAGACGGCGCCAGAAGGAAGCGATAGAGCTGGTGCATGCACTCAGGGCCCAAAGATTCCCGCATCGACGCAGGGGGGCCCGCCCAAACGGCGGGCGCTTCTGGACGAAAAATCGGGTGGATGGATGACAAATATTCCAAGCCCCTGTCTTGGTCCCAGGTGGCAGTCGGGTGGGAGATTCCGCTCTGAAATTGTCGTATTCGCAGATTCGTCACGGGCGCGGTCGGGCAACTGTTTCTAAAACGTTGGCGCGTGGCGAACTCGCGGTACCGTTCTGTAGAAGGTTGAAAAGGCGGGCCGGGCCAATGGGAACACGGACCCGGTTCCAAGTGAGCGGGGGCAAGAGCGCACGTGAGGGGGTTTGTGATCAGGGATTTTTGTGAATGGCGGATTGGATTCCTGAGCCGTGAAGGGATTGTGACTGTGATTGGGAGGGCAGTGATGTGATACAGGTAGGGTATGGATCGTGGGGTGTTTTCTCCTACTGTTGGAAGTCTGATTGCGGAGTATTATGCCTGAGATTGAAGGAATTGGCAACCGGTGATGGCTAATCTTTCACCTTCCCCGCTGTACACCATCAAAGCTGAATTCTCTCAACCGAGAATTTGTGCATCGTTCTCTGGTAGAAGATTTCTACATCTTTGTGCTGAGCTCGCGTTCGTTTGGGATTCGATAGTTTCGGGGGATTTGGTATGGGGATTGCAATTTAGTGATCTACTTTAATGTGTTTGAAATCAGTCTTACCCATTTTTTCCGTTTTCTTCTCGTGCTCGCTTGTCGGTCTCTGCCAATCTGTCCCTGCGCATGCCTGTCCCTGCGCTTTCTTCGCCAGAGTTCTGTTACTTGGAGAATTCATGTAATCGCTTAGCTTCTTAAGCTGACTAGTGCCATTAGGTTTACACTGCAGTTGAATTTTAATGGAGTGTTAGATGTCTGTTGCTCAACAATTTATATCCATGCAGCAGGCTTTCCAAAGTCTTTCCTTGAATCTCATAATGAAGGCGTATGTTTCAGGCCTCATCTGGAAGCTTCAGGAAGCAAGGAAACCTCAGCAATTTAACATCAAAATCAAAGTTACTTTTGATTCCATAAATAGCCCTGCAGATCGCCCTTTGCCAGATGAAATGAGTCGATGATCCAAGTCTCAACCGCCCCAGGGGCCTTGTCGTTGAGCTGACACAGACTGGGGACACGTCTGTTAGGTTAAGCTCTTCTCGAGCTTTACACCTAGAGTAGAGTGTAACCAGCCCAAACCCCAGAGGTATGCCAAGGAAAGATGCAGAAAGCGGCTGTATGCAGGGCCTGTGAGCCGCGAGATTGGGTGGTGCTTCAGGACATTCAGATGCTATTGATGTTAGTCTTCTACCGATTGCAGGGAAGGATTGCTTTTGTGCAAGTGTGGTGCCAGATGAATGAACTGTATTAAATACTCATAATGCTCGGCAACCTGTTTAGAATTTTAGTGCAACTGTTGTGGGTGTTGGAGATTTTCAACCTGAAGCATGTGTTAGTTGGTTGGACTGGAAATTTGGCAGGGCAAGAAGGTGTTCATGATGAAGCGGTGGCGCTAGCCTCATAAGCTACACCCAGTGCTGGTATGCAGTTATGCTTGTGGTTTTTCTCTTCTAGTCTGATACATGGTGGCACTCTATGATTGTGTGTTATGTCAGCCATATGCTTTGCGGTGTGGTTGACTTCATGATACTTGTCAAATTTAGAACCCGTCTCTTTTAGGGTTATGCTTGTTTGCAATTGAAGTGGAAAACCCTAACAAAAGGGTGCTTTATTGATGATGGTGTTCGTTTGACCTAGTAGCGCCTGACAGTGGGTCAAGATAGAGATGGAAAGAAATTTATGACGTGAGAGGAGGATAGAGAGACAGAGAGAGCATACGTGGCCTGTGGGTTAGTTGAATTTGCACTCCCATCCTAGGACTTGATTCATGCTCAATTCTGTTAATAATTTCCCAGGGCTTTGGAATGTTCAAACATCTGCATTTTCCAAATCAAACTGTATCAGATGTGTTGCAGTCACTGTTTAATCAATTGACAATGCGAGTTGGGTTGTAAGGACAGGTGGATTTGATGGATTCTGCAGCCATGGCTGTGGAGCCTTCCAAAGAACTGTCAAGACTCATGGAAACTTTGGAATCAGCCAGAGCATCACGCAACCACCGAGACTTGATCACGATGATCAAGGCCACGTTTTCGTCTCTTGATGTACTGAGCATGTGCTTCCTCCCACCATTTGATTCTTCAAGTAAAAACGACATGGCTCTATCTACTGCCGACAAGGAAACAAAAGTAGTGGAGGCCCTAAGTCGTAAGTTCTGGAGTGCTGGACTTGTGTGTTTGATTCTTAAGTGGTTGATATCTTACCCTTTTTTGCATAGGAGCATTGAAAGCTAGGGTTTGTTATGTTAATTTTCACCCCTAGACAAGAATGGGTTGGATTGTTTTGAATTCTGTGATTGTGTCTCTGGGATATGGATTTGCAGTTCTTTCTCCTTTATTTTTGTCTTGCAAACAAAATCTAACAGGGACCAGTAACCAGTTTTAGTTTCCCTTGTCATCTTACCTATCATACTCTGGAGGACGCTGGTGGGTCGTTGCTAAGAAGAAGCTTAGGCAAAAAATAAGAGCTCTTTGGTGACCTTTAATGCACACAGTTTAAAGATAGGAAGATTGACAATCCTAGGATTGTGCTGGTATACTGGCAGGTGTGGATTTACATGCACTAGTGACATTTTACAACGGGGTGATCAAACTGGTAATTTCCATTGCTTTCCTTGGGTAAGCTCTTTGTTAGTGTGACACCCTAATTATCAGATGTGTGTCACACCTCCCATTTCCCTCCCCCCCTCTTGCTGTCTTCCTTTGTGCAACGTTTGGGTTGGACTTGTTCTTTGGTGAATGTGGTTCTCCTGTGTTGTTGTACTGTGTCCCATGGACCCTTTGGACTTCTGTAGGACATAATACATCTTGTCTGTCTTGTCTCTCTGTCTCACTCTGGATTGAGACAGGAAGATGCAGTAAGATATCTGATGTGGATTTGAGCCATCCAATTTGTACCACCCCCACATTGGAGACTGAACAGCAGAGGGAGAAGACTCTGGCTGAAGCCAACATAAATAAGAGCCATGTCCCCTAGCAAGCTAGGGTACTGCCCCAGGTTGGGGGTGGGCTCTAATATTGTTTTTCATTTTAACTTTCTTCACAGATTTTCCAGATGGAACAGCATTTCTTCTCTCGGTCGGTACGTCACTGCAAGATCCAGGAAAGACAGTCTTTTTAGTGATTCTTTGTCCCTAACAAAAACCCTTCCCATGAAGACCCCAGTGCTCATGTGCTTACCTGCGCTGTCTTTGTAGAACCTCTAGTGCTTTTTTCTTTTTGGTCAGTGGTTCTTCTGTGTCCCATGAGCCCCTGTGGCCTTAATCAAGCGGAATAAGTTCCTGGTTTGTTCCTGTTCTCTTGCTGTCTCCGAGTAGCCCTTCCATTGACATGGCTGGTCACCTATGCTGGCTGACTGTTCTCATTCTATATTCTTCAACATCACAGGTTTATAAGCTTCTTGTAACTACATTATGGCCACATGATACCTGAAGTTTATGGGTGATGATGGTTTGTAGGAGTGGGTGGATGTGAAGGATGCGGTTGTAAAGGCAATCGATGTGTTACTCGCACAGTTACTAGAGTCCTTGCAGCACAACAACTTGCCTTGCACCTTCTCTATTCTTGGTGTGATTGTTATCATGCTTGAGGTTGGTACCATGGACATCAATATTTGAATATTGCTTCATGCAAATTGGAGGGCTAGGGTTGGGTTAAAGAGGGAGAGAATAGTTTACTTCTCGATAAATGTTGGCTATGACAATCCCTTGGAAGCAGAGTCCTGGTTGGTCTGGAGAGAGAGAATGTACTCAGAAGACATTGTTTGCCGTAGCTGTGTGGCCATTGACTCCGCGCCCAGTTTGAGCGGAACACAAGGGGACAGAAACTACCTTTGTCAGGGGCTGGCGCAGGTAGTATGACTTACCTTGGAACAGACAATTGATCCGACTTTTCCAGATATCCTCTAGAAATCCCTTTACACAAGCATCAATCTGTGATTTGCCAATAACTAGGCTCCAAAAGGGCCTGGGCTTTTGGCTCACCCTCGAGATTTCAGAGTTGGTAAACAGAGGTACAGACACAAATCCCTTGATGGATTTGAAGAGGGCGTCTCTCTGGTGAGAGTACCCAGGACAATGAATCAGAAAATGATATTGTCTTCAGGTTGCCCATTGTGGTTGCCCACACAACGGGCATTTGCAATCCCCCTTTCCCCTCTGCATCTGGTTGCTGTTCAAAGGTAGGCTTCAGGAATCTCTTGGCTTCCACACTGCCACTTGAGATCACCTACTCCCTCCCCTCGGTCGTTGAAGCTAGACTTCTGTCCATAACAGTGACACAGCTTTTGGTGTGAGCATACAAGTTATGGACCACTCTCCCATCTTTCCCTTGTTTCCAGATGACTAAAGTCGGAGCCATAGACCATTTCTCCGCACTGTGTCATAAGCCTTTTTGACATCCAAGAATTCCTGGATAATCTGGCTTAGAGTGAAGATATGATCCACACAGCCCCTCTTTCTCCGAAAGCCAGCTTGGCCTTCATGGAAACAACCTCTAGACTCCAGTCAACCTCGAGACGAGTACTTCTAACTCTGCAGAATATCTTGCCAACTGCATTTGCCTCGATAGTTCCCCGGCTCGGCTAACGAGAAGTACAAGGGCCTCTATCATGGGGTTGCCATCTGCCAAGGATACTGTAGTGAGTTTCACAGGTTTTGACAATGTCAACTGTTGAAGTCACCACTGCACCCTTAGTAGTCCTCAGCGCTTGTACTTGCTGACAATTTTTCGGCTTGTACAGATGTTGAAGGGCCAACCAGAAATCTGTTGTCATTACCATCATGGTGATTTGAGTTATTTCACTGTATAACTTGTCCCAAAATAATTTCTTCTGAGACCTTACAAGTTGATTGATGTCTTTGCGGATCTGATAGTACCTAGCCCACATTCCTTTGTTGACTTTCAAATTCCAGCACTCTTTATAGAGGACTCGTCTCTCGGCTATCTAGAGTTTGATCACATTGATCCACCAATTAACAGCTCGAACGCAGACAATCAGTTCCTCCCAAAGATCTTGTCAGCCTCAGAGGAGACAAAACCATCCCAAGAACCCACCGCTCTTCCGACTTCATTTCTTGCATTGCCGGAGCGAGACTGAAGATCTTGGAGCGAATGGACAAAGTGAGGGAGAGCCTCCTGCAAGGCCTGGACACACTCAGCCCTGATCTCTTCATTTTGGAATTTTTCTATGTGTCACTTCCGAATTGAACGTTGCACAGATCCCGTGGTGTTGGGGAAACACCTTTTGACCAACCAGGAAGTGGTCAGAGGTACCAATATCAGTTTTGTCGATCAACACATTGGCACTCTGGGGAAACAAATCTCTTGTCCACTATGATATAATCCACAATGGATCGTCCCCAGTTTGGGCTTTCTCACGAGTCCACTTCACTAGGTCTCCTTTGACCTATTATTCAAGGTCAAAAGGTGAAGTTCTTCCGGACAGTTTATTAACCGTCTCCCATTAGAATTCAGGTCGTCCTCCCCAAAAGGCCCAATGGTATCATCCTGATGAAGACCTTTACCCACCCGGGCATTGAAGTCACCAAATAAGACCACCTGCCCTTTGGCGAGGCACAGTCCAGCTTTACGTCTTCGAAGGCTTTGTCTGCGTAAGCACTAAGGGTCCCCTCTGTGGGCATGTAAACACAACCCACAAATAGGTCCTTCCTAATGATGCCGCCCTTCAATTTCAGTTTCAGCCAGATACTGTGCTCATAATGCAAACCCTTGTTGACGTTTCTCAATTGTCACACAAGATTCCACAGACAAAGAAGCCAACACCTTTTTGACCACGCTTGGCAGAGGCTGTGCACACATATTACCAAACTACTTACATCCATTGACATCTCCAACCAGTTTGTCCAAAGTTTCCCATGTCCCTTGCCCTGCACAGATATGAATACCATTTACCTGAAGAACTTGTCCTACTTCAAATTGTTTCCTTTGGCTAGTCAACCCCGAGAAGTTGAAAGTGCCCAGCTGCAAGCCAGCTCCTTGCATATGGATTGTTTGCCGTCTAGGTAGCCTATGATTGCTCCTGGACGGCCAGCCGATCGGCAGAGGGGGGGTCGATTACCCCATGTGTAGATTTTGCTCGTCTTGTGTAAACTTCAAGGATTGGCAAACCATTCAGAGTACCATATCCTTTCAGTCACATGACGCTCAGACTCAGCACACATAGAGCCTTCAAAGTACCTCTGTTATCAAGTCTCGAGATGATGCCATTAGCCACATAATCCAAGCCTAAGCTGGAGCAGGTAGTTTTAAAGGACACATCGGCCATCCTGGGATTGATTTCCTCTAGAAAGAGCCCTTCACACAAGCATCAATCTTCTGTGTGTCAGCTGCCCAGCAATTAGACCCTGGGCGTTGGGCTCTGCCTCGTGATATTGAAAGTTGGTCAACAGAGGTGGATATTGTCTTCTGGATGCCCAAAAATCTCCTCTACCTTGTTCTGCCAGGACTTGGCCTGTTTAACAGGATGCCTCCAAGAAATAGAGTCGATCATTTTAGGGTATCTGGTATTAGGGATGCGGTTCACCTGACCCCACCATCTGATCTTGAACTCATCATTTCAAGAGCTCAAGGGTGGTATGCCAAACTTGCCCCGAACAGCCATAGTTGCTGTTCGGCTCTCTTTGAGCACGAAAAGCTGAATGGACAGAGAGGGCGAGAGATGTCAAGTCGCGTGCTTTTTAGAGCACGAGTGCTGCTTCTTGTTCTGCCCCACACATGCATTTTGTTTTCAAGCAAGGTCAGAGTCCCCAGAATATTTATTTTACCTTTTGAACAAGTGTCAGTTTTAGTATTTTGGTCACTTAACAGGTTATGAGAGTTTGAATATGTTTGGAACTTTCCTATCCGGGCGTCTGAATTACGTTTAAAGCCTATCTGCAAGTGTATGATTTGAGTTGCATTGTGTGTGCGAGTCCACAGAATAGGCTTTTCATGGACCCCGACTACTACCCCGTACTCACGAAGCTCTGGAAAGTAATGGTTGGGTTGCCCGCAAGTTCCAGAAGCAGCCTCCTTTCAGTTATGGAAAGGTATGCCTATCAAGCTCTTCAACTTGAACAAATTTGAATTTTAAGACCTCACTTGTCTACTCGTTGTAAGATATTGCAGTTCTGAGTGCAAACATGCACTTGTGACCAGGTACAATGAGGAGCAGCTAGAGCGGCTGGTAGGAGTGGTGCAGCAATTCATCACGATTGAGCTCTATGAGTCACGCCAAGTCAATCCTATTGTCATGCTGGGTGTCCAAGTATTGGGCTTCCTTTGTATCCAGCTAGAAAATCCACATATTCTACTAGTTTGATACAAGGAGGAACACTTTGAAGAGGTGCAGAAATCTATAATTTAAAAGACAGGAAATTTGTGTATTCAAGGTTTTGATTCAGTGAAATGTGTTTCAGCAGTGCAGCTAGGTTTGCTTGTTCTCAGAGCCGGCAGTGCCAATTTCTTAGAAAGTTTTCTCACAATTTTCTCATGATTGAGAAAGAAATTCTAAGAAAACGTTGCTGTTTTGCTCATAATTACGATGTCTGATCCTTGGTCCAGTGGTTGGTTGGAAGTCTGTCAAGATGGGAGTCCTTTACAGAAGTTTGCAGACTCAGTAAATGAAAGAATCCAGCATTTAAGCTACACCACATTCTACAATGATGCTGTCAACAATGAAGACTTTGACATCAAGGATGACTTTAAGAAATGGCGGCAAGCAGATTGGTATATTGCAGATCTCTGTCCCGGAGCAATGTTTGGGATTTGATCTGCTTAAGGTTTTCTTTTTGTCTTCTACTTGTCACATTGTGCCTGGGGCTCCTCCTGAACATCCTTTTTCCTTCTTTCTCTGAAATGACCGCATTGTTAGGTTATGATTATTGTCAACTTAGTTATGCACTGTTCCAGAAGTTGGAATGTGCACTCTTTGGCTATCAAGAAAGGATTATCTAGGTTCATCAGAGTCCAGAAAGTAGTGTTTGCAGTGCTCTCCCTACATTAGTATTCAAACACTAACACATACACAGAGTATCCGTCTTCCCTTGTGTCTTTATGCACCAGGTGCGGGTTTATGGGTGTGTATGCTTTCATGCTTCCAGACTCTTCATCACCACCTTCTCATTGCCCCTTCATTGGTTGCAGGAGTGATATATCACTGTGTAGGTACCCTTTTGTATATGACCCTTCAAGCAAAAGCAAGATATTGCACTTGGATGCCAAAGGTCAGATGAAACATGAGTTTGAGGACGCTGTGCTGCGGTCGATCTTTATTGGTGCCACCTGTCCCTACTTGATTTTGCGTGTCCAAAGAGATAATCTCGTTCAAGAGACCATTGTCCAGGTAATGATTTTTTCACTGATGTGAAAGTCTGTTACAGTTCCGGCTGTGCACTTATGTTGGGGTTCTTGAATCTGTTGGACGTAAGGGATAGAAATTTTGATGAGTACCAGGGATCAGTAAATGTTACAGGTGTAAAAGTGCAGTATATACAGGTTAGAGGGTCTGGTCTGGCTGCGTTGACTTAGTGTACTGGACTCTCATGCGTTAGTGGCACCCACTGCTCCTATTGTCTTTGTCCCTCCCATTGCCCCCCTCTGCCTCCTGCGGATTAAAGAAATTTCTTTCTCTCTTTCTCCTCCACCAGAAAACCTAGTCCTCTTGGTGCTGTAGATTAATCTCCCAATGTACTTTGGAATAGTTGCCTTGGCCACCATGAGCTGCACTTTCAACCTGGTGCATATCCTACTTTCTGTACTATCAAGTTGGAAGTGAATTTTCTTCTGGGAGTTGGGGATGAATAGAACCTAGATATTTTCCCTGGGTTGGGGGAGACATGGGACTGCTGGAGAATGCTTTTTGTTATGAGTGTTACCTGAGCACCTGCATGTGCTGCCCTTCTGTAACTGAGCAGCCATTTAGGGCTTCTCTTTGTTTCTTGACTTCTAGGGAGATTGCATTGAGCTGCTAACAATTGATACCTTTGGTTGTCAATACAGTTACTTGTAGGTGCCACTGTTCTGAACTCTAGCGTTTATTTGTGCAAAGCAGATTGGTTTTCTTAAGCACATCTCCCACCTATCTAAAGCCAATGAAAGAGTTAAAAGCTCTTGCCTTTCTTGCATTTCAGGTACAAGGCCAGTCGGATGACCTGAAGAAACCTTTGAAGGTACGTTGAGTATAACTGTTCTTTGTCATCAGTTTGGCTCTGATGTGTTTGGAAGCCCTCAAACTGCTAGCTCTCTGCTACAGTGCCACAGGCTATGGACTTGTTGTCGAAGTTCACAGAACGGTGGTCATGTAAACATTTCTCGGGGACTTGCAGGTTCAGTTTGTTGGAGAAGAAGGGGTTGATGAAGGAGGAGTACAGAAGGAGTTTTTCCAGCTTGTTGTACGTGAAGTGTTTGATCCCAAGGTACATTTTTGCTTCGCTTGTCCTTTATCCAGGTTTTAAGATTCTTGGTAGCAATCGAACACACGTCTATTACTAGTTGTAAACCAGAAACCAGATTGACTTGTACTGTTCAATTTTAGCCATAATTATTTGTTATTCAGTTCGAGTTGGTCATTTCAGTGGACTAAAGTCCTTGGAGTGTACATTCTATTTGCCAGGAATACTTCCTTGATTCCACTAATGTCTGAGACTTGTTGGAGACTATCCACATCACTCTGGATAGATGGGGAAAGATATGGAGAGAAATGGAGGAAGTGAGTTGGCATTCTGTAGACTGCCCTTGACTCCACAGAGGCTGTGAATGTGGACAGTATGGTATGTTTTCCTACAATGAGGAGACACGGTTATTTTGGTTCAATTCGTCACCATTGGACATGGACATGGAGTATGAGCTTGTGGGCATACTGCTTGGGCTGGCCATATACAATGGCCATATTCTGGAACTTCGCTTTCCAAATGTGATCTACAAGAAATTGCTTGGCAAGGCTGCTACCTTTGAGGACTTGGCTGGGGTATGTATGCAGTTCACATATGTATATGGTTGACTGATTTACCCAATACCACCGAATTGCCAATTGCTACGAAACTCCATGGCAAAACGTTTTTGGTGGGCATACGCTTCGTTGTCGGGGAAAGCTAAGAATTTCTCATTCTGTGAATTGATGATAGAACAGTTAATATTGTATGGTTGTTTAAATTTGTGGGATGGCAATCCAGGTGAGCCCACAGCTAGCGAAGGGGTTGGAGCAACTGCTGAGCTTCAAAGGGGATGTGGAGGTAGGTTTTTATCTTTGCACTTTTTTGACCCATGAAACACATAACAACCTTGTATCTTTGGTACAGACCTGCTCGTTTACTAACTGAAAAGTTCTGTTGTCGGGGCATGTCACAGGGAGTCTTCCTACGTAGCTTTCAAGTCTCAGTGCAAGACATATTTGGGCAAATTCTGACGGTAGATCTCAAAGAAGATGGGGCCAATGTCGCTGTCAATGCCGAGAATCGGCAAGAATATGTTGACCTTTGTGTGAAGGTACATTGTTGGAGTTCCCATTTGACATCTTTGAGGATATACTACAAACAAGAAAGAGAGGAACATTAGCTGAGCACCAACTAGGGGTTTTCGAAAGATAGGAAGAGACATCTTTGTGAAAAAATTGGAGGATCATCATTTCTCATGCAATCTTACACCTTGACAAGGCTATGAAATCCTGGGGTACATGGATGGTGGATGGACATCCACAAGCAAAGGTGGTGAGCCTGAACCTGAAAAAGGAGACAGTGTGGAGGCAAAGTCAACAGGACAGGAAGTGGCAGGGCAAAGAAGCCCTGGAAGTTCAGAAGAAACAATGGGTAGGGGAATCAAAGCTGGAAACAGGTGCCAGAGCAAGGAACATTGAGCCTGGGTTGATGAAAATTTAACAGCCAAGGGCTGTCTCTCCCTCTCATCTGTCCTTTCATGGGCTAAGACAAACCTGGAAGCCTAGACGAGTCTTTACACTTATACAGTCGTGTCACTATTTTTGGAAGGTGACCTTGATACCTGTCAATGAGTCATAAAATTCAGACACTGATTTTCTGTTCATTGCTCATTTTACAGTACTACATGCAAATTTCCATAGCAAGAGCATTTGAAGCATTCAAACGGGGCTTTCACAAACTCTGTAAGGGGCCAGTTCTTGAGGTGAGTCATTCTCTTCTCTTGCAAGCTCTTGAATCTGTTGGATTCACCAGAAGTTTCTTCCTGATGTGGTGTCATTGAGGTGCAACCAAAATAGAAGACCAGCAGGAATCAGTTTCTGGCTATTTGTGTGAATTCATGCTTAAATGGCTTACTTCCAAGTGACTGGGCTAGTCATGGAAGAGGTATGGGAAAGTCACTGTTAGTCCCTCAAGATTTAAGGTGGTTTACTTTGTTTTATTTTTGGGAAGGAGAGGGAAATCAGAGAGAAGTGATAACACTAGACAACTTTTCAAATGGCCTTTAAACTTAGGTGCAAGTTGTCGGCGTCCTTGGCTCCCAGCCTTTGTTGGCTCCAGTATAAATGCTGCGTGATCCAGAGTCAGCTCTGGGACTGGTGGATGTCAACAGCAGGCAATTGTGGGCATGTTCTCTAAGCTTTCATGCCATTGGAGTTTGATTGGGTGGTTGGTACATCTGAGTAGATCTCACATCTGTGGTTAGTGCCATGCAGTGATATGAACAGATGTAAAAACAATGTAAACTTATCGAAGGCCTGTGGAGGCTTTGCTGGAAACCCCTCACTTTCTGCTTTCGAGTACTGAATGATGTAGGTTTAACCACAACATTCAGTTTTTCAGCACAATCTTGTTGAAAAGCTCCATGGGTATGTCCATTTGTACTGCAGCTTTTTCAACCATTGGAGCTTGAGCAGCTCATCTGTGGTAGCCCTCTCCTGGATTTTGATGCTTTGTAAGTTTGCTCCATTACCGTAAACTTTTGCACCAACATGGTGATCTGGGTGATAGGATGGATTTGCTGCAACATTGTCACGAGCTGTTCGTTTATATTGACCCTAGCTATCTTTGAGCTGAAAGTAATACCTCTTGTATCAAGTAGCATACAGTCATTTGCTTGCCCTGAATTGGATTTACACTAAATGGGAAAGTTGAGTGTTTCATGGAATACAGGGAGAATAGCACACTGTACGAGGATGGATACAAGAAGGACTCCCATGTCATCCAAAACTTCTGGGAGGTCTGAACCTCTCTCTTCTGCCGCTTGAGAAGGAGCTGTAAGACTAGCAGTTGCAACAATACACTGTCTTCTGTGACTATTTACACTTGTGTGTCTAGCATGCTGCTGAAGTCCGCTTGAGATATTGTTTCATCTATAGTTGGTGAGGGGCGAATTCTATACTCTGCAGGTGGTACATTCACTCGAACAGGAGAACAAGAAGAAGCTGTTGTTTTTTGTCACGGGCAGCGACCGTGCTCCTATTAAGGGCCTTGCAAATCTTCACTTTGTGATTTCAAGAAATGGTGAGAAAGTCTTACATACCATCCAGTCACAGTAGGAACCAACCCTGGATTGTGGTTATTCATTCAAAGTGCTGGATCCTGGAAGTGGATTAAGCAGATGGGGACTGGTTCCAGAGGCAATAGGTCAAGTAGCTGTCAGTATGGTGTCACCCTTTTATCCCTCCTCCCCACCTTGTTCTGGGGGATTGAAGTAATTTTGCCTTCCATTTGCTTTGTGTTGTGCCTTGGTTGGACCTACCAGGGAGTGACTCAGAGAGGCTACCAACAGCGCATACGTGCTTCAACCATTTGCTGCTCCCTGAGTACAGCAGCAAAGAGAAGGTGATTGATTCTCATTTTGACTATTTTTGCAATTGCTCTGTTCATGTACAGATCGCATGAGAGAGATTAGGTGCAGAGAGACTCTGTCAGGCTGTGAAAGGCATCCCTTCAGGCAATTTGGGTGAGAAGAAGTGTATCTTGTCTGTTTTATAAGTTATGACTGGAAGTGAGTATGTCGGCTTGATGCTCCCGCAGTTCGCAAGCATGGCTGTGCTCGGGCAATTACTATCTCTCACCCTGAAGGTGAGGCTGAATGTCTGTGTCTGATGCAGTTAAGAGAGCGGCTCATGACAGCAATCAATAATGCAGAAGGGTTTGGGCTTATGTAGCTGCCTGCTGCTGGCTAGCAATGCCTCCGTTGCCTTCCATTTGGCTTGACCAATAGTCTTAGGGGTAGCTGGGCTTCTTGCCAGGATTGGCAAAAGCACCATGTAGTCTTTGTACAAAAGGGTGATCTAGGTTGTAGTCACCCCTCGTCACAGGACATACCTAGCACTGGAATTCCATCCGTAAATTTATCCATCTCTTGTGGGCACGCCGCAAAGTATCTCACAGGGAAAGCATCTCCCACTTGTTGGGATCACAATGCTCACCACAAGACCGTTGAGACAAACACTAAGAATGTCAAATAATGATGAATGTAGACACGACCCTCTAGTTGATTCAATTGGTCTGGCATCAAGGTGTGATTCATTATGGCAGGTTGGGCTAAAGATGGGGTATGTTAGCTGTCTATTGTGGAAATGTTTCTATCCATCTCTTCTTCAATGGGTAAGTTGTTTTTCTCCTTTTTCTAAAGGGAAACTGCTGGGAGCAACAAGAATCAGGCCCCTTATTGAGAGGAGAAAATAACCTCTTTAGCCAAGGGAAGGGGAGAACATACCACACCCAACAATGTAGCAGGATTTCACCCCCGTCTCATCTGCGTGGCACTCAGTGCACGATCCAACTGAGCTACCCACTTGTGAGGGAAAACTGTTTCATTTCTTGCTGTATGATTCAAATCGAAGCAAAGCCAGTGATCCTGCAAATTCATAGGTATATAATGAGAACAACAATCTCCAGTAATCACAATTGCGATTGAGGTGCCAGTTCAAACCAATCCATTGCAAAGAAATTGTTGAAATATTTGCCAACCTTCACACCTGATCTAAGAAATGGACTACTTACTGCTTGAGCTCTCTCAAGTGGCCAAAAAGCACATGCACCTCATTCCACAGTGCCCACACAGTCTCACAGCCATAGCAAAAGCCCATTGAAAACAGCATGAATCCACATGACCTTGACACTATTGTGAGTTTACTTTTACTAGACATCAGAGTGTCTTTGGGTGCAAATTCACAAGAGGCTGCTCTCAGTCCACCAATGCCCAATCTGCTAGAGGATCCCGGTCCAGGTGGCGGTGAATGAGTGGAGGAAAGGTGATATGGTACACAAATATCCAACCCACCCCACGGATCTTGCATGCTCTGCAGCATCCCCTTGAGCTTGAGCTGCGAGACCGCAGCTTGTAGGAGCTGCAGCGATGGCGGCATCTCCGCACGCCGCAGTTGTGGGCTCGACCCTTTCGTCTCTCTCCTCTCAGTCCTCCGAACAAGCTTGCAGATTTTCGGATGCAGCCCAACTTGCTCTGAAGGCGGATGGCGCGAGCAGACATGTCCGGGGATCGTCTTCGAGGCAGGCTCTCAGGGCGTTCGATGGATTGCGTGCCTCTCCCCTCTCTGCGGGCTCTGCCTGGGGGATTAAGGGTCTCCAGAGTGTGGACCACGGTGAGGGAGCAGCACGGGGGAGGCGGACGACGCTGACGGTCTATGCGGGGAAGTCGAGCACGAAACTGGAGGGGCGCAAGCTTCGAGTGGCTGTTGTGGGTGGAGGTCCCGCTGGGGGTTGTGCCGCGGAAACTCTTGCCAAGGGTGGGATTGAGACATTCCTGATAGAGAGGAAGCTCGACAATGCCAAGCCTTGTGGTGGAGCTATACCTCTATGCATGGTTGGCGAGTTTGATCTTCCTCCGGAAATCATTGACCGCAAGGTTACCAAGATGAAAATGATTTCGCCCTCGAATGTGGCCGTGGACGTGGGGAGAACATTGAATGACGATGAGTACATTGGGATGGTGAGACGGGAGGTGCTCGATTCTTTTCTTCGGGAGCGGGCTGCTGAAAGCGGGGCCGAGGTTATTAACGGGTTGTTCTTGAGGATGGAGATTCCGAAGGATGATGATAGCCCCTACATTTTGCACTACACTAAGTTCGATGGGACATCTAAGGTGGGAACCCCCTCCGTTCTGGAAGTTGACGCCATCATTGGAGCAGATGGTGCTAACAGCAGAGTGGCCAAAGACATTGATGCTGGAGAGTATAACTATGCCATTGCATTCCAAGAGAGAATCAAAATTCCCGAAGATAAGATGGAGTACTACGAGAATTTGGCCGAGATGTATGTTGGAGATGATGTTTCCCCCGACTTCTATGGCTGGGTTTTCCCCAAGTGCGACCACGTTGCTGTGGGAACCGGCACTGTGATCAACAAGCCTGCAATTAAGAAATATCAGACTGCCACTCGCAATCGGGCCAAAGATAAGATTGCCGGTGGAAAGATCATCAGAGTGGAGGCTCATCCCATCCCTGAGCACCCCAGGCCTCGTCGGGCCAGCAACCGAGTAGCCTTGGTTGGGGATGCCGCTGGGTATGTTACCAAATGCTCAGGGGAGGGCATTTACTTCGCAGCAAAGTCTGGGCGCATGTGTGCAGAGGCCATTGTTGAGGGCTCGGCTAATGGAACCAGGATGGTGAATGAGGCGGACTTGAGAGTGTATCTCGACAAGTGGGATAAAAAGTACTGGGCCACCTACAAGGTACTCGACATCCTTCAGAAGGTCTTTTACAGATCCAACCCTGCTCGGGAGGCATTTGTTGAGATGTGCGCTGATGACTATGTTCAGAAGATGACTTTTGACAGCTATTTATACAAGGTTGTGGTGCCTGGCAACCCACTGGATGATATCAAACTGGCGTTCAACACCATTGGTAGTTTAATCAGAGCCAATGCCCTTAAGAGGGAATCACAGAAGCTTAGAGTGTAGTTGTCTTAAAGACGATCTTTGTACGAGGAGACAGGAAGGAGTCACAGAAAGCTTAGAATGCAAATGGCGGAAGAAGTTCTTTGGAATTGGATACACTGCGTATCATGTCCAGAGGATGTTTTATGATTGTAAATTGTTGGTTCCTTTTGAATTATTTCAGCTGACATTCAACATGCGGGTTATAGATGATTGACTAGATTTCATCTTGTTGCTATGACATTTTATTGCAAATTCAAGTTTCTCGCTCAGGCATCACGTGACATGTGCCTCACATCCTCTCAAGGGTTCCTCTGCTCGGCCTGTGCACTTTATCTGACTGTTTCTTTGACATTCCTGTCCTGCTAGTGGGTTCAGTGATAGTTAGTGATTTCAGTGATTTCATTTTCAAGCGGTGGCATCTTGGTGAACGGAAGGATGAAGAGTTCTGAAGGTCACCTGGGTATGTCACGTTGCATGCGTATTCTATCAATGTCTCGGCATCTCATGGCCAGAACACGCAGAATGTATTCAGATGAGTACTGTGGATCATGACTCACATGTAGTGCCAAACAGGAGCCACATTTGATTGGAGCTGATGATTGTCAGGGCCGGAGCAGCCATCACCTTTGTTGCTATTAAGGTTTTGTGCAAGAACCCGCAGCAAGTTGGTAGGAAGAGCTGTACATATTTGCACTGCATCGGCTTGGGAGGGCCCGCACAAGCATTCATGATTCATCAGGTGGACATGCATTTAGCACTCGGCCACCAAATGTAAAACATTGATTATCTTAACTTGAAGTGAGAGGCTCTTTGCCAACGGCTGCTACACCCCATCCGGCATCCGAGTCCATTCCAATGTCATCGTCTTGTGCTCGGAGAATTCTCGTCAAAGCGCCACGATCGAACATGACAATGTGTGCCCGTCTACACTTTTTTGCTTAGGGTTGGAGGATGTCTAAGCTACCTGAAAGTCTGTGGTTTGGTCCAAGCCTCCAGGGGCGAGTTCCGGCGATGAGCTAAACAGCCTTCCCCTCGTCCCACTCGTTCTGAAATCGTCTTCTCGCTGTCATCCGTATCAGAAGAGCACGTGCCGGATGGGGATCATGAACGTGGAGGAGGAGATAGGCCGTCTCAAGGAAGAAATCACTCGCCTGGGTTGCCAGCAGCCTGATGGCTCCATTTCTGTATGCTCTCTTAACTTCTCATTCAGCGTTCTCCAACCTCGCATTCATTGTGCTCGATGAAGCTCAACAGGTTTGATGATCTGATCCAGAGACCTAGCACAAGCGTTAGACTTTGATGGTAATGATCAGTTCTCAAGCTGTCCATGCCAACCACGGCTGCAGACTAGATCGGTTATTTGACAGATTGTCAACGTCCCGTGTTAAGATAGCCCTGGCAGCAGCCAATGCTACTTGCAGCCGAAGTGCATTTTGTCATTCTCATGTGCTAGAGCAAGCTATGGATACTCTACTGTGCTTTACATTAGCCCATGCATGTGGCATCGATACGGAATCAATCTGATTGAGGGTAGCGCACTTTAAAGCAAGAAAGAAATTGAGTCAGGTCTAAATTTGTAAATGCCTCTGCAGGCGTTATTTGGTATGGCAGAGTTGTAAGAGGTTTTGCTTGTATGAGGGCAGGAGGAAGTAACCTCATTCTGATGGTAGCACCAGTGGCCATATCCTTGTTTGCAAGACAGAAGTTGTAAAGGGTTGCTTTCTGTCATTGCATGATGTTCGTGTACATGTGACTCCACACAGGTGAAGTTTGGAACACTATTCAACGATGACAGGTGTGCGAACCTCTTTGAGGCATTGGTGGGAACCCTCCGAGCTGCCAAGAAGAGGAAGATTGTCAAATTTGATGGAGAGATGCTCTTCCAAGGTGTTCATGACAATGTTGATGTCTTCCTCTTGAAGACTTGATACATGTAGGAGGCTGGACATGTTAAGTCCACCCCCCTCCATGGTTCTTTTGGGCACAAGGGTACTTATTCTTTGGATATGTCGATTGAATATCTCCTTCATTTACAATGTGTTGGAAATGCAGCCTTGACTTCTTGCTGATACCAAGTGAGCTCCGAGATGAGATGCCACGCATGTTTCAGCTTCCTATCGCTCGATACTGCTCTTCAAACAGCAGGAATCAATGCCTGGTCACTGCTTAATTTGCTTGCCTGACACCCTGAACAGACAAATGTGAAGACAAATGTGAATGTTTCATCTCCTTTCACTGACTCCACCAGATCTACTTACATTTGTTGTCTTGCAATATCCACACTTCAATGGAGTTTGTCAGTGATGAAGGGTCTTCAAATGCCAAGGTAGGTTGCAGCTGCTCTCATGCGGCAGGCCCATAGATTGCTCACTGCCCTTCCAAAACATGGCATTGAAATCATTTATCAAGATAACCACTTCACTGCTCTGGTGTCCTTGATCTATGTCATCACCTTGGGCTCACTGGCTTTTCCATGAATGTATGCGTGTATCCAGAAGAGGCATGCTGGAGACTTGTTTGAAATATCGGCCGTTTGTCCTTTCTTGTGGTTTCCAGCATCGTTTACTCATGAAACTGGTAGCTAGCGAAACCAGGGCTGGCAATAACAAGGCACCGTTGATGTCAACATACCACAACGCTGCCTGCAATAACGAGGCAAGGTTGCCATCATGACTGTAGCAATTGGACTCCTCCGCAGACTGATTTCGGGCCTCACAGTGCAGCACAGTAAGTTAGAGATGTTCGTCAGTCCCTCGGCACTATCACAACCACCAACGTGGCACTTGCACTGAATCGCAGGCCTGCTCGAGGTCACCCAGAAGTGATAACAAGTTCATTTCAAGGCTTTCTTCCAACATCGACAATGCCAGGTAGAGGGCACTTACGGACGCCATGGCGGATGCAAGCTCAGTGCTCCGCCAAAACTAGGGTTTTAGCCTCCACTGTTGTGGATGGAAACATCCATCTAGGGTTCGTGCTTGGATCAATGCACAGGATCATGGGCCGCCGCAATGTGTGTTGAAGGGTATAACTCGGACCCCCGCATCCCAGTTTCACTACTCTTGAGGTGCTGAGTTGAACAGAGCGAGCTACTTACAATACTGCATGACTGTCTAGTTGGACTCACCACCATGGATGGGTAAGCCTTGGACTTCCTTCCTGTTTTATGTCAGTCCAGTCTTGAGTTTGCAACTATCCGCAAGTGAAATACTGCCACTGCATTCTAGTTGTCGACTGACACCACACTCACATTGATTGATGAGGTACAGCTTCCGATGTACTACTAAGCTTTTTTGCTTTGTTTGCCTGCATTAAGATTGAGAGCTTTTGAGTTGCCACTACACCCTCTATATCCACCGACACCACACCATGATGATTAGGTGACATTTCCGATGCATCATGAAGCTTTGTTGCTTTCAATGCTTGGATTTAGTTTTAGAACTACTGAATTGTGATCGATTCCAGTCCTGAGTTTGCAACTATCCACAAGCCCTGTGGAAGATGAGGCTGGTGGCTGAACAAACTCGCAGAACAAGATCCGTGGTTTTTATCAGCTTTCTTTTCTTGACCATGAGATGCTGAGTTAAATACAGCCACTACATTCGTCTGTTGAGAAGCACCTTTGTTTAATTAGTTGTTGCTAGCTTCTACTCACCGTTGTGGATCCCCTACTGAATTTAAAAACTTGCTAGATGACTAACTTCAGGTTTCAGGTTGCCACCATTTTGGAAAAATCGAGCTAGTGGCAAAACCGAGCATAGTTTCTTTTGTCAACTGTGAGCTGCCTGCCACAATAGGTTCGTAGCAGGCACCATAGGAGGTTGGTTAGGGGAAACCTGTAATCATGTGTAGTCAAGTTCAAGTCCTCAGTTTGCAACTATCTGCAACACTGTGGAAGAAGATTGAACAAACTAACGGAGCAAGATTATCAGTTTTCTTTTCTTGAGTAGGATGTTGGGTTAAATGCGCTCACGTTATATTTGGTCATTACCACCACCCAATGATTCTGACTTCCAGATTTTGTCAATAAAGCTCTACACAAACATTGAGTATTCACCCCAGAACCAAGGAGCACCAGAGCTTTTGGCATTGTCTGGAGGATACTGGGACACCAGATTGTCGGGCTGATTGTGGATATCTCGGGGAGTCCTGTTGTGGTGTCGTCACCAGCAGCATGGACAGAAGCACTTGTTTTTTTATCTTAGATTTTGCCATTCAGTCTATGGCTACTATATGTAGCACAATGGAGATGATGTGCCTGTGGAGATAATTGACAAGGAGGAATCAAGCGTTTATGTGCTTGAGATCATGTCTGGACACCTGTTTTGCAAAATCTGACCTGACCACCTACTAGGCTAGACTTGTCCTATGCTAGGCCGCCTACTATGCTAGGCTTGTACCATTTCAATAGCCAAGCATGGGAGTGGCTACACAAAGCATTTGACTGAAGGTCTAAGGTTAGTGCTCTAACACTAGATCTTCAAGCACATGCATTGGATAAGGCTCCATAGGTAAGAGCAGCAGTAATGTCCTGCAAACTGTCGAGTGGCAACCCCGGATTTTGTAGTACAACGATTGCAAAAAGAAGATGAGAAGAACACTTTCTTGAACAAGTTTAAGCTTCGGTGCCCGGTCATCAGTATGCTGAGCCCTTATTGGGGGCTAGACCACAAGTCAATAAGAAACAGTATAATTAGCTTGATTTCTAGTTGTAGGCATTGTGGGCAAGGCTGATTTTTGCACCTGTCACAAGGCATTTGACAGGCAAAAAAACGCAAAAAACAAATCTGCCTGTCAACAGAAAGGCATTGAGAAAAAAATGCCTGTCACAGTGAAAGTCAAAAAATAAAAAGCCAGTCAAAAGAAAGGCATTGAGAAAAAAATGCCTGTCACAGTGAAAGTCAAAAAAAAAAAGCCTGTCAAAAGAAAGGCAGAAATTTTTGATAATTATTACTAAGCCCACCTCGGAGAGGTTCACAAAGCCTGAAAGGTACACTGCCACTGATTACTCATAGTTATAAGCAATTTTGTTAGTAAGTCCACCTAGGGGAGCCTCACCAAGGCCAGTTGCCCTTTGTGTTTTAAGCCTTAAACCTCTAGGCTCTCCCTCTTTGCTTCCTCTACGTGCTCTAGCCTCCATTCTTAGGTTTATTTTTTTATTTTATTTTATTTTTGACAAGGGTATTGAGTAGACGGATATTTGGCTCAGATCCATTTTGGATAATGTGGGCATGCACTTGCTTTCCCGTTACTTCCCGTTTCTAGGTCTTTACTCTTGATACACCCTTGTTAAATGCACAATTAAGTACTGGAGTTTGGCGGCCGAAATGAATTGCTGGGTCAAAACGTGCACGTGTCTGTTTGACTTGTTCTCCCTTACACAGTGTACCCACAGCCACAACAATGCCAGAAATTTCTTAGAGTCCCTTTCCTGATCCTGTTTCTCAAGCATTTGTTGTGGAGGAGGCGCCATATTCAAACAACTGCACCTAATTCGGCACGGCCATCTTGCATGACTCAAAATCTTTACCTACAAACTTACAATCAACTGGCATATCGTATTTCTTAGCTCATTGATAAGCCAAGAAAATCTCTCTCAAAGAAGAGAGGCTTGGGGCTATGAAGAGGTTAAAAATGCTAAAGTCTTATAGTTAGAGAATAATTGGGACGAATGCTACATGTTTGGGTTAGAACCCATGAAAATAGTAAAGACTATACCATATGTATTCACGGACTGGAGCTTCACTAATTGTAGTTGTAAGAAGTTCACACTTCTTTTCATTTTTCGTATTTATATGACAAAATTGTGTGAAAGGTCAAAAATCTGTCAACATGTCATATGAAAGGCATTTTCTCAAAGTTGTCTGTCACAGTGAAAGTCAAAAAAAAAATTGACATGTCACAAAAAAGGTAGGGCTAACTGTCAAAAAACAGTCATGATTGTGGGAATATATGGAAAGAGGGGAAGTAGTTGACATCATCAAAGCTGGAATTTTATCAGATGTCATTCACACGTATGCCCCATTTAACTCCAGCTCCTGATTTTGCATAATCATTGAGTTTGCCTTGCAACTTGGGCCCACATGCAGGGCACTCGGGTGGTTGGGCATGCTAGTGAGCTCGACTGGGACTAGGGTCTCGCACTCAACTAGCATTCATCATTTTGGAGCAAAGAAGCGCTTCCTTTGTATCTCTAGGACTTGGGCATATTTTTATCACCGTTGTTGCATTATTTTCATCTCTGCTGAACTTGAATCATGAATTTGGTGAGTTTTCTAGATGTAGCCACTGACTACATTTGGTTAGAGAGGAATGGCTGGGGTTTAGCCAAAAATTTCTGTTCAGGCTATTTCTGTTTATAGGGGGCATTGGGCATGGCTACTTTGCTTTTAGCATAGATGGCTATTGGATGGCAAAAGAAGTATAGCCAGCATAATTGTTCACAGATTCACCTACCTGGTCTACAAAGGATGAAATCTGCATATTGTGAGATGAAATTTTGTGCACACATGCTTGACTCAATTACTTGCCTCACACACCGACCTTACCTTGACTACACGAGATTGCCAAGTGACCTTGTTGAAGCATGGATTGAATGCACACCGTGTTGGGCAGTTATTTGGATATTTTCATAACCCACGGTTTTTTTTTTTCTCTTTTTGGAAATACCTCAAGGCCCCTTAATTATAGTGAGAGGAGAAAATAACCAGAGTTGACCGGAAGATAATCAATATATGAAGCGAGAGACGTTTGTTTTGTTTGTTTTGTTTGTTTTGTCACGTTGAGATGTCCCGAACCGCAAGGCCCTAGCCCTGGTGCTTGATACCGTTGGAAAGCCCTCGAGGAGGGGTGCACGGGCTTGGTCTCACGATTTTTGGACATGCGGTGTGGGAGATGTCAAATTCCAAGTACTTTTGGTCGCTGGAAATTCACAAAAAATAGCAAAAATGGCAAAGTGGGCATTCCTGGATAGTGGTTGGAGCCTCAACTGGAGAGATTTAAAGGGAAAGGTCTCCGGTTCAAATATGGTCGTAGGCTCTGTTGGAAAAAACTGATTAGACTTGAATGACTTAGATGACATTGGATACTTGGGCCAACGGCACGGGCTATCTTAGGATCTATTGATCTTAGATTTCAATTCTTCACATATGGGGCAAACGACATAGGCTACATTAGAGGTCGCACTTGAGCCTCGACATAGGAGATCTTACACTTGGGCTTTGATGACATTGGACACTTGGGCCAACAGCACAAGCTATCCTAGAGATCGCATTTGGGCCTCGACATAGGAGACGCACTTGGACTTAGATGACACTGGACACTTGGGCCAACGGCACAGGCTACCATAGTAGAAATAATGTAAGAACTGAATGCACACATGCAACCTCCGACAGGTAGGTATGCCGGTTTATGGCATGTCAAATCTTCCCCACCCTCTCTTGAGAATGACATGGAACCGAAGGAAACTCAAGTCGGGGTTACACGACGATGTGTGTAACTCCACGCGAGGTGAAACAGAATAGAGTGTAACTCCAATCGGTGTAACCCACACTTGATCTCGAAATTTGACTAAGTCCAAATGTGGCTAGGTATAAAATGGACTAACTAAAGTTGCATGAGAGGCCGGGGTTACATAGGGTTGCACAGATTTGGACTGGTACCCGGGTTACACTACAAGAGCCTCCCCATCAAGAATCGAACTCGGAACCCCGACGCCTTGAAACACTATCACCTTATCATCACGCTACCCACCACAGCATGAAACCAACTTGGACTCTTAAGTATTATTGCTTCACGTTGCTCCGCAATACTAGCAACGAATTCTTAGAACTACGTTCAATTGGTACAAAAAGGGGTGGGTCATCCCATGGTCTTATATCTTTGTATGTCACATCTATGTATTTCATTGTTTGATGCAGCTACCTCTATCTATGCCCAAGAAGTGAGGGGGAGTGGAACCCCTTTTCTGTATTTCTGTATTTTTCTGTATTTTTTTTCTATATTTCATTTCAAGATTCATTTGACCGGTCTAATGATGTGGCTCATTTTGATACAATAAGCAGATTTGGATTTGGATTATGAATGTTGTTTATATGATATCTTTTTCATCTTTATGCAATTGGTGTAAATTTCAAATAGTTTGGACTTTGATTTAATGCCACGGTTTCATGAAAAATCTTGGTGGTCTTTTATTTAATGCATATTTGTTCCGGAGTTGATCGTTTATTTTGTCTGCCTCTCCGCATTAACATTTTGTTTTTCCATATTATTTGAAGTTACACACATGTCCAAGTTTTTATTGTTTACGGTGGACATTAGCATTTTGATATAATAGATAATGACCGTATATCCAAAGATACATTTTTTGCGCTTCACCTCTTCCGCCATCATTTGCTCATATGTCTCCCAGTCCTCCATCCCACGCCCCTACTGTGCATATCCTGCCAGCATGGCGTTCCATAACACCAAATCTTGTTCAGCCATATTGTTGAACACTTCCTCCGCATCCTCAATGCTCCTACATTAAACATACATGTCCACGAGGGTATTGTCCAGAATCACATCTGGTACAATTCCAGCTTTGCCGATGCAACCATGCACCTCTTTGCCCTTTTCCAGGGCTGTCAGGTTTGCACACGCACACAAATGTGATGTGGTCGCGCTTCACCGATTCCCCCATCATTTGCTCATAGGTCTCCAAGTCCTCCATCCCACGCCCCTGCTGTGCATATCCTGCCAGCATGGCATTCCATAACACCAAATCTCGTTCAGCCATATTGTTGAATACTTCCTCCGCATCCTCAATGCTCCCACATTTGGCATACGTGTCCACGAGGATATTGTCCAGAATCACATCTGGTACAATTCCAGCTTTGTCGATACAACCATGTACCTCTTTGCCCTTTTCTAGGGCTGCCAGGCTTGCACACGCACACAAACATGATGTGGTCGCGCTTCACCCCTTCCCCCATCATTTGCTCATAGGTCTCCAAGTCCTCCATCCCACACCCTGCTGTGCATATCCTGCCAGCATGGCATTCCATGACAACAAATCTCGTTCAGCCATATTGTTGAACACTCCCTCTGCATCCTTAATGCACCCACATTTGGCATACATGTCCATCAGGGCAGTGTTCAGGATGACATATGGTACAAATCCAGCTTTGACGATGTCACCATGGACCTCGTTCCCCTTTTCCAGAGCTGCCAGGCTTTCACACGCATCGCAAATGCACACAAATGTGATGTGGTCGGGCTTCACCCCTTCCCCCATCATTTGATCATAGGTCTCCAAAGCCTTCATACCACGTCCTTGTTATGCATACCCTGCAAGCATCGTCTTCCATGATACCACATCTCGTTCAGCCATAATGTTGAAAACTCCCTTCGCATCCTTAATGCACCCACATTTGGCATACATGTCCACTAGGGCAGTGTTCGGAATGACATCTGGTACAATTCCAGCATTTGACGATGTCACCATGGACCTCTTTCCCCTTTTCCAAAGCTCACAGGTTTGACATGTTGACAAGGGTGTTGAGGAGAAAAACACTTGGCGTGAATCCACTTTGGATAATGTGAGTGTGCACCTGCTTTCCAGCTTCCAGACCTTTCATCTTGATGTACTTAAGCAAGAGACAGACAAACGTATCTGAATCTGCTGAAATGCCTCCTCCATTTGGCATGCCTGTCCACGAGGGTATTGTTCAGAATGACATCTGGTACAATTCCAACTTTCGCGATGCAACCATGCACCTCTTTGCCTTTTTCCAGGGCTGCCAGGCTTGCAAATGCGCACAAATGTGATGTGGTTGGGCTTTACTCTTTCTTCCTGGAGGCTCTTATTGCCACAGATCCCTCCTGCATTAGAACTCTCCGATGTTCGGTTATTGTAAACTTCCATCATTTGATCATAGGTCTCCAAAGCCACCATCCCACGTCCCTGCTGTGCATTGCGTGCCACGACACAATATCTTGTTCAACCATAGTGTTGAAAACTCCCTTCGCATCCTTGGCGTGAACCCACTTTGGATAATATGAGTGTGCACCTGTTTTCCAGTTTCCAGACCTTTCATCTTGATGCACTTAAGCAAGAGACAGACAACCGTAGTGAAGGCCCTCATCCACTAGGCCCACATGAATACACACAGAGAGAAGATATATAAAAGTGATACTGTTTGGCTGCATGCCCTACTGTTGCATGCGTTCAAAGAGATGCAGGGCCTCAATACCATGACCATGCTAGGCACATTCAGCACTGATTACACTCCATGACACCACATTCCATTCAGCCGTATTATCAAATACTTGATGTGCATCGTTCATGCTCCTACATTTGGCATACATGTCAATAAGGGTATTCTCCAAAATGATATCAAATGCAATTTCAGCTTTAAGGATATCAGCATAAACCCTCTTTGCCCCTTTCTAGGGCTCCTACACTGGCACAACCATTGAAGACGCAAGTGAATGTGACCCTGTTTGGTGTCACGCCTTCGTGTCGCAATTGCTCATAGATTTTGAGAGCCTCCTCAACATGTCCATGCTTGACACAACCTGCCATCATCTTCGTCCATGTATGAATGTCTCGTTCAGACAGTTGATGTTGAGCGCCAAGGTGTACATCAACAGTAGAATCATAAGCAGAATATGTTTGACAAAGTATAAAGGTCGCCAGCTCCGCTTTCACCCAAGGAGGGTTCGACCATTTTTTTATGCAAAGGTTTTCCTTTGTGCACTGGTGACTGAGGTACACTAATCTCAGATTTTGTTGTGGAACCAACAAGTAGATAGCTGAGCAGCCATCATGTAATAACAGACTTGAACAGACTAGGCTACAAAAGCAAAAAATCTAAAACTATTCTAATAACAGGGGACAACGTTCTTTGCTTATTTGAAAAGCTCTTTACAAGCCCTCTGTGACAAATTTGACATGAAGATGACATCACCTTCTCAACCTGGCCGGCCCGAGTCATCTCTCTCTTTCAGGGCTTACCAATCAATGCCCCTCTACCCACTGCCCCCTCCCAAGCACTCACCATTCACTTCATTGAATTCACAGACTGTCATGACCGATACCCAGCCTCCTCCATCTTAGAGAAACGACAAAAATATGTCTCTCTCATTCTCGCTCTCCGCCAGCGTGGTTGGCACACAGGTCCCTTATCAGTCATCACAGCTGGAACTAAAGGCGGCATCCACAACGCCAGTATAAACGTGTTACACAATACTCTTAAAATCCCTATCCCCCGATCCACAAATGCTTTAAAGCTATTCACCTCACCGCGCCTCACCTCCCTAACAGCTATTATTACCAATAAACGGCAGCTCGAAGCCAATCCTTCTTCGGTACCCCAAGGTACCCTAGGATACCCTGGTACCGCTACCCTAAGTACCACTCTCCCCCGGTTACCTCGGGTCCATGGACACCTGTTTTTTTATAGGGCCCACCCCCGAGAGGGGCAGTAGCCGTGAGGTACGCCGGTTTCGGCCGGAGTCTTCTCTCTCTCTCGGTATTGCACAAGTATTGGCTTGTCAATAGGTACTAGCCTTTGCGGGATATTGACCTAGGTATTAGGGGCCACTGTAAAGTTTTTTGAAAATAGAATATAAACCCCTGTTCTAAATATATATATATATATAATCGCCTAATACCACACCTTACCTTAGGCTGAAGAATCGCTATGTTTCAGTTTCATAACAGATTCTCTAAAGTGAAATCGGTTACAACTGATGTAAGTGGCGCTACTCTCTTCTTGTCTTCTCTATTCTTTCTCTTCTCTTCTCTTTCACAGACAGGAATGACAGTGCGCTCCGCCAATGTGCTGAGCTCGCAGAGAGAGGGACCCAAGGCCCTGTCGTGTCCTTTCCGTGAGGGGCCCGAAAGCCTCACATCATGGAAAAGGTGTGCGGGCCATTCTGTGGAGCTGAAATGGGTACCCAGCTGGGCAATGTCGGGCCGCGCTCACCTGCAAGTGAGGGCTGTGCCGCATCTCCAACATCCAGGGATGCAGAAGAAAGGTATGGACAGGGAAATTTCGACGCACTACTTTGTGTTTCAAATGGGAGCGATCCAGGCTCCACATCGTGCTTGACCCATCCCAGCAGAAATTGCAGCCTATCTCGGTCAAGAAAACAGTCCACAGCTCTCTTTGCCGTAGACTTTTTCATTTTCTACTCATCGTTTGTGAGTGAGATTGGTAGTTATGTGCATTGCTTGTTTGAACCATAATGCTTGTGGCATACCCCGTTTTGGAGGTCTACCCAGAAGGGCGAGAGTTCTGTAAGGACTCGTCGCGCCTGGCCTTGAAATCCCGTTGCAAGCTTCGAGAGGAGCAATAATTCGAAATTAATGCAGAGAGGTATTACCACAGATGTTATTGCTGTGGACCCTTGGAGCAGGGCAAGCGTCAACCGCCAGTGACCACTGAGGGAAGTTCTCATGGTCTTGTATTTCATCCCCACAGATCAAGCAAAGAGAAAGGAACGACTCTGGCAGGAGTTCTTCTCAGATCCTTCACAATGGTGGGACAACAGGGTTGATAAGGTGAGGCTAGCTAGAACGTCAAAATTGTCTCTCAAGGAGGTTTGTGACTGAAGCTGGCATGATGGTGTTTTGTTTACTGGATTGTAGGTCCAGTCCCTTTAATTATGGACAGTTTTGGACTTTGTTAGCAACAAACGATTAACGCAGTCCGTACTATGCTATGAATCGTTTGTTCATGGTTGTTGCGTGTTACATAAAAGATGCTCGGAGCACTGCTGGTTATACCAGAGTCGATTTCAGGCTGTGGTAACAGCTATAGCTGCTCAGGTCGAAACTGGTGGTTTTCACAGAAAAATCCAAATTCACCAGACTTCAGACATAAGCGCATAAATGAAGTCCTTTGGATTGAGGGTAGGTCGACCCCTCCCTGGGTGAAAGCAGCAGTAGCTGCCATGGTACAGGGTCAGCCACAATCTGGTCATGCAGTCAACATCAGCTTGTCTGGCAGTTGCGGGGATTTGAGGACAGTATGTCAGACAGGTCAATTGAAAGAGGCCCTGCACATTTTGAATAAACAAGGCATTTCAGCAGACTCTGAAACTTATGTCTGCCTCTTGCGGGAGTGTATCAAAATTGAAGACCTTGAAATGGGAAAGCAGGTGCATGCCAACATTATCCAAACTGGATTCAAGACAAACATCTTTTTACTCAAAACCCTTGTCAATATGTATGCCAAGTGTGGTAGCCTGGTGGATGCACGCCTAGTGTTTGACAAAATGCATAAACGAGATTTGTTTACGTGGACTATAATGATTACAGGATATGCGAAGCATGGGTGTGGTAGGGAGGCTTTGGAGATCTATGAGCAAATGATAGAAGAAAGGGTGATGCCTGACAATGTCACTTTTCTTTGTGTTGTCAAAGCGTGTGCCAGCCTAGGAGCCCTTGAGAAAGGCAAGGAGGTCCATGCTGACATCATCAAAGCTGGAATTGTACCAGGTCTCATTCTGGACACTGCCCTTGCAGACATGTATGCCAAGTGTGGGAGCATGAATGATGCCCATCAAATTTTTGACAATATGGCTCAACGAGATGTGGTCACATGGAATGTAATGATTGCAGGATGGGCTCAGCATGGGTGTGGTATGGAGTCTTTGAACATGTATGAGCAAATGGTACAGGAAGGGGTGAGGCCTAACAAGGTAACATTAATTTCTGTGGTCAATGCGTGTGCCAGCTTGGCAGTCCTGGAAAAGGGCAAAGAGGTCCATTCAAACATCATCAGAGCTGGAATTGTTCCAGATGTAATTCTGGAGACTGCGCTTGTTGACATGTATTCCAAATGTGGGAACATGAAGGATGCACGTCAACTGTTTGACAATATGGCGCAACGAGATGTGGTCTCATGGAATGCGATCATCGCAGGATATGCCCAACATGGTCATGGTATGGAAGCGTTTGAGATGTATGAGAAGATGTCACAGGAAGGGGTGAGAGCCAACAAAGTCACATTTATTTGTATTCTTAATGCATGTGCCAGCCTGGTGGCTCTGGATAAAGGCAAAGAGGTGCATGCTGCTATTATTAAAGCTGGAATTGTGGCAGATATCATTCTGGAGACTGCGCTTGTGGACATGTATGTCAAGTGTGGGAATATGAAAGATGCACAGAAGGTATTTGACAATATGGCTGAACAAGATGTGGTCTCATGGAGCACGATGATTGCAGGATGTGCTAGACATGGGTGCGGTATTCAGGCTGTCAAGATGTATGAGCAAATGATACAGGAGGGGGTGTTGCCAGACAAAGTTACTTTCATTGGAATTCTCAACGCATGTGCCAGCCTGGGAACTCTGGAAAAGGGCAAAGAGGTCCATGCTAACATCATCAAAGCTGGAATTCCCCTGGATTCTATTTTGGAGACTGCCCTTGTTGACATGTATGCCAAATGTGGGAACATGCAGGATGCACATCAAGTATTTGACAATATGGCTCAACGAGATGTGGTCTCATGGAATGCGATGATCACCGTATATGCTCAGAATGGGTGTGGTAGGGAGGCTTTAGAGATATACGAGCAAATGAAACTGGAAGGGGTGAAACCCAGCATCGTCACCTTCATTTGCATTCTCTATGCATTTGCCAGCCTGGGTGCTCTTGAGAAGGGTGAAGAGCTACACGCTGACATAATCAAAGCTGGAATTTTGCCAGATATCATTCTGGAGACTGCCCTTATTGACATGTATGCCAAATGTGGGAACATGAAAGATGCTCGTCAAGTGTTTGAGAACATGGCTGAACGAGATGTAGTCTCATGGAACGTGATGATCGCAGGATATGCTGAGTATGGGTATCATATGGAGGCTTTCGAGTTTCATGGACAAATGGTACGGGAAGGGGTGAGGCCCAGCAATGTTACATTCATTTGCATTATCAATGCATGTGCCAGCCTGGCAGACCTGGAAAAAGGGAAACAGGTCCATGCCGACATCATTAAAGCTAGAATTGCGCCATATATTCAATTGGAGAATTCCCTTGTCAACATGTATGCGAAATGCAGTAGCATGAAGGATGCACATGAAGTGTTCAGCGACATGGCTGAAAAAGATGTGGTCTCATGGAGCACGATGATTGCAGGATATGCTCAGCATGGGTGTGGTAGGGAGGCTTTTGAGATGTATGAGCAAATGATACTAGAAGGGGTGACACCCAACAAGGTCACATTCATTTCTGTTCTCAATGCATGTGCCAGCCTGGCTGCCTTGGAAAAGGGCAGAGAGGTGCATGCTGATATCATGAAAGCCGGAATTGCGTCTGACATCATTCTGGAGAATGCACTTGTTAACATGTATGCCAAATGCGGGGATGTAAAAGTTGCCTGTGAACTGTTCAACAATATGGCTGAAAAAGATGTGGTCTCATGGAGCTCTATGATTGCAGGACTTGCTCAGCATGGGTGTGGTCAGGAGGCCCTGCGACTATTTGAACAAATGCAACAGCAACGCTTAAAGCCAAATCTTATCACCTTTATGTGTGTTCTTTCTGCATGTAGTCATGTGGGCTTGGTGGAGGAAGGCTGTTACTACTTTGATTCCATGAGTCAAGATCATGGGCTCATTCCTACAGTGGAACATTTTGGCTGCATCGTGGACCTTCTTGGTCGTGCAGGACAATTGGATGAGGCAGAGGCCTTTGTTAACCAAATGCCAATTGAGGCAGATGCTGGAGTGTGGGGGGCCTTGCTTGGTGCGTGCAGAATACATGGCAATGTGGAGGTAGCAGAACGTGCAGCAAAATGCCTTCTCAAGTCGGATCCAGAGCACGCTGCAACTTACGTCCTGCTATCGAACATCTATGCTGCTGCTGGCAGATGGGATGATACTGTGAAGGTGAGAAAAATGATGCAGGACAGAGCTGTCAGAAAGGAGCCAGGGCTCAGTTCCATTCAGGTGAATGACCAGGTGCATAGATTTGTTGTAGAAGACAAATCACATCCACAGATTGAGAAAATCCAGGCTGAGCTAAAAAGGTTGTTTGGGAAGATGAAGGAGATTGGGTATGTGCCTGACAATCGCTTTGTATTGCATGACGTGGAGGAGGAGCAAAAGGAATTTTCTCTTTGCCACCACAGTGAGAAGCTGGCCATTGCTTTTGGGCTGATCAGCACTCCCCCTCAGACACCTATCCGCATCATCAAAAACCTTCGGGTGTGTGGTGACTGCCACACTGCCACCAAGTTCATCTCTAAGATTGTTGGGCGAGTAGTCGTTGTACGGGATGCCAACCGTTTTCACCACTTTCAAGATGGGGTTTGTTCTTGTGGAGATTACTGGTAAACAGTTGCCATGCATGAAAGAAAGTGCAGCACTTGAAATGTTAGGGCAGAAAATTTAGGGATTTCTAGGCATTCAGGGAATCCTGAAGTTAGTGGAAGTGACACTTTCTACCAATGCTGCAAAGATTCCCAAATGATTGAGACTTAGGTACCAATTCCATTCCTTCCACCATATATTACAACGCCGATTATGGATGGGAAATGTCTGAATCCATCAGTGAAACCAGGCACAGCTTGGCAATTATACCTATCTTGTAGGTCTACATCAGTGCTTCCTGTTCGACATATATTTTGTCCATATTGTCAGTGGACAGTTATAACAGCTTGTCACTCCTATACAGGATGTGGTTGATTCGTCTCATTCTCTTGCATTGACGAACTCTCTGATGAGACTACATTCTGTTAGCTTTGGTTACCTCTCAAATATGAATTCACAGATTTCTAGGCTCTCCCTTGTCTGGTTTTCAGATCCTTTTCGCTTTTCTTCACATTATTCCTCTTCCTTCCCTCCGCTCTGGTCGATCTACTTTTCTTACTTGGATTCGGGTTCTGCTGTTCTCTGTGATTACTTACTCATGGCTTCCTTTGTTTCGGCGGTTTATTGTGGCCCCCATCCTCGCGGTGATTTTCATAGGTGCCCTAGGCCCTTCAGAGATAACAGGCCCAGGCATTGGGGCTCCTCTTCCAGGAACGTTCGTCATGATCCGGGTCTTTTGGGGAATGCTCCTCCTTCCTCCCATTCATCTTCTGACAAGGCGGCTGAGGTCTGGAGTGAGGACGCTGGTCCTACTGAGGATTTGCAGCCAGTGCTTGGCCTTCACTTGGATATCATCAAGGCGCAGTCTGCCAGGCTCTCCAAGCAAGGGATACTTGTTTATTTTCCGGGCCGGATAAAGATAGGAAATGGGCTTGCAGGTGGACGCTTGAACACCTTGGAGCTGATGGGGGCTTTAACTCATCATTTTTGTCATCCTCTGGGTAGAAGTTTCTTTGAGATTATGTTAAACTGGGCTGAGAATGCTGCTCGTGCTTTGAAGTTTAACACTACGCGTTCTAGTTACAAGGTTCATCTTCTTCCTTGGTCTACGGAATGGGGGCACAAAGGCGGTGTCACATGCAAACCAAGGGTCCCGCTACCCTATCTCCTTGGCAATTATCTCAAATCTCTTCGAGTACTCACTTCGAAGCTTATATTGGTGCTTTCAATGTCTGATCATGAGGAACTTGATGCTCAGAGCATTCATGCCGATTTCCTTGATCATGATTCCTATTGGACAGTGGTGTTCCACGCATTGCGGTTATGATGCCCAAATCGGCCAGTATCACTCCTTCACTCAAGCTTCGAACACTTGATGATTCTATTATAACTGTTCTTGTGAAGGAAGAATATCTTAGGGTTATATGTCATGGTTGCAACCGTGAGGGTCATGTTATGGCATTTTGTCCTTTGGCAGGCATTCCTGACGCTCATGGCTCGGTTCGTACATCTGTTCCTGCCTCATTGCGTCCTAATGGGGCTAAGCGGTCATGGGGTACTTTGCAAGATACCCCTGGCCCCTCCAGGCGACCTGACGTTTCGCCTTCCCAGCAATGGCTAAACCTGGGATGGGGCCAAGCTCCTAAGTACATGCTAAAGGACGGCCCACCCAGGCGTTCCCGCAAAGAGGCACAAAGGGGTGGATTCTTCCTCTATCTCTTCTGTAAGTCCAAGGGTTTTTCTTCTACCCTCTAAATTTTCAGTTGTGGCTACTTTCGATGAATCCATTCCTCAGGTTTTTCATATCGAATCTGGAGTTCCTCCTTATTAAGCTCAGCTCTTTTGACAACCTGTCTTTCTCAGATGTTATTGTCGGAATTTGTACACATTGAGAAACTAGATAGTTTATATCATCAATTACATACTTTATTAATTATATAGAAACTCTCATATCTAATATATATATATATATATCTTTGTATATGTAATTTTGTGAAAGATACAGCTCTCTTTTATAGTTCTCCAAATTTCTGAGATATCCTATGATATCTGACTTATGTGACTTTTCGAATCACACCCCAATAGTTGTGTCTTTTTGTTGAATGTTGAAGCTGCAACTTTGCAGCAGTCCCCCTGTAGCAAAACATTTAAGAATTTTAAGTCCATCTTGTAAATCTTGAAGCTACTTGAAATTTTCTGAGTTTCAAGGAAGTCACTATAGCAAGCTTCTTCTCGTGGTCCGTATCTGTTGTACCTTCGCGAGGTCCAAACTTCATATTTTTATTTCCTCAGCTCCTTAATTTCAATTCGTAGTCTTCAATACAACTTCGCAAGACTCGCTTCTTCCTTTTTTGTTTCCAACACTCTCAAGCAAAGTGTCATTTTCCGACAATTGTGACACGTCACATCCTTTTTCGTCTTGAATTGCGCACGTGTATATAATAAAACATTTTCGTTTGTCTCATTTCTCAGATTTTTTTTAACTTGACTCTTCCATTAGGAGTGCACTCACTACCTTATTCAAAGTGAGGTTTACAGCATTCCGTCGTGCTTGTACCGTACCGTCCCTCTATAACTCTTTGGTAGAGTAGTTAATAAAACTATAGATGCATTTTCTTCTTGAAAGACAATGCCTATAGTTGCTAACTTAGTTCTAAATGTGCGAAAACTATTGACATACTGTTCTACTGGATCCTTTTCTTCCGTTCTTCATCCATAAAAAGTTCTAATTATGTATATTTTGGACACTAAAACCTTTGACTGGAATACATTTGCAAGTTGTTCCCATGCTTCTTGAGCTGTTATCACTCCCCGAAGGTGATGTAAGTGGTTATTATCTACATCAATCATTATATTATTCTTTGCTCTTCTATCTCCCACAATCCATGCATTTATATGTGTTTGTGGTGCATTTAAATTAGGTTTGGGTACGTTTCCATCCACTATGCCCATAACTCATTTTCTTCTAAAATATGTTTGTTTCTAGTGCTCCACTCTTTATAGTTAGAACCATTGAATCTATCTTTTTCTCTCAAGTTGGGATTATAGTGACCGCCTAACTTCCTCTTTAAAGAGAGAGAAAGATTCTTTGGCGCGGAGGTGACCTTTCTACCATTTCTGAGGCCATCCACTAATGCAGTTGGAAGCTGTATCTCACATCCCAAAAGTGCAGACTGGCTTTGCCTCTCAGGCACCTCCTTTGAATGATTCCATTGTGAAACTTTTTGAGAATCTGAACATCTTTCCAACTTCAATTTCCGTGAAATTGTTTGATAGTGTAATGCATTCTCAGGGAAAATTTACTACTACAAACAAACAAGCGTTTTACTCTTGACACACCACCACCAGTAGCACCAAAAGTACTACATGTGCCAGCAGGGCCACTAAAGCTTGTGCTAGCCCTGACATTATGTCAACTCTTTCTCTACATTTCTATTTATTCCTAGTCAACTCTCATGTGTCTCAATGTGACAACCTAGGACTTGTGACACCTTGTCATCCTAGCTCGGATACCATGTTGGAATTTGTACGCACTGAGAAACTAGATACTTTATATCATCAATTAACATCCGCGATGTGCTTTACTTATCCATTTTGAAGCTTAATTGACACAGTTCCTTTCTCTCTTATTTGACGACTTGTATCATCACCAAGAAATACTTTTTCTAATTTTTGTTTGGTGACACATGTTGTATTGCCCCAGCAACATACCATATATTGATCTTTGAGGTTTGAGAAATGTAGGCTATCATGAATAATGATGAGATATTATTAGCTTGTATATTTTTCTAATCTCCATTCTTTTCATCAGCTATGCGAATAAGTAGTTAGTCTATACTCAGATTAGGTGTTACTATTAGTTAGTAGCATCTAGGAGGTTTGAACAGTTAAGATTCTTGGTTCTTCTAGATTTAAACAGATAGATCTAAACATGTGTGTTTGTGATATGAAGAGGTGAGTCTCTTGCATTGTGTAAACTTTGAGCTCGGGGGTGAAACCGATCATCTTGTTCTTGATTATAAGGCTTCTATGGTTGGGAGAATAGCTCCTCGGTCTAATAGATTCTCTTTGTTATTTGTTATATGGTATCAGAGCTAGCTTAGATCGGAAGCAAAGAGAGAGATGGTCTTAGGACCAGATGAGTGGAGAGAGATTCCATCTATGTAATTAGTGAGAGTAGACTCTCATGACGTCATCACCTCCTTCAGATTTAGGCAACCATGGATCTAACTTTAACACGTTAGATGCTAGAGTGGACTCTGGAGGATAGGTTTGATGGAACTAATTATCATACTTGAAAATTAGAATAGAGATGATCCTCCTAGACAAGGACTTGTGGTCAGTAATTGACGACACTTTAGTGGGGCTAGCCACAACCAATGGTCAAACTGCATGGGACAGGAAAGATCAAAGGGCCCTAGAACAAGTCTTATAATAAGTCTGAGATATAACCAAATGCACTTGGTAACTAGTGCTACCACCGCAATGGCGACTTGGGACAAGTTGCCACAATATTTGAGACTAAAGACGTCACGTCAAATTTGTTTGCCACTACTCGTTTTTACAGTCTAAAAATGAGTGAAACAGAGAGTTACACTCAAGTTTCTTCAATGTCTTAAAAAGACAACTCGAAGCAGTATGCACTAAGGTTTTAGATGAACATGCAACAGTCGTGTTGCTTGGGTCATATCATAATCTTATGACGGGTTTGTAGTGTCACTAACAGGACAAAACAACCTATTGGTGGATAATGTCATAAGACTATTACTCAAAGAGGAAATAAGAAAGAAAGGCAACATCTACAGGAGTAGATAAGGCATTATTCTCTGAAAAGTCTGGTAATAAAAAAAAATCTTGGAAGTCCCCTAAAAAACAAGAGTTAGGAGAATCTAGTGAGTCTGGATATAAAAAGAAGTCTAAAATAAAATGCTTCTATTGTAAGAAACTTGGTCATATGATAAGGACTGCAGAAAACGAATAGCGAAGGAAAAGAAAAATGGAGACAATACTTCATAAGCAACTGTAACTACTAGAAAAATGGCTAGGAATGACGGTGTTGTATTATTTGTAGTCTCCCTTTCAGCTTCTTTTGGTCAAAGTGACAAATGGTATGTAGGTTTTGGGGCGTCAACAACATATGACCCCGGACAGAGATAATTTTCTTACATACAAACTATTTCTCCTACTCAATATGTGTTATTAGATGATGACACCTATTATTTTTGGGCAAAAGTAGTGGGAACTGCAACCTACCTTCAGAATAGAACCCCTACAAGAGCAATCTCGGGAATGACTTCAAGAGAAGTGTAGACAAGTGTGAAGCCAAGTGTATCACACTCTAAGGTGTTTGGGTGTCGAGCATATGCTCATATCCCAAAAGAGAATAGACAAATATTGGATTCAAAAAGTGAAGCGTACATTTTCGTAGGCTACACTGAAGGAGTTAAGGGATACATACTAATATTTTTTGTTGATTTTATGCATTTTGTGATTACATTGCCTCTTCATGGATTTTGGAATAATTCCCTTTCGGTCGTTTTTATGCCATCAAATATTTCATGTTGGATTTTCTAGAGGTTCGAGCTATCTGACATGTGCACATGGATTCTATTCTTCAAGTTTAAGTTATATTCAGATACCATGTATTGCCTATTAGCGTAGTAAAGTCCTTATGTCTGCCTATTATTTGTATTTGCGCTGATATACATATTACCCCCATAGCCGTGATTCTGCTCACGTGGTGATTTTTTTGTGCTCACGCTATGTTCACGTCTTTTGTGCTCACGCAGTACCACCCCCCACATCTAGGAGGTTTGAACAATTAAGACTCTTGGTTTTGGATTTGAACGGATAGATCTAAATAGGTGTGTTTGTGATCGCAAGATGTGAGCTTTTTGCACTATGTAAACTTTGAGCTCGAGGGTGAAGCCGATCATCTTGTTCTGGATCATGAGGCTTCTATGGTTGGGAGGAGAGCTCCTCGGTCTAATAAATTCTCTTTGCTATTTGTTATATCCTACATTCTTTTGCAAAATGTCCGGGTTTCTTGCAGTAGAAACACTTACCAAGTCTCTTTTTGGTTGGTTGAGGACCACCATATGAGCCACCTCAACTAGAGCCTACTTCAACAAATGGATTATTACCTCCTTTTGGTGAAAGACTTCTTTCCATTGTACAAAGCTGACTCTGTTGATGAAATGCCTATGGTAGACTTTCTCCTCAATTCCTCGTTCAGCACATATCCTAGATATTGTTGAAATGCTAGACCGGGCTGATTTCCGTTAGCTACTCTGGATACTTCATGAGGGAGGAAGACTATTAAGCAATGTTAATATCTTTTCAACCTCATCGATTGCTACTCCAACACTAGCGAGCTGGTCGACCAGATTACTAAATGCACTAATGTGATCAGTTATGCTATCACTTTCTGCCATTTTCAATATTAATGAAACCGACGTTTCTAAGTACATTTTAGTGGTCGCATCTCTAGTTTTAAATATTGCCACTAACTGATCCCATCCTGTTTTTGATGATGTAGCATAAGCTATATGAAGAATCTGTGAATCTTTCGACAAATAAAATATTATCGTGGATAATGCTTTCAGATCCTTGTCTTCCCAATCTGTTACACTCCCTGCACCTATTGCAGGAAGGAGTAATGGTGATCTTTGAGCTAGCCTAAGCTCTGATCCATCCACGATGGTCTAGACCTTTTCCCTTCTCAAGAGCACTTTCATTTTGATCTTCCACACATGGAAGTTATCTCCATCTAATTTATCAATGAGACGAGCATCCATTGACATGGAGGTCATAGCAAATTTTACTTAGACTTTTAGTCCTTCATATAATTTTTCTTTTATTGTCTATCCTATTTTGCATAGAGGCTTATTGCAAAGCTCTGATAACATGTCGTAAAGTATGCTACCGTGATATAGGAATTATACACTAGAAAACACCATGTGTTTTATTAATCAGAAGCTCTCATCCCAACCACGAAGACACCATAGTAACTATGGTTCTTCTCCCCCGAGCTCTTACCTATTCGACTGCAAGAGTCACTACTAGATGTACCTCTTAACATCTGATTGGTTGCTTAAGTGTTATGTCCTTTGAGGCTACAGCCGATTAACTTAGACAAAAATTTGCTAGATAGTTCTTTTCAATACTATAGCTAATGATATATTTGCTAAAGAAATTATGTCCTCTCAGCTCTCTCAAGGTGTCATTACTCTTCTTTAAAAAAAGGAGACCGATACATTGTTACTAACTACCACCCCATCACCCTCTTAAAATCCACCTACAATCATTGCTAAGACTTTGACATTGAGGCTTCAACCGTTGCTTTATTAATCCGTCCTAAGCATACTAGTTTCAGAAAACCCAGATGATTCTGGATAATGTCCTCCTGCCTTTGAGGCCCTTCATCAGGCAAGGGAGGCTGATCAGCCCCTGTCACTCCTAATGTTGGATTTAAAATAAGGCTTTTGATAATGTCAATTGGGACTTTCTGTTGGGGACTCTGGCCAAATCTAGCTTTTATGGTTGCTTCTTGTCCTGGATTCATATTTTGCTCCACTCTGCCTCTAGCAAAGTCATTGTTAATGGGGCCCTCTCTTCTTTCTTCCCCCTCAAGAGGTCAGTGCAACAATGCTACCTCTTAGCACTCTTTCTGTTTCTCCTGGACCTTGGTAGCTTATGGCCGTGGTCATCTTCTAGAGGCATCTACTATCATCGAAGGCCTCAAAGTCTCCAGATCCCTAACCCCTCCCACAACATCAAAGCATCTCTTTATGCAGATGACACGGTTCTTTTCATTGACAACAACTCTCTCTCTAATGTAAGTCACTCAGTCCCGATATCGGACAGAGACTGAGATTTATAGATGAGGAACTGCGGGAGATGAAGCTGCTCCGATCTTGCAGCATCATGCCCGCCCACCCTGATCGATCGTGTTACACAAGAGGCCCGTGTCAATTTCTGTAGGAAATTCTGAGCGGTATCACGATCCCAATACATTTTCGCACAATTCCAGACGTAGAATCAGAGACATAACAGCAATTTGAGACAAACGTTGCACACATACCCCTTCTGCAATAGTTGCGCCCTTCAAGCGCCCTTGTTTTTCTTTTGCTCGACCTCTGACGCCTCAAGGTGAACTGGAATAAATCAGTTGGCATCATGTCCAGGCTCAAGAATTTCTCTTCGGTAGCTCACTGTGCTCTGTGGATTTAGGACCTTGGCCTTCTTTGGCTTAAGGATGGTTAGGCCTATGTTGTGCTCGGTTATCTTATTGGCCATGATTTAGATGATCAGCAGCGCTGCGCTCCTGTCATTGCTAAGTTGAAAAGAAAATTAGCATACTAGAGCTCTCTAAATTTATCGATCACAGGTCAGGCTCTTGCTATTAATCAGGTTCTTTTGGTCTCCACTTGGTTTGTTGCTTCTATATGGTCTCATGGCTTTATGATTGTCAAGCTTCTGAAATCCTTGATCATGAGAAACTTCCTTTAGGGTGCAATGCAAGCTTCTCCCAACCAATGAGCCTTGGTTTGTTGGGAGCAGATTGTTAAAAATAAGAAGGCATGGGGGGCTCGGCATTTTAGACCCTCAAGCTCAGATCTATGCGCTTTTGGCCAAGTGGGTTCTTAGGCTCCTCACCAACTATATCTCCTCTCCATGGAGCATGTTGGTTAGACATCATGTTCTTGTTAGAATATATATATTAGAACGTAGAATATTCTTGATTAGTCAAGAGACAATTATGTAAAGACACAACCGTTAGACAAAGTCCTTTGAAGTCCTAGCATTTTGTCAACCATTAATGCACCCCATTAAGAGTTGCATACTTAATTTAAGGTTCGTGTTAGACATAGCCAGGTTAGGTCCCGAAGGCGTCGCTTAGCTCCAAGGGTGCTACTAGTGTGGATTTATAAATTTTCTATGTTATAAGTGTTTACGTTTGTAATTTGTAACCAACAGTTAGTGCTAACTCCTTGATGTATTTACGAAAACAATAGTCTAGAAATAAGTAAGGCGAATGTATAATTACTTCGGGATATATATATATATAAAGAGATAGCCTAGTGTAACTATTAGTTATTAAGCAAACAACAAAATTTAATTTCAACCAACCAACTTTATTTTTTAAATTTTTTTTTAAGGATTTTATGTATATATTTACGTTTAAAAGATAGGGATATTGATTTACTTAGTTTTAACTAGTTCCCATTAATTTATGTGAGTCAAGAATAGATAAGCAATTAGATCATTCTAAGGAAAAGATCAGCCCAACAAAACAATCTTAGTATAACCGAAATAAAAAGAGAGAATCAAAACTGCTTAGAGGGAGCAGTGCGGCAGCAATTCGAACCACCAACCTCGGAGGTGTGAGCTAAACCCCTAAGCAATAAGTCCATCAAGAACCATTCAAAACCAATTAGCCTATCTAATTACTTATAGAGCTATTTCAAGGGTTTTTAAATATAAGCAAAACCAACTAAGTTATAACAAGCGAGGGTTGACCCCCCAACATCGACGATGCAACAAAGGTCCCTAACCAACAGACCAAGGTGGATTTGTGATAGTACAAGTAGTAATCTAACTACTTAATATTCATTCCTAGGATCTATCCAATGAAAATAAACACAAGAAAACAAAAAAAAACTAACTACAAATAGAGATGCAAGAAGGGGGATTTGAACCTCAACCTTATGAGGTGGATACAACTTCCCTAACCACTAATCCCAAGTTCATGTGTTCAAGTGATAATATTGCATTAATTACTTTAACAAAATAACGTCCGAATGGAGCACATTTTATGGTGTCTCTTCACACCCCAAGGGTCATACCGAATAATAAATTGTTATTTTAACGGTTGCATCCCTACTGGTCGGGGGGAAGGTATGTCACAATATATCACTGTGAAGGAACCTTTACAGTGGGAGAGATCATGGGAGGTGGAAGGGAAGCATCGGTTACAATCCATGTAGATTCATTTCTACCATAAAACAACTCTTGCATAGTAGGCACCGTCATCTTCTCTTTGTCGTAATTTCACGTAGCAGAGAATTTCCTTAAAAGAGTCATGGAGCAGGCATATTATCCTCTTTTTATCCTTTACTGGCTGAACCATGTATCAAGAACTGAGGCGAAGAATACAAGATCCCGCGACTTTGTGAAAGTTGTATAAAACTAGAAATCTACAGTACAAAAAAAAAAGTACATGTAGGTAAGAAGTCTTTTCACACCCGCTGAACTCGCACCAGTAGTACGAAGTTGACTATTTTCTCCAAAAGAATGCAGATCAACCGAGACGAATTTTTCTTTTATGCACAAGAGGGAACAAAATGTACAGAGAACATATACAACAAGATTCTAAATCTGATCATACTAAGATTCACAAGCACTTCATGGTTCAACCCTGCACGCAGATCAGTCACCAAACGTAGAAAAAAACATAAGAGGAACTCCACTTCTCGCTGATGATTTTGGCTCTACGACATTAGCATTTAAGACACCAAGACAACCATCATCCATATCATACATTGTACATACACTATACACAGACAGACATGCGGCAAAAGAATTCAAATTCGTAATTCATATGCACACACATAAGCCCCTGACAAGAGAATACTGAAAGAGACGACTGACTGAATTTCAACAGACGTTCTGACAAACACGAGCATCCCAACCGCTTGGCCTACCTGACCTTTCACCACGATTATAGTTAAGACACTAGAAGAATTAAATCTGACCTGTTTCTTGAGGACAACTTGTATATAAGAAACTCTATTAGCACTCACACTCGCCGTCACCTTCGCTCTCTCGCCCTCCACATCTCTCTACTCCATGCTCGTCTATTCTCGATCTCTCACTTTTTGGCTCAAATTTCAGATCAGAGTGACGATGGAATATGTACTTAGATAATTTGAAGGAAATCTAGATGTCGATAATACAAGGAAAAAAAATTATTAAATTATCAACGGGACTCGCTTCCACCAGAATACAACGAGGGAGCGATTCACACTCTCCGACCAACTGGACTTCATCAACCAACCGAGATCGATAAGCTACAACGCCGTTCCTACTATTATTTTCAACTCCACGCTAGGCGCCACACTTTGAACAAAGGCTTTTCCTCTGGTTCTACTAAACTAACTAATTTTGGCAAGGGAGACTAGTAGGAGAGAGAGAAAGAAAGAAAGAAAGAAGAGAGAGCGCGAGAGAGAGTGAAGGAAGCTCAGTGAAAGAGACTGATTGTCCCTGTTCGGTCTTTCCGCCAGCTATCCCATGATTAAGGCTGAGATGGAGTATCGTATTGACTATATCGTCTTTCGATTGAATGTATCAGCATATTCTTATCGTATCTTGTTGGGGAGGCCATGGCTATACCAATCTAAGGCTAAGAATGACTTGGGAAAAGGAACCCTGACCCTGGGCAAAGGGAAGCATAAGATTGTTTTACAGATGTATCCAGTGGCTTACCATGGAGAGACTCAGGAGGAAGAATCAGAGTTTATCTCAGAGCTGGCGGAGGGTTGGCCACTGAAGCAGACACCAATACTCAAATTCTTCCTTTATCCCAAATATATGCGTAGTAAGCGGATATTCCATTGTGCGGGGCCAGGCGAATATCCATGGCCTAGCAATTTTGATGATGATTCCGATGATGCTATTCTTAGATGGGAGGGTGCTTGCCCTTCTTATATGGTGCAACATGAATCTGATTGGGAATCGGAAGCCATATCGGAGGATATCGATTGGTAAACTCTGCCGACGATAATCGTGCCCCATTGATAAAGAAAGACCCATATCTAATTTTTAATCTAGGCACATCTGCTAACCCCAATGAGATAGTCATTCCTGCGGAGAACCCTGTGGAGGAATTGTCCATGTAGAAGTAGTTCTTTAAGAAAAATCGGACGGCCTTTGCTGGGAAATATACGGGCCTTCGAGGTGTTTCTCCAAATATTTGTCAACATCATGTGTTAACCACTCTTGCAAAAGATGATTATCCACCAAGTCCTATGTAGCACCACGGAGATCCTGCTCCTCCTTGAGTCTATATGTTTCCAACTGCTGCTGTAAACTCTCCATGCGCTTTGCATGAGGTTCAACCAGAGCTGCATAGGCAGCGGACAGATTATTGGCCTCTTTCTAGGCATTGTCAGTCACATAAAGCTCATTCTCTCGTACTGTGATTGTTTGCTGCAACTCAAGGATGTACCTGTCCTTCTGGGCATCGACCTGGTGGTACTACTGGAAGGTATCCTTATTGCTTCATGTCCGCAATGAGTTTCGCCTGCTCCACTGACTTTGTCTCCGCTATTAAACATCTCTAGCTTGGTTCTTAACCTCATGTCGTTGGTGCATGGAATCAAAGAGGGAAGCACAGAAGCTGCATAGCTCAAATCGACGTGGAGTGAACTCAGGGATGACAAGTGTGGAGAGTAGTTGCCTTGCGGAGAATAGGAGAGCGCGGAATCGGAGTAGCTATCATCACGAGGGTGTCTCGCTTGTACTATCTTCCGTTGAAAGACGTTTGTAAGAAATGACAGAATGCGTTGTTGGTGGTTGGCGACGACGGCCGCAACGACGTCTTTGAGACTCGCAAACGGATAGAGATCAAGGAAGAATGGGTTTACATGTCGGCTGGTCCTGCACACAATGTACAACCTCTCATAAATGCACGGAAGTGGTGGGCGTTTGATTCCGTTAGTACGTGGTGGCGATGTCTGCCAGACTGCCCTGTGGCTCATACCTTTGAAATTTCTGACAAAGAATCGGCAGTTACAGGAACTCGGCTTTTGGTTTGCGGACAACACTCTAGAGGTTACATGGTATGAGTTACATGGTATGGAAGTATCTAGAAATCAATGAATAGTCTTCAGCGCCAAGAATGATTCAGGATCGATGTCTTTGTAAGTTAACAAATGTAGGAAAATATGCTTATTTTGTTGGAGGATCTCACCAGCAGACGACTCTCAGAACAACGCTACAACTCACTACTTCAAGCATGGGAACCTCTCCCCGATCTCAACATAGCACGGGAAATGGAGCTAATGGGAAAACAAGGATAAATGTGAACCGTTGGATATTGGTTGATCAAGGATAGCGATCCTTACTTCCCAAACGGATGAATAACATGGATGAGAAGCAACATTCATAAGGACTTAAAAACAGACCATGTACCAACTTAAGTTGGTCATGTCCCAGGATGGTAGATGGATGAAAATTATGGAGGGATGAAAGTTACAGACGGATGAAATCAACGGATGGATGAGAGATTACAATTTGGATGACAAAAATAAAATGGATGACAATGACAACAAATGGATGATAAACACGTGGCTTGATCTAGTCCATCCAGATGGAGGGGATAGATCTAACGGATTAAAATAAAAAGATTATATATTATATTAATGGACACTCTAGGAAGAATTAGTTAAATATTTTAACTAGGTGTCGGTGCTTAAATGCACCTAACCTATATCATTGGTGCTTTATTTATTTATTTAAAATGGATGGATGACATCCGTCAAAATAGTTGGACGGATGGAGTTAATAAGACGATGACGAGCTGCTCTGGTCAGCCATCCTTAAAATCAAGCGCGTAGATTACAGCTAACCCAACCCACGTTCCTTCATTGTATTAGCACTCATTAGATTGACACTGGAGCCTCCATCCACCTGGACACCGGTGATGACAACAACATCTATCATCACATCAATCACAGGAGAACCAGGGTCAGGATTCAAACTAATTGTTGTAGAATTTGTTACATTTGGCTTCGAATGGAATCTCCCGTTTCTGTTCTTTCGGCCTTGAATTGTTCCTGTGTATGGATTCTGCAACCTGACCACCAATAATATAATGACATTTTATTCCCATCTATAATAAATTTGATGGTTTGTTTCTTTCTTTCTTTGCCTAGACAAGCTATGTGAATGTATTTTTCACTTAACACAAGTGGGGGTATTCTCACCATATGGTGTCCGTCTTTAGGAACATCAAGAACATGGTTATTGTACCTCTGTTCACCAACTTTGAAAATATCGAGGATCTTAAGGATGACCTTAAGGGCCTACCCACCGTCGTCACTACGTCAAAGCCACAATTATAGGGACTTTTCAATAAGTGCTTTGTTTCTATGTTTCTCTCTCCCCCTCACTACCTTCGTCTTTTGACAAGTGGGCCCTTCCTGTATTTAAGTGTCTGTACTAAATCACAAGGTTTAGCAAGATTATAGGCCCCACAATAGTGCTGGAGAGCAAAAATTGCCACAAATACCGAGCTCATATTCACTGTGCACTAAAACTCATGTATGTTTGTACATAACTTATCATTTTTAATGAGGTCATAAGGCTTAGCTCTCTGGCGGTTTGGGAGTTCCTGTTTGTGCTACTATTCATGTCAAAGGGAGATCTGTGAAGTCTATGCAAGGGAAGGGATAAGATCAACCACCCTGTGAGGGAGCAGCTTTGTCAGACGGACTTAGCTCATGGCCGCAACGGATCGCGCATATAAGTGATGTTGTGATGCGAAAGGTGGCAGGTGTTGATTCTTCACAAGGAGCTTCCAATCCAAATGAAAGAAATGCTAAACGAGGGAAAATATAAATTTGAAAATCCACAACAAACCACGGAAATGAAATCTCAACGAACTTCCGATCCAAATGAACAAATGTTGAACGAATGGCAAAATATGCATTCCAAAAAAACAAATATCCATTGATCAAAGATAAAATATGTGTTACACAAATTCAAAAATATATTACAAACAAAAATGACAAAAAAAAAAAAACTCAAAAAGAAAAACGAGAGCAAATGTACTGTTGCCCTGAAAAGAAAAACCAAAAAATAATCTGTTCCCACCAGGAATCTGCTTACAAAATAATTTATTTTGTTTATCTAACTGTAACGAATACATTAGCAATGTGACTTTCACTATCATGTATTGTTGTATTTGCAGCAAAGATATAACAACCTCTACTATGTTGAAATGGAAAATCAATGAATTAAAAAGTAAAATAGTAAAACATATGGAAAAAATGGCAAAATCTACAAGTAGAAAATCATTTCAAATAACAAATTCTCTTATAAGATGTTCCAAAAGAATCGATAAAATACGTAAAACAGCAATTGGACGAATTTAAATGGGTTGTTATTGGATAAATGAGGAATATCAAATAGTGCATGTACCATCTTCATTTGGAAAAGTTCACGACATTTTGCCAAAGTTAACCATGGTTGAAGAAGCGTTAATAGCAAGATATCGTTGTCGTGTTGTTGTTCAAATTACGCTATGTAAATAAAGGTGGACAAGACAACGCGCTTTACAAGAAAGTTTGGTAAGTTTTGCTCAAAATCCGAGTTGTACAACAAATTGGCACCACCGTTAGATTCATTATGTGATATTGTTGCCGTTCACTTCGTCAATATTTCACATCCATTTATTAATATCGTAAAAAATTTATAATTTGCTATACGTACATAGATTTGCAATAACGACATGGTTAGCATGGCTGAAAAATAATAATAAAATATATAAAGATATTGAAATTGAGAACGACATATTGAATGGTCTACCAGATAATGATATTCTACCATCAATCTTGAGATCGATAGTGGAACCCACAAATATTGACTTTTTGCCAACTCTGAATACTGTACCAACATATAACGGATTGGCACCCAAAAAAAAACAAAAAAAAAACAAAAACAAAGACGACCCTAACCAGTTATAGACACCTTTACACTCACAATTTTGGTGGAGACATAAAACATGATGACCTAATCTCCAATGTACGAATTGCAACTACAACAAAACATATACTTGTCATGTAAACATGAAGCCCACCTCCGAAAGGGGGCAGTAGCCGCAAGGCGAAGTGGCTCTTAGTTACGCCGGCCATGGCCGGAGTCTTTTATCTATAAACATGAAACCGAAATGTTAAATGAATATGCAAAACCCAAAACTAATCGTGTCCAAATTTCCAACAATATTTCCGTTTGGAATCGGCGTAATCGAAATGAAAAATCGTCCAATTAAAATGCTGCTCACATTAAGTATTTGATGAATCTGACTGATATCCATCATGACTTTTCAACCCCTCCATCCTCCAAACTAAGCAAGTCAACAAGTACCTTCATCCCTTCTATCCTCCAAACTAATCAAATCAACAAGTATCTTTGTTTCCTCCATTTTCCAAACCAAGCAAGTCAACAACCACCTTCATCCCCTCCATCCTCCAAACGAAGCAAGTCATGAGGGTAAAAAGAAAACAAAAATTGTGTTGCATTGTTCTTTCATCTATATCTGCGATGACACTTTGCATTCGCAGGATTATATGGAATACGTGCATTTTATATCCCGTACATTTGGAAATAAGAGGGGGTTGGTTGAATTCAAATACAATCCCCTTCATAACTAAAAAGCAAATTATCGTGTATGATTTTTTGTCCTTGTCGTGTTGGTACAATGTCAGCAGTCCTGGGGCAAAAATGACACTCTCGGAACCTATCTACCTGTCATGTTGGCAAGTCTCCACTCCCGCTCCTTGGGATGTCTCCTGGTGATGGAGATGACGGGGACTTCAACTGGAGGCACAAGAAGGCTCGAGTTACAAAATTTAGAACTCAATTGCGGTTCTAGTGAATAGCAGCGGGATTTATTTGCAGCCTACTGCTTGCTCCCTGCCAGGTGACAATCTGGTTTCTCTTCTCTTTAGACTTGCATTTTTCGGCTGCTTATCAGCATTCTCCTTTTCAATCTCCCCATCTCTCTCCTCTCTTCACCAGCTGCCTTCTTCCTTATATGTTTTCCTAGCTCTTCAGATAGCTTGTAGGCTATGGTTTCGGGGAAGTCTCCACGCAGTGAGCCTTTCCGGCCTCCACGGTGGTTATTTTTTCCACCTTTTTGGGAACCGTTTTTTAAGAGTTAATTTGAAAAACAATTGATTAAAAGGGCCTCTGTCTCCTTTTCTTTTAAAAAGAAAAAACAGACCAAGTTGATCTGAAGTAATTTAATAATGAACAATAGTTGTATAATAACCTATATGATTATTTTAAAACTAGTATGTTCCCAGCAAACTTCATGGGAACAACTTATGCTGTAAGGTTAAGGGCCATTTAGCACAGTTCATGAATGGTCCATAACTAAAGGGCAAGGCCAACAAATGACATAAAAGGTCATGTGCATATTACTTATGGACCAACAACAATACTCCACCTGATGTAGCCTCAATGTTCCAATTTGAAAAAATATCTGGGTATGCTTTGCAAGAGGTGTCCACCAAATGGATGACGTGACACCATAAGTTCCGCTTGTTTCAGCAAGGATGCTTTGCAGCGTTTATAAAAAGCTGAAGGAAAAAAATTAAAACCCCCAAACTTAAAACCCCCAAAAGCCATAAGGCAGTTACATACCAAGACCGTAAGGGGCCGCGCCACCTCATGAAACAAGCACCAAAGGTCCAGGTACAGGCAAATGGAAGATCAGAGGCAGCAAGGAACCAGCAAAAACCTGAAAGGAGATCATCCCCAGCACAACACAGAGAGACGGGCAGAGATCTCTGTTGGACATTGCACAGAAAATAGCGAAACAGAACCTAAAATAGCAAGCCAGAGTGGGAGGAGTTTTTAAATTGAGTAACAGGCCTCTGTTCCCTTCTTAAGGGAAGAAAAAGAAAAGTTTAATATGTCCCCAAAAAGCTGTTTCTAGCTGTAATCCAGCTAGTCTACGCAGCTTACTACCATATCTTTGACCATTGAAAACAAGTGTGAATCTAAATGTATGAATGGGAAGCTGAATGCGACGCTCTCTGAATTGTGAGCAGAAGCAACTTCAGGATTACCACCAAACTTGTTTTAATTAGAAAATAAATGGTTTTCTCCCAATGTTTCCACCTTCAATTGCTACAGTTTGTCAAAATCCAAATGCCAGTGACAAGTGGCACAATTCAGCAAAAAATGTAGTTAGATGCTTTTGTCATTGATAGTCAAGGAATGACTTCCCAGGGCACACTGTTTTGAGCTGTGCAAAAATTGGATAATTAAATAGAAAGGGGTGCCTCACAAGTCAAGAGGTATGCGTAGTCCATCATATGCCAATTGCACCTGAATGCCTTCTCTGCACTCATGCCCATCCCATCACCATCCCACCACAACATTTGTTCATCAGCATCATCAAAGTGTGCTGTAATTAGACATCCATTGCAGCATGTACAATAAGGACAAGGAACTGGCTGTGAGACGAGGCAGCTGCTCAAAATTTTGTCAGTCATTCTCAATATCATTCTACTTAGTTCCATAACCTCATAGAGCAAAAGGCAAAAGCACCACACCTTTGGGACCAAGCAGCAAGCGCAGCATTGTCAGAGTCATGCTCAAACTCATGAGTCATCCCTACAAAAAATGCACGCCTTGGCTTCAATCTCTTCACCACCTCGAGGCTCTGTTGAATGCCATGTCCAAACCCAGATCCACCCAACAGGTGTCAACCTCCTAGCAGATATGTGTCCCCCCAGCCATCTAGAACCAGCCCCAAGGTCTTTTTCCAAAAACATCATGTCAAGTGTTTTCTCCCTTTCAACATCTCTGTCCCCTAAGACAAATTGGTCTCAGTATCTCTCTCTCTCTCCCTCCTCTCCCTGTCCTCTAGGAAGCCTATTGCCATTGGGTGGACTTGATACGGGAGTACATTAATGTCTCTGTGACTAAATGCCGGCCTTGTGACCTCGTGTCTTTGTTTCGACCTGAAGCGCTTTGCTCCAGGTAAGGTAGTGCATTGGATTTAGTTGGAAAGCTTGGGGCCTTTCCCTCTTTAGAATATGCCTACACGGGCCATTCCCTGCAACTCCCTGGAGTGTGATCTCTGAATGGTAACAAGCGGACCCCTACCGCTTGGGGGCAGCCCCTCCGCCCAAATTGGGCAGTCGTATGCTCTGTCTAGCATACTCGGCACTTGGGCTCGGGTTGGTTCCTGTGCTTAAACTTATGGCCTGCGAAAACAATGAAAATCCTATCTCCTATCAACATCAACACTACTCAGGGTGATTCCTGGGAATTGGTTACTTATGCCAAATCTAGGGCTTCATGTGTAGTTTTTGGGGTGAATCCCAGGATGGACGATGTGTCCTTTAAAACTACATGCTCTGGCTTAGGCTTGGATTTCAACGCTAATGGTTCCATCTGAAGACTTGATAATAGGGGTACGTTGAAGGTTGCAATGCCCAAAAGTGCTTCTAATGGAGTCCCACATCAATTAAATCTTAAAGAAGTTCGTCCCTTGACTGGCTGGAGAGCGGTCTTAGACATTGGTGATTCAATGGGGCGCTCTAGGAAGACAACCAAGGGCAGGGACTTCAACTTGAGAGTTTCTAATCGGTTTGATGCTCTGGATGAGGTTGAATCCAAACACAGACGGACAAGCTGCCCCTAAGTGTACGGAACCTGAACGTCCTGTATCTGAAGGATATGGTACTCTGAATGGTTTACCAATCCTCAAGGTTTACACAAGACGAGCAAATTCTATACACGGGGTAATTGTCCCCAAGCCGTCAGATGGACAATCTGTCCCTAAGTGTGCAGAGCCTGAACGTCGTGTAACTGAAGGATTTGGTACTCTGAATGGTTTACCAATCCTCAAAGTCTACACAAGACGAGCAAAATCTATACATGGGGTAATTGTCCCCAAGCAGTCAGACGGACAATCTGTCCCTAAGTGTGCAGAGCCTATACGTCGTGTAACTGATGGATTTGGTACCCTGAATGGTTTACCAATTCTCAAGGTCTACACAAGACGAGCAAAATCTACACACGCGGTAACTGTACCCCCTTTGCAGAACGGTTGGCCATCCAGGAACAATCACAAGCTACCTAGACGACAAACAATTCATATGCAAAGGGCTGGCTTGCGGCTGGGCACTTTCAATTTCTCAGGGCTGACTAACCAAAGGAAACAACTCGAAGTGGCACAAGTTCTTCAGGCCAATAACATTCATATTTGTGCTGGTCAGGAGACATGGGAAACACCGGATAAATTGGTTAGAGATGTCAATGGGTATAAGTGGACGGGTAAGATGTGTACTCTCAAGGCAGCCTCTGCCAAACGCGGCCAAATTGGGGTTGGATTCTTTGTCCGCGATTTCTTGTTTGATATTTGTGAAATTATCAACAAGGGTTTGAGGTATGAGCATAGTATCTGGCTAAAACTGAATCTGAAGGGCGTGAATACGAAGGACCTCTTTGTGGGTTGTGTATACATGCCCACAGAGGGGACCCTTAGTGTTGACGCAGACAAAGCCTTCGAACATGTAAAGCTGGACTGTGCTTCGTTCCTTGCCAAAGGTCAGGTGGTTCTATTGGGTGACTTCAATGCCCGGGTGGGCAAAGGTCTCCGTCAGGACGATATCATTGGGCCTTTTGGTGAGGACGAGCTGAATTCTAATGGCAGATGGTTAATTAACTGTCTGGAAGAGCTTCAGCTTTTGACCTTGAATAACAGGACAAGAGGTGACCAAGTGCAGTGGACTCGTGGGAAATCCCAACTGGGGAACGTTCCATTGTGGACTATATCATAATGGACAAAAATTTGTTTCCCAAGTGTGCCAATGTGTTGATCGACAGAACTGATATTGGTACCTCTGACCACTTCCTGGTTTGGACTCAGATCAAAAGGTGTTTTCCCAACACCAAGAGATCTGTGAAACGTTCGATTCGGAAGTGGCGCATAGAAAAATTCCATAATGAGGAGGTCAAGGCTGAGTATGTCCAGGCCTTGCAAGAGGCTCTCCCTCATTTTGTCCAATCGCTCCAAGAACTTCAGTCTAGCTCTGACAACGCAAGAAATGAAGTCGAAAGAGCAGTGGACTCTTGGGAGAGTTTCGTTTCCTCTGGCTGACAAGATCATTGGGAGGAAACTAATTGTCTGCGGCAGAGCTGTTAATTGGTGGACCAATGAGATCAAACTCAAGATAGCTGAGAGACGAGCCCTCTGTAAAGAGTGCTGCAATTTGAAAACCAACAGAGAATTGTGGGCGAGGTACTACCAGCTCCCTAAAGATATCAATCAGCTTGTTAGGTCTCAGAGGAAATTATACTGGGACAAGTTATACAGTGAAATAAACTCAAACCACCATGGTGGTAATGACAAGAAATTCTGGTTGCCTTCAACGTTTGTACAAGCTGAAAAACGGTCAGCAAGTACAAGCGCTGAAGACTGGTAAAGGTGCAGTGGTGCCTTCATCGGTTGACATTGTCAAAACCTTTGAAACTCACTACAGTATCCTTGGCAGAACTTCTAGGTCTAACAGTGAGGGGTCTTCTGCTGAATGGAGGGACACAGCTGGAAAAACTGTTCCTATGATTCAAAACAGCCCTGATGAACTGGAGTATATTTCAATGGCTTATAACGCTCCCATTAGTTCTTCTGAGATTGTGGAAGCAATTCAACATTTAAACGGATATAAAGCTGGTGGACCTGATGGTATAGTCAACCAGCTTATCAAGCACGGTGGCGATCCCATGATAGAGGCCCTAGTTCTCCTATTTAACCTTATCTGGAAGACTGAAATGATCCCCTTTCGCTGGCGACAGGGGGTCATTGTCAGTCTATACAAGAAGGGTGACAGAGAAGAACCGGGGAACTACCGTGGCATCACGCTCCTCAATGCTGTTGGCAAGACATTCTGCAGAGTTATAAGTACTCGTCTCGAGGTTGATCTGGAGTCTAGAGGTTGTTTCCACGAAGACCAAGCTGGCTTTTGGCGAAACAGGGGCTGTGGGGATCATATCTTCACTCTAAGCCAGATAACGATCCATTGTGGATTATATCATAGTGGACAAGAATTTGTTTCCCCAGATTGCCAATGTGTTGATTGACAGAACTGATATGGGTACCTCTTCCTGGTTTGGACCGAGATCAAAAGGTGTTTCCCCCACACCAAGAGATCTGTGAACCGTTCCCTCACTTTGTCCATTCACTCCAAGATCTTCAGTCTCGCTCTGGCAATGCAAGAATTGAGTTGAAAGAGCGGCGGATTCTTGGGAGAGTTTCGTCTCCTCTGTGGCTGACGAGATCATTGGGAGGAAACTAATTGTCTGCGGTACAGCTGTTAATTGGTGGACCAATCAAACTCAAGATAGCCGAGAGACGGGTCCTCTATAAAGAGTTTGACAATTTGAAAGTCAACAAAAAGTTGTGGTAGGTATTACCAGATCCGCAAAGATATCAATCAGCTTGTAAGGTCTCAGAAGAAATTATATTGGGACAAGTTATACAGTGAAATAAACTCAAATCACCATGGTGGTAATGACAAGAGATTCTGGTTGGTACAAGCGCTGAGGACTACTAAGGGTGCAGTTGTGACTTCAACAGTTGACATTGTCAAAACCTTTGAAACTCACTACAGTATGCTTGGCAGAAATTCTAGGTCAACAGTGAGGGGTCTTCTCAAGAATAGAAGGACACAGTTGAAAAACTGTTCCTATGATTCAAGACAGCCCTGATGACTGAGTATATTTCAAAGGGCTCCCATTAGTTCTTCTGAGATTGTGGAAGCAATTGAGCATTTAAACGGATATACAGCTGGTGGACCAGATGGCATAGTCAACGAGCTTATCAAGCGCGGTAGCGACTCCATGATCGAGGCCATTGTACTTCTCTTTAACCTTATCTGGAGGACTGAAATGATCCCCTTTCGCTGGCAACAGGGTCATTGTCAATCTACGCAAGAAAGGTGACAGAGAAGAGCCGGGGAACTGTCAAGGCATCACACTTCTCAATGCAGTTGGAAAGACATTTTGCAGAGTTATAAGTACTCGTCTCGAGGTTGATCTGGAGTCTAGAGGTTGTTTCCATGAAGGCCAAGCCGGCTTTCGGAGAAACAGGGGCTGTGTGGATCATATCTTCACTCTAAGCCAGATTATCCAGGGAGGAAAAAAGAAGGGAAACCCACTTTTGTCTTTTTCTGATGTCAAAGGCTTATAATACAGTGTGGAGAGATGGTCTATGGCTCCGACTCTGGTCATCTGGAAACAAGGGAAAGATGTGGAGAGTGGTACAAAAACTTGTATGCTCACACCAAAGCTGTGTCACTGTTAAGGGACAGAAGTCTAACTTCTTTGACATAGGCCAAGGAATAGATCAAGGATTTACCCTCTCCCCTCTGCTCTTCAATGTTTTCATCAATCAACTCCTCGAGGATGTGGAAAGTGAGGGGTTTGGATTAAGGGTGGGAGATGCCACAAGACCAGCCCTTATGTTTGCGGATGACTTTGCAGGCATAGGGGAGACTCCATCCAATCTTCATGAGTTGATTGATTCCGCAAAGAGATACTTTGACCTTTGGGGGCTAGAGGCTAATGTCAGTAAATGTGCAGTGGTGGCATTCAACGACCGAGGGGAGGGAGGAGGCAATCTCAAGTGGCAGTGGGGAGGCCAAGAGATTCATGTCCTCCCTTCCTACACAGACCTTGCCATTGAGTTTTCCTCCAACTGTAATTGGGATGCACATATTCAAACAGTTCTTCACTCTGGCAAACGCAAAGCGCTGGGTCTCACTAATTTTTTCCACTGCAGAGGGATCACTCTCAAGTAAAAAAAACCATGCTTTGCTGCATTATTAGGCCAGCCTGGGGGTACGTTGATAACTCCAACCAGGCTAAGTCTCTAGAATCCATTCAAGTGGGGGTGCTCATGTCAGCATGCTCCAAAACTGCTAATGTGGCTGTTCGAGGCGAGTGTGGTATCCCTTCTTTAAGCTCCGACGAGATGAATTCAAGGTCAGATGGTGGGGTCAGCTGCAACATATGTCCAACACCAGATATCCTAAGTTAATCGACTCTACATCTTGGAAACAGGACCGCCCTGTCAAACAGGCTAAGTCCTGAGGGAAGAGGGTAGAAGAGATTCTCAAGGATCTGAATCGAAGTTGCAAATCTTGACCCTGGTGGATAAATCTGACTTAGAGGCTGTAGTGTCAAAAAGCCATGTCTGTGCCAGGAAATTGTCTGATGAAAATGAAGTTAGGCAGAAAACTTCCCTGAACTTGTTTCCAGTCTGTGACATGGGGGAGGCCATCATGGATGACCTCAAGGGTTTACCCACTCTCGGCACTAGACTGAAATTTAAACTCAGGGCGGGAGGCCTACCTTTGAACAGCAAACAGATGCAGAGAGGAAAGGGGGATTGCAAATGCCCGTCGTGTGGGCAACTTGAAGACAATACTCATTTTCTGATTCATTGTCCTGGGTACTCTCACCAGAGAGACGCCCTCTTCAAATCCATCAAGGGATTTGTGCCTGTGCCTCTGTTTACCAACTTTAAAGGTAAACAGCTCTCGAGGGCTGAGCCAAAAGCCCAGGCCCTTTTGGGGCCTAGTTATTGGGCAAATCACACACAGCAGATTGATGCTTGTGTAAAGGGATTTCTAGAGGATATCTGACAAACTCGGATCCATTGTCTGTTCCAAGGTAAGTCATACTACCGGTGCCAGCTCCTGAGAAAGGTAGTTTCTGTCCCTTTGTGTTCAGCTCAAACTGGGCACGGGGTCAATGGCCACAAGGCTACCGGGAAACAATGTCTTGTGAGTACATTCTCTCTCTCTCTTTCTGTGACCTCCACAGATAGCTAGGACAAGGACATGTACAAAACAAGACAAAAGTGCGTAATACCTGTGGCAAACAGAGGTGTGTGTTGTGGGGACCAGTCTGAAAGGAAGTACACCCATAACCCACTCCTGAATTAGTCTTCTGTTTGTCATTGCATTTGGCCAAGCAGGTGATGGCAAGGTCTAATCTCAAAAATCCTCCCTACATTTTGTCCCAAAATTCTGTCAGTTTTCTTATACACCCACACCAGGCAAGTTGTTTAACACCTGATAGTCAGCGACCATACAGAGATACATAGAAGTCACATACACAAGACACATATTGCCACTGATGGAAAGTGGGAATGGCAGGATAAGAACCACAACCTTGTTTAGTGAATCCAGAATAAGAACATCCACTTGGCCTGCTCCTTCACTGGAAATTTCTGCAAAATGCAGTTTACCTCCCAACCCATCAACACCCTACAAGTGAGGTATAGAATAAGTGTTTACCAAAACATGAGAGAAGGAACAAAAATACAAAGAGGGTGGGGCACACCATACTCAGTGTCGGCAGGGAATCGGGAGACATCAGATACATAGGCAACTCTGAACTTGCGTCCAAACAAAAAGCCAAGTGACAGATAGTCTTCTCCATGCCATACCTGCACATCCTCATGCACGTACTTCCAAAGTTATCCAATAGAGGACAGAGTTTCCACTAATGCTTGGCTCTCTTTGTCATACATGTTATCTGTTTACTCTCCTACTCCCTCCCTTTTGGACCTTTCCTGGGAAGCCTGCTTCATTTACAACAATGTCACTGAAATCATGATATGACAGACAGTCCAGCTTCTGTGCCTGCTCATGCCTCAGCACATTAGGTATAGCTTCACCACAGGGCACTGTAGAATGAAGCAGAAGCAAACATCAACAATATTGGGTATAGACACCACCATCCTGCATTTTGTCTTTTAGTATTTTAGACCCATTCCTGGTCGCCGATCCCTAAAGATGTTCTAATGAACAAACAGACACAAATTGAATGAGAAGTCACTAATAATGTAATGAACAAATGATAAAAAATTTGGTTTTTCTTCAGTATTCAACAGGTAGTTTGTCGTCATCTATTGGACAAGGTGACATAGATCCTGCCTAAATTTGTGACCAATGACAAATCAGGAAGCTCAACCAAGCATTAATCAAATACCAGTTACCAAAAGAAACACACAACAACCATGGGGGCTATCAAGTACGCCACGATGATTGAGTTGTTGCATCCAGTTATCACTAGATCGGATGAGCTTGGAGTGAGGGAAGAAAGGAGGGTACAAACAGGCAAGGGAACGAAGGTCAGGCCAGCTGCCTCAAAAGGAGCATTGCAAGAGCTCTCGATCACATGCCAGTCAAGCTGTGCAACACGGCGGATTTCTTGGCCTTTCCGCAGCTCCTTCTCGACCAAGTATGGAAACTTGTTTGTGACACTGTGCAGATCCGCAACACAGAAGCCAGTCAGAAGATTATCACAGGTAGCACTACGGTAAACTCACTCTGTTATGTTTGTTCGAGATGTATCCATCTGTCCTGTGTTTTTCATGCTCTGATGGTATTCATTGTTTTGTTGCAAATATACACGCTAGAACACTTAGTTCGGTTTAAATCGGCCGTGTATCAATCCAATCCACGAGTACTGGAATTGCTTTGGGACTGCTCACTTGACTTAGTTATCAACACCCTACTTTCATCTTTCAATCTATTGAGAAACTGATTACGACAGAAAGGACTTCTACAAGCTTGTTAATGACCCCTTGTAAAACTTCTTATCGTTGGACTTCAGATTGTTGAGCAATGATTTGAGGGTTTTGACCTCATTGATCACAAGGGTGCTAGGGTCACAAATGAAAAATTTGTCTGTAGAGAGTTTATGAATGACAAAACAATATCAGGATGACATGCATAATTGTTGGCTGTTGATCAGCAGGTTGTTGGAATGGTTGAACACGGGCTTACTACTTGATATTTCAGTACCTAGTTATTAATTGGAATCAATATGATGCACCAGCACACCCTCTGGCCTTCTCAGTAGATTTATTGTTGTAATTTAAAACAGAAAATCACCTCCAGGATGACAGAAACAACTGATGAAGCATACCTGTCCATTGTGTGCTGCGAAAGGAAGACAGGCATGGGTGGAATGCGATTGTCAGAATTGTAGGGTTGCACACCTCGGATTTCATCCAGCCCTAAAATTGCATCGGCATGCTCATGCGTCAATATCAGCTGCATCCATACAGTCATTCAACCAATCATAACAGGTAACTGGTCTGCAAAAGTGAACTGAGGTTGGCTTTCAGCGCTGCACAGATGCTCGACTGGCCAACAAAGATGTAGAACTAGTACAAGTTACAAGGGGAACTGATAAAGCGAGCGCATGAAGAGGGTGGCACCTCTTAACACACTCACAGCATCTAGCCTGGGAATTTTAGAAGGCACAAACCAACGCAACACTTGCTCCTTGAAGTTCTTTCCAGCATCAATTTGAATGTACCGCCGCTGTCCATCATCGTGCATGTAGTTGATCAACAGTGATGGATTGCACCTTTCACCCCCCGCATCCCAACCCCTCTTTCACTCACATGTATTTGTTCCTATTTATATGTTGGAGATATTTGAATTCAAGCTTTGCCGACTGTGGCCTTAGTCTCTGCTGAGTTGCAACATTCACTGCATTCAACTGCAACCTGTAATAACTGTGCTCTTACTTGCTAGAGGTACATTCACCACTGCCTACTTCGCTGATCGGTTCTCTCCTGGCAATCTCTTATCAGCAGTAACCACGCCCCCCTTCCTCTCCAGTGAGCTAGTGACACTGGAACTAGCAAGCCCACCATCCATGTATGCCTGTCATTTTCACGACAGCCGCGTCATGGTTCATTTTCAAAGGCAATGCCTGACTCAGGAGAGACAAAAGTCTGTATGGACAGCACTGCCCGAATACGGGGGGTAGGGTGCCAACATTTTCAACATTTTACATTGTGCAAATCTTGATAATAGGTCGCCCTTCAGCTTTAAAAACTGCCAAACTCTTAATACAAACCGTCCATCAAGGAAGAGGCTTTGTGATTCACCACTCCTTGCGAAGGAGGGAGGAGAATCAGGAGTGGGACTCACAAAGAAGCTGTGAGCCTATTGCCTTGACCCTGCAACGACACGCGAGAGATAACGTTCCAATTACGGGTTCTAAAAGCGTCCAAGACCGTAATCATGCTTAACTCATTTGAATAAAAAATGCATCCTTGGAAAGAGAGAGGGAGGGGGGACTAGGACAAGTACCTGTAGTTCCGGTTGGATTCTGGTGGGGCCTTTATAGCACTGTGACAGACATAACAGGGAGGGTCTGTGGGACAGAGCAAGCAGATAGGGCTGGGCACTCCTGTGGATGAACCTGACCCCAGCACTATGAGCTCAGATCCGCCTTGTGGCGACACATCTGCTGTGGAGACTGGCAGTTCAGCATTTTCCATTGCTCCCTTCCACTTAATTCTTGGATAGCTCACCAAGCAATCACAGGGAGGTCAATCTGGAACAGAACGAAGGGCACCTCTGCGTGCGTGTGTGTCGACTACCTCCATCCCCGACTGCTCCAACAAGAACATCTCTCTTCCCTCGACATGCCCCACGTCTGCTGGGTTGTGCTTAACAGAAATGGGCGACACTGGTTACCGTTTGTCTGACGGTTACTTGTTCTGTTTGCTAAAAGCAACAACATCCTTGTCATTCTTTCCCAATTCCAAGAAGACCATGAACTAGCCTAACTTACTCTCAACGCTACAGAGTTCTTGTTTGTCATCCATGCACAGCTTTGTCAATCCTTCCCAACGACCCATTCTTTGAACATGGATGTATGTTGTCTGTTGCACCTTTTTGTTCTTGGGAGATCGCCTCAACAGGAAATTAGAGCCCACCGGTTATTCTTGGGGGGTTTACCTCAAAGGAAGAGGCTCTTATTTATGTTGGTGTCATATATACTAGGGTAGCCTGTGCCGTTGGCCCAAGTGTAATCTCCTATGTATCCAAGTACGCCTCCCATGTCCAGGCCCAAATACGACCTCTAGGGTAGCCTCTGCCGTTGGCCCATGTGTGAAAGATTAGAATCTAAGACCAAGTGTAGTTTCCTATGTATCCCTATGCGTCTCCTATGTCGAGGCCCATCTAAGCCCAAGCGCAATCTTCTATGTATCCAAGTGCATCTCCCATGTAGAGGCCCAAGTGTCCACTGTCATCTAAGCCCAAGTGCAATATCCTATGTATCCAAGTGCATCTCCTATGTATCTAAGCGCGTCTCCCATGTGCGTCTCCTATGTCGAGGCCCATCTAAGCCCAGTGTGCAATCTCCTATGTATCCAAGTATGTCTCCTATGTCAAGGTCCCATTTTTTTTTTCATGAATTTATTGAGTAGTAATTTCCAGTCATTATTGATATGTCTCCCCTCTCTAGGCTACATTGGCCCAATTGTCCAATGTCATCTAAGTCCCAATGCATTTTTTTTCCACATAGCCTACAACCAGATTTGAACCGGAGACCTTTCCCTTAATATCTCTCCCATCGAGGCTCCAACCATTGCCCTTGGAATGCCCACTTTGCAATTTTTCGTGAATTTCCGGTGACCCAAAGTACTTGAAATTCCACATCTCCCACACCGCACGTCCAAAAGACGTGAGACCAAGCCCGTACACCCCTCCTCGTCGAGGGCTTTCCAACGGCACCAAGCACCTGGGGCCGCGGTTTGAGAGATCTTAAGGACGCTACAAAACAAAACAAAACAAACATCTCGCTTCATATATTAACTAGGGTAGCCAGTGCCGTTGGCCCAAGTGTCCAATGTCATCTAAGTCCAAGTGCAATCCCCTATGTATCAAAGTGGTTTCCTATGTCCAGGCCCAAATGCAACCCACTAGGGTAGCGTTGGCCCAAGTATCCAATGTCATCTAAGTAAAGTTTTTTTCCACAGAGCCTACGACCAGATTTGAACCGGAGACATTTCCCTTGATATCTCTCCCGTCGAGGCTCCAACCATTGTCCCAGGAATGCCCACTTTTCCATTTTTGCTATTTTTTGTGAATTTCCAGCGACCAAAAGTACTTGGAATTCCTCATCTCCCTCACCGCTGGTCTAAAAATCACGAGACCAAGCCGGTGCACCCCTCCTCCTCGAGGGCTTTCCAACTGCACCAAGCACCCGCACTGGGCCCGCGGTTTGGGAGATCTCATCGACACTGTAAAACAAAACAAAACAAACGTCTCACTTCATATATTGATATACGGTAGATATATATATATATATATATAAAGCAATCATTATGATGTACCCCAACTCATTTGGTGGGAAGGTCAGGCAACCCGACACTCTGGGAAGAGTGAATAGAGTGGGGCCGCGGGAGGCTTGGAAAGGAAGGATGTGGGTCGATGGGAGGTAGACACATGCACTCTAAGGTGGTTGGAGTGGTCAATGGGCTCCCGGAGAAGTGCATGCGACGGCTTTTTTTTATCACTGCATGGGATGGGCCCACCTGTACGCCTAGGCCAGCATAGAAGTAGGAGGTGGGCCCTCCTTCTACTTCTAGAGAGTTCCAGAAACGGGAGGCGATGAGGACGTTCTAGAAGGCTCCACCGCACCCCGCCTGCAGAGACTATATAAGGAGCGTAAGGGGTATAGCAATTTATTTAGTTTCTTCCAACTCCCTTTGGTGGGCTTTGCAAGCAGAGCCCCCTTAGAAAATAAAAATTTGGAACCTGAATTATCAACTAATTAAAAAATCTCTTACTATACTATACACATATCAGCTATTCAACATAGTATTAAGAAAGGTTATTTGTTGGCTCTGTCCCTTCAGGGCACAGTCTTTGCATCATGTTGAAGTCAGTGGAGAAAATATGGTCAACGGACCTTACACCGTGTTAGGAGTATGATTGGTCTAAAATTGCTCTTAAGTATAAACCACGTGGCAGCTTGTCAAAAATTGTTACTTCAATGGACAACGTTTGCGGCTTGTTTGTTAGGCAGGACTAAGGAATGGGTTTTGGTGCTTGGCACCGATACTTGCGAGTAAGTTTCGAATTAGATCAAGACAAGTATAATGGGAATATTTCATCCATATCTATAAATGAATGAAGTCTCAGGATGAATTGTTTTATGCATGCGTGAGTACGTCTACCGACCATTGCAGTCTGGTATGCTTTTCCCAAGGAGACAAGACAATGAATTGTATTTCCTCCTATAACTTTACGTTGTATTTTCCTCCTATTTGCTCTCATTGACATTTTTTATCCTCATAATGGAAGACGTATGTGAGGAGAAGACTTTATGTGTTTTTTAAAGAGAAATTTGTGTGCAATGGCTGCCAATTCGACCTTATTTGAAATATTTTAAAAAATAATATAGGGTACTTTAAGAAGAAGAAAAATAGGAATAGGGGGATTGTAGCCCTGTGAACTTTATTAATAACTGGTAAAGAAAAAATAACCTTACAAAGCCATAAGGCGGAGGAATGAGATACCACTCCGAGCCATGAGTCCATATAATGGGGAACTAAAGGAAGCTAAAGCTAGAATGAGCCATCTTCTAAGAACCAGAGAAGCATTATAGAAGAGATAACCAGAAGCAAAAGGGAAGGGCCATGGATCCCCAGCACGGGGGGATCCAAGGGAAGCAGAGGGCAGGATTAACCATACCAGCCAAGAGCCAAAACAGCACCACAACTAGTGCTAGCCTATATGCTTGGGCCGTGGCACCTCATGAAGAGGGCAGATCTGTAGAAACATTGCAGAAAACAATGGAACAACTAGCTAACAACCACAGGCCAAACCTGAAGAGGTAGGAGCCCAAAGGCATAAAGGAGCTGTAGCTTTGATGAACTTTAGAACTGAAGCCCTACTAGACTTAAGAACCATAGCAGTAAAGCACTATAGGGATGGTTACATGCTCCCATTTTCCTCTTTGGAGAATCAAAGGAAATGTGGGCCTTAGATTTGCCTTTTCTCTGGCTTCTTTTATGCCTCCAATTAACCTCCTTTTCTTCCACATCCCCCGACGGCGAAGGCCTAGTACTGATTGAGCTGCCAACAGCGAGCTGGGACGTCTTCATTCCACGAAATTTTGGAGTTTGAGATTCTCCTACAAAAGACACCATCTTTGCCCCAAGAGTTGTCGAAGGCTGCAATAAGTTGGGCCCGTCTTCTGTCTCCACAGCTGGAAATTGCTGAAACAAGAGAACACCAAGCCTTACGAGCCTCAGACATCATGTCTTAGACGTAAGCTAAGAGCAAGACCTTTTGCAAGCAGGGCATGGAGTTTTGAAAAGAAGAGAGCAACGGGATTTCCAAATGTACCAAAGGCTAATACCCCTAAGAGACTCCCACACTGGGCAGGAACAAAACACTCCCCCATCCTTGATGTTAAGAAGAAGAGCAGCAGAAGAGTAAAGAAGGTCTTTGTCCCAAAGACTGTGAAGGGAAAAGACACGAGTCCATACTGCAGCAGCAAATGGACAAAAGACTAAGGCAGTGTTTGGCGCTCTCACTGGACATCGTGCCACAAGAAGCACACAACAAAGGGGGATCTGAAAAGTAATCGCCAACAGGGATGATTCTATTTGATACCCTCCAAAGGAAAGCCGATACTTTAGCAGATCACCTGTGCTTTTTCCAAATGTCTGCCCACACTAGCTTCCAAGAGATTGCATTAGGAACTCAGTGAGCCCACTTCTTATTCCACTTCCTTTCAAAGGTTTGTTTGGGCATTAACAACGAGTAGCCAAGCTTCACGGAGTACTGAAAGAAGTGATCGTACTTTTTATTCATCCAAAACCATTCTCCCGGATCAAACTGAAGCAACCTCATAGGGGCAGCAAGGAACCACTAGAATGAATTGTTGTAATGTTGAAGATCAGGGGGAGGGTTGGGATTAGATTTACCCGAATTAGAGTAGCAAAGAACCCTAATGTCATAATAATCAGAGCGATTTCGAACTTGGGCAGAAATAGGGTGAGTAAGGATTCCGTTCTCTTGCACCGTGAAGCTGATGTCCTCATTGTGCTCACTAGTAATAGAGATAGCATAAATTGCCTTAAGCTCAACTCTACAATCCACCTTGGGAAAACAACATTGTGCCTAGATGACAACAGATCAGTCCACCAAGGAGGGATACTTCCGATAACTCAGTCCCGTCCCTTATCCACTCTCTTGGTAGAGAGCTCAGAGGCTGCAGTTTGTTTGGAGATCAACGTACCAGAGGAGAAGTCATAGAAGTGCACGAGATGAGACAGACTTGTAGCTTCCCAATGAGACCATCGACTCTTGGAGCAGCGAACCAGGTCTTCATCATTTCGATTATAATTTCCAAAGAGCGGCTATCTTAAGACCTCGGCAAAAGAAGAAGGTTTTTTTGGAAAAGGAACCCACGAAGCTTACACCACGAAAGCCTAAATTGTTTGCCAAGCCTTGGAACCCACACCAGGCTTCATGTTGTTCTTCCCTCCTTGGACAGTCCATTTCAACGAAGGGGGCCACAAAGGGCTGTTGCTAGGGGTAGTTGCAGCAAGGTGATGCCTCACAAGCCTGCTCCAGGGGCTTGAAAGGTGGGTAAAGACCTGAGGAACCCATTTAGCAAGAAGCGCTGTGACCTGCGACTGAGGGTCTAGAACACCAAGACATCCAGACTTTTTCTTTTGACAAATTTGATCCCAGCAGACAAGAGCCCTCTTATTAGTAGAGGCATTCGACGCTCCCCAAATGAAATTATGGACCAATGATAGAGCTCCCCGGCGACCAAACTGTTGTTGTGAACCAGGAGGATGCAAGGAGGATCTGATTAGCCACAAGTGCCCTCCCAACCACGGTAAGATGTAAAGAGCTCCAGTAGGAGAATTTCCTCCTCGGATTAGAGAGAACTGCAGCAAAACGACTTTCGTTAGAGAGCCCAAGACCAATTTGGTGCCCCAAACATTCATGAGCCTGGCCCTCCTCTAGCCATCTTAAACCCAAGTCAGTGCCCCACGAGGGACAGTGAGCAGCATTAGAGCCAGGAGGCCGAAGACTGAGCAGGCCACTGGACTTCTGCCAGCTAATTTTAAGACCCGATGCTTCACATAAGCAACCTAGGGAATTAATCATGGAGGTGACATTGGAGAAGGAGCTATTGTCAATGTACAGGGTTGTATCATCCGCATATAAGGAGGACCTTATAGATTCCGAAGGATCCAAAGACGGGGAGTGAGGAATAGATAGGCCCACATAATCGTTTCTTTTATCCATTATAAGATGGCCCAAGCCATCAGAAGCAATTACAAAAAGAAAGGGGGCAAGGGGACACCCCTGCCTTACAGATTTGAAAAGAGGAAAAGAGTTAGATAAGGCCCTATTGACCAAAACTTTGCTAGAGGCTGAGGAAAGGAGGATACCAATCCAAGACAAAAAAAATAGCCTGTGATACCCGAAGCCTTCAGCGCACCAACAAGGTAGTCCCAGTTTATGTTGTCAAATGCTTTCTGGAAATCAAGCATCAGCAAAGCCAGAGGCTGTTCCGCCATCTGAGCAGCATGTAGGGCTTCATTAGAAAGAAGAATATTATCTAGGATCATCATGTTTCTTAAAAACCCAGTTTGCTCAGGCCTGATAAGCTTGGGGAGTAAGGGTTGTAGCCTAAGAGCAAGGGCCTTTGCCAAAATTTTGTAAGTAGAATTCAAAAACGTAATAGGCCTATAGTTAGAAAGATTATCACGGGCCCGCCCGTGAGGGTGATTACTCCCTAAGGATAGGGTGATTACTCCATAATGCCATTCATAAGGATATCATTCACCATTGCAAGAAAGTCGTCCTCAATGCAGCCCCAAAGGCTTATGAAAAACTCTACTGGCAGCATGTCCAGACCAGGTGTCTTCGAGCTTGCCAGAGATTCCATGGCCTCAAGCAGCTCCCTGGAAGAAAAGGGCTTAGAGAGCAATTCCTATTCTGCGGTATACAGCAAAGGGGGGAATGACTCCAGAACCTCCATCCTAGATTGCAATTCAGAGGGAGAATCAAACTGTCTAGAGAAAAGTGCAACGAAGTACTTGGCAGCCTCTGAAGCCATTTCTTTCCATTTAACAATCGAACGACCATTAGAATCTAAGATGAAGTTGATGAGAGTCGCCTCGCGCCTTTGCTTTGCCTTTTGAAAGAAGTAGGCACTCATTTTCTCTCCTTTCAAAGACCAGTTAACCCCTGCACGTACTCTCATGAAGTTCTCAGATTCAGCTTGGAAGATGCCCAAATTACGCTTGGCAGTGAGATAGGAGTCCATAGTGATGGCATCCGATATGCCATTCTCTATTCTGCCCTGGCAGTGGGAGAGACATTTGGTCAAGCTAGCCTTGAGCTTCCTCGTCTTTTCCATCGCCAAGCCCGAGAAAGAACTTGAGCCTTTTTCCTTGTGGCCATGAGCTTGTGTAGGAAAGCTATGGTGGGGGAAGTGAAGCCATTTCCAGCAGCCACCTATTCTTGCTTGAGGGCCTGTACACAATCTGCATTTTTCAGAAGAGATGGGTTCAATTGGAAGTGACCCCTACCCCTCGAATGTGCCCCCGGAGGGTTGAACAAAACCTCCACAACAACATGGTCAAATTCGGGGAGGATAGGACCTTGAGGCGTGCACGATGACCATGAAAAGCACGGAGTGGGAGCACCTTGTCCAAGCGAGCCATACTCAAGTTGGGGGGTTGTCTCAAATTAGACCATGTATATTTCAAACCAGTAGTGGAGTCAGCAAAACGTCAACTAATCCCACCGAGAAATCCCAAGCAATACGCTCTGCGTCTGAGAGAAGGTGGGAGGAGTGTGTGAGCTTGTCATTAAAATTGTCCACCATGTTGAAGTCACCCGCTACCACCCAATTGGATTTATTTTATTTTATTTTGTATATCAGGGTTAGGAATATATGCTCCAATTAAATACATTTTTAAAGAATCTATGTGCAATGGCTGACAATTCAACCTTATTTGCAATACTTTTAAAAATAAAATAGGGTACCTTTATTTTGTGGATATCACGTTTAAGCAAAAATAAGGTTAGGAATATATGCCTCATAGAACTACAGATAGAGGTGTCAGAATGGCATGGCGGGAGACACATGTCATTCATTCTATGGTATATTTGAATTGGGGACTTCATAAAGGGGGATTTCGTACTTCTTTATGATGTTACTGATAGTAAATGGATAGACATAGATTCCATTATCAGTTCAATGGCTATGACATTCGACAGAGCTCAGAATGTTTATGTCTTGAATGGTACCGATGTTAACCCTTAAACGCCCAGTGCCATAGTTTGACTTTTTCAGAAAACATGACCCCTTAAGTGAAAAAAAGGTGTAACTTTCAGAAAATTAATTGTTTAAAGAACTTGACCGCACATTAGGTGCGTACCTTCCTCCTACATCCACCTGCCGAATTTGAGGCCAATCAGCCCCAGATCCACAAAATGCCACTGTTGAATGTGGGCCCCATTATTGGGGCCCTTTTGAGAAACATATCCATTTTTGGTAATTTTTTAAAGATTTGAGTGATGGGATCAAATGGGATTGAGGCGAAAATAGCAGGGTTTCATCCCCTTGAGGTCCCTCATCCAACAAGCCAAAAAGTATCCAATTTGGCCAATGCATGCGATGTTGCAACTTGGTCAAACCTGGGAAAATCCCATGTTTCTCTCCCTCTCTCACACACGTGTGAATAATGAAACAACGAGAATTACCTTTATCAAATCGTGACCCCCCCTGCTTGCGTGATGAGACCTCTTTGCAACTTGGCAAATCCGAGGCAATCGGGCAATGAATCTTGGTGTGCCAGGTGCCCAAGAACACTATATTTTTTTTTCACACAATTCCATGGAGAATGCAAAAAGTTATTCAGATTTTTTGTAAACCCAAAGCCCGAAACGGGCTACTGGGCGTTTAAGGGTTAAAGCTCTCAATGAGTTTGCACTCTAAGAAAAAATTGTTTTATTTTTATGTTACTATAGGATGTCAAAATATTTGATGACTACCGTACTTGCCTATGCTATTCATTAGGACCCTGTCGGACTAATTATTTTTTCTTCAAGAAGGGGTCCGACGAGCTTTTTGGAATTTCTGCAGTTCCGACAATGATCATGATAAATAATAAAAAAACATATTTGTTGCATGTGTTTGTGGCTAGCGTAATGGTATCACACATACGTTTGGTAGGGTAGGTCTTGGGGTCGAATATCTCTAACATGTCCCTTGGCGTTTGTTGGCGTGAGGCACATCGTAGGACAATGTGACTTTTCATTTACAATATGTGATCCACGAACCACTGAGCATTTCTATCTTATATCATATTCATGGTGTCCTCACTCATGTGAATTCGTTTTGACTATCATGGTTTCATTGTTGGCAATGACTCCGTGGGGTACGTGAGCGGGTGTGATCATTAGTGTTGTGAGGGCGGGCAATAAAGGGAGATGGGTGTGGGTTGGAAGGGTGCTGCACGCACCGTCTACTGTTTGCGTTGATGGAGTACCTACTTGAAGCGTCGTCATTTGTTTTTTTGGTATGGATACAATGTTGCATCTTTGCGAGCTTAGAGGTACATGGGTTGAAATGGATTTCACTTGTTTTCTTTTCGTGTTGGGTTTTGAGGAAGTAGATTTTTCTATGTACTTTTTGCAAATTTTGATGATTTTTAATGGTTCCAACTACAACTAAACTTCCAACCACAAGATGGCCCACCCTCTGGGATTGAAATCAGAAAATTCTATTGAATTCTCCTATCTGTAGATTAAAAAAAAAACACATGGGCCATGAAATTGGAGCATGCCTGAGGGCCATATAGAGCTAACCCTTTATGTGGGGAGCCCACGGTTGGGCATGTGAAGACATGATTTGTGCTGGATAAAGTTATATTTTCCTCGAAATACACAAATAACTTAGGGGTGCGCAGCTCAGGAATCAGCGTGCGTTGTTATAGTAGGGTAGAGGCACACGTAGATGAACAACACAGGTCCTTACGAATGTCACACATGCAAGAGAAACACCACATCCATAGCTCTGTAGCAACACCAGTACCCCAGGCTGTACATACGAATAATGATATTTTTACTCAAGGTCAGAATGACCATATACCCCAAACCCCAGGTTGGGACTAGTGTTGTGCGGGTATCAGCATTTTAATATACCAGGCATGGTTGGTTCTGGAGGGGTGTTTTGTTTTTGAACTCTAGTATCAATCTAAGTATTGCAGAATGACAAATTTGCAAATAGTATACTGATATAAGTATTTCCCTTAGATATGCACAATATATGGTATCAATAGTATGGGGGTTTTGTTTTTTAAACATCAATTTAATATCATTACGTGTATCAATATTAATTTTTCCAAATAATAAAAGGGGATGGATGCCCTTTAAATCATATTAATAATAAAAGGCCGAAGCCAGGGAACACATAAAAAAGTTCAGCAAAAAAACAGGGAAAGAATAACCCTTTGGAGGCCATGAAGACAGTACGACGAGGATACCACCTGTAACAAGGAGGAAGAGAAGAGCGCGACAACAGAGGGGCCAACACCAAGGCCACCATAGCTCATGCACCTCAAACCTGCGGGTACCACTGCAAAGTTTGGGTCAATCCTGCCATCGACATTCTGTGATTGGTAGATCAAAACCATGAAGCGGAAGGCAGTGCAACCATCTGCCAACCTCTTTCTTTGGGGATGAGAAATCCTACAATAAGAGTGATTTGCCACAACACAAGTTTATTGAGGATCTGGTTTTGTACATTGCAAAGGGGTATGAAACATTTGCAAAAAGTGTTCTCCAAGTTATAAAACTAAGAAAGAGAAAAAATACATAGACTTCAGTTAAGGTAGCAGGGGTAAGGAAAGGAAGAACAATCTCGACATCTATAATGTTTAACACTGTGGCAACAATGTAAATATAGCCAACCTGCGAGCTTGCAATCTGTCGCATGTTCATATGAAGTGGGTCCTGTATTACCATGGTGCAGAACACCAAAAACATCTGTTACTACATAGTAAGAACACACAATCCCGAACTGGCACGACACGATCATCATGCGGATGAAATTTTTTCTTCCAACCTCTCTGTGGTTTGATGTGTGGCTGGAGAAGAGGACCAAGTGTAGTTGGATGCGGCGCCTTGTAATGAGACGGGACCCCAAGGTCGTGTTTCCAACACGTAGGCAGCTTGCACAATAGCACATACCTGTTGTTTTGGAGAAGACAATGAAACAGTTATATGTCCTCCATGCAATTGCAACATGTCCTACATAAAGCATCACATTTGATTTGTACTGGATATCCCAATGTGGATTTGATACTATTGCCTTAATAGTCAACTTCATGGATGATTGTTGGGAACCGAGGCACATCACCATTGGTTTATTTGAAGCCCTAGACACATCTGGTTTTGCATTGGTTGAGATAGTGAAACCTCTCTTGGAGCAGTTTCAGTTGAAAGACAAGATATTTGCATATGTAAAAGATGAGGGTTCAAATCTGACCACACTTGAGAAGGCTTTACAATCTACAGTGAGCTGTAAGTTGCTAGATCTGGAAAAGCCTATGCTGGCACTTGCTTTGAGCGTAACGTCCAGGGCATGTCAGTATGCAATCAACCATGACAATGTTTGTGAAGGGATGATAGAAATATCATTGAAAAATGCCCAATCAGCCCTACAGTCATGTAGGGGAGACGAGAGTGGAATAAGGCTTGCAGTGAGGTTGGGTTGCATACCCGTAAGCTGAAAACTCCCGTGAAGACGCGATGTGTGTCAAAAGTGGTATTGTTCCAAGAAACTCTTCAATGTGCTAATGCAATCAACATCTATTATAGCCTGTAGTCCCTTACTTTGCAGGGCAGGGTGCCATCTAGCATGACATGGGCAATTGCGAAGGCAATTATACAAACTTTGACTCATGTTGTTAAGCACTGTGTGTTGAACCAGACAAGGGGGTATTGGTTGCTAAGTGATGCTTTAGCTGCTGCCTTGTTTATTTTTGTTGAATTGCAAACTCTCTATAATTGTGGGGCATGTGCTAATCCTCCACTCAGAGACTCCGGCCGAGGTCAGCGTAACTAAGAGCACTTCGCCTCATGGCTACTGCCCCCTTTCGGGGGTGGGCCATCCTCCACTCAGATGTACTGGTGACTTTGATTCTGAAATGAGATTCTCAAATGCACGATGGCTTGCCAAGCTATCAATGTGTTGGCCCCCTTCTTGGCATTTGCAGGGAGATTTGACAAGGAAAGGCCCACAATATGTTGGCCCTCATGTTAGATCCAAGGTTCAAGGGGCTGGCATTTCCTGGATCGAGTAGTCTTGTTAGAGGCAGAAGATTTTGCTTGATGGGGATGACAGAGTGTGCATCTCATAGTTTGAGCACACGTAGTATCAATAGTCATGGAAAAATCTTTCAATCTGAAAAAAGCCCAAACTACAAAGTTTCTGTGATAGGGAAGCCAAAACTTAGCGTTCAGTTTCAACACCTCAAACTTACACCTCCAAGATACTTCAGCCTCTTGACGATCTTGTGTGATGATGGTATCCAAAGTTGAGAGAGCACCTAATTCCAGCCTCATCGACTGTTGTGGCATCCTCCTCATGCTCTACATCCTCAGTAGCAGTTGCAGTCTCCCAATCAATGACGACATGACATGACATATACACACAGTCCCAAATGTAGCTTGATCTACCAAATGTGAGTCCCAAATCGTAATCCATGGTATGCCCTGAGTATTCAACCTCCCACCTACCTGACTCGAAGAACCTGTTGATACCTACTATTGATACCCGGGAAGAGACACAATACCAGTATAATACTGGTTGGGACGAATCACCCTATAGAAGCATGCCATGGGCCAAGCACGTCCTAGGGTGAATTTCTCCACAGTTTGCTCAGTGATGTACATGGTAGGCAAGGTCAATCTGGTAAGTTTCATTTATTTTTTCTTTTTTTAAATGTATTTTCTTTAAAAAAAAGAAAACCTGACCTGGGAGGGACAGCTCACAAATAGTGAGAGGAGAAAATAACCTCTTTCACAATAACCTCGCCACTAAGGGGCCTGATTTGTGAGCCGTCGCTCCCAGGTGTTTCCCTTTTCAAAAAAAAATAAACCTCGCCCTGAAGGCTTCCCCATAGGACACCGCCCAAGGGAAGGGGGAGAAGAACATACCACACCAGTCAGGGGAGCAGGATTTGACCCCAGAATCATGAGGGTGGCACTCAGTGCACTATCCAACTGAGCTACGACTATTGACATGTTTATGGTTGGATGTAACAGGGTAGGTGTGTAGTGTGTAGCCTCAGTCAATTGGCCAGAAGTTATTTTTTGGGGGCTGAAATTGCCCAACGAGGGGGGGCCTTTAAGGGCTAACAAAAAAGCCTAGCAAGTACGTGCGGCCTACTAGGAAGTAGGTACCCCCTCAATAGAGTTTCCCCCGCTTGGCTGCCAATTATAAACAATGCGACCATATAACTGGGAGAACAAATCATACACCACAGCATTACTAAAGGAGGGGCACGATGGATGGATGGATGGATGGATGGATGGGTAGACGGGGCAGCAGCGGTGCAAAGGCGTACTGCTTCTTGCGCGAGAGGGCGCACCGGTTCTCTTGTGTGCTGCCGCCATAGCCATCCACCGCTGCGTGTTTGTCTTGCCTCTTGTGTGTCTCTGCGTTTGCTTTCGCTGTCATACTAGCAACCAAGAAGGTGTGTCTTTGAGGAACTGGAAGCCGTTGTATGGGGATTTTTACTGGCAAGGATTTGTAGCCGTTGGGTGTGTTTCCATCAGTTTCTCTCTCTGTCCGCATCGCCTGCGGGCGCTTGGGCACGAAAGAAGAATTGTCTGTGAACGTTCAAGTTGTTTTCTGTGAAGTTTCTCTTCAAAGGGTGGGGCTCTGCTATCGCTTTTCGTGTTTTACCGCTCTTACATACGCCCACAGATTGTTGAGGGGGGGTTCGCTAGCTTCTTCGCCGCTATCTATTGGAGGTTTCCTCGCACTCTTGGCACAAGCGTCTGCTCACAATCATCTCCTGTCCTTTCTCTGACAGTTCCATTGTTTTAGGGTTTTCACCTGCTTTGGATTCAACTGCGTTTTGCTCCGGAACATCGGCGTTTTGAGGGGGGAACTTAGTTGGATAGAACAGGCATCATGACCAGTGCTCTGGATATGTCACTCGACGATCTGATCAAGAACAACAAGCAGGTCGGACGAGGTGGAGGGAGAGGCGGCAGGGGCAGTGGCCCTCGCAGAGGGGGCACCAACCCTGGTGGCTACGGTGGAAACAAGGCAGCAGGGCCAGCCCGAAGACAAATGAATCGGGCTATTGCTCGCGCTAATCCTTACGCGACAGCCAAGGCAAGCAAGCAAGCGGCATCCCTCCATCTATTAATTCTTCTTGGCTTATGCCAGACAGCGTGTATAGCATCCATCCATTCGATTGAAAGAAATTTAGACACAGGGAAATAGCTATCTTTCAGGAACAGATCCTCAGAGAGTCCCTTCGTTTTTTTAAGCCTTTGCGTTGATATGTGGAATGGTGCGGGCCTACTCTTGAAGACGTCGGTGCACAAGGGAGCAGGGGTTGTTTTTTGTGGATGCAAAGTGAAGAGAGCAATCTATGGGAGACCTATGGACGTGCTGTGCTTCGCCTGCCGGCTCTTGTGTTTGACGCTCTCTTGTAGTTCATCTTCGGCTGCACTGCTGGGGGCCATCTTTGATGATTTCAGTCAGCGCTTACACATACATACCTATGGTTGATCATCTCTGCTGTGACGCACATATCCTGGGAGGAGGTATCCATATCTATAGTTCCCAGGATGTGGCTCTACTCTTCTGCATCAGCATCACTAGTACCCTTGCTCTATGTGCTGCACCCGCGTGATTGTGTGTTTGTGATTGTATGAGTCAGTGAATGTGTGAGAGACTCTTTGCTGATCGTCCCATGGGTGGTGCTCGAAACAGTCCATTCGCCAGGCTGCCGATGCTGCATGGCAGCATGATATGTATGACGGTGCCATGGGTGCTGCCCCGGCCCCTCTGAGACCTGTGGGGATTGAGACAGGGACTAAGCTTTACATTTCTAATCTCGACTATGGAGTATCTAATGATGATATAAAGGTCAGTTGTGGCTTATGAAGCTAGTTCGTCGTTTCCTACAGCCTTCATGTAGTATTTCTCTTGTGCTTGCTCCTAGTAGAGAGGTGTGTCCACTCGTTTGTTTTGCTAGTTATCCTGCATAGCATCCTGTCACTCCAGTCCTACTAAAGCACGTGTAGTTTAGCAGGTGATCATAATGTAGATTCGCCCCAAAGCACTTTGCACTCCCAGTGATCTTTTGGTTTTGTCACTGGTAGGCAGTGTCTTAAGTCAGTGAACCAGGGTGCCTTTCTCTACAGCTGAATATTTATGGTACTCATTGAAATTCAAGCTCTTGTGTCTAATATTTAAAGAAGTTTACCCTTGGCATGTCACAAAATCTCAGTGGCAGATTGTCTTTTGAGATTTTCGTGGAGGGGAGGGCTGAATTGTCTGTAGCCTGACAAAGGTGGGGCTGTTTTGGCGCAGGAGCTCTTTGCGGAAGTGGGGGATCTCAAGCGCTGTTCCATCCACTATGATCGAAGTGGCCGCTCAAAGGTGAGGGTGGAAAGTTTCATGGTGTTTTTGTTCCAATTTGATGTTTACATTCTGAAGTCTGCATCTTCTACATGGCCTGCAAGTTGCCTTGGAGCTAAGGTTTCTGGTGTTATGTGTGTGTCGGCTCTCCTACAGTGCTCAAGACCAACATTAGTGATTTGGTGGCATCTGAAATGTATGTAGGTGTTGAGAGCCATGCTATCTCTCAATCAGCTTTCTCAGGAAGTTAACAGGCTCTTTCATGTCGTTCCATCCCTGTGAAGCCCCATTCAAGGCTTTAGAACTCCTCGGAAATGTGTGCAAACATTTTAGCCCCCTTTGTCATCACAGCTATTTGGTAGGGTGTCATGTTCTGTCATATTATGAAACAGTTATACCACATAATCAGGTTGTCGAAGTATTGAATTTCTCACTTGTGCTCTTGTGGAGAAACAGGGCACAGCCGAGGTGGTATTTTCCAGGAAACCTGATGCTGTTGCGGCACTGAAGCGGTACAACAATGTGCAGTTGGATGGGAAGGCCATGAAAATAGAACTGATTGGAACCAATCTGAGTTCTCCTCTTCCGCTAGACACTGGGGTGGTCCGAGTTACCAACGGAACACTCCCCAATCCTGGCCGAGGGCGCCCGCTTATGCTAGGGTATGTTCCTGTTTTGTGCTTTGATTCCCGTGGAGAATTGAAGTCTTTTTTGCTTTCTGCTGCCATAGGATGTATGCAGAGCTGTGTTAAGTGGTGCTTGTCGCCATGGGGCCCCCCTTCCTTTTAAGAGTTTATGTAATTACAATTTAATAAGGTGATACCAACATGGCATTAGTTTCATGTTAAGCATCTGTTTCCCAGTGAAGTGTTAAGGTACTTGAAGGAGTCTATAAGTTTCTTGTGGGCCAGGAAATGCTGGGATGGAAAGATGAATCCCAGTCAGGTTCAAACTTTTCATTGCAAGGCTCTGAATGCTTTTTGAGAGCCATTCCAGGATCAGGGTGATAACTACGGAAAACTTTTGTCCAATTGAAGGAGGGGGGGGGGATTTGATCCTTATTGTGTCTTGGGTTTCTAATTTGGTTGAGTTTGCATACGCCTGCCATTGGCTAATGGGTGTCAACGCTGGGTGAGCCATCCTTTGGCTTTGTTGGGTCAGCACTGGAATATGTTAGTGATGCTTTTATGACAAGTCTTCTAAAGGTGCTCCTCTCTAGTGCAAACATGCATTCTAGTCTTTGTAACTGGAGATAGGAGAGACTGTAGAATTTACAGATTTGAAATGTCTGCAGTAATGCAAACCGCGGGCGCGGTTTTGTTGGAGGCAGGCGTGGCGTCAACAGCTACCGAGGGCGTGGAAGAGGTCGGGGTAGCGGTCGTGGCCGGGGAGCCCCTGCTGTAGAGAAGAGTGCTGAAGACTTGGATGCTGACTTGGAGAGCTACCATTCTGAGGCTATGCAGATATCGTAGTGTCTTGACGGTCTGTTCCAACCATATTTTTTCGTTGGTCTGGCAAGTTTGTAGCTCATTAAGTCTACAATTGTTGTAGCATTGTTGATTTTGCAAGCAGAAGATCAAGCTTTAGCTTTAGCTTACACTGGAGAGCTTCTCTACTAAAGCGAAGCGGGATGGTGGTACCACCTGAACATGTGCTGGCAGATTATGAGATAATCCAGCTGTTTTGTCTCATTAATACAAGTGAGGTCTTGAATTCTGTTCTTCATTATTCACATGGCTCTCTTTGGTTTCAAACAGTCCACATTCAGGTGGAATGATTGTCGGTCAACCTTGATCTTTTCCTCAAGGTTTGCAATTGGCTTAGTTATTGTTTCCTGGGAGCTTGATGGCCTCGGGTGCCTTGACGTGGAAAAGTTTTCAGGACAATTATATGAAACGCACATTTTTAGGTCATCAGGTTGATTTGTGGATGCCTGTGTCAATGAAAGGATGTCCTAAGGCAGTGCGTCCTCTACGATTGATGAATGCAATTGATTTCTCCCCCTACCTTGTCCATCATCTAGCTGCCATTGTAGGGAAGTTTGAGCTTGGGGGTCCTTTGGTCAGTGGAAATAGATCACAATTTAAAGTTCCCAATCTTGATGCAGGCACGCAGAGCTGCAAAGCTTTGTGGTAGATTGGAAGTTGTACGTCATAAGACAATATGAGTGTGGTGTCAATAGAGCACAATGGCAGAATTAAACTTGGCATCTCAAAGTTTCAAAGAGAAGAGGTGATAAAACATGGTCTGTTTGTTCAGCACCGCCATCAGCACCCAGCAGTCTTCCACAAGGCTGAACTGACAGGTAGCAGGTATTTAGTGGGGAATATCAATGCATTGTGGTTATTTTGGTTTTGGTTTTCTCAGCTTTGGAAAACTTAGAACCTCGAGTTCCGCATACTTGCAAGACCTCTTTGCAAGGAACTTGCCATGCGTTCATCATGCACTGGATGGTAGAAGATGAAAAGGAGGTTGGGTAAATTCCCAGATAACCCATAAAGTAGGCATATTTTGCATATTCCTCAGTTAATTTCATAGTGAAAAAATGTGACACTCACAAACCTGTCCCAGGCAGCTACCAGCCTGGCTGGGCGGTGGTGGTCCTGAGGAATCCAGTCAATTTGCCTTTTATGCCACTTCTCGTTCAATGCAGCAGGTCCTTGGTTGGCGTTTCTCGGTAGGCCACGATGGTATTCTCCTCAACCCTCGTGCTTCGCTGGCTGTGGAAGAGCACCTGGTTGCCATCTAGGTCTTTGTCGTGAATCTGGTAAATGCAGTCCAATTCCGCCTGTCAATGTAGCTCATTAAGGGGACACCTTTACCTGGTTCTTAACTGCACCACTGCAAATTTTGCAGTTCGATCCTGCAGAGTGGAATTGGATGTCAAAGGATCATCACCCGTTCTTTGGTTACACTGTTAAGTTAGGGTACAGCCTCCTCCAATTGCATTCACCGCCAAATGGATTGCAAATTGGAGTCATCTCCCCTCCCTCCCAAGCAACTGGAAGGCCATCTGGGGTGACGTTCGGAGAAAAGACGGCCTCCAAACTCAGTCTCTCACCTTGGCAGCATTGAATCTGTTGAGCATTGCTTAGTGGAATGTCCCTTTGCATCATTCATTTGGAAAGCTGTTTCCAAATTCTATGCTTTCTGGCGAAGGGATCTGTCTCTGAATATCTCCATCTGTTTGCTTAACTTGCATGGGGGTGTGCTGTGGGACATGTGCCCTGTCTGGGCAGCCCTTCGGGGTCACACTTTGTGGAACATCTGGAAAGGTAGATTTTCTCTTATGTATGGGGGGGTGCTGCCTTGTGCAAAAGCGGTGCTGTTCAGAGTTCACTCAGACGTAATGTCTGAAGCAAGGAAAGCCCGGCGGGTGTTGGGTGCAACTTTTGCTAGATGCTCGGAAAGACGGAGAAGGAAGCTACTCCCTCGCTTTGATAACACAAGGGGGAAAAGGAGGGCGTCTCTGCACTCGAACCTCTGAATCAAAGGTTGTTTGGCACGACGGCCTCCCGACATGTTGGCAGTTCGGTTAGCGCCCGGAGGACTGAGGAGCCAGATGTTAATCGGCGTCACAAGCGCACCGCTCGAAAAGGAAAATCAAAGGCTCAACTTTCGTTTGACTCTTCTAGGCGTAGAAACGATGTAGTCTAGCACTCTGACATTTCCCCCTGCTATGGACCTTCCTCCTTAAGGTGCCATAGCCCTTCTTAGTTTTTGTGGTCACTGGGCGGTGTCCCCTTTCCTCAGCCTCCATGGCTTGTAATCCGAGGTTATTTTTTCCTCATATTTATTAATATAAATTCCGGCCCTTCCATAGGCCTTGAAAAAAAAAGAACCTGCAAAACTATTTTCAGTTGTTTAGATGTGCACTAATCACATCACATAAAGAGCAAGTAACCCCCATACACGATAAACATAGATTCCATAATAGGCGGAAGAGTGGGCTGTGAGTCTCGACTTCAGGTCACCTTTAACATCCTCAGCCATGGAAAATTTCGCTTGGTGAAACTTTGACCACCATAGAGGTCGCTCTATTTCGTTTTTAATTAATTCACTTTAAGAGAGAATGAATATTTTAAAATTCTGCCTTGGGAGTAGACGAAATATGGGAATAATTTGCATTTAAAAAGATGAACTTTGAAAACCAAAGGTAGCAATATGCTAATTCTTAAACGTTAAGTTTGGAAAAGAAAAGAAAAAAACAATGTTTGAGACTTATTAAAAATGTTTACCACTAACTATGACTATGGCTTGCCAGAGAGTTATGGCTAACCATAAATATGACTTGACACAAAGAATGTCAACTCTAAGTGAATCTTGACATGGCCCACCTAATTTAATGAAAAATACCCATGTATGGAATTCTTGAAAAATTGGATGAAGCCTGAACGAAATAATTAATATTGTCATTAAGCCTGCCGAACCTGGCGACCTGCATGTATTTTATGATTCCGGCAGGGGTCCGTCAAAATAGAGCTGCCTCTACAGTACTGAAATTATTCTTACAAGGGCTAAACTGAAAAATCCCAAATTATCAAGACTTGGGGTGAAAAGTTTTGATTTAAGCTATCTCACCAAGGGTTTCTCAAAGAAAAACCATATGCGGCCGCTACTGCTATAGGTTTAGCGTTTTTGGTAATACTACCGAGGGACCATAGGAGAGAAGAGGAAAAAGACCGGTAGTGGGAGCTCCACATGTTCCAGTTGGGGGTGGGGGGACGGGACGGGACGGGACTTAGCCACTGGCTGAGTTCTCCCCCGCCCCATCTGACAAATGGATGCTCTCCTCTCCTCTTTCCCTCAGAGCTACTTTCGTCCCACTCACCTGCTTCCTCTACATTGGTACTCCACACCGAGTCCCCGTCAACCAACGGGGAGAACCGGCAGCTAGTTACATGCTAGCCGACTGATTCCGAGGATTTCCGAGTGAAAATTGAAACCTTCGGAAATTTACCGAGTATGTTCACATAGGAAATTGACTATTGCAGTTACCATTAAGGGGAAGCAACCGACTCCCCAACCCACTTAGCCGGTTGGTTCTCAGAATGAGGGGCCATTGGCTGGTTCAACTGAAATTATTTCCCGGACGCTGGTCCCGTTCATCTCTCCTTCTGACCTCACTTTCATCTATCATCTTGATTCCTGTTTCTGTTGTTGGATACCTCCTCTCCTACACGTACCTCTTTTCCCGTCTGGGGCTGGATAGTTCGAAACCGTACAGCTGTGTTAAGTGGGTCAGATCTAAAGATTTTCTATGTGAATGCACTGGCCTACAAATCACATCGCGGGCCAATATTGGACGTTTTGAGTCCCCTACCATTTCACCCAGTTGGAGATGTAATTTCAAGCAGAAAATTTAGCCTTCAATACGGAGAGCATGACATAATAATAATACAAGTCGGCATAAAACCTCGTCGGTTCGTTGTTATATCAACAGTCTTTACAGCGCATGTGTCTTAAGCAAGGGGACTACAGACCTCACCCATGGATGAGTAGTAACTAGTACGCCACTTATTTACAGTACATCCCTCAAGTCATGTCGTGCTGATCAGCACAGTACCAAGCAACCCTTCCACCCCAAGTAAACCACCGTCTTCCAAAATCCTTCCATCTCCTTGTCTGCACGTAGACCTGGGCCCACTCCCGCACCTTTGAAATCACCCACCCTACTGGACCCTCATCCTCCTGCACCCTTTGGTCCTTGCCTGAGCTCCCACTTTGGGCTATACCTTGCCAAAGTCACCTCCGATCTAGAACCTTCCCTAGCATTCCTTGGCATGAATTCCATGTGGGCCCCACATGCACCTGCCATTTTCACAGGGCATACGGTAGCTATGTGGGCCCGCATGCTATAGCCACTTTCAAGGGGCATGCAATGCCCATGTGGGCCCAATGCACGCTGCCACTTGTATTCGGACAGTCGCTTAAGCGTGGCTCGGGCGTTTGGGGTACATATTCACCCCGGTTGGATAATTTTGGCTTCTTTGTAGCTCTTTGGACGACGCTTTGATTTGATTCAACTGCACATCTGGGACCACGCCTCCATTTGTCGGAGGTTCATGTGCATTCGGCACGTCAGGTAAATTTTCCAAAGAGTTCATAATTTCGATTTCCACGTCCAGCTCATCGCCCTCTTCATATAACTCGACATTCTCCAAAGCACTCATTGTTTTCTTTTCGACACAAAGCGAGTCATCACCTTCGTCTGGGGACTGAACAGAATGTCCCCATGTCTGTGGATGGTCCTTGTTTGCTGGTGGAAACATTTCACTCTAGTGCAACCCCGCTCTTCAGAGCGAAATGAAGACGGTCGTATAAATGATAGAGAGAAAGTGACTGATGGTGGTGCAGCTCTTTTGCAGACATATTTGATGTGGAACATTTCACACATTCACTGGCCCATGATATTTACATTGTCACCGAGCTGCCTCACGACTATGGCTGAACATTTTGTGGTGTCATGGAACGCGATGCTTGCAGGGTATGCACAACAGGGACATGGTATGGAGGCTTTGGAGACCTATGATCGAATGATGGGGGAAGGGGTGAAGCCCACTGACCACATCACGTTTGTGTATCGAAAAAGCACGTCCTCCCTCTGTCCTCCATTGGCCCAAGTACCACTTGCATTCCGCTTCTACAGCTTACGAAAGGATGCTACAAGTACACCCACTTCAAGTCCAAGTACACCCACTTCATGTTGTTGCAGCATCCTTTTTGTAAGCTGTAGAAGCGGAATTTTGGGTACCATGACCCAACAGAATGGGAGTTTGAGAAAGCTTTGGTGTAGCTTGCTTTACGGGACCCACGGATTTATTCTTCTCTCCGAGATCCATTGGTTAGAGCCCCTGAACTATTTTCACCATGTCAATAGTGAGGCAATAGTGGAGCAATAGTGAGAATCGGAAAAAGGAATCTTGGACCACACGAATTTGGTCTTCATGCATCCTCCCGGTCCGGCGAAACCTGAATCTTAGAGGAAGAGTACTGTTGATCCTCACGTCTCACCATTTTGGTAGATTCCCATGCATTCATGAATCAATGTTGTCCTCAATACAGATCACATGGTTCGGCATGGCATTTGTCATGCTGACGCTTGGTGAATCCTGCAACAGCCCACTGATATTGCTCGAGGACGTCGGAAATACAGCCCCAAGTTTGTTCAAAGACCTCTCACATAAAAAAGAGAACAAAAGTTCCAGATCATTGGAGTTGAAGGTCACATTGGAGATCGCATTGGAGAAGAGTGCAGGCTACCTGGTCATGTGAGGGTCCTTATGCATAGGCTCAGTTTTACTTGATGTTTGCAGGGGGCAAGCATGGGTTAATTATTTGCAAAGAGATGTTTCTTGAGAATTCTTTGCTTCGTACTAAGTAATGAGGGAATATTTGGTCATGTAGCTGAGACTGAGCTTCATGTTTGTGTCATGGGGCTTTAGATAAGGGTGAGGGGTGGACTCAATCGCCACTTGGGCATCTTTCATTTTATTTGAAATTGTGGAAGTGGCATCTGAACAAGTTTGGCTTATCTTGTCTGATAGGCTGTGGAGCTTGGCATGGCAAGTACAGCATTGGAGTTGAGACTCATTGAAGAATTGCCAGTCCCTTCAAGGATGTGTTAAGTTTTTGCATGATTCACTGCAAGTATTTGTTGCTCAAGGCCCAACTTAGGGCTCAAGAAGAAAAGCGAAAATTTGAAGACGAATTTGCCTTGTTTGGACAGTCTTTGGTAAGCTATCGTTGCATTCCATCTGTCTCTTGCTACCCATCTTATCCTGAATTTCAGAGTCGATAAGCCGTTACAGCTAGTCGACAATTGGCAACCTGAGAAGAGATGGAAGTGATTAGCCGGTACTGTGATGGCATTTTGTTCTTTGATTTGGGAGCTTATTGAGCAGACTGAGATGAAACGCAATGTAGTTGTTCAAATTTTTCTACCAGGGTTGAGTTAGCCATTATTGCGTTAGTCCAGGGATCCATGATCATAAAAGAGGTTTTGGTGTTTGGTTTTGCAACGGCACATTCCAGCCAGGCTGCATCAAGGTCTTGTACCGGCTCGTCACTTCCCTCTCTTCTTAGGTTGCCATTAGTGGATAAGTAGACTAGCTAGAATGGTCCAAGTTCTGTAGAGCCCTTCTTTGACTGAAGAGTGAGGAGTCAAAAACAATCATCTTGTGGCATCCAAGTTCCAGGTTGAGCAGATTTCTAGATTGCGTATAGACACCAAGTAAGACACAAAGTAAAAGAAGACAAGAAGGACTGATTGCTGGGCTGAAGTAGGTGTGAATTGGAGGGGAGGAAAGAATGTGGCATCAAGGAGGTGCACTGGTGGCGATCTGCAAGCTGAAAGAGAGAGAGAGTGATATAGGTTCATAGAAGGCGAGGCAGAGTGGCCAGAATATGCAACAGAAGTCATATAGTTGAGAGGGGAGGGGAGGGGGGAATGGCAGCAACCCCTGGTATCGTGCAGTGAAGAAACCGCCAGTAAATTGGTGGTGTGGATGCCAAACATGCAGTAGTGCTGTGATGCTCATGACACTCAGAAGCGAGTCCGAAGGTAGCACATTGCAGAAAGAGCACCAATTTTTGGGCCTCATGAGTTAGACACTGGAGTGCTGCCTCAACTTCAGAATGTTCTGAACAGTTCTCGAAGTATATATCTAACTTGCCTGATTCCTCAGGCTTGTCAAAAACTCTTTCCCATGTTAACACTGGAGAGATGGCTAGATGTACATACTATACAGTACAGATTGTCCACTATACAGATATTTTGACATTTAATCTCGATGAATCAAGGTACCTACTGCAGAGAAACTTGGGGATGGGAGTTTCCCAAGAAGAGACTTCACAGAAAATGACTGTGCTTCAGGGGTAGAATGTGTGTGTCATTGCTCCTCAAACATAAAATACAAGTCGCCATTATTAAATACAAGTCGCCATTATTGCCCATCTTCAAATCAGAACACCGCACTGCCTTTGACAGACTCAATCGCAAGTAAGAGGGCAAATCCCACCATAGCGGCTTGACCATTTAGGCGTTCTGCTCTTGCTGTGAATGGTCCAAGTGGATTGGCAGAGCAGTCTAATCCATTCCCCTGTACATCCTTGTTGCGTGGGGTTAATGATCCAGCCAACACCGCCACCATCACTATTAGTGCCAACCCTCCCCTGCATACAAGACAACAATCGTAGGTGAATTCTAGATCCCATCTTCTGACATGCTTCAGCCAAGAATCTCTTGTCTATACACGTCTGAGTTGAACACACAACTGGCCAGTGCAAATTGAATGAGAACACACTTGCTCATGCTGGGCCTTCATCGCAGTCTTTTATCTCCCTTCTCTTCTCACACTTTCAATTACATGAACAACATCTGTTTCCCTGAAAAAAAATCGCCTTATGAATGAAAGGGAGCAATCATGCTCCCTCTGCAATTGGATTGTGGATCTTTACCTCATTCCTATGCGTACAAATACTCAAGGGTTTGCCTTAACAGACTCCTGTTGACTAGCGCAAGTGTGGCTCTCCAGCTCTACAATATCACAGCACCACTGCCTCAACTTCCAGTAAAGTCATTCTTGAGTCTAGAAGCTTCCACATTTGGCACGAATCCCCTCAACTGAACAAAAGAGAAGTGATGTACCTGACAGAGAGCTGCTGCCATACACTACAGCCTGACTCAATTTCTGTAGTCATAGCTGACAAGAAACCAAGCATTGCAGCCCGTCCAATTATCATTTCCTGGGGAAAACCCCCACCAAACAGTGCCTCGGCCCCCTGCTTCTTGAGGTCTTCAAAAACTGTTGGCTGTTTCACTACTGAAATTTGGATTTCTTGAGTGGTTGCTGGTGAACGTTCTTGCAAGGCCTCCAGCCTTTGGACTCTGTCAATGTGTGCTTTCTGACATACAAAGGGCAGTAGAGAACAACCAGCATGAGCAATTTTTGAGTAAATCATCGAGGGTTGAAATATCTCTTTTTCACGCAAGTCCTGAAAGAGAGAACGAACTCATAAGACATTGTTTGCCGTAGCACCGTGCCACACCGTGCCACAGATCCCCTACCCAGTTTGGGTGGAACAAGAGGGAACAGACACTACCTTTGTGAGGGGCTCACTCCAGTAGTGGAATTTACGTTGATTCCAGAACCCCTCTAGAAAGCCCTTCACACAAGCATCAATCTGCTGTGTGTGAGCTGCCCAGCAATTGAGAGAGAGAGAGAGAAAGAGAGAGAGAGAGAGAGAGAGTACACTTAACTCACTTAACTCCAATCACGAGTCTAGAAACCTCACAACCGGATTTCATTCTTAAACACCTCCGACTAACCTGGGACTGTTTCGATCTATAGAACATGAATTAATTCTTATCCACTTTGTCAGGCAAGAAAGTGATAAAAGGTTATCAAATATGCAGAGGGGGAAGAGGCTGCATTTGAATATGGGGTCAATGTGAAACACACCTGCCAATCTGGTTGCAGTTGTTGGGCAGCGTCCGACCACCATGTCTGGCACAAGGACATACCATAGAGACACAACTTTAGAGGTCAATCTTTTCGCATGTTTTACTAGCATCCTTGAGTTACTTGCATGAGCGCCGCAGGCTCCAACTTAAAAAGGGTCTCTGAGCGGAAAGTACAGAAATTACCACTGCGTAGCAGCTGAGCGGTGAAGCCAGGGTCGAAGAATCGAACGAGGAGTTCATTGTGTTGAAAGACAGCTGCACTCCAAACAAAGAGCTCCTTGATAATGTCGGGGGTGCGTTGGAAAGAAGTAAAGCACTACGGCATCCTCCATTGAGAACGGTTGCCCGACACAGTGCCGCCATGGGAGCAGCTGCAAGAGAGAGAATCTCAATGCAAGAAGAGGACACTCTTCACTGCCGATCGTGGGTCGAATACGGCAGAACCCCACTCCCGGCAGCACTGCCAGCACGTCCTAAGCTAATAATACGGACCCGGAATCTGCAAACTGCAGCTGCAGCAGAAATGTCAAGCAATTATCTCTAGGTAGAAGGAGAAGCGTTTCCACAAACTTTGAATGCACACTTCTGAAATTTGAGGTGTCCGAGCACAGACACAGATTGGAACACTACCGTTTACTCCGAGTCTGGATGAGTACGCCACCACGCGGCCCTTTGTGACCCTCGCATTTATCCCGACTATCTGAGGGAGTATCGTCAAGTACATCAAGATCTTTGTGTGTGCTTTAAACTTCGCAGGACTTCGAACTTCGTCCCGACTTGATGATGTAAGCTTATGCTCTGGAAGAGCTGTGAGATCTCTTGCCATAAGTTTTTCAGAACTTCTTTTGAGATGAACTGTCTCCTCAGGCAGAGGAAAGCTCTGGCACTAAAGACTACATCTTGCAGACATCATTTGCAGATATCATTCCTACTCTTGTGTAGCCACGAATTGTGACAAAGCAACAATTAAAATTTTGAATAATGTAGGACTTCGAAGTGGAATCAGGGGGAAACCTATGCATTCAGAAGATTGGGTTGTTTTGGCTGTGAGCACTTTCAGCTCTGTGAATTAATCAAGGTGGCGAGAGTAATCACCATTGCACAATCAGCTAGTTCAACCTCTTGGTTCACCCAAAGGGCATCCATCATATAGTCTCCCTCTTGAAAGTGTTCTGTTGCCTGGTTCCAAAAACTGGACCTCTGTACAGACCAAATATACCTCAAGTACAGTACAAATAACTAAAGAATCTTTGTGCAGTTTATAAACTCTCCCTCCGCATCTGGTTGTCTCATACCCACATACCCACAACCCACTTGTCCCCACCTTGTCGCCATCTCTGCCTTGCTCTCTCTCATCTACAGCATGGTCTATCTTGGATCTGCCTTCTCTCCTCCCACCTTCATGTTCATCATGTTGTTTGTCCTGTCATGCCTCTGCGCTCCTTACTATTGTCTTGCTCCCTCCCAATTTGGTCATCGCTCATACCCACGACCCACCTTGTCCCGATCTCTGCCTCGTTCTCTCTCTCCTACAGTGTGGTCTATCTCGGATCTGCCTTCCCTCCTACCACCTTCCCATTCATCATGTCGTTTATCTTCTCCACTATCCTTTCTTCCTCTTAACTTCTTCAACATCTCCCTGTCCCTATCATCACGTCCCTCTCTCTTCTTCTCTCTGCCTCCTCTCCCTTCTCGGTCCTGATCCCTCTCATGCCTGCCATTCTTGGCAACCCCCAAAGCCCTCTCGTCCAAGTGTCTGTCTCGTTCCTGTTGACTATCCCATCTACTGCCTCTACCTTGCTCAAGGTCTATATCCTTCTCAAGCTTGCTACTCCTCTTGCCCTCTATCTCATCAGACAGCATCCTCTTACCCGTTCTTCTCCCAGTCCCTTCTTGATGTCTCTCCCTATCCTGTATATCACGGCCCCTCTCAGGCTCAAGGTCTATATCCTTCTCAGGCTTGCTACTCCTCGTGTCCTCTATCTCATCAGACTGCATCCTCTTACCTGTTATTCTCTCACTCCCTTCTCGATGTCTCTCCCTATCCTGCATATCACGGCCCCTCTCAGGCCTTGATCCAAGCTGACTCCTAATTTTGGGTGTGTCTTTCTCCCCATAGCCCCCCTCTCCCTCATGCCTACCGCCTTCCATCTTACCACCTCTTTCCCAGTATTTGGTTTCCCTCTTTTCTCCAACATCTTCAGGCACTCTCCCAGACCTCCCCACTCTCCCATGCCATATATTTCGTTCAGATTCCTCCCTTTCTTTGCCCCTCTCAGAACCTCTCTGCTGTTTTGCATTTTCTCGATGTCTCTCACTATCCTTCTCACGTCTACTGTCCTGTCGAAGCCTTTCACCACCCATCTCCTGTCTCTCCGTGTAGGACCGATGCCCTTGTTCATGCATTTCACGCCCTCCTTTATATTTCTGTGCTCTCTTCCTGTCGTCTTCTTCATCACCCCTCAAGGTCACTTTGACTGGAAGCCCACGACTTCCAGAGGCCTGTCTGTCTGCTGCCTTTGTTCGGCCAGAACCATCCCCCACATTCTCCTCGTCTTCAAATACCATGTCGTAACTACAAAGCAGAATTGCACTTTCAGTGCCACAGTTTCACCACCTATGAAGAACCCAGTTCTGTTCTCTGAAACTCATACACTCTACAGTCATTCATCGCTGCAAAAATGCATGGGTAGCTCATCTTCAGCACGAGGATGCATACAGTACCAATTGGAGATTCATTAAGACCTTTTACCTCTGGCAGATTATTTCAACAAAATTGACGTTTGGTTACCTCCTGCCTGTACTTCCACGTTGACCGCCTGTGTCTCGAATAGAGTACTTGGGTTGATCAGGGGCCGAAGATTTCTGATCATTGCTGTCATTGGGACAATCCTTTGCAAAATGACCAACCTCTCCACATTTGAAACACCCTTTGCCCTTTCCCTGCCCCGGTGCAAAATTCACTCCTGCATTTCACACCAGACCTAACTTTCAGAATCTTCTGGACCAAGCTCTCTCTCTCTTCAAACATGTTGTCACTGGGATATTCATCAGACAATACCAGCAAAAAATTCACACACAGGCAGCTTCAGGGTCTGCAGGAAACAGACCTCCAGCACCACCCTCCTTCGTGCCAAACCGACGATAACGGTTCCACAGGCGCGACACACTCTGACTGAAGTCCACATGAATGCGCCGATCATCTATCAGCACATTGTCCATCTGCAAGATCATGAACCAGCATGTCCATGTAAAACATATGGTCTTTTGTGGGGAATGTGCAAATATGTATAACTTTTCAAGCCCGCAACATAACCTGAGTGACTATAGCAGTTCTAGCATCAAAGCAGCAGTCTTCTACCCAAGTAGTGCATCTTCTGTAACCAATCTTAGAGGTCTGTCCAAGAGAGTGTGTGCTGGACATGAAACCTTGAAGTAGGCAGCTTCACACGCTTCCTGTCCCTCAAACTCTGCAGTCACAAGGTAACAACCACCAGGTATAGTAAGAGGAGCCCATAATACAGGGATATCTGAGAATATTTTTCTTTCAAGTGGGGTGGTATATGCTGAACACATAATCCTACGCAGGATGACTCTGGAGACTTGCACGAAGCATCTTGTCACATGGCTTTGCTACAGGCTACACGCTACAGCCTTTTAGTCCCAGTTTTGTGACATCGGGAATACAGAATCCAGGAGAGCCAAGCAGTGCATTGTGTGAACCAGCCCAACAAACGACTTAATCTTCCTGACAACGAGATTGCCAAAAAATTGACTGCTAAAGTAGGTGCGAGACACCAGAGCACGGAGTATTACGGTTGTAATATGATGGGTGCACCACTTACCAATGAAAGCATAACATAAGCTATCCCCGGTTTTGTAGTCCCGTATGATGTCAGCCCTGACCCGTTGCGGCAACCCAGCATTAGACTCCAAGCAAAACGACATAAGAGTTTGCACAACTGATGCTCTCTCTCCTATGTGCAACAGCCACACATGCTTGTAGGTGCACAAGCGTCGAATCAGGTTGCATTACACTTACGAAACAACCTTGCCAAAGCGCCCAAAAATGAGCTCCAGATCACCTTCCTGCACACTCAAACCATAATTAACTTTAGGCAGATCATGTTTGAAAAGAAAGCTCCCTGTGGAAGGAACCAATCAATGAGCAAGTATTGAGCGAAACCAAAGACAAATCCATTGTGGAGAAACATCAGACCTAATGCTCCAGAGTCAATTTTACTTCTTCATACATTAGACCAGGTACTTGCTGTGGATCAGTCCTGCCAGGTTTTGCGATTACATAGTCTGCACTAATAACGCTTCTTGCTGGGTAGTGGTTCCTAGTCTCCTGTTAATGTTCCCTTGAAAATGCTACTGCTTGAAATGATGAGCATCTCAGAGATGAGGTCAGGTCCAGGTGTGCAATGTATACCTCCGTCACAGGGTTGAGCTTACAGACAAACAACACATTCTCAGGTGGCTTCATTTCTGCCTCTGGAATATCTCCTATCTGCAGATGACATGACCCCATGCTCAGTCACTTCCATGTTCACACAGGGGCTCTCAAGTTGGTAAATGCAAGTTTGAGAGAGAGAGAGAGCTTGTCCCTCTTCTTTCCCTACTATGATTGCAGTCTGATCAACCAACATACCAACTTGACAATGATGGGCGAGGTCTGGAGTACAAAAGAGCAGATGCAAAAATGCATACCATCTCCAAAACCACTGCACGTGACTGAGCCTCCTTCCTCCGCAGCGACTTGTCAAGTTCCTCTGGTTCTATTTTTTCATCCATAGGTACCCAATCATCTTCCAATCGAACTTCCTCACCCTGCCATTCATTTGTAAGAACGTGAGACAGGACTAATATGATCTCAATTGTACGATATAAACCTCTCTGCTCAAAATCTACCTTGCCTAAACAAGAGTAACTTGGTTCAGTTTATCCAGCCCAATAAGCCCATAGCAGTAACAGTCTCATTGAGAACTTCCAAGTGAATCCCTTAATTGGAAATGCTATATCCATCACTGAGATGACGCTTTAACACAAAGTGATACATGGTCCACTGCCTGTCTTGACGTCCCTAACATGTGCAGAATAATCCAGATCCATGCCGCCAAAGCCACAGGCCCGCAGATACGCAAACAGTGCACACCAGTTGATATTGGTGGACACATACTTGCCAACAAACCACGACAGCTTTGTAACTGCCTTCTTGCCTGCCGGCACATTTTGTGGTGCATAGAGAGTAAGGGCTAACAAGATATACATAAGATGTAGGTCACTCCAATCACAATCAACCTCAGTGAAGGCCTTGTTCTCCACTTTTGACACTTAGAACCCTTTCATCCCACCAAAATACATTCCATCTAGTTCTGATTCAGTAATAAAAGGTAGATCTCTTCCAAACTCACAGGGTGAAAATGGAGATTGAACATAGCAGAATGTGCAAAATAACCAGGCTGACAGGTTTTTGAGGTGGCACCCAAGTTTTACTGAGTGAGATACATGGCAGCAAGCAAGTCAGCCATCTCCGACATCCCAGCTTGTTTGCATGAATCGCGGTTTAAATTCTTCACCGTTTGTTCAAGAAAAATAACAGGACATATGAGGGATAAGGAACAGATGTCCATCCGAGGTTTTGAAAAAAGACACCAACTGCACACTTCTGCCAAGACCATTTGTGTTTCAATACAGGAAAAAAGTCTATTGCAACAAGAATAACCAAAATGAATCAGTCATGGAAGATGCATTTAGCTAGTACTGTTGGTATTAGAAAAGCTTCTGCTAATAGATGACTACCATATTACAAGAGTCAGTGAGCCAAAAGAGGTTCTGCAAGGCCAAGAGTCACCTCTGCAGGTGGTTTCAATGCTGGTGATCGGTCTGGAATCATGTCAGCAAGGGAAGGAGGATCGTCAAATGGATCATCCAGTATGTGGGTATGCTTTATTCTGCCCCAAAACCCCACCCCTGTTCCAGTCAGCACATTACCTTGGGTTTTTTAATGTTTCATGATTCTACATTACATATAGAGCTGCTTCCAGAGTCAGGACTGCAACTGCTCACAACACACACTGGGTGTGCTCCTCTGTGTGTGGGGAGGGGAGTTTAGGCAGGATGCACAAAGCCAGGGAAGAGATACTGCTTTAAGGAAAATGACCTGAAGCCAGGCCCACATCACTCAGAGCTTCTTCAGAGTCTTCAATGAAGAAGTGGGACTGAAAGGGCCTCCTAACCCTTGAAACAAGACTGTAGTTCAGTTCAAGGTAGGTTGCAGAAGTAGGTTGCCTTAGAAGTCTACTTTATACATCAAAGAAGTGGAAGTGGTTGGTTACTACACAAAACCTAAACCTAAGAGGTCAATACAAAGCAACGTGTTTCGTAGTGGCGAATTTTAGCCAGATTTCGAACTCCAAAAATAAAATAGAATGTTCTGTCGCAAATTCCCTGTTTTCTCATGGATGAAATCGCCAAATTTCTCCGAATAAAAAATAAAAATGGATGAATTCGTGAAACATGGATGATATAAATGGATTTAAGTACAGAGCTGGATGGATTTCAGTGGATGAACAGAATGTACCGCTATTTTTTGCAAAACTGTAGCCACACGTGCTGTTCTCCGAATCTCTTAAGAAAAAACAATGATACAAAGCAGATGAATAGCCTAATATTTCAGTGTCCATTTGAAAGGAACTTACCGAATATTTTTGTATGGCCGAAATTTTTCATCCACAAAAGCCTCATTTATTCTCATTAGTGTCTCCAGGCCCTCTGCTACCTCTCCAAACACCTGCAACTTTCCAGTCAGCATACTACTTGGCAAGGAGGAAAGCAGTCCTGCTCTAGAAAGAAAAACTGCCCGGTGCTAATACATCTCACCAGAGGATGATAAGAGGAACAACACACTGACCGTATGTTTTCCATCGAGGTAGTCAAGTTCAGCTCTTGTGGTGATATAAAACTGCAACACAACCAGTGAGGACAAGACAACATCAAACACCTATGGAGAAACAGGGTAGAGAAAACGTAATCATTGTAGACATTGACCGTTGCATGCCAACATCTGCTATGATATACCCACTGCTTGTCTGGTTTCTAAGGGAACATCACAAAAATACCACCACTGTTGAGCACAACCACCGACAATCTGGTTAAGAGAATTGAATGCCTTGTTACAGTGGGTTGTAATTATTACACCAAAAATACAATGTTGATTTTGGGTCTGCTGCTCTAGCGTCCAAGTCCAACAGAAGTATAACACTGCCAAATAGCACTGTCTAAGAAAGGCCAAGGTGGGGAAGAGAAGAATTAAGGTCCCCAAGAAACTCTTGGCCTGCAAAGTAGTAGCTCACAGGTTGTTAGCTTATAAGTTAGAGGTGTCTGTACCTTCCCCCCGAGTGAGGGAGAGATGTTGTACCTGGGATGCATTCGCATTTTCACCAGCACTGGCCATGGCAACAATGCCCACTTTGTCATGCTTGAGTTTTGGATGCAGCTCATTTTCGAAAAACCTTGCCTGCTCCCCATACAGAAATCTGCAGGTAAGTTGCGCACATTAACACAGCCTTACAACCTCTCAAACTGTGATACATGTTGCCATGAAAAGCCAGGATGAACCAGCCACACCAACTCAGAAAGAAGAATAGAACAGTTTACTAACTGACAATTTGAAGGGAATGATGTGCAGAATAACCAGGCCCATTCCCATCATGGCCCACAGGCCTTCAGGGCGAGCAGACAGCACCTGCAAATTTGATTTGTGTGACACATAGTCGCACACAAGTCATAACAGCCTACGTTGCTGCATCTTGTATGCCGGCTTAATTGTGCACACCTAACATACTGAACTTCAAAGGCCGACCTACAAAGAACAGGGTCTATAGAAGCAAGCAAGCACGCCACATGTGCATGTGTAAAGTGCAAATTCGTTTGTTGACCTATAGGACGCAACATTTATGGGTCAGTCACAAAATCCATATCTCCAGCCACCTTATTTTTGTTTGTGGGTCGACCATCGATATGGCCAGCTGGTGCAATTTCTCCTGCTGCGCACTATCAGAAAATTTTGGTTGTGACAATGTGCAGAATAACCAGGCCCATCCAATCAAGGCCCACAGGTCTTCAAGCTGGGCAGACAGCACCTGCAATTTAGTTTCTGTGACACATAGTCGCAGACTGTGGCTGCATCTTGTATGCCGGCTTATTTGTGCACAACACATATAGCAGGCATTTATAGGTCAGTCACAAAAACACACTAACGGACAATTTCGGTTGCGACAATGTGCAGAATAACCAGGCCCATCCAATCATGGCCCGCAGGTCTTCAAGCTGGGCAGACAGCACCTGCAATTTAGTTTCTGTGACACATAGTCGCACACAAGTCATGGCAGTCTGACTGCATCTTGTATGCCGGCTTATTTGTGCACAACACATACAGGCATTTATGGTTCAGTCACAAAAGCACACCAGAAAAAGAGGGGGGGGGAGGTTGTTGGGGTTTAGAGAATCTAGTGTACACATAAGTGTGCTGACCTTACTGAAATAACACGTTTCATCGGTATAAGGCAAGTGACGGTGTCTTACTTGTAGATGGAGTCTCCACCTACACCTGTGCCAGTAGGGTCCCCAGTTTGTACAATGAAGTCCTTTTGCACTGAGTGGAATAAGCAGTTATTGTAGTATTTCATTCTGTCCAATTCAAAAAAACCCCTGCGTTAGAGCTGCTTGGTGATTCCGCAAGCCAATGCAACAGAGGCAGCTCTGAAAGAATATAGCTGGAGACCCGATGGAAAGTACGCAAAAGAGACGAGTTCTCTCATTGCCGCAAGAAGAGGACAAGGGGGACAGGAGAAAGAAGACATGAATCAAACTGGGCGTTCTGGCGTTCGGACCAATGGATCCCCATACAATAACATACTACGCTTTCTTACTAACTTCAAGAAAAGAAAAACGTAGAATATTTTCAGACGCTGAACACTTGTAGAACTCTGCAGAAGGGAGTTGGAGAAGGGAGGCACATAAGGAACTCACTTGCAAAGCTTGAGAAAGTTCTTGGAGGCAAGAGGGCACATATCCGTAAACAGATCGACGACCAGGTCGCCCACACTGGTGTTTATCATCACTGCCATTTCTTTTGTTCCAGCCTTCTCCACTCCAATCCCCTCTCAAGCAATGCCAATCTTCAAAACCCTCAACTCTCCTCGTGGCAGCAACCCGAGTCGATGCAACACTGCACACAACATGCGGCCTGAGCATCAAGTTAGGTCTAGCGGATGAGTTTGTCGGGGCTGCCCGCACTAGACAGGCGGACGGGCAACCCGCTGTTTCATAGGGCCCTGTACCTCACGTCTTTGTAACTTAGGGTTGGATGAATCTGCCAACCCGAAACCTAACGGATTTGTTTTCTTAAAATTGCATTTTAATAGAACCATTGTTGACTTCTGTTTTTTTGTTAAGGGAAACACCTACCCTTGTTCCGTAAAAAATAATTAAAAAAAAACATACAATTTTTGAGCTTTGCACTACCATATAGTGCATACATTTCTTTTCCTTCCATTTCACGCCCCATGACATTATGATTGGAAACTTTGAAGTGCGGTTGTGCCCGTAATCCTTCGAGCAATATCCTAACATGCATTTCCATGTCTGTTGGACTTGCCGCAATTTTTAACACATACATAGTGTCTCATAGGTGAACATATATCTCACCCTATATATGTTTTTATCCATTTGCTAATCGATCCTGGGGCCGTCAAATTTTTGCGTATTGAGTGACATGGCCCACAAAATAGTCCCCAAAAGTGTTGCTAACTCTGGCAACACAGTGCTCAAGTTGGTTAGAAATTACTGAAAGGAACATGTGGACTTGCCAAATTCTTGGAATCCTCTGGAATTTGGCAATCCAATATGAAATCCCACATGGCACACAATGATCATTGAGCATTTCAATTTCGTGGAAAAAATGTATCCCCCATAGGCTGTTTTCTGTGACAATGAAATTGGAGGACAATTTTACTCCCCCCCGCCCACATACAAAGGAGCCATTTCAAGAATTTGGAGTTTGCTTAAGATTCTGGTGACAACACCACATAGGTGGCAAGGATGCTGACTGTGAAGAACATTCAGACATGGAAAATCTAGAAGGTTGAGCTAAAGCTTGTTCAAACCAAGTTTTAGGACCAAATTTTGAGTGGACTTGAAAAATGAGGCATTTGATTTTGTTATGATCTCTCAATTCCAACGGTGAATTGTCCAGAGATTTTGATAGTATATGGATGAAATAGGTAAGGATAGATTTGTATGGTTTGGATGATTCAGGGTGGCACATACAGTTGACATACAGCTCATCCATGAAGCTATACCTATATGGTTTTAGGACGGGCGCACCATTGCTAGTCACTTAAGGGTTAAGATCCTGTTAAGGTAAGTAACCATTGCGGAAAATTCCTGAACAGAGATGGGTTTATGGGTATTTGAGCACTCTCTGTGACATCATCATCATCTCTTGACATTCCTATCACAGTCTCGAAAATATATTCATCAAAACCTCACACCACACAACTAAATGGAAAGGATTCTGTTCTAATTTGTCATGTTGATTTCCATTAGTGACTCAATTACTTGACATCTATGTGGCTGCAAATTCGAGATTATTTGTATTACAGGTTCAAACCTCCGCGGATCAGCAGTGCAAAGACTTTCTACTGTACATAAACTTCTTATTATATATGTATAGTAATTATATACATTATTTGAAATACAAATGGTGCTGTGGACTTGAATAAGTGCTAAAATTCATGTTAGATAGAAGAGTTCAATCTTTTTTTACCTGTACAAGATTGAATGTGGTCTGTGCCAAATTGTGCCAAATTGGTGAGACTAAGCCCTTGTTTAGAGAGACCTCTGTGAAAAAGAGATGGGGGGAAATAATATAGGCAAATTTCAGAGTCTGACCTTATTCTTCATTTTGGACCTTGTTCCATGAACCGTGCACCACCCTTTCCGTTGTTTCCTCTATTTTCTCTACATCTACATTCTACCATTTTTCGAGGGAAGATCGGTGAAGCCTACCATACAGGAAGTTGAATGCATCATACATTGTTTGTGTCAAGCTCCCATGCCCGTCAATGACACATATTGAGGCTCCAAGTCATGGCTCTGTCTTTCTACATCCCTCGCCAAAAGATTAACCTGCAAAAGAGAGCCAAAGGTCTGTTTAGCTGGAAAGTTACCTTCTCCTCATCCAACAAACTCCAAGAGAAGGAAAAATCTGGGCACTAGCAACTGTACGGGTTCAGGGGATGTCTACACGAAAAAGCAAACAAATTCTGTACCAAGCATCACTGGCTGAGGGAAAGCTATAGCAGTCCCATACTTAGGTCATCACATGACTGAGAAAGGCTAACTCCAGCAGTCCAAGGCCTTGGTTTAAGACAGCTATAAGGGGTTCTGAGTCCATGGAGACACATGGTAGTAGGAGACCAATAACCAAAACAGTATATGACATGGTAGCAAGAGGAAGAAGGAACTGTGGAAGAGGAGCTGCAGTTGGAGGGATGGGGAAACCAGACTGAGTACAAGACCTCACAAACATAGGGTCTCTCTCATTTTGAGTACCCTGGTGGGAAGGAACCCCATGATTCGCTTCAGGAGGGTCAATACCCTGCAGACACTATGGCCTCCAGGGCACACAGGAGTACCCAAGTTGGGCAGTCTGTACACTAACCACTCCGATTGGATTTCCTTGCCACGATGGTAGAAATGTGAGGAAAAACAAGGTGCCAAGCATGTAAGGAGGCCATACCTTGACAATTTCAGATCTGGAGTGTGGATGATTATAGGCAACCAGCACACAAAAATGGAAGTCCTGCAAATATAACCAGCACAACAACAATACACTGAATTAGTAATCCAATTTTACCTGACACATGCCATACATCTTCCATACTAATAAGACATGCTTTGTTAGGCAACTTGTAACCAGATTGATATCTGCCATCCAAGTGCTGTGCCTAGTTAGTTTAATGCTCAGGTGGCTGATGGCTCCAACAGGGTTCAGACTTCAGACTGCCTTTCAGAGTCTTGTGGTCGGCGTCCCACAGTGGTCACAACCACGAGTGACCCACAATTGACCCATGGAAGACTTTGCAATTGCTTTCCAAAGACTCTGCATAGAGAAAGAAAGATGAATGCCAAAATCTGAAGGTACTCAAGTCAGGCATCGCCAAATTACCACGTAACCAAGGTATGTAGGGCCAACTCACCTTGAAAGGATCGCCTCTCAATGACTGGACATACAAGGAGTTCCTCAAGCCACGGCCCTGCATGCAACATGAGATGCACAAAACAATCAACAACATAGCTTGTAAAATTATGAACATACCAAAGCTCCAGGACCCAAAAAGAGGCAACTCAGATATGCTCACAAAAGCCACCTACAGAGGGGCACAGTAACATTCAAAGACTTGTTACACTTCCACTGGCAACCGAAGGAAAACCCAGACACTGGGTTGGTTACAAAACAGACTTTCAACGAAGTAAGACACTTTTGAAGACTGGAGATTTCGAGCATGTGTACCTCCAAGGCCAGGTCTCTCAAACGACGGCCAGTTTGTGCACAGCAGATACGGACCACATTCTCCTCACAGCTGCCAGTTATAATGTAGTCACGACCATTAAGATAGTAGGAGCGTGTGTAGTTCTGGTTGCTGCCCATAGGTGGTATATCAAACTTCATGTGAAGCCTCCCATCCACTGCCAGATGTTGCCGTACCTGCCCACATATCAGTGGAGTAGAGAATTTAGAGCTTGCTGTAAAGGCAGATGGAATGCACCAGAAAATTCTTAACAGACGGCACCGTCTGATAAGGCAATTATCCACAATTTCTTCACTACTCCATGTTGTTTCTCATGAAATACTGACAGGTTTAAGATAAAAAGAGTTGTTTACTGAATAGCTTCTGAAGGATCCTGTTGAAAGGTGAATAGAAATCACTTCCACCAAACCTGTGAGCAGAAAATAGACTGAGGAATGTAAATTACCTCATTATCCACAGCCGAGGAAAGAATATAGTGGTCGTCCTGGGAGAAACAAACCATCACGTTTCCTCGTGTGCTTTGGACAGTGTACAGTGGCTGCCTGACCTTCTGCCTTATATCCCACATCTTTATGTCCTTGTCAAAAGACGATGTCGCAAATAAATTTGGTGAATGATGAGCAAATTTGACAACATTGATGTGCTCCTGGTGGAGGTCTGGATATATCTGTAGTCGCGTGCCTGTGCGAAGATCGTAGAGGCCAACATGCTTGGAATAACCACTTGCCAAAAAGTAATCGTCTGTTGAATTGATATGAACAGAAGTCAATTTCTCAAAATAATCATATGTATAAATTGCAGGACTCCGACCACTGCGGCTTCTAAAACTCTCCCCTCCTGACTGCTGCCCCCAATATCCTGGACCATCATAGCTGTTTGAAATGCCTAGGCCCCCTCCTCGTCCACCAGCAATCACCATTGAAGCTCTCATGTGGTTAATGTCATAGAGCTGAAGGGATCCATTGTCGGACCCTGCTATGAGCTGCACGTTGGTGCAAAAAGAACATCAGGGCCAACTTGCCAAATCAATGCACTGATACTTAAGAAGTTGCTTTCAACCAGACAAGCATCTTTTTCCTGAGTTAGAAAATGATTAAAGCAACAATAGCTGTGTTTTGGTTGAGAGTCTCACACAAATAACACTGGTTGTAAATGTAGCCATTGCAAATTGCACCATCTGGTACTTAATATTGGTCTCGAATCCAAGGGAGCTCAAATACACAAAAGCAGCCGGACAGGGGATATTGGGTGGGTGAGAGTACCTTGTGAGGGTCTTTGTTGAGCCAACAAAGGCCCAGAATACTGTGGGGAGCACCGATGGATTGCACATAACCAACCACCTTATCACTCTCATGATTTACAACCACGACCTCTCCATGGAGCGTCCCAAACACCATGTAGCTTGCCTCAGTGGGATGATACTCAAACTGTCGGGGACGGCATCGACGACTCAACTCCGAACTGGCTTTTTTCATCCGGCAAATTGCATTGGTTGCCGGCCATGGGCAAGATGCCATTTTGGCAGCTGAAAGAGAACGACTAAAGGCAGCAGGGCTGTGCTCATGGTCCACAAATCCCAGCTTACTTCCCCTACTTGAGGCTCCCACACCCCACCCACCCTTCTCTCGCCGCTTCAACACCTGGCCCACAATACAAATACAGCAATATGAGGATGGTCAATGAAAGATACTTTATCTCTGAAGGTGTTCAACTACATGTTCAAACAACACCTCCCAGGATGCAATTGATGTATGGTGCACTACCTGAAGCACATTTTCTGTCTCATTCCGTTTGTTTGCAAAAGGCTCAAAATGCTCCTTATATACACAGCGTGCTGCCTCCCTGTCCCTCTCTGTAATGAGAATATTATCCAGCACCTGTAGCGCTGGCAGCGTTGAAATCATGAACTCCCTGTAATGACTTTCATAACAGATGGGTGATGGATGGCGGGCCAAGGCAAGGGCAGCTCGTGGAGGGGTCATGGAAAAGTGTTCCTCTCCTTCATCCCCGGAGCTTCCTGCCCCTGTCTCACCAGCCTCTTCACCACTGCCAGTTCTCAATCTGTAACTGGCTCTCCGATTCACCTCTCGAACAAGGTCAGCTGTTCCATTACTGGTAAGTCTTGACATTACCACAGCCTCCTCCTCAGTGGCTTCCCCTGTCCTATCAATCTCCATGTCCACCCTGTGGCGGGCCTGGTGGGAAACCCTTTGTTGTGGCTCCAGCAATCTAAGGACAACGTCTGTATTGCCAAGTCCTAGGATGTCCAACAGCATCTGACTCGTTCCAACTTGTGTACTTCTGATGGGACCCCAACTGCTGTCCTCAAAGACAGGTTGCTCGAGGGCTTCCCAGGGGGCTTGTTGGTTTGGTGGGAGTGTGCCACCTCTCTCAAACTCTACAGCTCCTTCCTGGTTAATATCGTCTGCTGTGGTGATGTCCATAGGTTGGCCCTCGTTTGCTTCGATCTGCAGCACAAGGCTTTCAGCACAAGTGAATGCCTCAACTTTCGACAAACCACCTCTTTAAGCAACTAGTAATTCATTCTTGCTATGTAATATATTTGCACGGCATGTTGGATTCCACCAGCTATATGCGGAGCTGAAATCTTCGCTCTTTGTGATTAAACCACACTACAAAAGAAACACTGACCAGGTCTCTCTCACTCTCCCCTGATGATTCCCCAGTGGAGCTGCTAGAGGGCTGATTGTCATCCGAATCAACAGAGAAAGGGCCATCAGACTCATCGTCCTCAGTTCCTGAGAAATCAGAGTGCTCTGTATCAGGTGACGCGTATTCGTTGCCATCTGTTGCAGGGGGTACCCAATCCCTGGTACGGTTCTTCTCTGCACCACCCTGTCACAGTATTCAAGGAAGGCTTAGAAGAAGTAGAAACTGACGACAGTGGGCCAATTCTCCTGTTCTGTGTCCATGATTAATCTCTCAGCAAAACCACAACATTCTTGACCCACACTTTCCCTTCATGCATTTGATTTCATAATCCGGCATGCCACCCGCTGTATCCAAATGGATTTTTTCTGGTCATGTAATGACATTTGATGCTGGCAGGCATGAAAATAAGCACTTCAGAATTGGAACCACAGAAAAGTCATACAAGGAGTTCACTGTACCTGATACATGGAGCCCTCTCGCAAGCCCACGGTATCTGTTGGAGCAGGGGTTGCCATAGTTGTGCATTGCCCTGTCCCCTGACAGCACAGACACTTCTGGAAACGAAGTTCCAAGAGAGAAGGAAGTTTGACAAGTGCTGCACAAGTTGTCCATAGATTTGCAATGTTGGTGCCACACATAGAGAGCTTTGCCAGCTTCGGCATGGCATGGAAGCAGCCCTCAGGCAGACTGGTTACAGGGAGACTGTAGTCAAGCTTGAGCGTGTGTAGTGTGGGAAAGTGTCCTGACATTTCCAGTTTGCGGACATGTGAGAAACTGAGGTCCAGGATCTGGCAGTCAAGTCCTCCCTGGAATAGCTCTCTGTACACAAAACAATAGAAATATCTGTCGTGTCAAGTCCTATACATCAACTTGACAGATCGCGTCTGCTATAAAAGATAAACAGTGGAAGGATCACGAATATGTCACACATAGCAAACTTCATTTGCAGACATTTCTCGCCTAACCTGCAGTCTGCTGCCAAATGTACATAAGCATTGATATCCATCTCAACCCTTCAGGGTCATTGCAATTAAAAGGTCAGAGACAGGCCAACCTAAGAGCTTCTCGACTGAATGAGTTATCTCTCAGGTCTGCCATGCGGAGCTTGGAGCCAGCAGCTCGCAGCATCTGTAGCATTAGTTGCCACTTGAGACTGGACAAGGTGTTATTGTGGACCACATCCACTGCCTCAATCTTTGAGGTTTCCACCATAGTCAGCGTTTCAACAAGAGGGAGGGCATCGGCCTCCCCTAGATGATCCAAGCAAAGCTCAAGAATCTGAGTGTCTTTGCTGGCTCCTTGTACTCTCACCTGCACATCTCAGAGACGCAATCTTAGCTCTTAGCTCTGTTAATGAAGACTACGGACATTGGTAGCCTAAATCAGCTTTGTATTAACACCTTCAGCTGAGGGGCCATAAGCAAGTACAAGGCAAGCAACAGAAAACAGTAGTGCCTCCAACAGTTGTACCTTACACTATCACAATCTGAGTTGTAAGCCACAACTTACGTACAGATAGACTTCTTAACAATTCACGAGCATTTGATGGGAACTTGATCATTCACATAACTCTCTCTGACCAAAATTTGTATTACACAAAGAAACTCTGAACTACCTGATGCAAAGGGAAGTGGCTCTACTTCATGCTGGCTTCTCTCTGTGTGTATGTTTGTGGATAGTTGGAAGTTTTAAACTTTTCTAAGCTTTACGACCCCATAGCTATATTGTTCAGACAATCAAGTTCGCAGATCAGAATGACATGCTTGTGCTTTATCAACTGTGTCGGTTTTCTAGCACTTGTGATGATAGTGATTGTAGAGACCACAAGGAGGAATTTCAGACCTTTCCAAATGCTGCAAGCATTGCACTGTGGGGAGCGACACCAAATCTCTCACATGATTCAACATACCTGCACAACAACCAATGCCATTAGTGGCCTTCCTTCAGGTAGATCTGTTCTCTGTTAAGCTTCTCAAGCCAATGTCTCCATAAAACTTTGTGTTAGATTGTAATTAAAAGTACCTAGGCTACCTGCCTACAATCGTGCTATGTCCCTGCTTCGCTAATGTACTGATCATTCCTCATGCAATGACCACAGTTGCAAGGCAATGGAAGTATTGTGTAGGATTTTCACTCTGTTTTCGGTGCAAAGACGTTTGTGTTGACCCTTCCCTGTGAAGGTTGGTTATGACTCACCCTTGTCCCTGCTACATGCTAGTCCTCTATGGGTGAACCTACCAGGGATGAAACTCAGCTCAAATTGCCCTGGGCTTGCTCACAGCCGATGCAAATCCAGTTACAGGAGTTTTAGTGTAGATTGGTGCAAGAGAAAGATAGGGCAGAGACAGCCCAATCCCGTGTTAACTTGGAATCTCCTTTCTTCATTTGTGATACTACTTTTTCAAGAGTGAACTCTTTCTTGGAAAACAATTTCTAATGGTTATGGAACTTGACTAACCAACTCAAAACTCACGATGGGACAGTTCAGGAAGGGCTCCTAGGAGGAGATCAAAAAGCAAGGATTCCTTGAGTGCCTTCAAGCACTGCCCCACAACTAGGGGATTAGCACAGCTTCTCCCACCCATCACTATGGAAAGAAAGAGCTATGACTTCATGCACCATGGGACAGAGGGAGTTGAAAGTACCGACAACAAGTTTCATCATCCTCAATGGAACAGAATTCAAATGCAGCATGAAGATAAAGACAAAGGTAACACTGAAACTGCCCTGCAACTATCTCTTCTGCAAGGATTAGGGTTTAACATAGAAGGTGAAATTGCTCGGAGTAGTGGAATTACCGTGCAAGCAGAGTGCTTGAATCCGAGATTTCCATAGCTCTTATCTTCCACAATTTGATATAATCGAGTGTGTGCACCAAGACAACGTATCAATAGATGCTTGGAATTATTGCATCCTTGCTCACATCCACCAGGGCACAACCGCCACAAACATGGCGCCAGATTGATTGAGCCGAATCAACATCTACCATCTCCATCGCCATATGATGCTCACCGAATGCCTCGAAAGCGAACGCAAAAAAACAAGTTTCCTGAAAGTCGGTCAGATTGAATTCCAGCTCCGAGAATTCTGTGATCCACCTTAGATAAAGTAGCCACAATCTCTTCAGAACCCAAAGTTCAAATACGTAGTTCAAATGGATGCTCCTGACAGCCGATTAGGTACAACCCCAGCCTTGGAAACAAGTCCTCAATCCTTACAGATGGAAACTCAGCTAGAAAGACTTGCAGCTCCAACAAAACGTTCCAACGAGACAGGGAGAATGATCAGTGAACTGACTCCAGGATTCAGTGCGCGAAAGTAGGTAGGAAGGTGAAGAAACCCAGAAAGGCAAGATTTGAATCGCTGGAGGTCGATGTTTTGTTCAATAGATACTGATAATGCCCACCAGCATATTCTTGGCAGGAGAATTACAGCATACAAGGAAAAAATTGATGGAAGAGTGCGGATGCAGGGCCCTCCCTCTTCGCCACAGCTGCTTCTAGGCACCGTTTGAAGTTATCATTTGCTTTATACTTTCTACATGCCTCATACATCGCCATCGCAATTTAGGTTAGAATGTGAGGGTCACCTTCAGTTTTGTGGGCGTCATCACACACTCCGCCTTCACAACCTTAGCAATCCGTGAATTCTGTAGAGAAGACAATTAGACATATTGAGGTTCCCGCGAGGTGATTTTAGTGGGAAACGTTGACGAATCCGAGATTTCCATAGCTCTTATCTTCCACAATTTGATAGCATCGAGAGTGCACCAAGACAACGATCTTTTCTGCTAAAACTATTGTCCCCTACTTACAAGCAGGACACTTATTGGCACCTCCCCTCCCCTCCCCTCCCCTCCCCTTCTCCACAGGATCGGGAGATAATTTGGGAGAGGCCGCAGGATGGTAGGGCCTCAGCACGAAACCAGAGAGCAAAACTGTTTCACGAAGTTGAGAAACTCTCAGCAAACTGTTTCGTTCATTTGGGATCCCAATGCCCTGCATACAATTGCGAGTGGTGGGGGCCAGTAGTGATCATTGGCATGTTAGAGTGAAAACAATACTTAGACCAATATCGTGGATTGGACACAAACATGCAACGAAGCAAAAGCGCATCGTTCACATAATCAGGTCCGAAGATAGTGCAAAAGACTAAGATCACGGGATGCAGTGGGTGCTGGAGTCTTCTTCCAACTGCCCTGCAAGCATTGTGCCATGGCACTGTCATTTTCATGTTATGACCTCGCAGTGCGAGGCTGCAGTGTCACTACTCTATTTCACGGTTCTGTTAGTCATACCCGGATCGCTGAATACGATCCGATTGAAGCCGTTGATCGGCGTGGAGGCGTGTGGGCCAATATGCCCAGGGGGCTGCAACTGGAAAGTCCTTTCGGTGCGAGCTTTACGCAGCTGAGCTGAGCTGCATCGCACTCCTTCCCAGACAGCTGCCTGGGGGCGGATTTCATCACGTGGGTGCCATGTTAAGCATTCGTAGACGCGATTGAGCTGGTTTGTTTAGTTGTCCTGTGCTGTTTTTGTGGCTCGGCCTTGTCGGTCCCTCGCTGCTCGGATGGGTCTGGCAGCCATCTTTCAGTTATCGAACATGGTGATATTCATGCGCTGTGTTGATTTGCGGAGCTTGCTTTTGCTGACGGGCGGAAGGATCTCGGGTCATACTGTTATTTGCACTTTCCGTGCATTCTGTTGTACTAGAGTGCTGCTGTCAGGGGTGTTTTGGGGCTGTAGTGCTCGGATGCTTGTTTTAACGTTGCATTCGAATGTCTGGTTTAGTTTTTGATCATGTGAAGCTCAGCTTGGAGCTGCATTTGTCATCGTGGTGTTTGCAGGTGAAGTTCGCAGCAGATGAGCTGCGTTGGGTTATGGACAAGAAGCATAACATGAGGGACATGTCCGTGATTGCTCATGTGGACCACGCTGAGGAAGATTCTTTCTTTCTGCTTGGTTCCCACTCATTCATTTTGTTTCAACCTCGGTGTCCAGACTGAGAGTGTACTTGGTCAAGCACTAGGTGAGAGGATCAGGCCAGCGTTGACTGTCAACAAGATCGACAGATGTTTCATGGAGTTGCAAGTTGAGGGGGAGGAGGCATACCAGAATTCCAGCGTGTGATTGAGAACGCCAGTGCCACTATGGCCACATGTGAGGACAAGTTGCTTGGTGACGTGCAAGTGTATATTGAGTCGCCTTCTCCGCTGGTCTTCATGGTTGGGTCTTCACTCTCACTACTTTTACCAAGATGTATGCATCCGAGTTCAATGTGGACGGGAGAAAGATGATGGAAAGATTCTGGGGTGAGAACTACTTTGATACTTCCACCAAGAAGTGGACAACCAAGAACACTGGTGCAGCTACATGCCTGTGTGGATCTGTGCCGTTTGTATACAACCCTATTAAGCAGATCATCGGCATTGCATGAATGATCAGAAAGACAAGCTGTGGCCTATGATGGCTAAGTTAGGATGAGGAGAAAGATCTTCTGGGTAAAACATTGATGAAGAGGGTAATGCAGACCTGGCTGCCTGCAAGCATTGCACTACTTGAGCCTATGATCCACCATCTGCACTCTCCAGCCATGCTCAGAGGTACAGGTTGAGAATCTGTACGAAGGGCCCTTGGAATTCCAGTAGGCCCTGCTTTCAGAAACTGTGACCCAGAAGGTCCTCTGATGCTTTATGTCTCCAAGATGATTCCTGCCCCTGACAAAGGTCAGTTCCTTGCCTTCAGACGAGTCTTTTCTGGGAAGGTGCACTCACCCAACTTGCCTCCACTTGGTGATACCTTACAAGATGCTCTGTTTCTCGGTTCGGGATCTGCCTCTACTGAAGTATTGTCTCCACTTCGTACTTGGGTTCATCTCATGATCCAAAAGCACAGGTGGTGGGCGTAAGACTTACTGGTGCAAAGGTCCGAATCATGGGGCCTAACTATGTACCCGGCCAGAAGGAGGATTTGTACACCAAGAGTGTCCAGTGCACAGTTATCTGGATGGGCAGATGCCAAGAGTCAGTAGAGGATGTGCGCTGTGGCAACACGGTGGCAATGGTGGGAATTGATCAGTATATCACCAAGAATGCCACTCTCACCAATGATGGTGGATGCCCATAAGTTCTCTGTCTCACTTGTTGTACATGTTGCAGTGCAATTGTAAGATTGCCTCTGACCTGCCCAAGCTGGTTGAAGGTTTGAAGCGACTGGCCAAGTCGGACCCTGCACAACTAAGGAGAGTGGGGAACACATCATTGCAGTGCAGGAGAGCTTCATTTCGAGATTTGTCTCAAGGACCTTTGGGATGGCATGGGAGGGGCTGAGATTGTTGTTTCTGACCCGGTTGTTTCCTTCCGGGAGATTGTATTGGAGTAGTCTGTGAGAACGGTGATGAGAAAGTCGCCAAACAAACAGAACAGGCTCTACTTTGAGGCAAGGCCCCCTTGAGGATGGTTTGCCTGATGCCATTGATGAAGGTCCCATTGGCCCCCCCAGGAGTAAGATTTTGGCTGAAGAGTTTGGATGGGACAAGGATCTTGCCAAGAAAACTTGGTGCTTTGGACCTGAAACCCTCGGACCATATGGTAGTTGACATGCATAAGGGAGTCCGGTATCTCAATGAAATTAAGGATTCAGTAGTTGCTGCCTTTCAGTTGGCCACATAAGAGGGTGCTGTTGCTGAGAGAGCATGCGCGAGGTGTGTGACATGGTGCTGCATGCTGATGCTATTGACATGGTGGTGGCCAGGTCATCCCTACTTCCAGGCGTGTGATGTATGTAGCTCAGCTCACTGCCAAACCCTGCCCCTTAGAGCCTGTCTACTGGGTGGAAATCCGGGCACCAGAATGTGCTCTTGGTGGGCTATGGTGCACTCAATAAAAAATGAGGGCATGTGTTCGAAGAGGTTCAGAGGCCAGGACCCCCTCTGTACGACATCAAGGCTTAGCTCCCTGTCAATGAGTCCTTCGGATTCTCAGGTACCCTCCGAGCTGCAACATCTGGGCAGGCCTTCCCCCAGTGTGTCTTCGATCACTGCGAAATGATGAACAGTGACCCACATGACCCTTAAACTCAAGCAGGAACATCAGTCATAGAAATTCGGAAGCGGAAGGGCCTCGAGGACTGGATCACTCCATTGTCTGAGTACAAAGACAGGCTATGATATATTTTTAGTGTGTGGAAGAGGTTACTGGTTGTTCAGGTCACATGGTGGGAAGACTATAGCCATCTGGTGTAGGCTGCATGTGAAGTCCTTGGAATTGTGGTTTCCCTCAAACAATTACATGGGTAGTCCATCTCCTCACCTTTTTTTATCTCCGCTGCTGTAGTCATTGAATGCTTTCTGAAGAATCAGCAAGTTGCAGCTCCTGCATACTGCAGCTGTGTTATTTGTCTGTCAGCTGAGGCAGATGCCTTCTGCAAATGGAAACCGTAATCCAACTAGTGCTAGATTCAGTTGGAGATCCACTTTGGGAGTAGAAGCTAGGAGCAACTTGTTTGGACAATCCATATGTAGTGGCTGAATATACTCAGCATCTCACGATCAAGACAGGAAAGCTGTTCAAAATTAAGGAGGTGTTCTTTGAGATAGGTCAGTATAGCAAAAGACCAAGAGATGGGGTCGCAGGCACATTTTAAGCAGTGGATTGACTTTGGAGCCTTTGAGATCGTAGTTACCTCTCTTACCTCTCTTTCGACATCTCCTTACTGAATTGTGTCACTGGACTTTGACCTTCCAATTGAAGTTGATGGGCAACACTTACATTTTGTTTTTGAAAAACGATTTCCAAGGACAAAAATACATCAAGGCATGCCAACCTCTTCAGCTCAAGCCTGGGACTTCACGAAATGCCGGCACTAATGTGACAGACACAAAAGACTTCATTTAATGCTTTGTAAGGAATCAGAAGGGTTAAAGTACACGCAATAAAACATTACTAAGATAGGCACCCTCTGGATATGCTGGATCGAGAGTATGATCAGGTGCAGCTCCTGCATAGCGCAGCTGTGTTATTCGTCTGTCAGCTGAGGCAGCTGCCTCCTGCAATCACCAAACATGGAGAGTATGTCACAAGCGCGTATACGAAACATTGAACATCTTCAGACACTCTTAAGAAGAGCAGAGATTCTCATAGAGCATTCCCTGGCACAGTACCCTGACAGAATGGTCCTGTGATGGTTATGAATTGTGCAATAATAATAGTGGAGGAGTGGAGGCAGAGGGGGTGCAAAACCTGGAGAACTGAGAGGAAAGTCCCACTCTGAGTCATAGCCCCTGAGCATGAACAGGTCATAAGAAGGCCTCCCCGTTTTGTTAAACGCATCACCATTGCGTTTAGATTTCGATACCGGGTAGCTGCCCGGTGGAGAACCTGCCAATCCATCAAATGCCCAAACAGATTATCAATCATGTCCAAGTGGATCTTGAACACCAGGTGGAACTTGTGAAATTTAGATAGGTAGCAATCGCACCAGTGTGCAGTCAGATAAGATTGAAGTCACAAAAGAACTAGAATTAACATTATGTAGATATTTGCAAATGCTCGGTCTATGTCTCATTATATGCCACACTAATGAAGCTTCGAAACCACTCGTAAGTGGAGTTTGTGTGTTGAAAGAGATATAGAGAGACATGTGCGCCCATGTGAGGGATCTACCTTGCGACTGGGGGCTAATTTGGGCGGGTCGAGGATCACAACATCCCATGACTTCCCCTCGGAAAGTGCCAATTTCATGTACTCGCTGACATCTGCCTTGACAAAGCTGATGGACCTCCCGTCAATCTGGTTCAACACTGCATTTGCCTTGGCAAGTTCCAAGGCATGCATCGACGAATCCACCCCTGCCACATGTACTATCAGCAGCCTCAACACCCCATTCACTACTGTAAATAACATGGCTCATTTCTGTGGGAACAGCTGTTGAAAAGAAACAAGATTCACAAAGAGGAATGTTCACAATAAGCAGACATATTTGGTGAAAATCAGGATGCACTCTGAGGTCATACCTACAGCGTACCAAACCTAGCAAGAGGGTTATCTATACTTAAGACAACTCACCAGTAACATGACAGGCACCTCCAACAGCAGCATTTAATGCAAATCCTCCACTATAACAGCACAGATCCAACACGCTTGACTTGTGACACAGGGATCGAAATAAATATCGGCTGTCTCGCTGATCAGCATAGAAGCCTGTCTTTTGGCCTCCTAATGATGCCTTATAGTGTATTCCATTCTCAACCACCTGCAACCCCACCCTATAATCAATAAAACTTTGTTGCAATACTTGTGTCTCACCTACCTCTCCACTCCCAAGGAATACATGATGGCTGCTGCCCAAAAATCCATCCCCTCTAATTTCAGCAGTGTTAACATATTTGGGACTCGTAGTCAACGTGGACACTTTCTGCTGGAAAGACTTGGACATGTGAATCTAACCTTGGATTCTTCAAAGGATGGTGGATCACAAGCAAGTTCAACCTGCAGACCCTCCTCTTTCAAAATCTCAAGTGCAGGTCTCCAAGTGATGTTTGAAATACTGGTAATCTTTGTGATGGCCCTCTCGATCAAAATCCTGTGCTTCTCCGTCCACGCTGCTGATGACGACACGACAATATGACTTCCCAAGACATCCACAATCAGCCCCGACAATCTGGTATCCCAGTATCCAGAGCACCCGAGATCATTGAATTACTCATAAGATTGGTAAAGCAACACGTTATCTGTGGTCAAGATCCTCTTCCATCAATCCAAACAAAATTCTAAAAAGTATATTCTGACCCATCGAGTTTCACAGATGGCTCCCGCTCCGGCTCCCGCTCCGGCTCCCGGGCCGGATACGGCGTCTACCATGCCGCCACTAACAAAGGAACTGCCACCATATGAAGGAATTCAGGAAGGTGATGGAGGATATCCATGTGGTGCTTGCAGGGGGCATCTTTAAGATAGCGGTCTACAAGCCAACATAGTTCAGTGGCAAAAATAAGAAACCAGGAGATGCCAGTCTCTCTCACGACAGTCACTTAGTCACATCTGAGAGAGGTCAAGGTCAGGCAGAGTGTGCATACATGCCTATCGCCTTCACTATTCACCAGACGGTAAACATTTGTAGTGTCTGATGGAAGACCCAAATGCCTCCTTAGCTCCATGGCCGCGGTGATTCTTGATTCCACCAGCCTCTCAATATTCAGCACACTCTCAGGATCCCTGAGAAGCACACACAATAACTTCTTTGCATAAGCAGTTTGAAGCTAGATGCCGAGCTCGTTTTGGAATGCAGAATAAGCTGGGAAAACAGAATTCCATATGTGACGGCGGCCATAGAAAATGTTTCTCATACATTGTAATGGGTACTCTCTTTAAAGCATGAAAAAGACCTGGCACATCCTTTGCTCAGTTCAAGAGGCTCCAGAACATGCCAAGAGCTCTGATGCTCCTTTGATTGGATTTCAGGGGTGAATACTCAATGGTCGTGTAGCGCATTAAATATTAAAAATCTGGAAGGGTGGTGGTTATGACCAAATAATTTTGATTTGAATGGTCGTTCGGCTATAAACCCAGTGTCTAGTTGAAAGGGAGCAAAGGGAACATTAACATGTATTTGTATTTAACCCTACATCTCATAATCAAGAAAACAAAGCTGATGAAAACCACTGATCTTGTTCTCAGTTTATTCAACTACCAACCTCATCTTCACAGTGCTTGGGGACAGTTGCAACTCAGGACTGGCAATCAACACTGAAGTGCCTGCATTGAAGTTCTAATTAACTCGGCATCTCGCAGGTGACAAGAAAAGGAAGGTAATAATCAACCATCAATTATGCTCTGAGTTGGTTCAGCCACAGCTCCATCTTTCCCAAGGCTTACGGATGCAAACTGAAACCTGACGTTAGAGTCATCTAGCAAGTGTATAAATTCAGTGGAGAATCCACTGGGGTGAAAGAAGCTAGGAGCAACTCATCAACCAAAGGTGCATCTGAACAAACGACATGTAGTAGCTGTTTTTAACTCAGCATCTCATGGTCAGAGCAAAGAAAGCTGATAAAAACCATGGATCTTGTTCTGTGAGTTTGTTCAGCCACCAGCCTCATCTTCCCCAGGGCTTGTGGATAGTTGCAAACTCAGGACTGGAAATTGGTCACAATTCAAAAGGTCTGCAGGCATAGAAATCAACAAAGCTTCATGGTAGATTGGACGTCTACCTCATCAACATGGTGTGGTGTTGGTGGACAAATAGGGTGTAGTGGCAGTAGTGGATTGTCAAACTGGAAATTGATCACAATTCAAAGCTCTCAATTATTGCAAAGCGACAAAGCTTCATAGGACACTGGAAGTTGTACCCCATCAATTGAGTGTGGTGTCAGTCGACAAATAAGAGTGCAGCGGCAGTATTTAAGTTGGGCATCTCAACAATTTTTGAGAGAAGACAGGTGACAAGCGACCACAACATATGGTCTTAGTTTGTTCAGCCACCAGCCCCATCTTCCACAAGACTTGCCAATAGTTGAAACATGAGAATGGAATTCACTGGGGATACCCATCCATGGTGGTGAGTCCAAACTAGACAATCACACCTTTCACAAGGGTGGTAGTTATGAACAAATCGAATGTAGTGGCTCTATTTAACTCAGCATCTCACAGTAGAGAAATGAAAGCTGATAAAAACCACTGATCTTGTTCTGTGAATTTGCTCAGCCACCAACCCCATCTTCTACAGGGCTTGCGGATAGTTGCAAACTCAGGACTGCAAACCCATAGCATTTCAGAAGAATTTAATCTTGATGCAGACATCTCAAGCAACAATTGCAGGTTGTACCTCTCAACTTAGTGTCATATTTGTCAACAAATATTCTAGTGGTAGTATGTAACATGGCATCTCACAGCAGTCAAGGGAAAAGCTGATAGGCGACTACTGTCAAGCTATAAACAAAATCCTTCCTTACACTAGTATCATGGAGGACATCCTGGTTATGCCTATTAGGGAATCCACCCACAGATACAGCAATGATCATACCTGCGAGCTTCATCCTCCATTTGCATAATGCGCACACAAAACATGGAAACTGAGTTGTAGACTCCCCAAGCAATTGGCTGCTCAGCACCATCTGTGACAATCACGGGATCCCCCGATTGTGGACGAGGCCTGCCTACCACGCGATCCACTGCCCCACTGTAGACCATGGGATTGCCGTCACGAAACAGCTGCACCTTCCCCTTCTTCAATACAACCCTTGCCAACCCTGTGCAGTGATAGAACCGTCATTCAGCACCTTCATAAATTTCCCATCCAACCACCTGTCAGCTGGCACGCCATTGAGCATCTAGTGTCAATGTGCCTGTGAAAGTAAAGAGAAGCTAGTTGATGAAAGAGAAAATTTTATGACAAAGTTTGCAGAAATTCTTCTCAACTGGTGCCATGCCTTCACAGAATGATCAAGATATGTGCTTCAGTAGATTGTGAGCATCAAGTTTTGCAGCTTTGGGGATAATCTGCAAGGTTCTACTTTGAATGCCCCATAATATTTTCAGATACTTCGGTCAAATGATCTTCCAAAGGTGGCACAAGACAGTACAGGCAAGCCCTTTTCGACCCTTACACAGATGACAATACCTTATTTAACTGTGAGAAGAACACCACTATCAGACCTGATGATCTATATACAGAATAATACATAGTTGATTGACATGGTGACCTACGGGAAGGAAACAGGAATAGTTTTAAATTATACGTGAATGGTTCAGCGCAATGTCTCCAATGATACTGTTGCTATGGAGAGTGGTCGTGGCGAATAGCTGAGAAGTGGGTGTCCGAGGAAGGCTCCATACAGTCTGGACATGAAACCCCTGCTGACAAAGGACACAATCAAATAGAGAGAGACAATGCCCAGGCCGGGGCGCCCCTGACTCTTGAAAAAATTGTCTTACTCCGAGGCTGAACTCAGTTTCAACCATAATTCCAGCCATAATAGCATGCTCCGGTGAAATTTTTAAGATTTTCTCTCCCACAATCGTCCAGAAGAAAAGCATGATTGAAACATTTTCACAACTCCAAAAATAGAATGCATTATAATTGACGTCCAAGAATCCTGACAATGTTGAGGGACCTAGCCAAAGCTCAATCTCAACCTGCTACATAACAAATGGAGCCATTCTACCATAGGTGGCTCTGCCGAGAATTGTATCCATCCCAATTTTGGGCTGATGCGTAACAGCAAAACCACCCAAGACAAAGACATAGACAAGATTCCAAAAACTTCTTGAGGAGATGTACCGGCATTATGGGATTAATGCGGTCAACACCGAACACTGAAACAAAATTATAGCCTGTATTCGTGCCTGTCTTCGTACTCCGACAGGGGAGTCATCTGGTCCTCGAGGCCCTGGACCAGTCTTCCTGCTGGATTGCCGTTCACCATTTCCCAGAGTATATCGTAAGAGGCCTGTCCAGTTGTTGCAACTCCAGAGGTACCCGAAATTCCGAAGGACTCAATGACATGGAGTGGAGGGAAAGATCTCGTACAGAACGATTCCTGGCCTCCCGAATCTCCTGATACATATGGATCGAGGAACCGTAGATCAAACATCACAGACGCCTCATCAATCACACTGGGATTAGGGTTCTACATCGGACATCTAAAAGATTCTTCCTCGGACAATGGTTCATCCGTAATGCACAAACTTGCTGGATCCCTAAATAGATGGTTTTCATCCAGAACGATGGATTTAAAACCCTAATTGTGGCCGGCTCTGGACTGGAGCATTTTTTCACCTCCTCGACGGAGCACAGCCGCTGCACTGAGCTTGCATCCGCCATGGCTTACGTAAGTACCCGCTTCCTAGCGTTGTCGATGTTGGATGCAAGCTTTGAAATGTGGTTCACGAACGGGGGTTTTAATCTTTTCCTTTTCCTTGGATTTGGAGCTGGCTGGCGTTTTCTGAGACCCATGCTCATGTGGCATGTATTAAGGTGGACTTAAAATGTCTGTCTGTGGAGAAATAGGAGGGGCGAGGAACCCTAAAAAATGGTGTGTTGATGCATGGCTTGGATGGCAGGTGCTTCATGCTACCAGAAGCAACAAGAATGCCTACAAGGCGTTGATAGCGGCGGAGTATGTAGGGGTGAAGATCGAGACGACACCTGATTTCGAGATGGGAGTGTCCAACAAGACCCCCGAATTCTTGAAGCTCAATCCCATCGGAAAGGTAAGCTAAGGGCAAACTCGCCAAGGTACTAACCTCCATGAGACGTGTGTCAGTCCACTGTTGTTTCCTGGGGAAGCTTTTCAAAGTACGTCAACTACGTCATTTTGAAATTGGCGGAGCGCTCTGGGAGTCGTGACAATCAGTCTTCAAGGAGTTGACTACGCGTTTACGTTAACATGAATCTGGAAAGCACATGGTTGATTTTAGCTCAGTTGCTCTAGCCCTGTAGCGGGAAACAGACTGGCTCTGGTTACATTGCCAGCGTTCATGGGAAAGGGGCAGCTCACGAATTGACAGTGCTTGTGTTTCGGGCTTATGATCAATTGAGCAAGAAATGGAGATTGGGAGGGACACTATCTCTGATGTGTTGATCTCTCCTGTGAGCAGGTTCCAACCTTGGAGACTCCAGAGGGTTCAGTCTTTGAGAGCAATGCTATCGCTCGTTATGGTATATAAGCCTGTGTTTTTGCATTTAGTTTCTTCTTTGAAGAAGTGGATAATTGGGTCAATTCAGTGGTTACTAGATTTTAAGATTTACTCGTGCTATTTTGGTAGGTCTCTCGGGCAAATGGTGCCCCCTTGTCATTTGTGTTGCTCGAGAGCTTTGAGTGATGATTGCTGTATTTTTGTAGTAATTAGTGTGTTGTTATGGGATGCAGTGGCGAGGCTCAAGGACACAGGCCTGTTTGGCTCTTCACCCATTGAAATGGTAGTAATTCCTCTCAAGACCTAGATTTTATGGCAGAGAAAAGAGAGATGAGACAGAATGCATTATGAGATGTTGTTTGCTGTAGTCTTGTGCCCACTGAGAGAGAGAGAGAGAGAGAGCCATGGGTGATCAGATCCTACCATCTTCCTACTGTCCATTGAAAATTTGAGAATAGTGGAACCACATATTCTCTCAACACCATTCCACACCAATTGTAAGGCAGCAGGAAGGCTTCCCTTATGCCCTTTCTTTCCTTTTCACAATCCGTTTATGTCTACTCTCGAAAGCAAGTGAAGCCGCATCACCTGGATCCATCCCAGCCAACCAACAAACCAATAGGTTAGTGATCCTTGTGGATCCATGTCCACTTCAGTTAGGAGACGTTCAGGATTGTAAAACATACAGAAAGATAGCATACTAAGTCGGTGGGACGGTGGGAGTCATCATAAAGATGGCACCCATTCCCCAAAGGAAGGTTTGACCAGAGGCAAGTACTCAAACAAGCAGACATAGACCTTGCCCGGGATCATAGTTCAACAGTAGGGTGAGTGCTCCTTTAGTTCTTGCTTGCTCGTCTACCAAATGAGAAGCAAAGAGCCAGGGCTTCTAGGCACATGGGGCAGCCTCTCTTTGATGGCTGCTTTAGGTTAGGACCTAGGAAACCCTAACCCATGTTCTAGGCAAAGAACTCCCAACAGAAAAATGGGATTAGGGCTATTCTTGCAGTGTTACCAAGAACATAGCCACCACCAAGTAAAGCTAGAGAGAGAGAATGTAGACTTTTTCCCCCATAGCCTTGTGGCCATAGACCCCGAGCCCAGTTGGACGGAAACAAGGGAACATGGCTTCCTCTGTGAGGGGCTCAGTCCAGTGTGACTTACCTTAGTATAAACAATTAGTTCAGGCTTCCCAGATATCCTCTAGAAAGCCCTTCACACAAGCATTAATCTGCTGTGTGTGAGCAGCGCAAAAGTTAGAGCCCAATGAGCCACGTCTTTAGCTAGAGAGAGATAAGACAGTTCGTGATCAAACTGTAATATCACGTAAAAACACATGGAGAGTCACAGCATATCACCATACTGCCTTTTCAGGCACCATCAGAGAGTGGCTTGAGATTTCTGACTTCTTGAAAAAGTAGTCAAAACAACAGATTTATAAGACATGCAACTTTACTTAAGAGGGAGGGGGATTATATGTACTCACCACATTGGAGCTGTTGGTGCCTACTTGGCAACCATTGACATTGCCACCTTAACCACAAGGATGGGAGGGTGAGCTTAGTGATTTCATAACAACAAACAACAAACTGTCATGCAAACTGTCTCAATCCAGATCTGCCTCCATACCTGCCTTTACAAATCCTTACTGGAAAATCAGTTTTGAGGTGTTCCAAGTGGGAATCAGATGCACGCTAGGTAGGCCCTTCTCAAAAACGGATCTGCCTCCTCACTTCCATATCTTAGGAAGCAACAGTAGAAGTGGGGATGTCTCCCTAACTCCTTCCATGTAGGTACAAGGTCATAGATCCCTCAATCCCATAGTTAAAGAGCAGCAGTATGTTGCACAATCAACGCATACAAACAGATTTGAGGTTTGAGAGAGCTCCAAGCCTCACTCCCTTAGTCTTTTGGCATCAGTAGCGTTTCCTATTCTTTTGAAGTGTCCTCACCTGGATCCATCACAGCCAACGTCATCCTTGTAGCAGGTCATACTAGCAAAGAGAGGAGGGAGGTCCTTCCAGCCATTTCAGTCAGCAATAGGTACTCAACTAAGCAGTACCTATTTCAGCCCATGCTCCACAGGGAAGGGTGGGTGGTCGCAGGACAGTAAGCACTCATTCCCAAAAGGAAGGTGTTACTAGACCAAGTACTCAAGCAAGGGGACACCTAGAAGCCCTTGGTTTGCAAAAGTATTCCTAGATTCAGAGTAGAGCTTCGTGAAGTCCATGTTATTCATTGTGTCAACTCTCTGTGTTGCCATACAAAGCAGGATCAAGTAATCCAAGAGTGGGAGTTAGCCAGGATAGAGAGAAAGCCAGAGGGGTCAGTCAATTCTTGAGTGTTGTTACAAAGAACTTCAGCCGCGTTCATGGAAGAGAGAGAGAGAGAGAGAGAGAGAGAGAGAGAAAGAGATTGATGGTATGGCATGGGGTTGCAGGCACAGGTTGAGCAATGGATTGACTTTGCAAGCTTTGAGGTTGACAGTAATGCCGCGAGATGGGTAACCCCTCATTTTGGTTTTGCTCCCTTCAATGAAGAGGTGAATGTCCCCCCATTTCCTTTTGTCTTTTGTTATCTCCTTTGTGGAGAGGACTGGGGTGTCGTAAATGATGGTAGTGCTGGAGGCAGGGACTAACTTGGTGGTGGGGGTTGACTACATTCCACAGACAGAGGAATATGTCCTCACAAACTTCAAGAAGGCTCTTGCAACACTTGACACTGTACTTTTGAGTCGGACCTATCTGGTTGGCCATTCAGTGACACTTGCAGATATTATCCTTGTGTGCAATCTCATTTCCGTATTTGCTCTTGCAATGACGAAGGAATTCACTTCAGACTATCCACACTTGGAAAGATACTTTTGGACCCTTGTGAACCAGCCACAATTCAAGAAGGTTATTGGCGAGGCTAAGCAAACTGATAAGCCTCTGGGACCGCCACCTCCACCTGGGCAGAAGATCATTCCCGCATTGTATCAACAGGAGAAAAAGCATGATAAAGTGCCCAAAGATGTGCCCAAGGCTGCCAAAGTTACCCCCAAAGCTACTGAGCCTGGCCCCAAGCCTGCCCCTAAGCCTGCAGAGGTGGATGTGCCAGCTGATGAGGAGGCCCCTGTGAAGAAATCAAAGAATCCCCTTGATTTGCTACCTCCTAGTCCAATGGTTATGGACAATTGGAAGCGTCTCTACTCAAACACCAAGGCCAAGGACTTTCACTTGGCAATTAGTGGTGAGTGAATGCCTGTTTTAGTTTATTGCCCTTGCCAGATGTGGTGTGTTTGTTGAGTTACGGACTATGCGGCATAGTGGGTTTCTGTTGTTGCTAGACAAGAGAGTCATGGACTAAAAATTGGTCTTGGGGTTATTCGCAGGCTTTTGGGAGATGTACGATCCTGAAGGCTACTCTCTGTGGTTTTGCGATTACAAATTCAATGAAGAGAATGAAGTGACATTTGTGACGATGAATAAAGTTGGTGGATTCTTGCAACGGATGGATTTTATCCGCAAGCATGCCTTCAGCAAAATGTGCATCCTAGGTGACGCTGCCCCTTACAAGATCAAGGGGGTGTGGCTTTTCAGGTGTGTAATTTGTTGCCTGTGTTTTGTTTGCCAGTAGGACATTGTCTCTAAGTTCTCTCGCTGCTCTCTAAGTAGCTGGCATCAGGTGCTGTTTCACAAAAATCTTAAATCCTTTCAATGGACTCATTTTTGAAGAGACTTGACCAGGGGAACGGAGATGCCACAAATGGTGAAAGATGAATGCTACGATGTAGAGCTCTATGAGTGGAAGAAAGTGGATATCACTGACGAGGCACAGAAAGCACTGGTGAATGCCTACTTCGAGGAGCCCGATGAAATCAATGGTGAAAAGCTTTTGGAGGCCAAGTGCTTCAAGTGAGGATATGGTTTTTCTGTCAGTGGTAGACTACCGACGGTCATTCCAAGCCTCGGTTACATTCAAGAGTTTGTTTTTAGTTATAGTGGTGTGTACTGCCAGAATGACTCTTGTAATGGCACAGTGTACATGCCTTATTTTTGCAGTGATGAGCTTTGGTAAGGGATTTTAATACATCTTTGCTTGGGAATTCACATTCTTAAATGTAACTGGTTCATCACCAGTGAACTTAGTTGCACTGTGTACTGTGCTGCCTCATAATCCTGCCATAATGTCTATTGCATATTGTCAGTTGTGGGGTTGTTGGTTGTGGAAGGCCCAGCACCTCCTCTGCTTTAAAAAGGAAACTTATCTGTGTTTCTTAAATACCCTTGCATCCAGTGCCTACTAACCTTCAGTATTGTTCTGGTAAATAGATTTTGTCTACCTTCTGGGTATTGTGGTTTCTATTGATTAATTGATTCATGTTTGCTGTGTTTTTTTAGTGGCCCTGCCTTTGCAGAGCCCACTATTTACTAATTTAGTAAGTAGTAAGTTAGTAGGTAGTAAGAGGGGGGTTCCCTTATATACCCCCTGAGGGTGCCACGGTGGGACCCTTCTAGTAGGCCCTGGACACATGTCAACCCTAAAGACTCCCAATTCTAAATTTGGCCAATTCCTCCCTTCTTTTTTTGGACCCCCTCATCTCATTCCTTAATATAGGGATTTGGCCTTCCTACATAAGTGCCCCACTCTAATTCCCGGGGATTCCTGGACCACTCTGGAATCAGCCCTAATGAAACTGCTCTACATATTCCTCTAGGGGTAATGGTAAAGTATTTAGGGCCGCTTTACACTACATACTAATATTCCTCTGGGGCTAATGGTAAGGCCGCTTTACATTAGGACCCAAGCCCATGACCGAGTGAGAATGGAGCGTTCCCATTGGCGGAGGCCTGAAAATTGGGCTCAATGGCTTTACACTACGGCGAGAGCCCAAGAAAATGGAAGTGGGTCATTTGCCTACATGGCACCTACATGGGACAAATTTTGGCGCCCACTTCTTGGGCCAGCCCAAGAAAAAGCCTCTAGTGTAATGCGGCCCTTATATGTCTCACAGGTTTTCGAAAAAATGGGGCTAGGTAGCCCATGTGGCGACTTCAATTTACAATAAGATGCTCATATGGCAAGACAAATCATACTGGTGTAGAAGTGACTGGCCACATCACCTTGAAAAAACTCAACGTCTGGCAACATGTCAAAATTGTTCAGTGCTATGGCCTTGTTTATGATGCAACCAAGGATGGGGGCAATTAGACAATTAGACACACTACTTTTTAGGGTAGATATAAGAGAATTGTCAGTAGACCGCAAAACATGACATTTTTCTTGTGATGTGGGGGATAAATGTATGCCGCACATCGTTAGGGCAAACATTTGACATAAGACATATTTGACATTAGACATAAGTTCACAAGATGAGATTGGAAATATTGAGATGTTGAATAAAAAACTAATCAATTTGAAAGCGCTTCCATCGAGGCCATAGGCCAAAGTGTATGGTATATTCCATTCGTACTGTAGATACCTGGTATAGGGTCTGACGTCTGGACTCTGGACATTTATCAACCAGGGTATTAAAGAACCCAGGGGGCGGTATAAAGTATCTACTTTTGTAGTACTAGTATTAAGAACAATGTTGGGCTGTTATTTAAATTTCTAACATCCGGCTGTTACCTATCCGGTTATATATAGATATGACCGGTGGAGGTGAAAAAATGAAGTAACCGGTCCAGTTAGGAACCGGCGGAGGTCTCATTCAAATACCGGAGCAAAGAACCTTTTAAAGAACCGCCCACCCACGGTTATTTGGGGTTTTTGCAAGTAACCGTAGCCATAAAATTTTTAGTAAAAGCAACCGCTGGTTATTAGTTTCCAAAATTTTGATGCAACCGGAACCGCCGGTTATGAAAAAAATCAAATAATCGCCCAACTGTGGTTAAGAACTGGAACCCCTTGTATTGGCACTTGCAATACCCAAGTCAATACCAATATTGTACAGGTAGTGCCTTGTTAAGGAACCGGGCTTTTGAACACGGATCCGGGTAGTCAGATTCTTTAGAAATCGCAAGGGTCATGAACCCTATGTAAATCCTAAAACCTAAACTGGAGCATGCAGGAGGGGCCATGTAGAGTTGACTGTCTATGTGGCAAGACATAATTGGCCCATAGTTGGGCTCACTCCGGTGGTGACTTTTGTAAATTCTGTACATGCTAGCCAACGTGAATCCGGTAAGGTTCATTTTTTTGGATGTAACAAGGTGGGATGTGTAGCAGTACCGGTGGTGTGTAGCCTCAATTAACTCGTAATATGTCACTTTTTTGGGGGGTAAAATTTGCCTAATGGCGGCCCTTAAGGGTTGAGGTAGTCATTTTGGGTGGAGTAGTAGGGCTGATTATAGGAGCATGTATGTAGCAGTATGTAGGTCTAGGTCTGAAGAAAAAGAAGGGACAAGGGACCTCCGCTTCTTTAACATCCCGTGAATTTACAGAGCCTACTGCTCAACACACAGCCCATCAAGGGGCCAATGGACGGTTGAAGGCACATATTGAAGGATTGAACCCAGGATCACCCACGTTATGGCACATATACCCAACCACTCGGCTACCTGCTCAAGTAAATGATTTACCACCACGATACTGGTATCTGCCTAGGTAGGTAGGTACCCTTTTTAAGAAACGGTGCGTATCAACTTAAGGGATACGTACCGTATGGCTCTGCCAGTTGGCCAGCTATATGCCAGGTATGCGGCCATGCCCATCATGTATGCAGGCATGGATCATGGCAATATCCCCATGCATCGACCGGGGTTTAGCATGGCTCTGTTTACTGGGGAAAGAGATATTTTTAACGGGCTGGCATGCATGGCCCATGGTGGGGCATGCATCCCCATGGAAGCCAGGTAAGAGCCAGGACATTCGAAGAGGCGGAGGGCAGTTGGGGGGAAGTGACAGAGGGGTCAAGCCAGCGCATGCTCTGCAAGCTGCCAACGCGGAGGCGTCCTCGATGGCCGCCCCGCAGCTACTTGAACTCCCTCCCGCTCCCAAATTCTCATGTCCTCGCTCACACCAACTCTTTCTCACTCACCAGCACTGTTCCGCTTTGTTTTTTTTGTCGAAATCCTCAGAAATTTTCAAGCTTGTTTGCAGTTTGCAACTTCCTCCAGCATCGGACCTTGCAATTTTCTGTAGATATAGTGGGGTTCTTCTTGCTGCCCCAGTGGAGTGCATTTTAGTTTCTTGCTAGCTCTTTCTCTCTCTTCGTGTCGAAATCCTCAGAAATCTACAAGCTTGTTTGCAGTTTGCAGCTTCCTCCAGCATCGGACCTTGCAATTTTCTGTAGAAATAGTGTGGTTCTTCTTGCTGACCCAGTGGAGTGCATTTTAGTTTCTTGCTAGCTCTTTCTCTCTCTTCGTGTCGAGAACGTTTGTAGCTTGTCTGATTTATCTAGTGTTTACGCGATGGCGTTGTCTCGTAGGGATCTTGCTGCAATGTGGATGGCAGTATTGGTGACCTGCTCAGTGCTGACGGTGCACGTAAAAGCAGGCATTGTGCGTCCTCATAGAGGTAGTGGTGAAGTGGAAGGTAGGATATTGAAGTTGGTGGAGACTGCCCCACTGGTGTTGCCTTACCACAATGGACAGGTTCTTGGGAGCAGTGGCATCCCTGTCTACATCACTTGGTATGGGCGGTTCTCGAAGGCCCAGAAGACCACTATCACCGATTTTCTGGCGTCTTTCGCACCCACAAAGGTGCAACAAAGTGGCCAAGGGAGTCCATCTGTGAGCAGCTGGTGGAAGATCACTGGGGACTACAAGGATTTGAAAGGGCAAGGTGTGGCGCCGGCACTGAAGCTTGCGGGTCAGGTTTCTGATCGACGCTCCTCGTTGGGATTGAACCTCAAGATGGTCGACATCGAGTCGCTGGTGACCCGATCGTTGCGATTGTTCCCTGCTAATCCAAATGCAATTTACTTGGTTCTTACAGCAGACAATGTGTATGTGGAAGGCTTCTGCGCGTCGGCGTGTGGCTCCCATGCTTACGTCGCTGCCAGCAAAGCTACGCAGGAGCATCCGTTGCCATATGCATGGGTGGGTAATGCAGGTGGTCAGTGTCACGGACAGTGTGCTTGGCCATTTGCTGCACCTTCCTTCCCCGGAGCGCCAGAGCAAACCCCGCTGAAGGCCCCAAATGGCGACGTGGGTGTGGACGGGATGATTATTAACATAGCCACCATGCTTGCGGGGACTGCCACAAATCCGTTCGGCAATGCATATTTCCAGGGGGATGCAAGCTTTCCTTTGGAGGCAGCGACGGCTTGCCAGGGTGCGTTTGGCGCAGGATCTTATCCAGGATATCCTGGACAGCTCCAGACCGACACTGCGGGGGCCAGCTTCAATTCTTATGGTATCCATGGCCGGAAATTCCTCCTGCCAGCCCTCTGGAATCCCACCACCCTTGCCTGCCAAACCTTGCCCTGAGATTGGGAAACTCTCCTACTCTACAACTATTCATGCTCCTGCTGAACATTTTTTCAGAAGGGATTCACCAATTTTTCATGAGATGAGGCTGCGAGTGTCCTTTTATAGTCTAGTGAGGCATAGTTTACTTGGTCGTACACCAATGTAGGCCCTTCTGAAATTACTCTAGAACTTAAAAGTTTCAGGGCCTTCTCACACAGTTTACATGAGTATAGTTGGACCCTCCTTCCGGGAAACATTTCCCGCTTGACAAACCCCTGCCACATTGGTGGGTACTTGTACTATGAAACAGGGACATCTCAATTTTGCAGCTAGGAAAACTCATTGTTACTCTTATACACTGGAAAATAAAATCACAAGGATTGCTGCACGATTGCAGCTTCCGATACATTGAGATATGCCTGAGCTTGGGTTTTGTCTGTGCTTCCGATACATGATTGAGTTTACTGAGGGGCAGGCCAGATTCCAGTGCAGGTGGAGTGGGCACTAGTTTCCTTCTAAACATGACATTTCCACCCGTGATGGCAGACTCCTCAAAGAGTTTGCGTCAAGCCTAGCTAGCTTTAAAATTTTGAAGGAGATTGATTACTGAGCTGCCTGTTGTACTGCTTACTCTTCTTCAGCTCCACACGGTTGTCTGTCGTCAACCGGCTTGCCAGCATCTTTCATTTTTTCCTTTTTGCGAGCCCCGTTGATGGATGTTTTCTGGTTGCTGCACAAACACAGGTTCCAGTAGTACTAAGAGCAGGGGGGGCATGGCGAGTTTCTGGATGAGGGCAAAGGGAACCCTCCAAGAGAGACAGCCGCACACCATTGCTTTGCCAAACGACTGACAATCGATCCTCTTTGTTAGTTTTGGGGGCCTCCGTCAAGACAGCCGACATGCTTGGACAGTTTCCATGGAATGTTGTCATTGCTTCCCTTTAATTGAAATCTTGACTGTGTGATGACCCACTTTCTACCTTTCAGGACTTCTAGCTGAAACATGATTTATGAGCTGACAAAGTTTATGTATAGATTTGTTGAAGAAGGCTGTTGCCTCAGAATATCACTGGTATACACTTTAACTATGAGGACAGCTGATGAGCTCGAAGGCCATCATGAACTGACCTGTATTTTAAACATACGGTAGTGCACCTGCCATGGTGCTGCTTGGATATCCTTCTGGCTTTATAGATGGCCCTCTGGCAAAGCGGCCGGTATTTAATGTTCAGAAAAGTGTAAGAGACAGACATGCAACTAGATTTTCTGTATGTCATGCCACGGATTGCCACTCGGAGGGAGTTGGAATTCATGCACACCTCTAGTAACAAGCTCAGCACATTGATTAAAACCGATCCTTCAATCCAAAAGCTCAAAAGCTGACTGATTTTCCAAAGCATTTGTCATTGCAAAATGTGCCAGCTGCCCGGCCTGGAATTCAGTGTGCAAGGTGGATGCAGACATGACATTGATTGGAAGGCCTGTTCGACGCCATCCTTCTAGAGGAATGTTTGCATTGAATACACTACTATTGCCACAGCAGGGAGCCCTATTAATTTACTATTTCTTAGCCTTGCCTTCTCCCTTTGAAGCTGCTGCTGCTGCTGCAGCCGCCTCATATTTGAGTTGTTTCTCATGAGTTGCAGCGTCCTCTGCTGCCTCCTCCTCTTGCTCTTTCTTTCTGGCCTCCTCCGCCGCTTGTTGCATCCCTTCCAAGATCTTGAGATGCTTCATCTTCCTCTCAAGTCCCTGTGAATCCAACAAAATGTTTATTTGACACTTATAGATCTCAAGAGACTGGATGGGCAACTTCAGTAAATCTTCTAGACCTTCCAGTGTTGAAGAGATTCAAGGAGATTGAAGCTGAAGTGCTTGTGTCGACAATGAGGCAATAGCGCGCTTGAAACCCATATATACGACAGTGGGAGGCTTCAAGACTTTGGACAGAAAAGTCCAAAGTACATACATAAGGACGTTGAGATCGGGTGGCTTGAGCTTCTTCCGCAGTGGATTCATTCTTTATCAAGTTCAGTGTCTTGGAAGACACATTATAATGAGTTTACAACTTCGACAAAATATCCATGGAAGCAGCAAAAGATGTTGCACATGCATGCGAGAAGTTCGGAGTACCTTGAGCAACCTGACTAGCTTCGACTCGCAATCTGCAAGAACCGCCTTTTCTTCCGATACTGTTCCATCCTCCTATTATGTCCCCCGAATCCACAGATTGCAGCATGATGCGGTTGAAAAAGTACTCAAGATGCAGTGAACAACTGACTCGGGACAAATGAACACAGGGAATGATCAGGATGAGAACATGTACCTAGTGACATAAGATCGCTTCATGAATCTACTGATAGTTTCTAAGCTCAGAAAGGCTAGAGGTGCTTACTATGACGAGTGTGCCCTCGTGGATCTTATCGACCAGCTTTTTGGTACCTTCCAGTATCAGGATCAATGGGTAGGAGTTCCGTCTCTGGCTAGACGGTCCTTGTACAGATGCTCGGCGAACAATGTCCTTGGTGTTTTCCACAATTCCATCCACTTGCTGGAGTCGTACCGTGCTCTTCCTCTGTTGGGACACCGCAATTGATAAGCCGTCATTTTACAGAGCTCTTCTATCCTGTTTTCCAACAAGGTGATCTCTAACCTTAATATGAACATTGTATCCGAGGATCGGCGTTCTGTTCAAATGGTTCGAATGCTCTTGTAGTTAGATACTGTGTCACAGAGAGGTCCCTCCCGCGGGCGTAATATCTTTCTTTCTCGCGGTCCTCGACTACAATTTCTTTTCTTCTCACTATTTCGTTGAGCCCCTTCTCTCTAGAGCTAGATTACGAGTTTCTGCACAGGTCTTCGAGAATCTCTTGAAGTTAAATTGTAGTTTTGGGGCTGCTTTTTGGGGGCCCCTTGAAGTGCTTCTTTCCCAGATTGCACTAACATGCTCTTCATTGTCCCATAACCTCTTTGAGCTGCTGTAACTTAGGTTCTTCTCTTTCTCTCAATTGTAAATCGGTTGGCAGTGACCACAGCGTGATCATATGTGTTAGTCTTCAGATGGAACTAACTTCAAACCTTGGGTACTAATATCATGTACTAAAGCATACGGGGCCACATTCTATCCCAGGTGGACCTGCAGTCTGTCCTGAAAATTCTCTGATCAACACAATGTGGCCTATCCGTTATAAGAATACATGCAAGGAATTGAGCTGGTTGGGAAATGGACCGACATCCAGGGATATAGAGAGCCCTGACCCTGTAGGCTGCCGGAATGGGAGCTTCGTTTTTAAGTTGAGCAAGAGTTATTTTAAGCTCTTCATAGATCTGGGCCAAGTACGTGGACTGCTTCTCCTGGAACACATACTCGCTGTACATCTCACGCATGCTGCCTACCCCCATGACCGACTTAATCTCTTTGATGGCTGCCAGTATTCTTTTCTGCATTTCTGGACTGATCCCCCCCTGCGCCCTCAGAGACACAATTACAGTCATTTGAAACATACCCACGAGCTTCGATGGTTTGGGCCACGGGTCAAGACTCTTAGAGTGAAGTCGACTACAGCTCCCTCGAGAGTCGACTGTGTCAGGACTGGGCAACATCAAGGCACTCTTCTGGTGCAGAACCCATCCGATTCATTATAATCTCTAGATCCCATGTATAGCTGCTTAACAGAAACCACTGAGTACACATAATTCTAAGTACTACAGTATTCTGCACGAAGTTTAAGAAAAAAATATTGCGCACGAGTGGGTGGGGTTGGAGTTTGACATACCATTTTCCCTCCAAACAGGCTCGCCAAGAGCTGCACACACCACCACATCAATTCTCAATCGAATCCCGGAACGACGATTTTGTCATGCTTAGGAGTTCAGCGCTACATCCATCTATTTCAGATCATATCAAGTTCGAACATGCATAATTTTGTACCGCGCGTGCTTGGCTGAGCTATCTAACCACCGCAATTCACACACCCTTTGAACATTCCACTCATAGTATCACCGAGTACAAAAATGTGTGATCCGATACCGAAATGAAGTTATGAAGCCGTGTAGTCAACATACGGCTAGCTCACTGGGCAAAGCTTATTGACCTGAGATCCAAGTCTAACCCAAGCTATGTAATGCACGTCGTCGGAAATCACTCATCTCTAAAATTTTATGCTTACAGTGCAAAGAATGGTGTTCAAACAAAGATGTTTACTGTAGAGGCCTCCTGTCAACCTAGAGGCCGCATTTCTCATCTCCACTAAATGTCGTTTTAAGTAGGAAACCCACAGCCAGGTGCCATGGAAAAAGATGGCCCTTGTGTTGAGTGGCCGTGAGAGCAGGCGACACTTGCTGAGACAGTTTGTAGACATGGACAAGGACGGCCGCTGAAGAATAGATGATAATGACCAATATTTAGGACTTCGAAACATGCCCCGAATGCATTTAATATACATTACAAACAGAATTTAATCTGGGCTACAGATCTTACCTACATCTTCAAGCTCGCGTTTCGCAGCATCGCGGGAGCGAACCGCATCAAAATGTAACATATGAAGCTGCATGATCTCCCCTTTCTTTATCGTTATTATGTTCGATACCATGTCCAGCTGCAATGGGCGACAAGGATTGAAGGCTTAGAAGACCTCTCTGCGGGGCTCTCACTTCCCAAGTAAGGCTACAATTTAAGTCTCTTCCATTCTCATGGATTTTGACCCGTGTGGATCCACGAACTATAATTAAGTCTCAATTCTTTCGACCTCTTCAGCTGAACTCTTGTTGGCCGTTACTCGATTGAGAATTTTTTCAACATGGATGCATGTGTTTTTCAAAAAACTAGAAGGTTGATCCTCCCTGTAGGATACACGTTCCTTTGCCTTCGGACCATTCTTAAATATATATATACTAACGTTAACGATTCGCACTCAGAGAAAACGGAAGGGCAGCTCAGAGGTAATTACCTGGTACGCATAGAGAGTGCGTTCATCTCGCATGGGTATTAACAGGCTCTCATAGTGCTTCTCAACGATCTGAGTATCTTTGGTTTTGGCATAAAGGGCCTCTAGTTTAGCATCAAGGGCTCGAATGCGTACAAGCTGAGGTGTATTGGGGTCCAGAAGGTCCGCACATTCGATCTCTGCTGACCTGGTATTCGTAAGTTGTTTTTGCAGCTGTAGTCGACCTCACCCAAATACGTGACGTACATCAATTCCCAGACTGCAACCCGTCAAGACCTTCCTTGAACTACATGCAGCTAGACGTGTTGGGAAGTTACAAACTATGGAGGTCACAACAATGATATAGAAAGCAGTGTAGATAATCAGATATCCCCAAGAATTTGATTCCTGATCATAATTTAAGAGAGCTCTCCTGAGAGAGCTTGAGATATAGATGTTGCTGACCTATTTGGGGTTCTTTTGAGAGAGAATTTGTGCAATCTAGGAGATCTGTGAACTAATAGCAGTTTGTGTTGACCCATGGTCTAGATAGTTGGACTAGTTAACATATTGAACCTTGTAATTTACGTGCAGCGACCAAGAGTAGTTACACTTCGGCTGCCTGCACAGCCGGAGCACTTGCCTGGAGTTGCTTGGCAATGGACCTCCCTCTTTGTTCATCGAAATCTTGTCGAAGGGACATCGCTTGCTTACGCATCCCCCCCAGATTGCTTGCCTCTCTTCGGGCTTGTATTTCCTTTTGTTGGAGTAATTGGAGAGCAGAATGGAGCAGCATGTTCTGGGTTCGTGCCGCTCGAATGAGATACCGATTTCTCCGCAATTTGATCTGTGAGGCCTCATAGTATGCCCTTCCTACCACTCCTGTTTACCGTATTTCCCCACAAATTTCTTTGATCAATGTCTCCATACTGTAAACAACTAGGATCATATCATTCCCTGGAGCCCCTAAGTTCATCTTGTTTCTGGCCAGGAGCGCTAGATGAGAAAGGCTACGTCTCAATGGGTGCCCAAAGTTACTGCCCCTTAAAGTAAAATTGAGATTTTATCCCGGGCTTTGACACTCCCTCACACGGGCACCAGACCTTCTGCATGACTGGATTGAATATTTGTGTTCATCATGTATGCGAGATCTCTTCAATGCTCCCGGCGATGGTGGCTGTCTATGAAGGAATTTCGACGTTGTTTAGACTAGTCTTTAAGTGCATTATTTATTAAATTCCTGATCTAACTTGTATGTACAAAGAAGCAGCCAGGTCTGTACATCTCATTCAATATGTGTCTACTCTTTTATTCCATTTAATCTGCACCTACACGATTCTAGATAGTCATCTTTCTTTTTTTCTCTTTGCATAATCAAACGTAGATATCTGGATTATCAGAAACAATCTGGCACCCCTGGAGAATCAGCTCTGAAATTAGTTTACAGGCTAACGGATTATACATTATACTATGTTTTCCAGAGTGGACATATCAATTGGATCCCAGAAATGCCAAGGGCCGATGGAGAGAAAAACAGGAATTTACATCATGTAGATGTGGTTATTAAGTGAATTACTACCTGACCACTTTGATTTTATTTCTAGCAAGCAAGACTCAAAATGCCCTCGGCCTTGGGCTTAATTTCATGCAATTCAAGTGACTTTTAGGCCAGGCTGAGCTTCTTGATCGACTGAAATTCGACCGTCCCCCACTACTTCAACTGGGATGATCCTCCAAAATTTGTGGCTGGCCAAGCATGCATGGATCTAGAATGGCTAAACAAATTTTAGTTATTTGATCCCTGTCCGTCCTGTAAGTACGTCAGTAGCCTGGGAAAAATGAAGATCTGAAATTTTGGTAGGGAACCTGCATAGCAATTATGAACTACCGCAGAAGGAGTGCATTGTGACCCAGCATATGATTCCTAGATGTTGCAAGTACAATTCATCTTTGAGAGATAGGTCTACGTTCCAAGGTAGACCTGGGCAGGTCTACATCCGGACCTTATGCTCAGCCTAAAGTGGCGAACCCGTAGATTGCCTAGTAATTTCCAATTCAACCAATATGTAGTGGTGCCCATGTGTGATATACATGGCAGAGAGCCCAAGCGATGCACGATTTTCACTATACAATATCGTGGGAAGAATCGGAAGGAAGGACGGATAAGGGAACAAACCCAGGCGATTGATTTTGTATTCAAGCACCACCACTTTCTCCTTCAACATGTTATTTCGTCTGGACTGTGCCTCGGCCATGGCACCTTAGCTTAAAGTATCAATTGATACAAATTATTTCAGCATGTAATCCCTATATTCTACATTTATAAACACTGGAAATCCCCGGCACAATGTAAATGCTGCATGTTCAACTTCTCCTGCCCTGAACGGTTTGTCCCTCCCTTGTACTCAAGCTGAGTGAGGTTGAGTGTGGCATACACAACAAGATGTGCTGCTAGTTCGGACACTGTTTCTGGCGATCAGAGTGGTCTACAAAGAGATGGAGAGGCGTTTAAATACTCTTCACTGATCTATCCTGCACAGCAACTTGAGTGTCCTGACTGTAGAAGAAATTCAAGCTTATAACTCTAGATTTTATCTGAAATATTCAACAGATGAATCTCAACCTAGACGGCTGGAGAGAGAGAGAGAGAGAGAGAGAGACTGATCAGTTATCCGTAATTCAGTTTAATTTTACATATACAAATGATAGATTTCCTGAATATAGTAAAATCCTCTTGTGCCGCTTTTTACTTTACTGCGAGAGGAGAATTCCAGTGTTGGTTTTCCTCCTACCAAGGTGCAGGTTATATGGAAGTATGTTCATGTTTTGGGTATTTGAAATTTTACAATATTTAATAACCTTTTCACCCCTTTGCCGGCTAGCAATAAGTCAGGTTCTTCCTAGATGATAAACCGGGGTTATGCACAACGGTTATCAGTATCTGATTTTATGATAACCATGATAAGAACCTCTAGTTATCATTAAGGTTATATATAAGTATATAGATATATGTATATAATCTCCGCACAGGATGCTTTAATAGATAATTAATCAGTAGATAAATATTACTATATAACCGGGTTGATCTCACAAATATCCCTCATGTTCGTTATCAATATTGTGTTTATAATAACATCATCCGCGCATATCGATCAGTCCATATTTATTTATTTTAAGTTTATCCTCCATTAATATATATTTATTTGTGGATTTAAAATGATTCATCCCTCATATGGATAAGGGTAAGATAAATCAAAATATTTTCCCGTAAAAATAAGGGCAGATAGAAATAATACATCCGGATAAATTATTTACCTTTATCCTGATTTATCTGTCAGATGAATCTGGATGAATGATTTACCCACATAATACTAGTATGATCTTGTATGATTTTTCCCCCCCCTTCTGAGTTCTTTGGGCAGTGTCCCATGAGCCTTTTGCTCGAGACCTCAAGGTAAGATTACCTTGAAAGAGGTTATTTACTCCTCTCTATATAATTCTAGTGAGGATTCGAGGTCGACTAGTTCTAGTGATAGAGCAAGAATAGGGTCCCACAGTGACGTGTCATTGCCACGTCATTGTCATGCGTAGTATATAAATATTCTAGTGACGAATGAAGGTCGGAGACTAGTTTTAGTGTAGAATACGGTGTCATAGTGACATGTCATTATTACCACATCATCATCAGACACGTCATCATTGCCATATCATCTAAGCCACGTCATTGTCGTATATTTTTAAGCTGCCCGAAAGAAGAAGAAAAAAACTGAATTTTGAAAATATATATATTCTCGTGACGAATGAAGGTCGGAGACTAGATCAAGAATAGGGTGTCATAGTGACGTGTCATTATTACCACATCATCATGAGCCACGTCATCATTTCCATGTCAACTAAGCCACGTCATTGTCGTATTTTTCTAAGCTGCCCGAAAGAAGAAGAAAAAAACTGAATTTTTAAAATCCTTGTCTTCAAATCTGCTCTAATATTTCTTTCTTTCTTTCTTTTGTTGTCAGTTTTTGGAACCCTAAAAAATTCAACCCTTTTGGTTTTGTGGTGAGCACATTTCAATTTAATAAGATATTACGATAGTGTAAATATATTATAATATAACAATGGTAATAACTAATGAAATGTACAAACTGGAGCTCTTGTCTTTCTCACATCCACAACAAGTTATGGCCTTCTCACCTCAGCAGTCACCTCCAAATCACTACAATGCAGCCTTGAAAAATCGCTGGGACCCTCCAGCAGCAAAAACTATCACTTAAACCCTTTTGCGTAATCCTGCCCTTAGGAAGGCAGGGCCGCCAACGAAAAAAAATCAAAAACTTTTTGGAGTTTACATCCATCCGACTGGCTACAGTCGGTTGGTCGGCTGGGATTGTGGACGTGGGTTCAAATCCGGATACGCATATCTTCAGTAATCAGAATCATATATACAGAAACAAAACAGATCTTGCCACTAATAAATCTCTCCTAAGGCTTAGATGTGGCTTAGATGACACGGCAGTGATGACCGTGGCAATGATGACGTGACTTACCCTAAGAGTTAGTCCTGACAGCAAGAACTGAGGGATTCAGCTATGGCGACAAACGACAGCTAAGAGCACTCCTCGCCCTGACGTCCTTGCCAGTGCCTCACGAATGCTCACGATGCTGACGACCTGTCGTTGCATCAGGTTTTCTCTTTCTTTCTTTCTTTCTTTCTCCCTCACACTGTGCCACACCTCCTAGAGAGATTCGCAGCTCAGGCAAATAGACAGTTTATTGTTCAAGATCTTCACTATGCACCCAGATATGGGTTTGTTGAGGACAATCAACCTCCTCCCCAATCCGACCTAATGGCTGCGGAGGGCGAAAGATCTCCAGTTATTCTGTATCTATCTGTTGACACTGATCTGCGTACAACGGACTCAACTATATAAAAACCTAGCTATCAATTTGACCTAGTGCTGCAAGTATTAAGTACATGTGGTGGTGGAGAATCACTAGTTGTACCTGACGGGCTCCCCCCAAACACCTTGACCTCTACTACGCAAAGATGCGAACAGAAGCTCATTCCATGTGTCCGGTACTCCTGGGAGGCACCAATGGCTGCAGTCCTGTTTATGGGAGGGAACTTTCTGTATATTGTTGTCTGCCCAGTACAAGGAGGCATGCCCATCTGCGCGAGTGTTCGTGGATGGTGTGATATCAAGATATGTGACTGCATCGTTCTTCTTCATATTTTGCCTAATCTCTTTGCTGATGATGTCGTTGGTCCATGGCCGCTCCACAATTACGGCAGCTTCTTCTCTAGAGAGGGGTCCAGTTTCTTTGTCGCAATGGCCGCCTGTCTTCCAAGTGCCTCCCCTGCGCGTGCAAAATCCCACAACAACGCTCAGTTTCAATATCTTTTCGCAATCAGATCAGGATAGAGGTCGACCCAGGTGCAAATATGCACCTGAGCTCCTACTTGATGCATGTTCTGATTCAAAAATACTCGTTGTCAAATTGTACATGCAACAAATTCACAAGGTTACAAATTGTTTGACTTGTGCAGACCGAGGTCAATTAATTGAACACTGTAGCACCCCAGTCTTGAATGCAAAGATGTCCAGAGCGCTCTTTTGTATAGAACAAAAGGCCAAAATTTCAGGGTAGCACCTGGTCGCTCATGACCCACAGACATTGTCTAGACAGGTACTTCGGTTTTTCCTAAATCTCATGTACATATTAAATATGTCGTTTCCATTGCTAGGAACCTGAAGATACATACACGAAGTGAGCTGGAGAGTAGCTGCGAAAGAAGACACTTGTTTTGTTTTGGTCGACGTTATCTTCCACCCATCTCCCCCACGTACGCAATGCTTTTGCAAAAGCATTCTCAAGGTCCAAATCCATGTCTATCGCGTGTCCCTCTTCAAAATAACAACCCCTGCCACGTAAACACCCGTAATGCCCTCAAAAACTTGCTCATGCAAAGAGCTGAAGCTTTATCAAGACCCTAGTCCTTGCTTGCTTGTGCAGCCCAAAGAGATCTACTGCAGCAAGAGCGGAGAGGGACTGACACATGCACAAACGCAGTCCTGGAAATGCAATGTCACCGAAGAGCATGGCAAGCTTCCATGGCGGGACCCCGTGACAGTTTGAAGATGAGAAAGGAGAGCTTACAATTTAGTCGTCTTCTCTGCAGTCCACCAGTGCCCAGCATTGAAGACTAAAATGTCGGCATCCTTCCATGCTGGCGATGCCCAATCCATGGTGTCGACCTTCAGTCCACAGCTGACGTTCACTGGGGAGTTAGGAGGAGGACTCCCTTGAGGGATGAGGAATGGAGAGCGGTAGTACTCGACGGTGCAGTTAAATTCTGCAAACCGAAAGGACAAGAAACCCGTGTGTTTGGTGATGGGTTCTCCATTCACCTCATAGATACTGCTCTTATTAGAGACTGCTTCAGATAGCATACACAGCATTGACTCCCACTGGTTGCGCCCTATGGAATCGCCAACATAGACCAGGCGAGAACCCCGCAGTCTCTCCAGCATATCCCTTGCATCAAATCTGCCATGATATATAACTCGTCAAGTTCCTGAGGCAGATCATGGTTTACGTTCAATAAATTTAATCATGCACGGACCTTATGAAGCCGGGACGAGCATGAAAACTGAAGTATTGCAGTTGACCACTAGCACCTGGTCATTCGTTACTACTGTAGGGATTACAAGTACATAGTGAATTTGTTTAGAAGCTTGAGAGAGACTGTGACCCCCGAGTTCTAAAACAAAGACTTAAGCACGTTTTGCTCTTGCGGGGAAAATGTTTGCGCACCAACATCTCGTGAACCAGCAGGTGTTTGGATGTTGTTGGTAGCTCAAAGCTTCCACATGTATCATGGAAGTCCCATGCTACCAGCAATCACTCAACCAGACCTTTAAGTGCAACCCTGGACCCTGGAGGAACGCTGCATATTCAATTCACAGTAACAGAAGTGTCCGACCGGTACATGCATGTGCAGGCTCTGTCACTTAGACTGCCTTAAAAAAAATAAGGCCTGCTAAAGAACTGGAAAGATGCACGGGCAGAACAGACCTGGGAAAGTCGCAGTCATGAGGCTGCCATCGATATTTCACAAAATCAGTGTCGGGCCGCCCATTTTCTTCACAGCGGAAGCCGGGATCAGCGAAAGCGCATGAGATGGATCTGTAAAGGGGATAGTTTTCATCATACACCCACGTCCCCTCAAAGATGTTGCAGTCCGAAGACTTAGATCCATCGAGAACAGTCTGCCGTTTGCTAGTCCTTCGTCCTGCTCGGTCTTTCCTTGAAGGCCCAGGCTTTTGACTCAGCTGATCTGCTCTGTTCTGGATCTGATCTAAAGGTCTCTTGGCAGGGCTCGAGAGATTGTCTAAGCTTGATGAAGTGTCTAATTCGTTACCTACATAGCTGGGCGTTGCAACAAAGTTTGATTCACGCTTTTTTTCTACCAACTCTGTCTCAGCAACGTCCTGAATGTTGCTACTGAAAACTTGGGTCTCAGTCTGAATGACATCAATGTTCTGTTGGGAGTCGGCACGATCCATAAACAGTTCCTGTCCTGGGTGCTCCTGGGGAGAAGCCTTGGGATCAATAATCTCCACGGTCAGTTTGGGCACGTTAGAACCCTCATGCTCGTGAGTCAATTCTACCTTCACAAAATATGGCTTCAAAAGTTCTGGCCTTGCCTGCACTGCATTCACATTGAGCTCCGGAAGAGCTTGGTTCGAGGCAAGCCTTCGCACTAGAATGGTCTTGGCGGGGTTGATGTACACCCAGAAGTCGAAATACACCAAGCACAGCACTAGAATTACAATACTCAAGGTTGAAATCAGTGAGGTCCGACACAGTTGCGATGCCAATTTGAGCCTGCCACTAGTACTACCCTTCGGATCCAGCTTCTTCTGTGCAAGTTTTAGCCCCATTTCAGCTCCGGCCACCTCCGAGCTGGTCCTCAATCATGCGGGGTAAAAGAGCATCCTCTTGCAGACTAACTCATGTCATGACTACTTCAACGACGTCCATACTCTATGTATGCTCGAGAAATCCCCGGAAAAAACCGCTCTCGGGACGATGTACTGTAGATGAGACTGTGACACGTCGTAATTGAGACAGTTTGGTTGGATTCGAGGTAGAGAATCGCGTCATCATTCCAATCTACCGGACGAATCTTTGGGAGATGAAACTCCGTCCTTCCCTGCTTGTAACCCTTTGATCCCCTTGCTCATCCCTCTATCAAGAACTTGGCACCGATCGATACAGATAAGCACTCTTCCAAGAACGCTCGGCAGTTATACGGAACCGATCATCTGGAGAAGGTCGAAATTGGACCGACTCTATTCGGACTTCAATGCAGGCATGTAATCACAATCAAGAACACTGAGAGTGCAGACCGCCAATCTTGAACCAAGACGGGACCAAGAAGGAAGGAAGTAGAGACCTTCATTGAAACATAGCTTTCCTTCCAAAGATTTCACAGCGAGAACGCCGACGGCTCACACACCGCCATATCCCTTCTCTCTGGTCCTCAGCTCAGCGCAAAAAGCATGCCCCCCGCCCACCCAGGGCCAGGTGGGTTATCTGAGATATTGTAATGTGTGTGTTGACCCGTAATCGCAAAAGTTTCTCCCTCCCTTCGAGCCTCTTGACCCTCTCTGTCTGTGCTTAAATTACTCTGTTTCTGGACCGCCGCTGCCTAGACGACCACCTAACTGACTGCCCCATCACCGCCACCTGTCTCTCTTCCTCGCTTGTGGGTCTGCAACGGCAAAGGGGGCCCTTTGCTGTGTTATTCGTTGGGTATGCATTGTTGGACAGATCAGAAGACTGATGGCTAATAACAACGCCAACCCCAAAGTTGTTGCCGAATCAACATCACCCAGTTTTAGTGTCCCCACCTCGTCCCCACTTAAACTTCTCCGCATCTTTCCATGCATAAGTTCGCTGTTGTGATAGCAAATCAAGTATCAGATGATACTTGGTGGGTCTTCAGCTGGGAACGACCAAATTCTCTGGTTATCTGAGAGAAGCAGATCGATATTGTCAGACAACGTTGACCAACTTGTATCCATGTCTAATGCTGAGCTTGTTAGGAAAGAAAAACAGAATCTATAGCCTACAAGTGTGACTGAGACGTGGTATCTGTGATTTGCCCTACTTTAAGGGTATCATAAACTTACCCAATTAGAACGGTTCCACTTTGAAACCCAGCATGTGCATTCTCGACTGATTGCAAGGCCAGTTGCCATTCGGGCAGGCCAGGTTGGTGGGTCCCCCATGCAAAAGCTTAATGGGCCCTGAAACTTATCAGTTCTAGCGAGACTTCTAGTCAACAATCACTAGGCCACCCAGGAGAAGAAATCAGCAAGCTGAGTGACAAGAGTTGGTGCATCCCAATACAGTTTAGAAGCATTATTTAAAGCATGGGAATCTGGAGGTAGGCTAGAATCCAGGGCCCCACACACTGTGTACATGTCATTGTCGTCGTCACCACCACCGAAGGGGGATTTGATAAGAGTCTTCCTAAACATGGCCAAGGACGGGCCGGGTAAACTTCCGACTAATGAGCAAAGTTTAGCAGAAAAGGTGGGTGGGCCGCGGCGTAGGTATGGCGGGGCGACAATCCAGGCTCTACTTCACCACCTCCACCGTGTTTCAAGCTAATTGTTGGTATATGATTCCAAGTCAACTCCCAGAATTTTGCTCATGGGATGCTAATTCATTATTCCTAGTCTAGTTAGCTAACTCCATACTCTAAATCTCAGATTAGCTTTTCCAGGCGCACAGAGAGGTTTCTCGGTAGCTTGTTTGTGTTGAGAACTCAATGATGCAAAGGATCTTGGATAGAAAACTCGCTCTGATTTAGCTTAGCCTAGTCGAAAAATCCAAAAGCTGGAGGTAAGACTAGGTACCTCGTTGCATCGAAGGGGGTGCCTGAGTACCTGCTACTGAGTGTTCAGCTTTTAGTGCAGACCGACAGGGCCAACCTCCCTTTAGTTTGCATTATCAGGGGTAGGTAGGTCCACCGATAAGGCTCACTTGGTGTTCCTTTGCAGCCATCATGGCATGGGAGGGCCTGGGAGGTGCTCAAGATGACATTCACCCACGAATCTCATAGTGTAGGCACATATTCTTTTAAGCCAAGGAAAACCCAACAAGGCCCCAACGTCTTCCAACTCTCTAAAGCTGGAATTGGGCGAGAAAATTCCGTAGAAGATGTCCATCTCTCAAAGGGAATCTCGGATACATTCCATTTATAGATCCACTATTGCTACTTCTTCTGGTCCAGGAATCATAGCTATGGTGGGCAGATTTTGCCTGGAGTCGTTTCTGCATAGATCTTGCCTCTTATCAACAAGGGTACGTGTTCCACTCCTGATTGGAACTTCTATCTGACCAAACTTGATGGACACGGCTCATGAGTTGAAGGATAATTGCAGGCTCCCTATTGCCAGCCTGGTGCTCGTGCTGCTATCACTTCTTACACAGGAAAAAAGATAGGACAATTTGGTTGGAAAAAGAACGAAAACCAGTGGCAAGCATAAGCTTTGAGCGAAACTGCATTGGAGGTACGAAGATAGACACATTGATAGAAGTCTCAGGCTTTTGTACACCAAGGTACAGAGTGAGTACTTCCTGTCCTTGTCTTTTCTGCTCGCAGATGCCTACATGTTACCTTCAGGCTTCCATACATGGAACTTCCCATTCCCAACATCATGCAGTCTTTCGTACCTACCCTACTTACCTAGCTTATTAGGCACTTCCGCGCCTAATAATTAATAAAAATGGAATATTATTAGGCAGATTCGTTTTTATTATTAGGCACCTCAACTAGGTAATTTTCAAATATTAGGCATGTATTTCAGTCGAGCCTGGATAATGATGAACAATTGTTTTTGACCTCCCTCAAAAACTATGGTTGAGGTTATTTTATTTTAAAAACACATAATGTTGGTTGTATGAGTCTTGGGTGGAGGTGAAATGCCAACTGGAGGTGAAGTGCCAACTGGAGATGATTTTGTCAAGTTGGAGACTTTGTGGAATTTTACGAGCATTTGAAGATGCCTTTCAAGGTGAGGCAATGAGAGCCAATTTTACATTTTCTTTGTTTTCAAACCCAAACACCCAAGTGGAAGGAGATCTTGCCATGGAGGATGTTCCCGATGTCTACCTTGATGGAAGTGTCATTGAGAGCATTAGCTGATGTCTTGCAAACATGCATATCGAGGATCCTTATGTTCCTAACCTTAACCTTCTCTTCGAATCAGAAGATTCACATGAGGTAGGTGATGAGACTTATGAAGATGTTGCAGAGCCCTTTGGAAGTTGTATGGACATGAAAATCTAAATTGTAGGCATTTTTTCCATTTTTTTGAACTTTAAATAAAATAATTTAGGCATTTTTTCCACATGTTTGGACATTTTGGAATTTTTCGCAATTTTTGAGCAATTAGGCACTTCTCAGGAGTTTTTCCAGGTTTTAGGCACATTTTCCAAAAATGTTCTAAATATAGTTAGGCACCTGATTTTGAATTAATTATTGCCTAATAAGCTAGGTAAGTACGGTACTCTGATACTCTTCTGTCGTTCCTTGCAGGCTGCAGCTCCATCCCTTCACACTGTCACTCTCGTGCACTTACTGCAAACATTCCTGCATCTGCAATAATGGTCTTGCTCCTCCGTCTGTCACACAGTGTCTCGGTCTGGTCTCACAGATTATGGCTTTGTTGGATATTCGAAACCATATCACTTTTGTTTACTACAGCACAGCACATAAATATGTACAAATGTGTATATCAAACTGTCTGTGGACACTGGAGCTTATCAGTGGATGTGGTATAGCTCCACTGTCCACAAGCTTATTCGCTTACCATATGCCCAGAGGTATTGATGACATCTGGATGGTTGAAGGAGCGATTGATTGAATCAAACAAGTGAATGACAGCAGAAGCCAGTACCAGAACAGCTCAGCTATGTCCAGGAATTATGGGGATTTGGTGTGTCAGTAGTTGTATGTATCCTGTTCTGCTTCATTGGAAGAGGTGGAAGTACATGTCCCTGCCCCTGGATCTTGTTGGCCCTTTCCTCCAATTCCTCACAGAGTAGATTGCCCTCTTTTCTCCAAGTGTCAGACGAAGGGAGATGAAGCACCATCAGCACACATAACCTAGTCAAAACCATCAAGGACTTGATAACCATTGATATTGATTTGGTGTCATGATTCATTTGAGACCGCCAATGTAATAACAAAAGCACATCAGTTGAAATAAGTGTTCGTCAGGAATAAATTCCATTTAAAACTGCTGTACAAAACCTCAAAATTCTGCAAATGCTCTCACCCTGTGGCCTCTCATTGCGCCAACGGCAGAAGCCTGGAGAACAAGCCCTCAACTAGGTCTGCCACAATCTATTGGTTCACATTCTTAAACCCATGTTTTCTCTCTATCCTCCCAATCTCTGAACCCTGAACTCCGGGCCTGTTGAGGACATGGTGCATTTCTCTTTCTAACACATTACCCAAGAAGAATAGGGCAAGGGAAGTCTACTGGATTCGTCTCATTGAGAAGAACAAACTCTGCCACCGAGAATCTCAAAACAGTGTCTCATACGCAGCTAACTGTCTCAACAATTTCCAGATTTAATTTTGTGAACTGCATAACATGATGGAGCAGCTGTGCACACTAAGGCTCATGAAACAATTCATTCAATGCAGTCTCAAAAAAGCTGATGGCACGGTGACTGGGTTTGTTCGGGGAGAAGTTCCTTTTAAGCCAGAAACATGGATTGTCCATTGATTAGATCGGTACCTCCACGTCTCATGAAACAGCACAATGTCGTGGTCCACACTCAATGAGACCTCTGCAATGAATACTATCCCGAGAAAATGGCGAAAATGGACCACTCTAACATGTCTTTCACCGCCATGCCCAACTCCTCTCTCAGGAAAACCAGAACCAAACGCAACAGGTAGACCCACCAGCTTTAACTCACCGTAGGAGGCAAGGTGGATTTATGACAGTGGCAGCAGAAGAAGGCTCTAATATGAGGAAGCCATGGAAATCCATCTCTTGCACTTTCCGTGCACTCTCTCCCCAGTTTTGCTCCCCCTCACGCATTCCTCTGCTCCATACAAATTGGGACCATGGTTGTGGTTGCAAGGCTACAGTAAGCATAGCCTTCCTTTCCTGTCTGTCTGTCTGTCTGTCTCTCAGAGAATAAGGTAGGGGTTTAAGTCCAGCACCAGCGAGGTTATGGCACTGGGAAGGGAGGGCTCCAGTCCTTAAAAGGGAGTAGGTTACGATCAACGATTGACTCATTGTGCAGCCAGAAAGTTTCATAGGACTGATGAAATACGCGCACTTTGCGTTGGAGCTCCCATAGAATACCTGTCATAGCTGTGCATCCTTCATTTTCGGGGGCATATACCCACAGACACCGCACTGATCTGCCTCGCGCTATCATTCTCTCAATATCATATTCTGCAGTAAAAAAGAGGAGACATCGACAAAGAAGAATATAAGTAGATTAATCAACAGTATTTATTTCACAAAGCTTCTGCCATATTGTGGAGGGAGAGAAACTGTACTCATAAGACGACGTTTGCCATAGCCTTGTGCCATTGAACCCGTGCTCAGTTTGAGCGGAACACAAAGGGACAGAAACTACCTTTGTCAGGGGCTGATGCCGGTAGTACGACTTACCTTAGAACAGACTATCAATCCGAGTTTTCCAGATATCCACACAAGCATGAATCTGCTGTGTGTGGTTTGCCCAATAACTAGGCTCCAAAAGGGCCTGGACTTTTGGCTCAGCCTTGAGACTTTCAAAGTTGGTAAACAGAGGTTCAGGCACAATTCCTTGATGGATTTGAAGAGGGTGTCTCTCTCATGAGAGTACCCAGGACAATGAATCGGAGAATGAATATTGTCTTCAGGTTGCCCACACAACGGGCAATTGCAATCCCTCTTTCCTCTCTGCATCTGTTTGCTGTTCAAAGGTAGGATTCCCACCCTGAGTTTAAATTTCCGTCTAGATGAGAGAGAGATGTACAAGTGGGGGAGAGATGTGTACAATTGACTGATCCCAGGATATAACCTTTGACATTAAGGGCATAGTCCCATTGAGTTAATAACCCTCTTGAAGGTGGTTAAGAGTTTTAATTCAATAGATATCAAACTCTGACCTATATTGTCATAGCAGTAACACAGCCCACAACAGTATTGATCATTGAGTAATAAAATCACGGAGTTCTAATATTCATTATATGACTGACAATGTAGCTCTCTACCTCTACATAGATGTCAGACATGTAGCTGTTGTTGCAAAATCCAGTAAAAGTCTCAGAAGAATGAGTAATTATGGAGACAAAAAAGTGAATTGGATTAGCCCATGCATGTGTAGAGAGAGCGAGAGTACCAGGGATCGAGCGCAAATATTGCAGAAGGTCTTCATCAATACGAGAAGTGGGCCATTTTATGGAGAACTCGCTGTAGTCCAGCACATTCTGGAACGGTAACTCTATTTCATCTGATAATATCACCGGTACACACTCCTGTTCATGCACCAGAATACATAGAGATAAGAGGTATGATTTTTCAAATTGGTGCATCACAATCGACTTGTATCATAGGTATTGGACAGCTCTGCGAGGCCTGCTAGATCAGCCAGAAGGCTTCGCTTCACATAGGCCTTGAGAGGACCTGGAGGAGTGAAGACCAGATCAGCGGATGTACCAAACATATTGTCCGAGGCTGATCAGACCGGAACCTCAAATGATCAATGTGATACACACAGGCCCAATACACCAGCTCACCCCAAAACTCTGTGCCACAAGAATGACTTCCTCAACATGGGGGTTAACATCCTCATGCCCTGCTACTTGTCAGCCATTCGCTCACAAGGCCTTGGAGACTTCCAGAGTCTCGAGATTTCGTTTGTATAGTAGCACACATTATAGAAGAGGAATGGTCGGTTCTGAAGCCCACTTTGGACATGTGGTAGCACGTAGTGGGTAACAACTTGCAAAAGATGCATGGTGGTACATGATTGGCCCCAGAAAATAGTGCACACCAGCCGACGCCAAATGGCCCAAGGTACTAGTTTTCTCCTGTACGGTGTTCTATGGTCAACCCAGCCATAGAAAGGGGATACCTGGGTCAACCGGTTACTAATGTGTGGGTACCTGGGGACTTTCAAGTCCTTGGGGGAGGGTTGGGCAACTGCGTTGCCCCGGTTACGGCCGTTAGAAGGTGTCCACCTTCCAAACAGAAGCCCTTCGGGGTGAAATGACACCATAAGTGCTTCGGCAAGAGTCTTCCTTCTTCTTCCTTCTAGTCCCAGGGATGGAGCAACACACAAATAGGGTTTACTCTCAACTCTCTTGCTTGGAATATTTGTACTAACCACAAAGAAAGCCTCGTAGAAGCGGAGAGTCCATGAGGATTCCCCACGAGGAGCTAAACAGAACTTGGCATTCCGCATGTGTGTCCAATACTCCTTATGATCCAGTTTTGCAGGCCCTCGAAACTCCAACACAGGAGCTTCCAACTGCACCGCAATGCAAACACACAGACGAAATCTGCTTAATGGTCTCTGAAAGTCATGTGTGTCACTATAAAGGCAGAATGGCTACAATAAGGGGCTTCCATTGATGTCAAAAAACAATGCTGCAGGCCTCATCGGGACACGTAACCTCTCTCTTTACTGTAAAAACAACCTCCTCCTTTAAATTCCATACAATACAAAATGCAACCTCCAATGGACAAAATAGACCGTGTATACATGGACAACACCACTTTTGGGACCTGAACAGGTGTTGGAGGTGGTTATTAGCAGAGTAAGTGAGAGAAAGAGCAGACCTCATCAGGAAACTGCTTGGCAAGCTCAATAAGCTGGAGTCGACCATGTTTGCTCTGTGCTCGGCCCAGAAAGTTGGCTACAAACTTTCGCTTTCCCAAAGGCATAGGCCTAATAACTGAGTTCACCATGGATGCTGCAAAAGGTATGCCATTGTCAACATTACCAGGGATGAGAACATCCTTCCATGTGTTGAATGCGCTGCTACTCCGCTTGTCTGTCCGATCTCCCTGCTCCACAATTGTAAGTCGAAACTTCAAATCAGTCAAATCTCTTACCTCATCTTCAAATCTCCTACCTAATCAAATAGTTTTGATTTAGCTATCGCTTCACCATATTCATTCTGGGTTCAAGTCTGGGTTTGAATTTGTCTCTTGCCTCACATGGCTAATTTGGAAGAGCAGCGCAAAAGTGTGACTGTACCTCAGGAGTGAGGAATATGGAACGGTTAAGGTAGAGAGCCCAGTCCTTGACCAAATGAGCTCCAGCTCCACTGCATGCCGACCATCCATCAACCATCAAGGCTGCAGCTCAGACACAAATTTGGAGAAAACAAAGTTACTACTGAGACAAGTAACCATGTTTTCTACAGCGTTAATAGTATTACTATCTCTCTCTAAAATCCTGCCACCAAGCTGCTCAGGCATTCCACAATTTCAATTTGTATGCAGGAGGAGAGCAAGAGAGATGTACTCATATGCTCACTGTAGTCTTCTGAGGAGGACAGAGAAAAAAAATATATTAGACTTATTACACCGTACTGATCATAATCTTGGCCATATTGGACAGGTGGACAAGAAAGATTTATCGCCCATAGTGAAACTAAGCAGGATGATACCTCGGGAAGACAAATATATGATCCCGCCCTCCAGAGCGCCGGAAATAAGGCAGTTGCTTTACCACCTGTATCAAAATGTCATGTGCCATGACCTCCCTCAGTGATACCATAACCACTTCCACCCATCTAGGAGCTTACACCAAACTATGCTAGAGTTAAGGGCTTGCCAAACCCCATGCAGCGCCCTCCCCACTTATGCTTTCTCTGTGTCTCTGCATATTATGATATTCAAGAAAGATACTACTGGCTCTTCAAAAATTGACAATCCGTGGCAGAGACATCACATTTGAAGCCCGGAAATGCTTGGTAGCCTACATATACGAGGCGATTGCTCTTCATGCAGCAAGTAAGCCTGGTTTTCCAGTACTTAACTCTCTCTCTCTCTCTCTCTCTTTCCCGCTCAAACTGGGCGCGGGGTCAATGGCCACAAGGCTACGGCAAACAACGTCTTATGAGTACAATCTCTCTCTCTCTCTCTCTCTCTCTCTTATGAGTACATCTCTCTCTCTAGCAAACATGTCTAAGGATGTAATTGCTCTGCAGCTCACACACAGCAGATTGATGAAGAGCTTTCTAGAGCAACTCCCAAACCAATTGTTTATACCAGGGTAAGCCGCACTACTGGAGTGAGCCCCTCACAAAGTGAGTGTCTGTTCCCTGTTCTTCCACCAAACTGGGAGCCTCTATGGCCACAAGGCTAAAGTAAACAACATCTCATGAGTACATTCTTGATGGAAAACAACGCCTTATGAGTACATTTCTCTCTGACTGTGTGCAGTCCAATGGTGTGCAACCAAGCAAACAGCATTTTCAAGCTCACCTTCAAATATGTGTCACTGATCTCAGAGTCAGTGAGGCCTCCCTTCATCCGTACACATTTCACGTACGAGGGCACAAAAAAGAAGTCTGCCTTTTCCTTATCCAGGGTGCGAAAGCTTGACTCCAGAAATAAATTGTAGATTTTAGCCTGCTCTCCCATGGCATCCCACCGTCCCAACCATGAAAAAGTCTTTATCCAAAGTCTGCTGAAACAAAACTATGACAAACCAAGTCCACTTGCTCTTTCTCTTTGTCAATCTATACAAGAAGGGTGACAGAGAAGAACCGGGGAACTACCGTGGCATCACGCTCCTCAATGCTGTTGGCAAGACATTCTGCAGAGTTATAAGTACTCGTCTCGAGGTTGATCTGGAGTCTAGAGGTTGTTTCCACGAAGGCCAAGCTGGCTTTCGGCGAAACAGGGGCTGTGTGGATCATATCTTCACTCTAAGCCAGATTATCCAGGGAAGGAAAAAAGAAGGGAAACCCACTTATGTTTTTTTCCTGGATGTCAAAAAGGCTTATGACACAGTGTGGAGAGATGGCCTATGGTTCCGCCTCTGGTCTTGTGGGATCAAGGGAAAGATGTGGAGAGTTGTCCACAACTTGTATGCTCACACCAAAAGCTGTGTCACTGTTAACGGACAGAAGTCCAACTTCTTTGACATAGACCAAGGTGTAGCTCAAGGATGTACTCTCTCCCCTCTGCTCTTCAATGTTTTCATCAATCAACTCCTCGAGGATGTGGAAAGTGAGGGATTTGGGTTAAGGGTGGGTGATACCACCATACCAGCCCTTATGTTTGCGGATGACTTTGCAGGCATAGGGGAGACTCCAACCAATCTCCAGGAGTTGATTGATTGCGCGAAGAGATACTTTGATCTTTGGGGGCTAGAGGCTAATGTCAGCAAATGTGCAGTGGTAGCATTCAACGACAGAGGAGAGGGAGGAAGTGATCTTAAGTGGCAGTGGGGTAGCCAAGAGATCCCGGTCCTCCCTTCCTACACTTACCTGGCCGTTGAGTTTTCCTCCAATTGTAATTGGGATGCACATCCGGAAAGTTGTTCAAACTGGCAAGGGCAAAGCTCTGGGGCTCACTAAATTTTTCCACTGCAGAGGGGTCAACTCTGAGGTTAAGAAAACCATGCTTTGTCGCGTTATTAGACCTGCCTTGGAGTACGGATCTGCTATATGGGTTGATAACTCCAACCAGGCTAAGTCTCTAGAATCCATTCAAGTGGGGGTGCTTAAGGCGTGTATGTCAGCATGCTCCAAAACAGCCAATGTGGCTGTTCGGGGTGAGTTTGGCATTCCGTCCTTAAGCTCCCGACGAGATGAATTCAAGGTCAGATGGTGGGGTCAGCTGCAACATATGCCCAACACCAGATATCCTAAGTTAATCGACTCTATATCTTGGAAAAAGGACCGCCCTGTCAAACAGGCTAAGTCCTGGCAGAAGAGAGTAGAAGAGATTCTCAAGGACCTGGACCTGGATCCGCAAGCCTTGACCCTGCTGGGTAAATCTGACTTAGAGGCTGTAGTGTCCTCAGCCATGTCTGTTGCCATGAGATTGTCTGATGAAAATGAAGTTAGGCAGAAAACTTCCCTGAACTTGTTTCCAGTCAGTGACATGGGGGAGGACATCTTGGATGACCTCAAGGGTCTACCCACTCTCGGCACTAGACTGAAATTTAAACTCAGGGCAGGAAGCCTACCTTTGAACAGCAAACAGAAGCAGAGAGGAAAGGGAGAGTGCAATTGCCCGCTGTGTGGGCAATCTGAAGACAGTATTCACTTTCTGATACACTGTCCGGGGTTCTCTCACCAAAGAGACGCTCTCTTCAACTCTATCAAGGGAATTGTGCCTGTTCCCCTGTTTAACAATTTTGAAAGTCTCGAGGCTGAGCCAAAAGCCCAGGCCCTCCTGAGGCCTAGTTTTTAGGCAAATCACACACAGCAGATTGATGCTTGTGTGAAGGGATTTCTAGAGGATATCTGGAAAACCTGGATTAATTCTATATATGATGGTAAGTCACACTACCAACGTCAGCCCCTGACAGAGGTAGGTTCTGTCCCTTTTGTTCCCGCTCAAACTGGGCGCGGGGTCAATGGCCACAAGGCTACGGCAAACAACGTCTTATGAGTACAATCTATAGGATATTGTGGAAATTCATGAAACCTCAGAGAGAAAACTAGAGCCAGAGACCAGACATGACGTGGAGGAAAAAGAGAGAGAAACCAAAGAAAATTCTGTGTGAAAGAAGAATCAGAGAAATACACAGATGGGCAGCTAGCTAGAGACAGTCCAGAAAGAACAAAGGCGGAAAGAGATGCACAAAACTAAGAGAGGAAAATGAACCTGGTTAGAGGGAGGGAGGTGGATTTACAACACCAGATGTATGTGAATTTTGTGTCTTGAGCTGAAAGGGATCTAGTTTATCACTCGCCTAACTTGTATCTAGGCAGAGCCAGAAAGTTCTCAGTGCTGGTCCAGGAAACATTCACAAATCCTTGAAGGCGAGATCCGGGTTGAAAGCTACAATTTGCTTGGGCACAGCAGACAAAAATGGGAGAAAAGACGGACCTGAGTTCCCCACTGCCCCTTCACACAAGACGTGAAGTTGATGGTGTGGTCACGGCCACCAAGAAGCTCTTTCAGACCGTCAATCTCATCCACCTCGTACACATAAATTTGGAGTGAGAGATGGGTTCCGTAACCTCGCTGTGGCCATCCCTTGGTCCAATGCCCAAACACACCGGCTAGGCTCCCATAATACTTGAAGAGCCCACTCCTTTGGAGCAGCGGGCCCTCGTAGCTCTGTTCCTGATTGTCGCAAGGCACCCCTGGACCCTCACCAAGTAGCCGCGTGCCTGCCAGTATAAACAGAGATTCACTTCCAAATCCTCATCAACAGTCCTCATTTGGTCTGGAACTAAACTAGGTACCCTCAAAAAATCCTGCAAACCGCCACATTTGTATGGAGAAGCAACTAAAGGGGCAGCTACCTGCAAAGAGATAATGGATCCACAGTTGCAACGCAGGATCTTTCCAAACAACATCCAGGCAATTGCATGATAAGCACCACTTACACGCATATGTAACGAGGACGAGTGCAATGCCTGCGAAGATCGACAAGGGCGAGCAACCCGGAACTTGAGAACTGCTTCGCGCCTTCATTCCTACCATGATCTAGGGCATTAAGGACAAGGCACCTACCAGGCACGAAGATCAGAACGCCAACTCTTCACAGAAAAGTCTCAATGTGATCAACAAGACGAAGAAGATGATGACTCTCTTTGAACATATCCAGAGTCTCTCTATCTCTCTCTCTCTTTCTCTCTCTTCGTCACACTTCCCCCTTCCTACCTTTCTCTCCCAATATCTTGGGAGGTGGACAGTCGTGGTGAACCTACACTGTGATCAAACTCTCTTACATGTCGACTGAGCAATTAGACAACCCCAGAGATTGCACTGCTGATCATCTTCTCGCTCCAACCCCTTCCAAACTTAGGAGCAACATTTTCAGTTTTTCTAGTCTAAAACAAGCCTCAAACGGCAATGGGCTCTCATGATGACAAAACATAAGGGGGCGGTGAGCATAGCAATCAGTGCCTTGACACGGTGTAAGGTCCTTTGACCACATTTTGTTTCTCCGTTGACTTGTAACATGATGCCTAGTCTCTCTTCTACATAAGCAAACATCCAACCAGCATGTCTTCAACATCCGTTAGGCAACATGCGCTTCAGCCCCACTAAGAAATTGTGGATGAGTGATAGTGGGTGTCTGCAGACAATCCGTAAACAAAGCAAGAAAATGAGTCACAGATTGCACAGACAGAAGGACTGTTTACACAATCCAACCATGAATGAGCGTCTTAGGAATAAGTATCTAGTATCTTTCGTTTTGTCATCACCACACAAATAAGCTTGTGGTGCGTCGAAAATATATCCAAGAAGGAAATTGATCTTGCATGGGTGCTTCATCGTCGACACTCCCAAGGTTATTAATTCCTTGTTTTTAATTTGATTAACAGGGGCGCCGTTACCTTTTGTTTTTTAAGAAAAAAAACATAACCAAACAAAGCGACGGTATAGCTTATTCACCAATAGCCTCTAATTCTGCTGCGAATTCGGCGCTCTTTTGTTCCTTTCTGAGCCAGGAGGGCGGTGGCAACAAAAGGAAGACTGAAGAGGTGAAGCCACGGAAAAGATCCATAAAGAAGAAAAAATGCAAAAGACTTGACATTAAAATTATTTGAAGGAGTGCGAGCATTGTGAAAATCATCGTCAAAACAAATGCATGGAATACATGCGAGCCCTGCCCTATTATAATTATAAATTAGTTTAACATAATTATATTGTAATGTAATGAAGTACATAACATCCAGATCTAGAACTAAATCGTCTTTCACTGACTATGGTGTGTCGGCCTCACGGCGTAACCAAGGGTTTTAATTTTTTTCCCCGCAATAAACTCAATAAAATGAAGTCAGGGCTCTGTCCCTTGTTCACTCAAAAAAAAAAAAAACTAACAAGAGATACTCTCAAATTAGTCTGTGTTTTATTGTAGTATAAAATGGTCCTTTCATGTACCAGCCTACCATTTAAGGGAGGAAACGGACAGAAACGGCCAAGTACAATTAGCACTTCTAGAGAAAAAAAAAAAAAAAAAACTCCGATCAAAGCCGGCGTAACTAAGAGTCATTTTGTCTTACGGCTAATGACCCCCTTTGAGGTTGGGCCCTATGTAGCACTTCTATATATGGGGCGACAAGCCTCGCCGACGAGCCAACGCGCTTGTAGCGCACCCCCATAAAGCGCACCCCAATAATATGGGATGGAACTCAATGGACAAGTCTTGCGAATTGATTGTGATGAACTCTTACGTACATGTGTCGGTTGCTTTCCCACCACGACTTGCCATTTAGGTTGTCAAGTTATTTTACCACTAGTGTGAAACTAGCTAGGAAATAGCTAGCTTTTACATATTGACATTTGGGATTGGCCCAAGTGTCAATCCAGGGGTCAAGGCAGATTTAGGCCCTGGAGTGGTTATCTTCACGGCAAGCGCGGGAGGCTTATCTTTCTCGAGTTGAGCCTCACCGCGCCTAGCTATGGCGCCGTAGTGTGGATTCCCCATGGCGTGGGGTGCACTTGGCTTGACTTGTATTTGAGTGATGAGTTTATATATGCATGAGTTTATGCTTCAGCTTTGTGAGCTCGCATGAGCTTGTGCTTGTATTCTTTTTCTTTATCACTCGAGAAAGATGAGCTCGTATCTGTGAGTGCCAGATACGAGTTAGTTGTAGCACTTGTGGTTTTTGCTTGAGAATGAGAGAAACCAAGTTGTTATGCAAGGAGCACCGTGGAGCTCTTGGTTGTTAGAAGCGGAGGCGATGTGGGTTACGAGGTGGTAGACCTTGGCATTCGATCTTCAGCTTCAGAGATGAAAGCACCATGCTGCAGGATTGCAAGACCAAGCAAAAGGGCTGATTTGGCTTGGGGCAAATCAGTGCACTTTGTGGAGTATGTTGAGATTGGGTTTCAATCTCGAGCTTCAGCATTAAGAGGGCTCTTGTCATGGCATGAGCAGGGCTGGAACAGGAGCTAAGAGGTGCGGCAAGGCCATGGAATGTGCACCTAGGGTTTCAGAGCTTGGAAGAAGAGTTCTTACACCACAAAATGAGTGTCTTGTGGCTGGAAATGTAAGCATTAGGGTTTCAGGAGCTTGGCAAGGGCTGTGGAGTGCTTAGTCTTGTCTTAGAGAGCATCAAGGAGCTAAGGAGCCAAGATAGGGGGCTGATACCTCTTGTGTGAAGAGGTTGCATGTGTGGAGCATGTATTCAGCTCATTGAAGCTTCCATCTTCAAGCTTGGAGGGCAAGCAAGGAAGAGGGAAGGGCTGACTTCCCTTATGTGAGAGCAATGCATGTGTGGAGCATGCTTTCAGCCTGTTGAAGGCTTGTACTTTCAGGTTTGGGAGTGCAAGAAATGAAGGAAGGGGCTGGTTTCCCTGTAGGGCATGTGTGGAGCATGCTTCCAGCCCGCTGAAGCGTGTATTTTCAGGTTGGTGGGTGCAAGAAAGAAAGCAAAGGTGCTGATTCTCTCGTGGTGAGAGTGGGGCATGTGTGGAGCATGCCTTCAGCCCATTGGGCTTTTGTTTTCAAGCTTTAGAGAACTAGAAGAGAAGGTAAGGAGCTGATCTGCTCTTATGTGACAGTCCGACACTTGTAGAGCGTGTCATGAGTTGGAGTTTCAACCTCAAGCCTAGATAGAGCATGGCTCTTGAAGTGGCAGGTGTAGGGGGCTGGAATAGGCTCTAAAACAGATGCTATGACCAAGGGAAATGCTTGAATGAGTGCTCACAAGGGCTAGAAACCAGCAAGCTTGGTTGTTTGCCATTGAATTTAGTGGCGTGTTTGAGGAGTCTAAGTGAGAAAGAAGGCTTGGTTTGTGGCAACCATCTTCCTCATGGCTTAGGGCTACTATTGGTGGTGTGTGGGAGCCGAAAGAGCAAGAATACCTTGCTGATTTCTTCACAGCCGCCATAGCTCGGTGCAAAGAAGTCTAGAGTCCAAGAGACACAAACCCTAGCTTAGCGTGGCTAAACCCCTTGGAGAAATGGCTAAACTGTCATGAGTGGTCTGTTGCGGGCTGTGACAGGATGTGCCCTGTGGCTTATGGGGCTGTGATGGGCTATGAGGGGCTGTGACAGGCTGTGCCCTGTGCCCTGTAGGGCTGTGATGGGCTGTGACGGGCTGTGCCCAGTGGCCTGTGGGGCTGTGATGGGCTGTGACAGGCTGTGCCTTGTGGCCTGCGGGGGCTGTGACGGGCTGTGACACGCTGTGATGGGCTGTGAGGGGCTGTGACAGCCTGTGCCATGTGGCCTGTGGGGCTGTGACGGGCTATGAGGGGCTGTGATAGGCTGTGCCCTGTGGCCTGTGGGGCTATGACGGGCTGTGACAGGCTGTGGCGAGCTGTGATGGGCTGTGACGGGCTGTGACAGGCTGTGCCCTGTGGCCTGTGGGGCTGTGACGGGCTGTGATAGGCTGTGACAGGCTGTGACAGGCTGTGCCTTGTGGCCTGTGGGGCTGTGACAGGCTGTGGTGGGCTGTGCCCTGTGGCCTGTGGGGTTGTGACACGCTGTGACACGTTGTGATGGACTATGAGGGGCTGTGACAGGCTGTGCCATGTGGCCTGTGGGGCTGTGACGGGCTATGAGGGGCTGTGACCCCTATGACCTGTGTAGGGCTGTGACAGGCTGTGCCATGTGGCCTGTGGGGCTGTGACGGGCTGTGAGGGGGTGTGACAGGATGTGCTCTGTGGCCTGTGGGGCTGTGACGGGCTGTGGCCTTTGGGGCTGTGACCCCTGTGACCTGTGTAGGGCTGCGACAGGCTATGCCATGTGGCCTGTGGGGCTGTGACGGGCTGTGAGGGGCTGTGGCGGGCTGGGATAGGCTGTGCCCTGTGGCCTGTGGGGCTGTGACAGGCTGTGACCTGTGGCCGTGGGGGCTTTGACAGGCTATGACATGTGGCCTTTGGGGCTGTGACGGGCTGTGACAGGCTGCGGCCTGTGGGGCTGTGACCCTGTGACATGTGTAGGGCTGTGATAGGTTGTGGCCTGTGTGGGGCTGTGACGGTTGTGACCAGTGAGCTGTGTGGGCCTGTGCTGGTCTATGGTGGCCCGTGTTGACCTGTGGACGGCCTGTGCTGACTCGTGGAGGCACTAGTGGACTGCCTAAGGACTGGCATGTGGTCTTGAAGGCCGAATTTTGAAGCTCGTGGAGGGCGGTTTGAGGAGTATCTTCATGATATTCCCATGGTCATGCAAGTGAGGGAAGAGAGGAGATGAAGAGTGTTGGGATGAGGGCATGCTGGGGTTAGGCATTGCTTTAGCTTCTCTTCCTCGTAGTTTCCACCCTCTCATTAGGCCAAGACCTTTCCGTAGGTGGAGGCAAGAGTCAGTCCGGGTTTGGGCTGGGGTGTCCTTGTAGGAGCAACACCGTGGAGTTGTTTTTGGTGTGGGGGAGTTGTCGTTCTGATTTCTTGTGTTTGGATCCCCTCCATACCTGCATGCTTGACTGTGCGACATGCTAGTTTTGTGTGAGCGCTTGTTTTTATAGGTGATTGGTCCGGATTTGATCACCGGCCAGTCCTAGAGCATGCTGTCGATGGTGAGGCTGGGGTGATAACCAGCCAGACCATCATTGTTTCTCCTGTGGTGAGGTTGGAGGTGATGACCAGCCAACCATAGGAGTGCTTGCGGTGGATGCAGGTACAGGTGTAGGCTATGTTAAGAACTTAGTATTCCAAACCATAAGCCACAACAGGTTCTCTACCCGGTTACCTTGTGGAGAGGGGGTTAGGGACATGTTTATGACCGGTTGAGTGTCAACACGGAGGTGCCACTAGTTGCTGGGGACAGTGCCGGTTCGAGCACTAGCGATACTAGTGGGTACACGAGACGAGGTGTGCGGTTTAGGCCACCTTCACCACCTGTGTCTTCTACGGAAGGTTCTGATTCGGATTGTGAATCAGGATGACTCATACCGGCGGTGCAAGTTGTTTCCTTGCCATTGTTGTATGACACAATGGAGGAGATGTATCGAGCTACCAAGGGGCCACGAAGGTACTCTGGGGCGGTGGGCACCATCGAGTTGGATGATTTTATCCGAGAGTTTGATAGTTGGTGTGATTTGCAGCAAATGCGCAATCCATAACTATTTACGCCTTTCATGACATGGAAGGGGCTGTTTCAGCACCTTGAGAGGCCGCCTATGGATGATTACCATGAGTTCAGGCGGGGGCATGAGGTTGAGATCGAGGAGTGGAGGATGTACTGGTCACCCGACTATGTCTCCATCACTAGGGGCACTAGAGTCACGAGGGCAGTGGCTACACCTGCCGCTGCACCGGCAGCTTCAACAAGCAGCAGTGGGACTAGTAGGACTAGTAGGACTGGTGGTACCGTAGCTACGACGTCCACCCAAGCCACTACCGCACCAGCACCAGTACCCGTGCCTGCCTTCAACCCTGTTGTGGAGTTCTTCGAAGAGTTGAGAAGGAACTACCAAGGGGTGAAGACAGAGAAGTTGCGGAGCTTGCAAGAGTTCCAACAGAAGCCTACTGAGAGCTTGAGGGAGGCTTTCACTCGCATGATGTGCTTGATAAATGTAACCCAAGGGGTTACGGAAGCTCAGGCAGTCCAATTCTGGTATGGGATATTGGACAAGGAGCTGAGGAGAAGGGTGCGGGATGCAACTCTCCTACAAGCGGCCCAACCCACCTTAGCAAATGTGTTTTTGCTGGCAGAGCGAATAGAGCTCAACATGGTGGAGGAACGAGTGGTCATGGTGGGATTTGCTAAGGAGACACCACGGGGTAGTGGTGCTCCTAGCCAACCACTACCTCAACGTGCTCAAGGCAACAAGGGGGCTCAGGTGAAGCTCAGGGAAGGGCAGAGAGGACCTTAGATGCAGGGGTCTCTCCCTTCATTTGCAAGCCAACAACGGGCGGATGTGGTGTGTTGGACATGTGGAGGACCCCATGTCAAGAAGGATTGTCCAGAGGGAGGCAAAGGGCCGGCACATGCACAGCCTGCACAGTTGCAGTGTGGGCATTATGGCAAGCACGGGCATGGAGAGGCCCAGTGTTATGGTTTGCATCCCGAGTTGCGCCCAGGCCAGTTCCAAGGGAACAATGGTGGCCGGGGGCGAGGGGGAGCAGCCCAAAGAGGACGAGGTGGCGAGGCACGGGGTATAGGCCAAGGGCAAGCTCAACATGGCCAAAGACGCGGAGGTCAAGGTGTTGACCAAGGCATGGCCAACCGGCTTTAGCAGCTAGAGCAGAGGCTCGCTGCCATGGCTACAGCTCAGGTGGTACCGGCTCCAAGGCCGGATGGTCCACCTCCTGCTCCTGAGGGAGGAGATATGGGAGGCATGGGATTCATGTGCGGAGCAGCACTACCACTAGTGCAGGTGGAGTCTGCTGCAGCCGTGACTCGAGGAGCAGCACGAGTTCCTGAGCCACGAGGTGCAGAGGTGGAGTTGTATCCACAGTGTGGGGAGGTAAGCCGTCGGGCTAGGCTCCCTCAGTCATTCACATTGGCGGAGACAGTGTCGACGCCATCCATGGCACCTAGTTCTCGCCCGACTGTTACCAAGGCGGAGGTTACTACACCATTGGGGAGAGCTACACGGGTAACACCACTACCTAGTGTTGCCAAGGCTACGGCAGCTAGTGTGCTGCTAGGAGCGGCCACATCTGTGTGTCAGGCTCCATTGTTCTCGGCTACCATGATTGCGACGCCGGGGGTAAAACCAGCTGAGGTATTCAGGCTGGCAGCTACACTCTGTGAGAGTGGGGAGGTTACTTCATCTTCTGCGGAGATAGTGGGAGGTGTACTGTCGGAGGGATCCTCAGATTTGAGGGTCAAGACTACCACGACGGCGCCATGGCAAGCTGCAGCTGCCAGGTTGATGGAACTGCCAGCTAGGCCAGCCATTGAGTGCGCCATGGTGACACCTGGAGTTGTCATGTTAGACAACCAGGATGACATTTTCTATTTGAGTGGACCGGCAGGCAAGAGGTACCGGCCACTGCGGGTCTTGTTGGACTCAGGAGCTCAGCCATTGATGCTGGGCAGAGCTGCTATTGCAGGCTTGGGCCTCACAGAGGCGGATATGGAGCCTTGTCCTTTCCAGATACAGACGTCTCTGGGAGGATCGGAGCAGGCTCGGGGCATGACACGGCGTGAGTTGGCTATCAGACTACGGCCGGATCACTCTACAGATGGCTTAGTGATGCGAGCCAAGGCCATTGTGTCAGACGCGGTCTCGTACGATGTCCTGGTTAGTGGGGCAATGTTGTACCCCATGGGCTTCACCCTGGATTTTTGGGAGGAGTCAGCTTCCTATAGGCCTGGATGGCAGTCAGGGGAGGGCCGGCGTGTGCAGCTCCCTGTGACGTTTATAGGAGGTGTTGCGGTTGCCCGGCGGAGCAAGGTGCCGACACTAGCAACTTGGCCTGGAGAGTTGCTTGAGGGAAATGCTCATTCAGAGGATGACATACCTCGAGGAGAACATGATAACATGTATGATATGGCGGAGTTGCCTGCCATGGTTGCTCAGACTCCATTGTGGGGCACGAGCAAGGATTTGCAGCGGGTTGCTGATCGACGGGTGCAACAAGCCTGGGTGGAGGCTTTTGTACCATCAGGAGAGGAGGAGAGTGCGGGGATTGCACCAGGACCACCTCAGTTGTCTCCATTGGACACCACATCTATTGTGTGGCAGTATCCGGATGAAGGCATTTGTCTTCTAGACTTGTTTGACGGGATCAACACCAGATTGGCTGTTGTGTTACAGGCAGGTGTACGAGTTCGGCGTTACCTGTATGTGGAGAGGGATGAGACTGCACGACGTGTTTCACTTCGTCATATTGCTCAGTTGGTACAGCGGTACCCTGAGTTGTTGCCGGTGGCTGCAGTTCGTGGATATCAGCAGGCCTTGCCAGCAAACATTTCGTTGTTGGGGGCGCAGGATTTGGAGCGGGTTGGCTCCATTGATCTGGTAGTGGCAGGTTGGCCTTGCCAAGGGCATTCATCAGCCGGGCATGGCAATGGATTACGAGACTTGAGGTCGGGTCTGTTTTGGGAGATGGTGCGGGGGGCGATTGTGTGGACTAGTGACTGCCGTAGTGAGCATTATAGTGGCAGCCTAGTGACTGACTAGTTGTAGCCTAGTGGTTGGACTAGTGGTGGACTAGTGGTATACTAGTGTGTGGTGTGCACATGTGTTCTGTGGTTTTGGACAGCGATGTAGTTGTGTAGCAATATGTATGCGCACGACAGCTGTCAAGTTATTTTACCACTAGTATGAAACTAGCTAAGAAATAGCTAGCTTTTACATATTGACATTTGGGATTGGCCCAAGTGTCAATCCAGGGGTCAAGGCAGATTTAGGCCCTGGAGTGGTTATCTTCACGGCAAGCGCGGGAGGCTCATCTTTCTCGAGTTGAGCCTCACCGCGCCTAGCTATGGCGCCGTAGTGTGGATTCCCCATGGTGTGGGGTGCACTTGGCTTGACTTGTATTTGAATGATGAGTTTATATATGCATGAGTTTATGCTTCAGCTTTGTGAGCTCGCATGAGATTGTGCTTGTATTCTTCTTTCTTTATCATTGTGTGGACTAGTGACTGCCATAGTGGCAGCCTAGTGACTGACTAGTTGTAGCCTAGTGGTTGGACTAGTGGTGGACTAGTGGTATACTAGTGTGTGGTGTGTACATGTGTTGTGTGGTTTTGGACAGCGATGTAGTTGTGTAGCGATATGTATGCGCACAACAAGGTGAACACATGAAACAAGGAGTCCAGAAAATTCCAAGTATATTTATGAGCAGTACACCTCTAAGACCTTGGGTGAATGCCCCAAAACTTGCAGAAATGACATCAGTTCCAAGGGGGGCCATCTAAAACTGAGAAAAAACATCTGGAGCTCGAAAGGTCCTCATGTGTACATTATAACTTTGCTTGTTGAATTTTTATAATGCATAACACACCTCAACTGGACAAGTTGAGAAGAAGTAGAAGGTATTCAAGTAAGTGAAGGATCCAAAATTTGCAGAAATGACAACACGTAAGGTCCTCATACGTACATTGTAATGCTTGCCTTCATCCTGAAATGCACAAAAATGACATCAGTTTTGATGGAGGCCATCTAAAGCTTTGAAAAAAAAAATCTGAAGAAAGTCCCTCATGTCTACATCATACTACTTGTTAGCATTCTATAATGCCATGGCACACCTGAATCTGACAAGCTGAGAAGAAGTTGAAGGTGTTCAAGTAGGAGAAGGTCTCGAAACTTGTAGAAATGACATCATTCTGATCGGGGCCATCTAAAACTCTGAAAAGAAAATCTGAAGCCAGAAAGGCCCCCATATTTATGTTATAATGTTTGTTAGCATTCTATAGTGCCATAGCACACCCAAATTGGACAAGTTGACAAAACGTTGAGAGCAAGCAAACATGGGTTGGGTTTGAAACTTGCAAAAATGACATCACGACTAATGGGTGCTATCTAAGAATCTGCCAAGACTTTTGACCCTCAAAAGGCCCTCATAGTACATCATAGTAGTTGTTTAGCATTCTATAATGCCATAGCACATCTAAATTGGACAAGTTAACAAAAAGTTCAAAGCAAGCAAGCATAGATGGGCTTTGAAACTTGCAGAAATGACATCATGACGGATGGGTTGAATTGAAGCTAATTGAAGTTTAATTGAAGCTAGGCTTGGGATGGCAGTACCTCTACTTGATGGTCTCATTGACGATGAATCAATGGATAGGTTTTCAAGATCAACAACTTGTGATTTTAGAGGAAACCACTCATGCAGTTGATTGTACTTCGGATGAGTCCTCAAGAGAGAAAGGAGTGAAAAAGCCCAAAATTTCCAAAAATCCATGTTGAAGGGTCGGCGCGTACGGCACGGGGTAGCTATGGGCGTCGCTAAACACACCCCCCCCCAAAAAAAATGTTGTAGTGATTTGCATCTTCAATTCAGCAGGATCTGCCTTACACTCCTAGAACGGCAGCTTGCAAATTGCCAGGTGTGCAAGGACGTCCAAATTCAAAGAAGCGACGTTTCTCTGGGGGATCTACTGCCATTGCAAGTGCCATCAAAGAATTTGGGGAGGGGATCAAAGAGATGGAGACGCTAAAGATGGCGATGACCGAGAGAATCACCAGCTCGCAAATTCTTCAAAACGAGCAAACAAGTCGCGAGTTGGCAATGCAAACCCAGTTTCAGATGGCTGTTTGTTTGCAGATGTGTTAAAGCCAAACGATGGCTCAGGCGCATCGTCCGTGGGTGATAGCACTTGATTCCCTTAGTTTGTTGTGGCTCATGAGTGTGTTTAGTGACAATGAGCACAGACATGAAGTTAGAACAAAAAAAAAATACATTGAACTTGAAGCACTTTGTGGTTCTCCATATTGTGACATGCTTTGACATTTGGGGTTGTAGCATGTAGAGAATTTAGGCTACAAGGATGTGTGATGGCTTGTTGGAAAGCTACCTAGATTCCCCAGCTATAGGCTGTTGTTTTATGCCAATTGAGTGAGTACAAAATTTATTATGCCCAAAAAATAGAGGATGAGCTTCAACTACTTTGTTTTTCTTCACAATTTGACTTGCTTTGACATTTGGGATTGTAGCATGTAGAGAATTTAGGCTACAAGGATATGTGATGGCTTCTTGGAAAGCTACATGGATTCCCCAGCTGTGGGATATTATTTCATGCCAATGAGTAAGATCTAAAGAAGTTATATCCAAAAATATGGGTGCAGCTTCAATTACTTTGTTTTGCTTTATACTTTGATCTACATTCACATTTGGGGTTGCACAATGTAGAAAATTTATGCAATATGGGAATGTGTTGGCTTGTTGGAAAGATACCTAGATTCCGCAGCTGTCTGTTGTTGTTTCATTCCAATTAAGTAAGAACACAAGAAGTTATGCCCAAAAAATAGAGGTGCAGCTTCAAGTTCTATGGTTTTCATTCAGAATGTGACATGCATTCACATTTGCGCTTGTAGAATGTTTAGATTTTATAGGATAAGTAAGTGAAATATCTCATTGAAAAGCTGGCTTGATTCTCCAGGTGTGGGATATTGTTTCACATCAATCGAGTAAGACCACACGAAGTTATGCCCAGAAGAACGAGGCCCATCTTGAAGTATTTTGTTTTTCTTCATGTTGTGACCTGCCTTCACCTTTGGACTTGTAAAATGTTGGGATTTTATGAAGAATTGATTTGTGATATTATTTTGGAAATCTGACTTGCTTCGCCACCTTTGGGATTTTGTTTCACCTGAATTGAGTAAGACCACAAGAAATTATGCCCATAAAACCGAGGCCCAGCTTGATGATCTTAGGTTTCTCTTAAAAATGTGACCTCCTCTGACATTTGGGCTTGTAGAATGTTGTGGATTTATGTTGTGTGAGATTTTAATATCAAATTGAAAAGGTGCCTTGATTCTCCAGCTTTCAGATTTTGTTTCACCTCAATTGAATAAGATCACAAGAAGTTATGGCCAGAGAACCGAGGTCCATTTTGAAGCTTTTGTTTTCTTTGAAAATGTGACCTTCTATCACATTTTGACATGTAGGATCTTGTGATTGCATGTTGCTTCAGTATGCAATACATTTTTGGAAATGTATCTTTGATTCCTAGCTCTGTGGTATTGTTTCACACCATTCAGAGTAATGAAAAAAAGTTAGCACATGCCCTCCGAGGGCATTGAATCTAAATATGATTTCATGCCAGTTGTGTGTGTTTAACATTTGTTCTATAGATTCATAGTTACTATTCAAACAATTTTATTCACGTGGGTTGTCAATCAACCATTGTGTGTACAGTTTCTCTCTCATTCTCTCGCCTCCTACTTTTGTCGCTTCACCTTCTCTTAGGATGAGCAATCTGGCTCCCACCAAAACCTGCCAAATTGTCTCTAATTCCATCATTCCTTGGCTTAGGCATGCCCCACATCTGACAATAATTGTGCTAGACACATCAAACAATTGTCACTGCACTTGCCCTAACAACCCTAGAATTCAAACATTTCAAAATGTGCCAACGATTTTTCAAAGATGCAAATGCATTTTCAATGACAACTCTCCCACTATTCATGCTAGAATCAAAACGCCGCTTGTCTATTTCTTCAGGGTTTCGAGGCTTGTAGTTCCTCATCAAGTATGTTCGAATTGGATAAGCCGAATCATTAATCAAGTATGGTGTGATTCTTATCCCCTGAACTGTAACCACAGGTTCATGTAGAATTGTTCGAGTTTTCAAATCTCTGTACAACCGTGACACCTTGAATTGACCTCCATCCACACAACCCCCAGGCTGGCTGCCAGCACAAACATTCCAAAACACCTTTTTTGCATTGCACACAGTTTGCAAAACGAAGCTATTGATTTTTTTGCGGTTGTAGAAATCTGCTGCCGCCAGGGTGACCCTCTTGTTCGGTTTTTCTGCAAAAGGAATATGGGTTCCATCGATGGCACCAACGATGTTAGGCAACCCTGTAGTCTGCATGAAAACATGGATAATTTATGTTAATCGTTCTCCTGTCGGTGTGTATTGGTACTTGCTAAAGAGACACTCGGGTGTCGTAAGAACAACACAAACTATGTCAATATATTTGTGTATGGTTGACGCACCAATATTGAATCAATCCGCCATTATGGTTGGGGAAATACCATGTGCGAATCGATAGAGAAGAACGGCTACAATCTTTCGGATCTCTAGTTATGGTCTTACTTGATTTAAAGTAGTGGACTTAACAAATGGCGTAAGCTCATTAACCAAATTGTTGAAAGCCTCAAATGTCATTATATAATTCCGTAGAAATTTCATATCTCTGATCTCAGGTGTAATATGCCAAACTTGTGCTTCTATCAACTCCCAGTGCGTGTTGTCTAGGCTCCTTCCACCACATGCGTGGAGGCCTTCTCTTCTTTCGACAAAGTGCCGGCAAGTATCGATATCCCAGTGACTGCTCCTTCTCTCCCAAAATAAGTCTCGCCTTTGATTTGACTATCATACAATTCCCTAAGCTCATAGACATAAGCATCCATATCAAAATGACATTGCCAATGAACAACCTCTCCATTTTTTGCAAGGAACCAAATTTATGCTACCCTCATGTGGTATTTTCCCTCCTAGGAGTACTGGCGTGTGTGCCGTCGAGAGGAGAGAGACGACCGAGTTGGCTACGGTGAAATTCTTGCCCGAGTTTACCCAGCGGATGACTCGTGGGATTTCATCCGCCCATGTGCGTGGTCAGGGCGGATATCCGCCCCAACATCCGCTGGGTCCCACAGGGCTGATCCGCTGACTATGTTCAGGAATTCAGACTCTGTGCTATTCTATTTTATGACCTTCTCATTTGTGCATTTCATATTTGCTCAATCCTTTGTCACTGCCATGAGCACAGTTATAAAACTACTCTTGCACACTAACTAAATCCCTCATTCACCATGAACAACACCGTTCCCACTCATGCATCAAGTCGAGACCCCTTTACACACTTGCTGCTCACACAACCAAGAAGGACCTCCTCATTTTCAAGGTTGGTACGTATATCCAGTTTACAGCCTTGCCATGCCTGAATCAAAGCTGCGACCATGTGAATATGTAGAGCAGTTTCATTCGGCCCGGTTAATTCTAGAGTGGTCTAGGAATTAGCGTGGTCCAAGAGTTAAAAGAGGGGGCCAATGTATTAAGGCCACTTGTATTATTTAATGAAATGAAGGGTCCAAAATTGACTTTCTAGCGTGGGCTTTCTAGATAGTTCTAGTTCTAGTTGACTGCCTACATAGTTCCAGTTTCTAGATACTTCTACTAATATGTCGGTCCGGTGAGAAGCAACTGACTAGTTGCTTGTAACTTGTGTCTTCAACATGCTGGCACGGGCACTAGTAGCGTGTCTCACTAGTGGTTTGAGAGCCAGAGCCAGCGTGAGTAGTTGTTTGCTATGATGGGGGTCGGGCCAGGTATGGCAGGTAGGATCAAAGTGGCTGCAAGAGGGAAAGACAAGGTGGCGGAGGCTGCAAGAAGGAAAGACAAGGCGGCGGAGGGTGCAGAGAAGTTCATAGAGGCAAGTGTTACTATCGGTCCCCTTTATTCCACTTGATTTAGTGACACTCACCATGACTACCCCTCCTCAAATAAAACCTACGCAGCCCTTTTAACCCTTAAACGCCCAGTGCCATAGTTTGACTTTTTCGGAAAACATGACCCCTTAAGTGAAAAAAAGGTGTAACTTTCAGAAATTTAACCTTTTAAAGAACTTGACCGCACATTAGGTGCGTACCTTCCTCCTGCATCCACATGCTGAATTTGAGGCCAATCAGCCCCAGATTCACAAAATGCCACCGTTGAATGTGAGCCCCATTATTGGGGCCCTTTTGAGAAACATATCCATTTTTGGTAATTTTTTAAAGATTTGAGTGACAGGATCAAATGGGATTGAGGCGAAATTAGCATGGTTTCATCCCCTTGAGATCCCTCATCCAACAAGCCAAAAAGTATCCAATTTGGCCAATGCATGTGATGTTGCCACTTGGTCAAACTTGGAAAAATCCCATGTTTCTCTCCCTCTCACACAACACGTGTGAAGAATGAAACAACGAGAATTACCTTTATCAAATCGTGACCCCCCTGCTTGCGTGATGAGACCTCTTTGCGACTTGGCAGATCCGAGGCAATCAGGCAATGAATCTTGGTGTGCCAGGTGCATATTTTTTTTTCACACAATTCCATGGAGAATGCAAAAAGTTATTCAGATTTTTCTAAACCCAAAAGCCCGAAACGGCCTACTGGGCGTTGAAGGGTTAATTAAGTCAAGACAAAGGGACAGTTGGGTTTTTACCAGTGTTGGACTGGTATATAGGTGAAGGACTGGTATAAAGTACTGGTATATGCATTGGTATTAGATACCAGACTAGTCTGGTATCGTTTGGGAGAATACTTGGTCATATAGCTGGTATCAGTTTTTTCAAACCAGCCACAATACCAGTACTCCCCCGCAGTCTACCTCATTTACTCTGGTATGTGTACCATATTAATTTATGTGTACATTTGCCTATACATTTGTATTTATGTATATTTACTTCTAAAGCCATCTTTGAATTACAAGTTTATCAAATAGCAAATATCAAGTGAAAATAAATACAATACACATAAAGGATGATACCAGAGTTGATACCTCATACCAGCTGGTATTGTGGTCATGATACTCATACTCATACCAGTATTTGGACAAATACACATCCACCGTTATGTAGACCAGACTGGTATGTAAGAAACTTGATACCAGTCCAACATTGGTTTTTACCCCTTTCCTTCCCTTTAGTCAAAGAGCCATAATTTATAATTATCAATTACACAACAAATTATCAAGCCTCCAATCCCCTAAGTGCAGGTGGCTTAAATGGATGGATGTGTCACCGTTCATCCATGATCTGTCCCCTAATTCATCCACCTTGCTGGTGTTTTGATGCCATGATCAACTGCTGCATTCATCCGAATCATCTGCACTCCATTCATTCATGCAAACGACCTGAAATGTTTGCTAGCACCAGGGTTTGATACTGTGACCAACGATTGTCATTCATCCGCACCACTTGCACTCCGTTCGCCCAAACAAAGGATTTACACGCCGACTCCAGGGTTTGACCCCACGTCTGCCGTGATTGACGATGTCGCTCATTCATCCCACCCACATTCTCATCCGTTCAAAGAACCAAGATTCGCTTATCTCCCTCAAGTCGCGCGACACGCGACACCTGCGTTTGCCCCACAGAGTCTCATGTCTCATCCGTCGACCAAAGCTTGCGGAACAAGCTAAGTAATGACTTATGACCTTATATTGGGAAACTACGTTATCCAAATATAACGTCCTCCTCCAAATATAGAACGTCCTCCTCCAAAAATATAACGTCCTCCTCCAAATATATAACGTACTCCTCCAAATATAACATACTCCTCCAAAAATATAACGTACCCCTCCAAATATATAACGTACGCCTCCAAATATAACATACTCCTCCAAAAATATAACGTACCCCTCCAAATATATAACGTACGCCTCCAAATATAACATATTCCTCCAAAAATATAACGTACCCCTCCAAATATATAACGTACGCCTCCAAATATAACATACTCCTCCAAAAATATAACGTACTCCTCCAAATATATAACGTATGCCTCCAAATATAACATACTCCTCCAAAAATATAACATACTCCTCCAAAAATATAACGTACCCCTCCAAATATATAACGTATGCCTCCAAATATAACATACTCCTCCAAAAATATAACGTACGCCTCCAAATATAACATACTCCTCCAAAAATATAACGTACCCCTCCAAATATATAACGTACGCCTCCAAATATAACATACTCCTCCAAAAATATAACGTACTCCTCCAAATATATAACGTACGCCTCCAAATATAACATACTCCTCCAAAAATATAACGTACTCCTCCAAATATATAACGTACGCCTCCAAATATAACATACTCCTCCAAAAATATAACGTACGCCTCCAAATATATAACGTACGCCTCCAAATATAACATACTCCTCCAAAAATATAACGTACTCCTCCAAAAATATAACGTACTCCTCCAAATATAACATACTCCTCCAAAAATATAACGTACTCCTCCAAAAATATAACGTACTCCTCCAAATATAACATACTCCTCCAAAAATATAACGTACTCCTCCAAAAATATAACGTACTCCTCCAAATATAACATACTCCTCCAAAAATATAACGTACTGCTCCAAATATAACGTACTCCTCCAAATATAACATACTCCTCCAAAAATATAACGTACTCCTCCAAAAATATAACGTACTCCTCCAAATATAACATACTCCTCCAAAAATATAACGTACTCCTCCAAAAATATAACGTACTCCTCCAAATATAACGTACTGCTCCAAATATAACGTACTCCTCCAAAAATATAACGTACTCCTCCAAATATAACATACTCCTCCAAAAATATAACATACGGTACTCTTCCACGATTTGTCCGTACTAAAACTACACACGGAAAAATGTATAGGGTACGTCCCTGGACCGAGGGCATTCACTGATTTGAGGTGCCGCCCTCGTAGGTGCTTCGTTTACAGGCTTCGTTTATTCGAAGAATGTGTAGCAACTCGCTAGCTTTTACTTGCTTTAAAGATTATATACCTTGTCGAAATTGTCAGGTTTGACCTTTTCTTCAACGTAAACCGTCTTTGTACTTGGCGGCAAGCAAACATCTCCAAGATTTCTGGTTATCTTTCCGTTGACGTGAATATCTCACGAGCTTAAATATTTCAAGCGGTGCTCAATTCCCCGAGGCGGTTCTCTCCCAAGCTGCCATTGCAGCTAATTTTAGCACGACAAGTAGTGAATTGGATGCGAGTTCATTAAGTACTGAAAAGCATCGCAAATCTGCTAACTTTTTCGAAGCTTAGGGATAGGTTACAGGATGTAGTGGATATGATGCTGCATCCCTCTCCTTTTAGTCTGCCTTTATTCTGCAGATTTCTGTTTGTGGATCTAGCTTATGTGCCTTTCTATGTTTGGCCAGATTACCAGTATTCCCTGTATGGCTTACAACTTGGGAGCATGGAAAGAGAACAGGCAAATCACGAGGTGCATCTCTGGTGTGCCAACAGGTCACAAGCTCTTTGCTTCAAAAATGGGGGTATATGTGTTGGCACAAGCTCTTCTTTTAAAAAATGGGGGTATATACATCAAGCTTGGCCAGCAAGTTTCTTTGGATTGGTTGTGTTTGGGTAGGACTACTTGCTGCCACAAGAGTATATGCAAATCATGCGCTCTTCCATGCTGGACAAATGCCCTGTCTCTACCTATGATCAAGTTTGCGATGTCTTCAAGGCTGAGCTTGGCCGGCTTCCCCATGAGGTAAACATGTTCTCCTGATGTGTACTTAGAAGGCTTAAGATCATTCCTACAATCAGGGTGATGTCACTATTTTTCAATCTACTAAGCTGTAAACAAGATTTGAATTGATGTGAGACTTCAAATATAGGTTGTAGCATGATGGTTTGACTTATTTTCAATTTTGGAACTGTGTAGGTCTTAAGAAACCTGTAGGAGTTATCACAGTGAATATATGGCATACAAAATGGGAAACCCGTTTGCTATATGTTTCCTGGAATCTTCAGGTGTCCTAGAGCCCACAAACTACACAGTGCCCCCTGCAAAGATGTTCCAACACCAAAGTTGGATGTAGAGTGTCTGGCAGATAACAACTGAGGAGAGGATCCTGTTTGGTACCATCCTGTCACATCAACTAGAGCTAGCATACTGGAGTAAGTCCCTCACAAAGGTAGCGCTTGTTCCCTGTATTTCCGCCCAAACTGGGGGGAGGGTCTGTGGTTAAGAGGGTTCAGCAATTAAGTTTCATGACTACGTTCTTTCTCTCTCTCTCCCTCCCTTTCTCTCTTTCTTAAATCAAAATATCAGGGCCTTTGTCCCTATCAACAGAAAAATAGATGCTTCGGTCTCCACATGAGAGAGGAGAGACAGAGAGAGAGACAAAGAGAGAGAATGTGTTCATAAGACTTAGCTTGCCGAACCCTTGTAGCCATAAACCTTGTGCCCAGTTTGGGAGCATAGGCACTACCTCTGCGAGGGGCTCACTCCAATATAGTAGGGTCTCACTTGAAGGGCTCACTTGAAGGGTCTTGGGTCTTGTCTCACATGGTTATGTTTGTACGTTATGGTAGCAACTAGCATGATCATTTAAGAAGAGCCAGTTGATAGTGTGAAAAGATGCTGCATAAACTTCACTTTCTGGAGGACCACAGACCGGACATGATTAAAAGGTTTGCGTAGGGAGGGGTATTTCTTTCCATGTGGCCCTTGAAATTAAAGGCGGTGGAAGATAGTTCAGATTTAGTTGTCTGAGTGTGTCGATTGGGTGATGCAGGTGGTTGGTGGCTGAAGTACGCGATAGCCTGCCCAAAGGTAGGATCCTCACTTGTGCACCGCTCTTTTCAGATATGACTGGACTCTTCTGCAAAATCAACAGAAAAATGGAGCAACAGTATGTCCAGCCTGTGCGTATGGGTTCCCTGCAACAATGACAAGGTTCCTCAAAATCGGCAAATGGGAAGGATGTGGCTTGCAAGAACCAAAGCTTTACTCTCCCTTAGTCTCTTGCCCTTCGTAGTATTTCCTGCAACAAAAGAAGGTGAAGTGGCGTCACCTGGATGCATCAGAGCCAACCAACAAACCAACAGGTTAGTATCCCTGTGGAACCCCAGGCTTAAACCACTTCACATTTGTTGTCAATGTCATCCCTGCAGCAGGTCATACTAGCAAAGAGAGGAGAGGCAAGAGAGGTCCTTTCAGCCATTCCAGTCAACAAATAGGTGATCATGTAGAAGGTGTACACATATCCTCTAGTATGCTGCCGCTACAGGGCCCAGCACATCATGAATTACGGAGACCTTCCCCTGTTCTGTGAAACCTTCACATTTTCTGGTTTATAGCTTCTTTAATTGAATCTCTTTTACTAAGATGCGAACCTACTATCCACACCATATGTCCATGTGCGGGGGGGTCTATGGCTAGAAGGCTACGGCAAAAAAGCCTCATGAGTACATCCTCTCTCTCTGTCTCCCTCCCTTCCTCTCTTTCTTATCAGTATATCAGGGCCTTTGTCCCTATCAACAGAAAAAATAGATGCTTCGGTCTCCTCATGAGAGAGGAGAGACAGAGAGAGACACAAAGAGAGAGAATGTGCTCATAAGACTTAGTTTGCCGTAGCCTTGTGGCCATAGACCTTGTAACCAGTTTGGGAACACAGGCACTACCTTTGCGAGGGGCTCACTCCAGTAGTGTAGGGTCTCACTTGAAGGGCTCACTTGAAGGGTCTTGGGTCTTGGCTCACATGGTTATGTTTGTTCGGTATGGGAGCAACTAGCATGATCATTTAAGAAGAGCCACTTGATGGTGTGAAAAGTCATCTGATGCTGCTTAAACTTCACTTTCTGGAGGACCACAGACCGGACATGATTAGAAGGTTTGCGTAGGGAGGGGTATTTCTTTCCATGTGGTCCCTTGAAATTAATGGCGGTCATGGAAGATGGCTCAGATTTAGTTGTCTGAGTGTGTCAATTGGGTGATGCAGGTGGTTGGTGGCTGAAGTGCCCAAGGTCAGGATCCTCACTTGTGCTTTTGAGATATGACTGGACTCTTCTGCAAAATCAACAGAAAAATGAAGGGCCAGATGGAGAAGGGTGGGTTTGAGGATGAGAAGTGGGAGCAACAGTATGTCCAGCCTGTGCGTATGGGTTCCCTGCAACAATGACAAGGTTCCTCAAAATCAGCAAATGGGAAGGCTGTGGCTTGCAGGAACTTGACTTCATGAATGAGGCAAAAATGCCCTCTCTGTGTTTCTGATTGCATGTTAATTCATCAAAGCTTTCAGGATGGTAATGTGACTATCTAGCATAAGCAAGTAGTAAGAACAAGAGGTCTTACCAGTTGTGAGGTCTGCAGGAAGGTCAATTGTGGGCGAGCACGTATCGAGCTTAGTGAACTGATCCAATATGGCTACTCATTGGTACAAGTTGCCTCAGCATTTTCTTACTAGTCATAAACATCAGGCTGTAAGGCCGTATTCCCTGAAAGAGTAAGAAAGGAGTGTCATTGCTTACATGTCATTGCTTACAAGGCATTCTTGCACATACGCTTTTTAGAGTAGTTGAGTGGGTAGGTTTATTAACTCAGCACCAAGGTTGGATCTTCATTTAATTCATGAACAGCTGAGTGCTAGCTGACATCATGGCTGAGCTTTCCTGTTGCTTGTAGAATAGTGGCAGAAACTTGGTACAAAGATTGGCAGAATGGTATGTCCATGAGTATTAGCAAATTTCAAGGATGACATGTGATCTACACCTAGTTTCAAGAGCAGATGAAGTCTGTTGGGAAATTGGTGGAAGCTTCTCAGTGCCACACATGGTGAAGTTGATGGTCTGAGATTGTGTGACTAGCAGCACAATAAGATTGCACTCTATAGTTGCACTAGTTTAGTTGTAACTTTTAGTGCGTCGTCCATTTGGCTACATTTTAAATTGTATGGAGTTGCTAGTCTGTACTGACATAGATGCTGATTCAGTTCCTGAAAACTAGGCATGTAACTAAGCCAATTTGCTGCACTCCCAGAATCCTCTTTTGTACACCGCAACATCACCATTGGACTCCATTGTTTATATGAGGTCTGAAACATATGCAGTCCTGTTCTCGATTGAAGGTGCACAAATAAGAGATGTAGATACAAGGAAGCAGGGGTAGGTACAGAGATCTCAACTCCACTAATTCCGACATTTGGTGTAGGTGATACGGGAGACATCGCTGCAATGTTTGGCAGCCATTGTGGGCCTGCCTTATGCTCGCGGGTACTCTACCTCCTTTTGTCACTCCTTTCTTGACGGGAATCTCTCTCTAAAAGATTTCGAATGAATACTGAGTACATCAAAACACATCTTAAGTCAATTTCATATTGGAGGTCAGGAACAGCCTTTCTGGACTCCCTTCTGGACGGAGTTTCCTGATAGGTGTTTCAGTTGACTTCTGTCATTAAACAGTTTCCTATGCAATTCTCATCTCTCAAATCTCTATGCAACGCAGTTCTAATTTGCCTAAAGAAGTGTTACACCCTGTGTTATAAGGATGAACTAAGCTGGGTATTTGGTGCTGCTTTTTATGATGACATTCTTGTTCTCTCTGATTTATAGAAGTGAAAGACACTCTGTATGAGGATTGTGAAAAGTTTATAACCCCTCCAAGTGTTGTCCTTAGATATGGTTGGTATTCATGAGTTTGTAATGTAGATTCTTATCACGACATATTCTGGACTAGGCAGGTTTTACAAGCAATGTCAGCTGCACAAGATGATCCCAAGGGAGTGGTTCGCATTGGTAGGATCTCTTGGTCCTTTCTTCTATCTCAGCCACAAACATATGCAAGCCTGAAGAGAATATGCTGTGCCAGTTTGAATGAGATAGTTGATTGAGTAAAACCCGTCCCACTCTCCACTTTGGGATGCCTTACACATTCCAGGGGCTTAACACAACATGCTCATGGATATAAGGATGTGATGGCATCCACTATTTCTGCATTGCATTTGGTGATCCCTCGACGGGGAAAATATTTGTCACTGCATATCTTCTCCTCCATGTGATACATACTGCAAACAATGCCTGCAGTGGTTAACAGGTTGGCACGCTCTGGAATTCGTGCTAGTGCAGCTCTCTTCCATTCACTCCACCGTGCAGAGGAGATATAAGTGCCAGTGCCAGCAGCATCTTGGGGCTGGGGGGTTTGGTCATCCTTCCCAACAATGTTGTGCAATGTCTCCTGAGGTTAAGTTTGTGTGTTGGTATATGCAGGGCTGCCAGCAGCTAGGCATCCTTGCATTTTGGATGATGTGCGGTCAAGTATTGAGACATGCAGTGCACATTTCCTTTCAAATTTTTGTTGAGGGTTGTGCTGAAGTTACACATGTGTGTCCCTCAATAAGGAATGGAGAGAGAAAGAAATGTATTTTGTGAACACCACCAAAGTGGTTTGCCAAAGGCAGTAAAGAGTGCAAGTGTCCCTGGAAATGTCTCCAGAAAGTGAAAATCTCTGTTGAAAGTAGCTGAGCTCACTTCTCATATTTCCCAAGAACTAGATTACTCCACTCTCTTTTTACCTCTCAGAACCTTTGTAGCTGTTGCTAGCAAATCTGGTAATCACTAGAATTACATGGGTTTCTGGCACATTACTCGCACCAATGTTTTGAATATGGAAAAATGCATGTTCCTTCAAAAGCCCGGTCATGACATGGGCCACTGTTACAACTTGCATCCAAAGTTATGTCCAAGCCAATAACAAGGAAACAACAGTGGCTAAGGACGAGACGGTAATGCTCCTAGAGGTAGAGCTAAGGTTGCCATTTGGGAGAGTTCAACACAAGGACGCCAATAGGTGCATAGCAAAATGTCACTCCTTAGTCTCTTGCCCTTCGTAGTATTTCCTGCAACAAAAGAAGGTGAAATGACGTCACCTGGATGCATCAGAGCCAACCAACAAACCAACAGGTTAGTATCCCTGTGGAACCTCAGGCTTAAACCACTTCACATTTGTTGTCAATGTCATCCCTGCAACAGGTCATACTAGCAAAGAGAGGAGAGGTAAGAGAGGTCCTTTCAGCCATTCCAGTCAACAATAGGTACACATCTTAGCAGCACCCATTTCAACCCATGCTCTGGAGGGAAGGCCGGGGGGGGGGGGGGGGGGGATGTCATGTCTGTAAGCACCCAATCCCAAAAGGAAGGTGTTACTAGAGCCAAGGACTCAAGCAAGGGGACTCATAGATGCCTTTGGTTTGCAAAAGTATCATAGAGTCAAAGTAGAACTTATTCAAGTCTGTGTAACTTCCTCGTAGTGTCGCCATGCAAGTCAGCCCTTCAAAGTGTGTAAGGAGTCTGAATGGATGCCTTACTTGTAGCTACAGTTCAGCAGTAAAGGTAGTTAGCTCCTTCAGCTCTTGCCTGCTCCTCTTCCAAATGAGAAGAGTGGCCAGGCTTTCTAACTGTACAGGGCAGCACCCTAATGGGTCATCCTGTTCTCTGTTTCCAGTTCTGTTCTAGGCAAAAAGTTCTGAACAGAAAAACGTAATCAGGTATTTCTTGAATGCTGTTACAAAGATCTTTGCCTTATTCAGGGAAAGAGATTGTACTCATAAGATGTTGTTTGCCGTAGCCTTGTGGCCATTGACATTCAGGGAAAGAGAGAGAGAGCGAGAGAAATCCTCAAGCCTCTCAATTTCAGGGTTTCCTAATTCAGACACAAGGCATTGGCTACTGTAGACCAGCCAAAGAGAGCAATGTACATTGACCGAATCATGTAGAAGGTGTACACATATCCTCTAGTATGCTGCCGCTACAGGGCCCAACACATCATGAATTACGGAGACCTTCCCCTATAGCTTCTTTAATTGAAGCTCTTTTACTAAGATGCGAACCTACTACCCACACCATATGTCCATGTGCGGGAGGGTGCTGCCCTGTACAGTTAGAAAGCCTGACCACTCTTCTCACTTGGAAGAGGAGCAGGCAAGAGCTGAAGGAGCTGACTACCTTTACTGCTGAACTGTAGCTACAAGCTAGGCATCCATTCAGACTCCTTAAACACTTTGAAGGGTTTCCTTGTATGGCAACACTACGAGGAACTTACACAGACTTGAATAAGTTCTACTTTGACTCTATGATACTTTTGCAAACCAAAGGCATCTATGAGTCCCCTTGCTTGAGTCCTTGGCTCTAGTAACACATTCCTTTTGGGATTGGGTGCTTACAGACATGACATCCCCCCCCCCCCCTTCCCTCTGGAGCATGGGTTGAAATAGGTGCTGCTAAGATGTGTACCTATTGTTGACTGGAATGGCTGAAAGGACCTCTCTTACCTCTCCTTTCTTTGCTAGTATGACCTGCTGCAAGGATGACATTGACAACAAATGTGAAGTGGTTTAAGCCTGGGGTTCCACAGGGATACTAACCTGTTGGTTTGTTGGTTGGCTCTGATGCATCCAGGTGATGCCACTTCACCTTCTTTTGTTGCAGGAAATACTACGAAGGGCAAGAGACTAAGGGAGAGTAAAGCTTTGGTTCTTGCAAGCCACATCCTTCCCATTTGCCGATTTTGAGGAACCTTGTCATTGTTGCAGGGAACCCATATGCACAGGCTGGACATACTGTTGCTCCCACTTCTCATCCTCAAACCCACCCTTCTCCATCTGGCCCTTCATTTTTCTATTGATTTTGCAGAAGAGTCCAGTCATATCTCAAAAGCACAAGTGAAGATCCTGACCTTGGGCACTTCAGCCACCAACCACCTGCATCACCCAATTGACACACTCAGACAACTAAATCTGAGCCATCTTCCACGACCGCCATTAATTTCAAGGGACCACATGGAAAGAAATACCCCTCCCTACGCAAAGCTTCTACTCATGTCCGGTCTGTGGTCCTCTAGAAAGTGAAGTTTAAGCAACATCATATGACCTTTCACACCATCAACTGGCTCTTCTTAAATGATCATGCTAGGTGCTCCCATACCGAACAAACATAACCATGTGAGCCAAGACCCAAGACCCTTCAAGTGAGACCTTCAAGTGAGACCCTACACTACTAGTATGTTGATGGGTGGCTACAGCAGTCTGCCAAACCCTTTTGTTTTCTACAATGATGACTGCAACACTAGGGATTCTATCAGCAGCCGGTGTTTAGACAGGCAACTACACTATGCTTGTGAGGATACCATATAAAGTTCAGTCCATAGATGCCCCTCCATTTGAACACAAATAAAGTTGCAAACGCATAATGTTTTTTCTTCCAATCCTCGAAGACATCCTCTGGAATTTGGACAAAGCAACTGTAGACTGCAAAACACGTGGTAAATTTTGTGAAACCTCAAATGGTTGGCATGAAGGTTTTTTTTCATAACAACAAAATTGTTCGAAAAAGCTATAACATCATTGGAGGACTTGTAGGAGGTCCACGAATTATGTGGGTGTCAATACCCACATAAGTCCTCACATTTTATATATATATATATATATTGTTTTTTTTGTTTTTTTTTTCGGGGTCATTAGAGGACTTGCGGGAGGTCCATGAATTATGTGGGATTCAACGCCCACATAAGTCCTCAAATTTTATATAATTATTATTTTCTGAAATTTTGGTTTTTTTTTTTTTTTTTTTTTTTTTTTTCGTTGGAGGACTTGTGGAAGGTTCACAAATTATGTGGACATCAACGCCCACATAAGTGTTGTTTTTGTTTTTTTTGTGTCATTGGAGGACTTGCGGGAGGTCCATGAATTATGTGGGGCGTCAACACCCCATAGTTCTCATATTATCTCTTAAATAAATAAAAATAAAAACACTTTATTGTGTGATTAGAAGACTTGCGGGAAGTCCATGAAACACCCACATAAGAGGCAATGAAGGCAAAATAATAGGACATCATGTGCAGTATCTCATTATTCGACAGTATTAACTCATTGTAGCTAAGAGTGTCCAAAGTTGAACTCACATGAATACAAACTTGGGTTTCGTCAGCAAAATTGGGTTTGGGGTTTTTTTTTTTTTTGGTTTCTCCCTTTCAAGCTCTTGTCCAAAGCATAAATTTGGGTTTCGTCAGCAAAATTTGTCTTTGTGATTACATTTTTTTCACTTGACAAGCTGTTGTGACCGATGCGCTCATTCAATCATGGGATAAGTATTGGCACGGAAATTCATGTTTGTAAGTTCATCATGTAACCAACCCTTGTGGCGCTCCATACTATATACCATATACAATCTTCTGCAAAATTTTGTGTTTCACTAACAGTCTCATCATTATGTAGGTGTATTTTTTCAGCCATCGCAACCCACATTTACAATTGCAGTCTAGATTGGATTCTCTCACCTGATTACAACTCTTTCGCACTTACTAGGTGGTCTCCTCTACCATGTCACACTAAAATCCAAAATTATGACCCGGCCGCAGAGCTCCATAGGATTGAGGACATGCTTGAGGAGACTAGGCTATTTTTTCCAAGCGCATGATGAACTCCTAGTAAATTTGCAGTCAGCTCCCCCCACATGGAAATGAGACTCTTAGTAGAAGGTCATTGTAGGTTTGGGCTTCGTTTACTGTTCTTGGACACATTAAACATGATGATTAATGTTTAAGGATGAAATGCCATTGAAATTTAATGACAAGTGTGTGTATACAAGGTTGGATCATGAATTTTTAACGTATGTATTTTGAATCTGCGTATGTGTGACATTTTGATTACACACTTGGATGACGGGCTCTAACCGGTCATAGCCGGTCCAAAGTTTGAAAAAGGTATCTCGGAAACATAGATACATGCAAATAACTCCCATTGTACTAATATATCTTTTTGATAAGGCTATTTAGGGAGTCTTGTAGAGTTGAGTCACAATGTTATATACTCTGTCAAGCAATTTGCAACAAGAACAATAAATGATCATATCAATAAACAAGTTTAACATGTAATCATTTTTGAGCTCATGAAACTTTATGCTTTGTCACTTCAGCAAATATTAAGTGACCATTGCTGATAGCTGATTGCTTAAATGGCTGATGGTAAATATATAAAAATACGAACCGATTTGATGACCACCAAAACATTAACATACGGAATAACTATATACATCAAAACAAACAGAATTTGAAACAAACTATGTTCACTTTAATATTATATAAATGAACAAGAATTTACAGAATGAATTACAAAATAATTTAAACCTAACAGTACAAAACATTCTTGAAAAAATAAAGAAGACAAATAGAAACTGAAAAAAATCATTCGTTTGTTCACCACAAACGAAGACAAATGTAAATAACTAACTATGCACATACACCAATATCCCATATCCCTAAGTGGCTTGTCGGAAGCAGATTCAGACCCTAAACATAATTAAAACCACATAACATAGACACCAAGAAACTCCCAAGAAAAGTCAATGACGAGACCTAATCGCTCGCTTCTGCATCTAAATTACAGAATTTTAAAGCTTAGAATTGTGCTGGACAGTTTACCTACACTAACTAACTGACATTGCCCAATGGTGTTTTTGTTATCAGTAAAGATATTCTTTGGTTGCTTAGAGGGAAAAATGATTGAACAAGAATGTAAGTTGTAATCCCATAATAAATAATATAAACACTAAAAAAGTCCAAATATTACCAACTAACTATCAGTTTTTCCAGTCCATTCTTCAAGTCTTGTAGTTGCTTTGAGTTCTTGCTAATTTGATCAATTTTTGTTGCACCATCAACCAAAAATTAAATGGACACTATATTTGTCTTCTCCACTAAGATTTTGATCCTACTGTTGTCTTGTTAAAGCATTATATGCCAAAGTGTAATTTCAAAGGATATTCCTTGACCCCAATAACAAACAAATAATATCTTACCATATAGAACACCTCGCTGATAGAACAGATAGCAACTGACTGGAACACTGATCATTACATCATAGCACCAATGTAGTTATTGCTTTGCATGTAGAATGAAGCTCATTTGGCAATACCAGAGATCCTCTGAAATTAAAACATAGACATATTTGCAACAGGCCAAATGACCACATCTCTATCAGTGAACATGTGCATAAGTTCTTTCCTTCGATATGGAGCAAATATACACCTATTAGTCCACCCAAACACTCAGATTGCCATGATGTCATTGCTGTCAACATATCAGAAAAGGACATTAAAAGTCTTCGCAGTCTCTCATTGGCATCTGCCTTCCTTTGCCAGCTTAAGGATGCTTCTTTTGTGTTGTCTTCCATGTGTACCTCGCCATATCAATGGTTGTAGATTGAAATGAATGGTTGCAAATTACTTCCAACCTGTATCCCCCTCAAGATGGGTCTACATAGAATAAGGAGTGTTCAAGATTGAAGGCAGCATGGTTGTAGATCGTCAAGACAGTTAGGTTGCATCCATGGAGAGAATTAGCATTTTGCATGTTCTCCAAAACACTCGGTGAACTTCCACATAAACACTGACTTGTCACCACAACCTCTCATCAAAAACCAACCCATCAAAAACTCATCCAATTTTAATTGTATTTCACCCATAAATTGATAATGTATTTCATCCAACAAAGATTGGTCCCGTGAAAAGCTGGTCCCATGACAATAGGGAGAACCCATAGTCTCTGCCTTTGGGCACGCCAACAAAGCAATAGTGATCTGCCAAGAAATCCATGAATTATACAACATTATAAGTCATATATTATCATTAATCCTACGGCCCATGATGAATGACACAATTTTCATGAACAAATGGTAAAAATACATCTTGCTGTAAAGCACTGCAAAAAAAAATTGTTTGCATTTATCGTGCCATTAAAACGCAAAATTCATGGGGTTGCACCCCATCAGCTCCATCGAGTGCATTCCGTAATGCAGAATGCACCAGACATTAGTTTTTTAAATTGGCATTTCTGTACGCAGGGTACCCCTTGTGTGGGGGCATTCCCGGATTTTCCGGCCTTCCCCTGGGGCAACCGCACTCGGCGTCAGGCCCTTAAATCCGGGAATGCCCTCCACTCACTGCCTATACATTACATCTTGACATCATGCAGCAAGGAAATTCCCATATACCTTCCCCAGCCCACTAGTCAACCTTTCACGCCCCTGCGGCCAAATAACCCTTCAATTTTCAGGCCTCGCAGAGAAAACCTGTCCTGCAGTGGATGCATCAGACTTCTGAGGCTCTATGTAAATACATTTCTCTTTATGCTCTTGATATGGCATGATGCTTGGACCTGATGCTGTTGAGAAGTACAACTGAAGGGTGGGAAACTGCAATCACTTGCAAATCATAATGTGGAAAATGTCTTTTGTCACATGAAGCTTTTCCCCACACTGTTTCTTCCTCCAGTTGTACTCATACTGCACTGAGCTGATGATATCCCCCTAGCGAAAATGTCCGTAGATCATAGCCAAATAGAGCACACACCAAGTGCACTCCAGAGGTGGTAGGCATGTGATTGTACAGTGCATTTTCCTGGGCCGAGCCTCCCATTGAATCATCTTTTTTCCACCAACGTAGGTTGATGTTGGTAGTCAGTCTCATCTGATTGCACTATTACTCTTCAGTGCCAGTAGGGCCCTCTTCAAGTGTGCCAATGGCTGAATCTTCGACTTTCATTCGTCGCGGAGTTGACTCAGATATTCAGAAGAGTAGCAATTCAACCCCATCAGAAATGTGTCCTCACTTTTATTCCCACAGATGGGGAAAACGGGTTCCTTTTTTCCCAGCTGGCTTCATCCTACTATACAAAGGCTGACAACCTACTCTCTGTTCCACCTTCAGGAGCGTCTGGCATGGTCCTAAGGATTATGAATTGTCAGTGTAGAGAGTGCAGAACTTAATGTGGAGTTGAGAGGCTCCGGCCCCCTCCAGCGAACGGCCCTGGGCTCCCACCATCAGCCTAGGCCATCCCAGGTCACGACCACTTCTCTGCCTGGAGCTTCACAAATTTACAAAGACTACTACCTCAACTCAAGATGACTAAGAAGCTCGATATATTCGTAATTCTGTTCAATTATGAGTATAAAAGATATATAAACTGGTGTTCTGAGCAGGAGGACGGAAGACGCCCTGCACAACAACAAAAGGCTGACAGGATGCATAGTTTTCCACCAAGCAGCAGTGCTCAGTGTGCAGGTCACCACCAGATTTGTTGAAATACTAGCCCTGAGAACCTCACAACAATGCATGACACACACAGTTTTCCATTTAAAATGTGAGCTACTGCTCTTTTAACTTCTTACATCAAAAGTGCCATGGGATTCTGTACAGACTACCACTACATGTTACCAACAAAGCTCTTTGTCGATTGGAACAATCACTCAACAAAATGCTAATATTCTCATAATTTTGAGCCAATAATGACCATCAACATTCAGACTTTACATTCCACATGTAGGATACAGTGGGCACGGTTGGAACTTACCTGAGTATCCTACCAGAAGTCTTATAATCATGCCAGCCAAGCTTTGTGTAGATGCATTCTGGACCTTACCCATGGGACTAACCCACACTGTCACGTAGAACAGTGAGAGAGGAAAAGAGAAAAGCAATGAGGACAAAGAACATCTCCGTGTGACTCCATCAGCTCCGCCTCCGCTTGTATGTTGGTGAGGTTGACCTTGACCGCCTGTGCCTATTTTCCCCATACATCATTTTCACCCATATTCTGGTGGTCAGCAATCACATCTCACATATTGACCCCCTCAAGGTTCTTTACTGCATATGATGGAGCCCAAGAAAGGGTCAGTAGCTACACATCAAGTCAACTTTACATCTATGCCTGGAAGTAATAATTCTCTTTTTCTACTTTCTTCCTCTAGACCCACTACCAGCTTTGGGCAGCAGGCACTATGCCCTGATTAGTGGGCCACGGTCAAAACTCATAACATCTGACACATCAACAAATGATAGCTCCACACGAGACCAAGTGACAGACGCAAACCCTAGAAGGCTCATGTTCCGAGGGGGTCGCTGAACTCACTGGCAACTCGTACAACCACCTCTTTTGACTTTACACATGACAACAATGGACTAAAGATGCTGACAGTTCAACACCATATCCATCTTAATGCAAAAAGTTGGACCTTTGAATTGCGATGTGGAGAGATGGATACAGCACATGTATGGACTTCGTATCTTTTTAAGTCATCAGGACACGCACGTGTATTTGACTTGAAAATTCAAACAGTTGAATCCCGACAAGGGGTGGGGGGAAGTGGGTGGCGCATCGTACCTATCCTTCTCACGGGAAGGAGAAGGGGAATGCCTGCGATGAGAATGCTTGCTATGTGGCACTGAGCGTGAACGAGAGCGCGAGGTTCGTCTAGAGATAAACACATCATCATCATAACTTGCCATGTAAGTCACACCAAAACCATTTTATCTCTCCCCTCCCCCTCTCTCAGCTGACCCTCTCAGAGTGTATTCTTCTTTCCTGCCCTAGCCAGGGCACCTGCACAACAAAAACTTGGGACCACGAAATTCTGCAGTTATACTTTTTAATAAACCCTCATGACCCAGAAGGTATTAGACCCTTGGCAGGCTGATTGGACATAGATTCTTGATTTGACACAACAGTAGCCAATGAGGTACTTGTATTGCCGAGTCTAAGCATCCATGGGCCACCACCTTAGTATCTCCATAGAACGACTAAGGCTCCCTTCCCACGATCCAGTATATAGCCACAGTAAGGAAAGTTTAAGCCTGCAATTGTGACCTTTGCACTGCTATCTGGGGTAAACCAGTTCAGCCTATGCCCAACCTGTTAAGATCTGCTAAATAGATTCAGAATCTTAACTCAGATTGGCCAGGCAGCCAGTCAAGAATGCTGAGAGAAATAACTGGAGACAGCTAGCTTCAGCTGATATCCCCCAGGACTGAATCCACATACCAACTACAGACTTCCCACAACCCTTAACACTTTGCACTTCTACTGGGTCTGTCACCGTAACCCATCACATGGTATCCCGGGCACATTCCCTGTCACTATTTGGCTGTTGTTATTCGCCTCATTGTTACACTAAAGCATCCAGGCCATGTGCTAACAAATGTAAAGATGACAAAATGTCAGCAACCAAGGAGTGCATAGGGAATTGGGAGATAATCCTTCCTAAGGTTACCACCAGTGATGAGAGGGTATATTTGATTTTTTCTACCCTCAGGGTAAGGGTATACATGATTTTGGGGGTCAAACTTATCCTCCGGGTAAGGGTATAATCTATTTTTTGAAAACATTTACCCTCCGGGTAAGGGTATATATAAAGTTTTAATAAACATTTACCCTCAGGGTAAGGGTATTGGGTGCCACATACACCATGAGGGTAAGGGTAATTGCAGGATAATGGTACCATTTTATATCCTCAGGATATCCCAGGGTAATTATAAAGGGTAAATTATTATTATTTAAATTTAATTTGTGAATTTTATTAAATACTAAGAATAAATATATATTTTTTAATAAAAGGGACAGAGGCCCTGCAAAACCTTTTTGGTGCGGTAAAATGAGGAGGAAAAAATAAACTCCTAAGGAACGGCGAAGGCGTACCACATGGGGAACACCCAGCACTGGTAGGGAGTTGAGGGAAAGCAGGAGTTAACTAAGAACCACAACCTCAGTAGGGGGAGGGAGGATTGCCAGAGGGCCTAACCAAGACGAAGCATTTCAACTGTACAACATCCCCGTTATATAGAATTTAACGGGATATGTCTTTTATTTTGAAAAAATAAAATATTTTTGTTTGTTTTTTATGTGCCTTATGAATAGCAAAATTTTAGCCCTCAATTATGCTCCTCTGATTATGCTCCTCTAATGGCCCTAAAATATAATAACAAAACAACACATTTGATCATAATGAGGTGGCTTTGCACGATACATAAGAGAATGGCGGGTGCCAGGAAAGAGATTGCGGCAATGGCGGGGACCGCCCCTAGCACACGCTTTTTCCGAGGAGAGAGTGGCAGGGACCGCCACTAGCACACGCGCTTTTTCCAAGGAGAGAGTGGCATGGACCGGTCTTGGAGCACAGGCTGCGAAGAAGAAGACCAACGAAGGGGGGGGGGGGGTGGGGGGAAAAAAAAAAAACATGCTAGTGTTCGGCCTCTCTACTAGCAAATACCACACCTAAACCTAAACCCCTAGTAATCAAATTATTACACCCTTCCCTATTACCCGGCCATTGAACAGATTTCCCTCAGGGTAAGGGTATCCTTCGAAATTTCAAAACCCAAGGGTATAATCCATTAAGGGTATAACAAAAATAATTACCCCTGACAAGGGTAGGGTAAGGGTATTTTGGAATTTCCAGGGTAGGGTATATCCATATACCCTTATTGGGTTTTACCCTCAGGGTATAATGGCAGAAAAAGGGTATCCTCCCAACACTCGTTACCACCCTATGTGTTTCTTTCTTCACTGCCTGTTCCAAACAGTTTGCAAGAAACCCCCCGACATTTGCAGAGTCTTTACTTACACGGATAATTTGATTCTTGTATCTCAAGCTGTAAATTTGTTTGTACACCACAAATTAGAGAGCAGCAGTTCAAGCAGAGGGTACAACTGTGCACCCAAATTGTTAAGTCAAATACCAGAAACCGTTCAAGTGCTTCTTCCATAGTCCAAGGAGGGCCAGGGTATTTGGAACACACCTTCTTCTGGATCTCACCGGGGGTGAAGGTACACTAGAGTGCTTGGTTGATCTTCCTGACTGCTGCTTTCTGTACCAACCATTGTGAATAAGAAAAACACTTTGTGGGTTGGTCATATCATTCAAACTTCAACAGACACACATGAAAAAGGCCCAACAGTGTATAGAAAGGAAAGTCACAGTTTACCTTCGTCTTGGACTCCCACTCTTCACAGGACTGGGACTACTGCTACGGCTGCCATATGAGACACTTCGGCTGTGGCTGCGTCCTCGACTACTGGATGACGATGAGCGCTTCTTTTGACTCCTCTTAGATTCTCTCCCCTCCTTGTGCTTCTCCTTGCTTTTCCGTTCCTGTTTGTCTGTATCCAATTTTCGCCTATCTCTTTCCACACCTCGTCCCCTCCCTTTGCTCCCTTTCTCTTTCAATCGATCTGATCTCCGCTCAACGTCTCTTGATTTTTCCTTGTTCAGCTCTCTTTCATGTTCCTTATCCCGACCTTTTTCTTTCTCTCGCTTCTTGCTGTTCTTGTCATCACGATCAGTTTCAGGCTCCTTGCCTCCCCGCCTCCCATGTGACTCGTGATGACCCCTATGCCCACTCTCTCCCTCCCCCTTGCCTTCATCTTTCTTCTTATTAGCATTGGTATCCCCGCTTTCTACCCACCCTTTCTTTGTGCCGGCCTCATTAACTTTTCCTTTGCTGTCTCTGTTTCCCCGCTCATTCTCATTCTTAGATCCCACTTTCCTCTGCTCTTTGGTCCCCACATCATTGGAGGCAATGCTATGACTGACCTTGTCGCCTTCAGCAGCTTCAACCACAATTGGTACCTCTAATGTGCCTGCGTCTGAAGACTTTCCACCCACATGATTGTGATTCTCTCCTCTTGCCTCCCTGCTGCTGGCAGATGTAACCCCAATTCTGGTTTGTCTGTCAGTCCCCTCTGACATATCTGCACCACCACCTTGACCAGGTTCAATATGTACCTGCTCAAGGTGCCGGGCCCGCCTCGGGCTTCTTGCCTCATGATCAGTGCTGCTTTCTTCATTCAATCGCTTCCTCCCTTTTGCCTCTTTTCGGGGTTCTACTTCTTTCTCTACGTCTGTAACTTTATCCACTTCAATCTTATGTGCCTCATTCCTCTCTCTCTCCTTTTCCCTGACCTTCATCCCCTCCTTGGCCCTCTCCACCCCAGCATTCCTCCCACCTATTTCTTTGTCACCATCCTCCTCGATTTGTTCATTCTCTTTTGTTTGCCTGCTGCTCCGGCCCCCATCCTCATCATCTGAGGCATAATTTGCAAGACCTAGTAAGTTACCAGCTGGAGGGCCGGAGCTCAAGCTCTCACTATCATCATCACTGCTGGGCTCGCTTTGCTTGACGGCAGGGGCCACCAGCACTCTGGCAGGTGCAGCTGCAGGAGAAGATGGAGAAGATAGCTTGTGCCGTGCTGCACCAACGTCTGTTGCATCTGCCACTGCCGATTTGCTTCCTGGCTCTATCACAGTTAACCAAAACCTCATGTGAGACTTGCCCAAATGTACATGAAAAAACAAGCAGGAAACAGACACAAAGACACTAACGTCACTCACAGGTTGGTCTTTAATGTTTTAGTCTCTAAAGTTCACACAGGAGGTACTGTCAAATTAAAATTACTCCATGTCCTAATAGGTAGGAGGGACATTTCAAGCACACATAAAAGCAAATCCACTTTCTCTTGTCTCTTTGATGATTTCTCTTTCCTAGCTAGATTCATGACTCAAGCTTCATTTTAAGATAACTAGGGAGCCACACCCTCCAGCAGATGTTGCTCATCCTCATCCATGACTTCTTGTGCGATCTCGTCAAATAGGTCATCTGTCACCTGTATCATGGATGGTCCACACAACAGGAGGCATATTAGTAGCCTGACATGCTTAGCAACCAATCAATTAGAAGATATGGCCACTCGAGGTGGGGTGACATGAGTGCAAGATCCAGGATGTGCACCGCATGGTTGTTGTAGGGTGGTCCTGAAACTATGCGAAGGAATGCAAAGGAACAAACAGCAGCACCTTTGTATGTGTTCTCTAAGCATGCAGCCATGGGGGCCTAGTGGATTAACGCAACCAAACAACAGCAAGAGAAGAATGGCCACAGTTAGTTTCTGCCCATTAAAAACAAGGTTAGCTGGGACACTCTACCTTCAATAGTACTTCAGTGAGGACACGCTTTATCTCTTGATTCATTGCTGCTGTCTTGGCTGCCTCCACATCATCCTGCATAAGCAACCCCAACACCATCCCATCAGCCACAACCTCTGACAGAAAGAGTGAGTGCGGCAGGGAGTAAGGAATACAGTTTCAGAAGAGGGGAACATAAAAACAGCTGACGATATTTGGTTCTACGATCCAGTACTCTGAATGACCCGGGCTTGGGCTCTGAGACCTGTAGAAGGATGTCTCTCGTTTCACGTGTGGTTAGCTACCACTGGCTTCCAAAACTGAAGGTACTGACCTCGTCATCATCGTCCTCTGTATCGCTCATTCTGGATACATCACTTCTTGTTCTATCCGAAAATCCAAGCTTATCGCGGGTAGAGGCTCCAGAGTCACCTCCATTGGCACGCACAGCGTCTTCTGACATAGTCGAGCCACCTGTTGCAGCAGCTGACTTCTTTTTCAACAGTTCCTCCTTCAGCCATGAAGGCACTGATGCCTGCAAACAACAAAGAGTCTTGTCAGAAGTCTCCCCATGAGCTGTCAACAAGACCACCTTTAGTAACCCAGATGGCAACGCCTACCTCTCAAAGTCATTGCCAGCTGAAAACCACGTAAGCCCCACTGTGCACGAGTCCAAAGCATAAAGAAAAAGAAATCAACTACCTTCTTGGGGCGCTCTGGCCCACCCATATGCCCATTGCCATTATCCATGAACATAGGAAAATCCATCCCTGCACCAGGACCTGGTCCCAAATTGGGGTTTCCACTGAACCCAAAAAGCCCACCAAGAGGAGGGCCACCTGGCCGAAAGCCTGGCCCATGCAGAGGGCGACCAAACATGTTAAGTCCTTGCATTTGCTGGGCATGGGGATGGTGACCATGGTGAATGTTGTCAAAATCAAACTGTCAATCCACCCACAAAAACAGAGACAACGAATCAATCCCCAGTTATAATAGAGCTGATACATGATCTATGCAGCCCATTTACATTTCGAAAAAATCCCTTCTTTCAAAAGTTATCAGCTGCAATGAAACATTCACAGCTATTATGTAATATGCTTGCAAACTGGCAACCAGCTCAGCCAACCTCATTTGCATTGCAAAAGACATCTCTCAAACTCAAATGCTTGAGTACAAGCCTGCTCGGAAATTAATTATCCTATATTCGATCAAAATGAGACAAGTAAAAGTGGTAATGTACCTGAGGGCCTGGCCCAGGACCGCCCATTCCTGGCCCCATGGTAGCAGGAGGAAAAGGCATACCAGGTCCAACAGGAGGCCAACCTTGTGAAGGTGGGGGCCCACCATACCCACCCATATCAGGCCCCTCCATACCCATGGGTGGCATAAACTGAGATGGCGGTTGCTGTTGGTAGTCTTGAGAGGGAGGCTGCTGGTAATCGAACTGTGAATTCTGGTGGAAGTCATACGAAGGAGGAACAACTGGATCTCCGAATGAAAACTGTTGGGGTGGTATGTGTGCTTGCGACTGGGCTTGTGGTTGATGTGGCGAATGTTGTGGTGGCTGCTGCTGCGGATGGGGCAGGTGGGCAAGGGGAGGAGGAGGTGGGGGCTGGGGTTGGGGCTGCTCCTGCTGCTCCATACCTGGTGGGGCTGCAATTTTTTAATTGATAAAGTAAACAACCCTGAAGTCAAAGACTCAAATTTACACAGTTAAGGAGCAAGGCTCAGACCTTGCCACTCTCAATTTGACTTCAAAGTGAGAAGTTAGATATTTCTACCCCACTCCCAGATCTACCCATTGACAAGTTCTCTGCAGCAATGCCTGGAGCTTTCCATGGATACATCATCAGCCTACTGGCTACAAGACTACAATAATGTACACACCCAGGAAGATGATTCTGGAAAATGAATGCTGATGTGACAACCTGAGTCTAAGCCTTTCCCACTAGAATTTAATAGCTAACATTATTGTCCACAGATTCTAGATTGTAGGAAGACTATTTCTTATAAGAAATCACATTCCCTGCTGACGTCAAACTGAATACTCCACTATACTCAACAGTATACCAAGATATAAAGCAGGAACCACTTGACTGAAAGTCATAAGCACCAGCGCAGGTAGCCAATACCAGAGCAGGACCTTGAACAAAAACCGGCGAAGTTGAACACCAGCAGCCGCACCCCAAAATTGTTAGGATGCCATTTACTACTAGTCGATTGATTATCTCATGAAGCTACCAAGCAGGATGGACAGAGGAGGGGCAGAAAAACACTCAGCCTACCTGTTGAGGAAGCATCCTGACCATAACTTGACGACATATCTTGTGAATAGCTGCTAGGAACAACCTGTGCAAGACTCGGCGGGGGTGGGGGTGGGGGCAGAGGCGGGGCAGGGGCAGCTGTCAGGCCAAAGCTTGAGGTTGACCCATCTTGAGCCGAGGATCCTGCTTCTTCCTCCCGGAAGACTGACGGAGTCTCTTGTGAGAACTGGGGTGGAGCAGGTTGACCGAAGCTGGATGGCCCATCATGGACATAGACAGAAGGCGCATCATGTCCATAGGCTGGGGGACCAGCTTCCTGGCTAGGCGGTAGGTAAGAAAGTTGCTGAGGAAGTTCTGGTGGTCGAGGCGGGGGCAGTGGCTGCTGTGAATAGTCTGAATAAGTTTGTTCCGCGGCTATGGAGTTCTGTGCTTGCAACTGCACTTGTAATTGAGCTTGTTGCTGAGCTTCTTGAGCTTCTCTCCAAGCTCTTGCCTTAGCTGCCCAATCTTCCTCTCGAGCAGGCTCCGCGCTATGGTTACCTGTCAATCTCAATGAGACCATTAGAATGAGAAATGAAACAAATTAAAAATGTGACAATATACGCAAGCCTACAAAACTGCTGACAATCACTAACAAGGTATGAGAAACAAACTTGAAACTCAATGCAAGGACTTTGGCAAAGAGCCTCTGCCAGCCACCGACCAGACATATTAGCAAAATCATAAAATCATTCCCATCACAGGGGAAAAGATTGCCATCACAGACGAAGGGTGTGGAGGAAATGTTACTCCAACTGTGCACACAAGTTTTAAGTCCCTAAACTGTAGACTCGGCTGCTTCACACCCTTTCATAAACATAAACTAGCGTGTTAAAATACCCTACCAAAGTTCACCCAGGCTTTTGGTGGAACACATTTCCAAAAACCTGACGGAGTTTTAACATAGGTGTATCACTGTCTGTCTCAACCCCAGATGGTACATCTATCCCCTTGCTACCACCAGTCCAGAGTACACATGGTCTGGGCATCCACGAAAGACTAAGAACTCTAACCACAATGACATTATAAAAATAAATCATGATGTTTACAGCGTAACATGGTCTAGAGAGTGGCAGATTCTACCTGGATACGGCCATTGCTGATGACTCCATCCATTGCTTGCTGGCCAAACCTGTAAGCCAACAGTGCAGCATATGATACACAAGATTAGCTTCTCTCAATCAAATCCCAGGTCTCTAATGAACCAAACTCAAGCAGCAAGTTATGGTATTGGAGAGGGCTATGGCCTCTTAAGCTTGCTACTGCCCAAAATATTTTCAGACCAAAGATGAACTCTGAGCTATGTCAGCCCTCCAAACTGCGGATAAATTGCCGCAAGCCACCCTGCTTATTAATAGGTTGAGCCTAGTACTCTTGGGTAAAGTCAGTGTTGAGCTATTCAACCATGATGTCACATCGACTGACCACAAAGAGCTTCTGCTATTTCCACCTTCAACCAACTCTTTGCTTGATTCGGTCAGGACTCTAGCAATCGAATCTACCACCCACAAAAAACTTTTGGTGTTTCAATCTGCAACCGACTGTACACAGGATTTGGCCAAAACTCAAGTAATTGCAACACATATATATATCACTGTCTGCTCGACCTAAATGAGTTATGACACACAGTAAACCAGTAGTGAGTCCTGCGTTTCTGTTCACATTTGGCCAAAGCCACATGGGATGCGTTCAGTGTTGTCATATGTGACATTAACGTACTTTTAAGTGGTTCTCTGCTACATTTACTACTGCAAAAAGAAAGAAGTATGTAGTATGTCTCTACACAGACTGCCCAATTTTTAAATAATTTGTTTCCCGCCCTACACCAGAAGATGACCTTTGGATTACCACCTGCCTAAGGGCAAAAAGAGTTGCGATCCATATAATTGGTCACTTTTGAAAACACAAACATCAGTATGTTATTCCTTTGGTTGAATATGCCTTTCCCCAACCAAAATCCAATACCACTAGTTCAGAAACTACGAAGAAAACAAAATCAAAACTTCGCTGTGAAAAATAATCCAAACCCTGGACAAATTACCATTTCATTTCTTCCCCTTCTTGACATACTTACAAACACCAGAAAATCTTTGAACGCAACACATGTTGCTCGATAACATAGTGTACACCGTTACTTCCTGAATTAATACTACCACGCATCAAACAAGATACTACCATAGTCTGCTTCCCGCTCACAACATCCGTCCTTCTAATGCAAACCAATGACGTTCTGGCCAGCAAAGTTGATCAAGCCACACACCTGATCTTGCTGCCCATACATTAGGGCATGCTGTTGTGGTTGCTGGGGAAGGGGGGGGGGCGGGGGCGGGACTGTTTGTTGAGGGGGACCATAATAGGAATGCTGTGCATAATACTCGCCCTGCAAATGGTATGCGGGCTGCTGCGGGGGCTGCGGGTAAGAAGCTTGATCCTGCTGCGTGTAATGCATCTCAGGTCCCTGCTGCCACTGCAACGGCGGAGCCGCGTACTGCTGCTGTCCTCCATACCAGGAATTGCCCGGCTGCTGCTCCATGACGCCCCGCTGCATTGCGGGATTGTGCTGCGCACCGGCATCCATAGCCCTCCTCTGCCTCCAACAAGATGGGCGGGGCTGTTTAGGGCCTCCTCCCGATCCCGGGTCCCCGCTCCTCTTTTCGAACACGTTGGGAACGCACCAGGCCGTTCTACTGTGGACGGATGAATGTATATACACTACAGCACTCGTGTTGCAGGACGATGAAAGGTCAAACGACGACAATTCGTTACTCCGACCACCAGTTGGATAGTGCACTGAGTGCCACCCGGGGGATCTGGGTTCAAATCCTGCTTCCCGAGTATTACATTATCTTCTTTCTCTTCCTAGTTACTTCATCTCCAGGACAAGTGATCAGAGACGAGGGGGTTCAAGCAAAACAAGAGCTTGACAGTAGGGGACTTCATGATTTCATGGAGGAGAAAACTCACAAAATCTTCTTCATGTTTCAGCAGCAGAATCATGGATTCTAATGAACTAGCAATTTGATAGCTCAATGGAAAAGGAAAAGTAATGAGGCTAGGTCCAGGATGAGCAATAAAAAGCGGAAGGACGTTTACATGGGTGACTTATACTCGGCAGATGAATCAAGTCTTGTTCCAATCTAGTAAGCAACACAGACAGAGAGCCTGTGGCCAATTTGAGCAAGACATTTTGCAGAGTTTGGTCAGCTCATACAAGGGTGAAGCATTAACTGGTTAAGTGTGAGTGTTCCAACAGCAAGGCCAAGTGAGCATAATATACAAGGACAAATATGAAACAGTAGAGCTGAAATCTGTAAGAGCTGACTACAAAGTTACAACTACCTATGTACGAGGCCATTTTGTTATCGATCTGATATTTGACCTTGGATAGATCGGAGAGGTGGCCTCTTTCGCCGCTTCTTACCTTCTGGAGTAATTTTTGACGGTGTACCTTTGGATGGGTTAAGTTTTCCAGTGCCAGTCTGGCCTCTATTCTCTGAATCAAATGTTCCTACTCTTGACAACCCAGGGGGTTGGCGCTTGCTGGTCGTTTTCTTCACAGGTGATGGTGATGTCCATACGGGTGTGCAGGTTCCCAACTTGGACTGTGAGTTTCTTAGATTTGATGAAATGCCTACCCTCGCAGGCACTGGAGTGCCTTCACCTGCATCAGATAATCCAACATCCGGTGTTGCCAACCGCTCAGTAGCTACATTCTTCTTGCCCCTCCGTGGATTTTTTAGCTGAGCAGTAGCATTGGCAGCTTGAGACGGGGCCGCATAATTCATGACATCCTCATGTCGTCTCCGGGCATTCAGAAGTTTTACAGAGAAGGTTCTCTCTTTGGTGAAGCACTCGGAGGCATTGGGCTGGTCACCTCGCTCCATTGTAACATTCCCATCATTCACCTGGAAGAATTACATCAATTGTAATTAATGATACATTCAAGTGCTTGAGAAAAGAAATACAAGCAAATCATTGTGCGATTTGGATAGTTGTGTGGGAGTCTTGTTTTTAACAAGTTCAGAATGCACTTATACAATTTGAATCGACAGACCACTTACAAAGTGGTCACTATACCCTCACGATGTGGGTTATCTGTAGGATGAACCAGTTTCGGTCAAGAGAATGTTTGGAGTTTGTCGGAAGGATCTTAGAAGTAAAGGGATCAGGGTAGTACCAGCTGCAGTAGTGCAGAGAGCGACCTGCAGACCTCAGACTTCTGCTGGCCCTGCACCAAAGTCGCAAAGGACTTCTGCCCTTGGCAGTCTTCTCCATTCCCAGATGAAGCGCAAAGATTTTGAAGGAGTTGCCCACCATAGACGTCAATGTCGAATGGGGGGCGAGCATCCTGTGCAGTATTTAGAAGGCAGAGTCAAGGCCAAGTCTCAGCAGAACTTACAGAAGGAGATCAGTCATGTGAGACCTACATTATTTTGTGAGCATTAGATAGCGAGTGACAGACAATGACACAAAGGTGACTACTTAGTCAACGTGCAATGTGCAACCCATGGAGGTACACAACACAAATGTTGTCCTTCCATCAAGAGACCCTAGAGAACTCTTGTTGGAGAAAACAAAGGGAAAAGGAAGGGAGAAGAGGGAAAACGAGAGAAACCAATCAATGCACAGGCCACAGACACATACACAACTTGGGAAAGGCAGTATAGGAGTAGGGAAGACAATAGCAGATCACAATGCAAAACTAACTTTTCCACTTTCGAGACAGATTATGAGATTCCACTACAACATTATGGTAGAGGCACCAATCTACCTCTGCTTGAAGATTAACACCAATACTTTGTTCCCACTTAGAAACACGTGAGGAAAGCTCTGTCCGCACTTCTGACTCAGCCAGCTTCTGCAACATTTGATCCTGCATAATAATTATCACATTTGACTTGTTAGAGTGGATGGGACTGACTTATGGCCTGAACAATGGATTACCATTGCCATCTGTGCTGGAAAGGAAGCCCTTGGATACATACCCAGTGATGGACAAGCGACTAATCCAAGACCAAATCCACAATATAGCATGGACCAGACTTTGGTCGAAGTGCTAGTTGACCTTTCATCCTGTACCAATCATTAGTGTGGATCTACTTAGCTCGAAACATGAATACTGGCGTGAGCAAGATGGTTGGCCTAGGTGGTAGTCAAAATAGCAGATCATTCTTCAACTCAAAAAATATCTTGTCAAAAAATTAGCAGGAGAAGGCCAAAAAAGTTACTATGTGAGCCTGGCAGAGCTCTTCAAAGCTTTTGGCATCATGCATGCCGGGCTCAAATTCAAAGGCATCATGGTGCGCATTGTCATTAGAACGCTCATCTGCCTTCCCCTGTAAAGACAGGAAATACATCAGCTTTGCATTAATGTTACCCTGATTTAGCTTCAATTTCTCTGAATGGGGCCTTTCCTGCAATGAGAACAAGCTAGAGTGCAGACATACCCAATCGACAGATGGCAGTTTACAGTGCAACTGTGGGAGTAACTATGAAGCCACTACATTCCCCACAGGACATTATTCGAAACAGGTTTGACTGGAAGAAAAGTTACAATTTCAAACACTATTTGTTGTCTGTGGTCTAGACTATCTTGTCAAAATTGTATAACAAAATCACGATTTGCTCAAATTTTCCATTGGTTTCTTACCACAAAATGACTGGATGGTTTGTTCAATCAGCTTGTACACCATTTGAAGATCAATTACTTACAACTGGTTGTACAAGCTGATTGAACAATCTGATAAACTCTGTTTCTTCCTACCTCTAGTGTGTCGGATAGATAATCAGCCTGCCCAAAATTAGCATCAGCTCCTCCATGATCTTCATTGAATCCTCCCATGCCCTCTCCATCAGATTCATCATGGGTCCCAAAACCTTCAAACTCGTTCTGAGGGTTCAAATCCATGTCTTCAGATGGCCCAGTTCGAAATGCACTCCGTAGCTGCACAAATGCTTCTACAGTTAAAGGGGGCTCCTGCTAAGGCCAGCAAAGGCATGTTTACAATACCTGGATTCTCAAGAGAAACCCTGTCTGTAAAATCCAGCATGATATCTATAATCCTAACTTGCATAGCCCTGTACCTGCTATTTAAGAAACAGATGATGCTGGCAATGAAACCCCCATATTTGCAGATCTAAACCAGAAAGCAGCAGAATTCCAGATGAACAAGAAAAGGGGCGCTGGGTTATAGGAGAGTGGAAATGTTCTCAAACCCACATAACAAAGAGGCTTTAAAGAAGAAAGGAGTTCATTTGAGGACCTCTTCATAGGGCAGTGGTGTGTGGGAGCTCCTATTTGCACGCCTGGTTGCCCTAAGACCCCTTTCTCGAGCTTGTAGAGCCTTCGAAAATTCTGGAAAAGAGACCCCATTTCTAGAGGCCATTGGAAACTCCAGAGTGTGGCCTGCAGATCGTTGGTTTCTCACTTTTGGCTTCCTTGTTGCCTGCCCTGTCCAGCCAACAAGGCAGATAAAGTCAAATAATGTTCAACATCTGCTTGTTCACAACATTCAATTGAAGCCTCTTACCCATCAACTACTTGGAAACGAAATGAAGGGTGGAAGAACTTCGAATCAGCAGCGTTCTATTGCATACTCAAGTATTTGTTGACAATTTCACTGGCAATCTTGAATGAACTGTTTACCTCGCTGATAGGGCTTGATAGGCAGAGTCCCAGGCTCATGTGGATTCAAAGGTGCCCACGGGTCTAAATCTTCGTCTTCCTCACGGGTATGCTTTTCATGAGGAGTCGTTACATTTTCACCTAATCCTCCATCCCTGTTGTTTTCCCTCAAGCCCTCATGGTGGCTGCCAGTTGCACCCTCTGCGACATATGGCTCCTCCCACACACCCCCACCACCAGCCCCTTCTTGACAGTCATCGTCGTCGCCCGCCTCGGGTCCACAAAACTCATGCTCTCTTGCAGTGCTGCCAGGTCCCATTCCACCTCCTGTAAACCACATTGCTGTAGCCTTGAAAATATGCCTATCCAGTCTCTTACCTCTGGTGGATTTTTCCAGGTAGATTCAGTGTTCTGACACAGAATAGAGAGGAGCGATTTCCTTTAGCACTAGAAGTGGGCTTAGGCCAAATCTATCCCACATCCTGGACTTAGATCAATAGCTTGGGGATGCACATCTGTAAATGAACCTTGGGAAGGGAGGTGTATTGATAAGAAACAGGGAAGACAAGTTCTCGAACTTGGCTTCCAATTATTTAGCAAAATGCATAGTTGGCAAGAGGTTGCCACAGCAGACGGTGTGGCATGATTGGTCAAACTACTTCCACAACCCTTGGTTCTTGAATACAACCCATTCCATACATTGTGATAGGCAGATCCTGGCACTCACCTGTTTCATGCACGGTGACACCTGGTGTTTGTAAAATGCCATTGTGATGTTTGAGGTGGGATGCAGTTGGGGGAGGGCATGGAGTGGCCTTTCCAGCCATCGTGTTTCCACCGTCGGTACTCAAGTACGCATCCACAGTGTCGGCATCACAAGGGTCAAGCAGCAGGAAACCCTTGTACATAATGCTGGTGGCAATCTGCATTCACATATTTTCATACATAAACATATCTATTTTGTTACTAATATTTGCTGTTCATCTGGGAGTCACAGCTGGATCAGCTGATACACATGGCCGACTCTTGCCCAATGTCTGCTAGGAGTTTGTGCACACTAAGGAAGTAGTGAAAGTACCCATGACAGAGAGCAGACAGATAAGCTCCCCAGATGCAATGTGCAGGACAGAAGGAAGATGAGACAGTACTCAGCACTGGACAGAAGAGGAAAACCAATTGAACGATCAGACCACAACCAACCTGAAATTTTGTCAAATCCATGGTATCGCCAGATAGATCTTTTGCATCTCCCTCATCCACAAGGAGGCTGGAGGGCCGCTTGATTGCTGGGGTCGCAGAAGCCCCTCCACTCGGCTCCACATCCAGGTCAATGCTTGGCTCCTCTGGAAAAAATAGGAGTGGCATCAGCACAAGAGCTCCCTGGAACTGAGAAAACTGCAAAGTTTTGCAAGGAAGGCATGGAATTTGTATGGCATGTACAGCATTAGTCATTGCTATTTTGATATTCGTTCTATGTTATGGGAGAAACACCTGGCTAAAAGGGGAGGAATCCGCACACCTTACGTGTAGCTCACTGTCCCTATATGGATTGACCACTTGCTTTATAAAAGAGCTCATTAAGTTACCTTCCGACAATAGTTGGAAGGAGAGCAAAGAAATTCATACCTGGAACATCATCCAAATTGAGAAACTGTTCTTCTTCCTCCTCCTCCTCAACCACATCCTGACTACCCCCTTGTGCCGTTGCATCATCTGCCTGCCCTTGTCTGTCATGCCACATGGTTTCATGCCACCATCCCTGCCCTGTTCAGCATCATTATTTCTGTGGCCAGCCCAACCTCAATGATTGACTCTTTCACCATTATCTCCCTTGCCTCTCAGAAGGAACTGAAGTAACACAACAAGAAGTTAGCACAAAAGAGTCTATCTACTGCAGCTATGGGATTATGCTCCACGGCAGTTGGTTGAAGTGTTGGCAGGTGTCAAGCATTGGTTCAAATGCAAGTATAAGCATTCAAAGCAAGAAATTCCTTTGCAAGGATTTAGCTGTCTCTGGGCAGCATCTGACCCGGTAATCAAAGAGATGATTTTACACTTGCTCTTGCCAAACTGTGGCAACAACCATCGGGATAAAAAGGAAAATGAACTTTCACAAACACAAGTGCTGGAGGGAAAGTATTACTTGTTTTGGGCGAATAACTCAAGTGCCTGAAAAACCAGTGCATACAGATATTCCACCTTTCTGCTGTACACCTGTGTTGAGCCTTGGATCAAAAGTGCCGCTGCACACATCAAACGTTCAACACTAAGGCTGTAACATTCTGATGCTGGTCAAAACAAGCCACAGAAATAGAGAATAAAGAAGCATGACATATACTATGCTGGCACGATTTTCTCCAGAGACACATAAAGCCCATTGGTTCATCCAACACTGCCCGCCAAATCAGGCTTACGGGTCAATCTTTAGCCAGGTCCCTACGTTCGGTCAGTAACATACGAAGTGCCATTGGGCACCGCGCATTTGAAGCATGGAGTAGATGGGAGGCAGAAAAGGGAGGATGGCGTCTGGAAATGCTGCCGCAAATCCACTTTAAGTACCTTCGGCAAAGTTCAGCGCACTGTGGCCAGAATCATCAAACAAAGAAGTGAGAGAAAGCTCGGCCAAGTAGCCTTCCAGTGCCTGCGCCACATCCACAGCCCAGTTGCTTGCTAGATCTCGATTTGGTTGCAGCAGATGCACAAACCGCGATTCTCTCTCATCCACCTCCCTTTCCGTCCCTGTCATGATCGCGGCCTTAGTCTCTCAATTACCTGCCAGCATTCTTGTGCACGGGGCTCCTTCTCCCCACAACGTCGGTGTGCAGGTAATAACTAATATATCTTCTTCCTCCATGGCAAAGCTGTGCAACCAAAAAGTGGGTATAGAGAGACCGAGACCGACACTCAGTGCATAAGTTAAAGTTCAAGGGAACAACTAGTTTGGAAGACACCGCATGCTGCCTCTTCTGATCATTTGGACTGTTAAAAATAGCTAGTTTACAAACGCAGAACCCCGTAAACCCAGCTTTGTGCTATCTGACCTGCCATGGCGGACGGTGCTCTGTATGGCATTCATATCTAGATCCAAATGAAATATGAGAAGGTTGAAACCATAGGATATTAGAAGAGGAAGATTAAAGTAGAGAAGATATAGTGAGAATCATCCTGTGCTTCATAGTTGGTTTCGACTCTAGAACCAGCGAGCTTCAAGGCGGAGCATCATTGCTCCACCAACATGAAACCTTCTTGGAAGCTGACGTTTACCAAATACTAATTTCTATGTTCAGAACGGACTGCATTGAAGCTTATCATTCAAAGCTTTTACGAGATACACTCTATTCAGAGCTGATAACTGTCATATCCATCCGAACGGAGCCAAAACCTTCCCAAGCTCCACAGCCAGAAGATAAAAAAGCATATAACTTCCACAGACAGCAACGCATCATCGCTCCTTCACAAACACGCGTTGTCAGGAAAATTTCGTAGCTTCAGCAGTGCCTTGAGCTCCCTCCAATCTTCCAAACCAACGCTGCCATGAAAACTCTCAGACCACAACTCAAACCAGGAAAGAGCGCGCAAAGAGACGACGTGCGATCACCGGCCGGGTAGGTCAACCCGGCCGGTGATATATCGCGGGCCCAATGTGCTCTACCGTAGGTTGGATGACAGGTCAACGAAATTTGAATTTCAAGAAATTAATTTCGTGTAACTAATATTAGATGCATATAGCGCCTTCACGTCATCTCTCTCTCCGTCCTCATCTGGACCTTTATGCTCAAGAAACTGTGTTCCTAGTCTCTCTCTATGAAAATATGAGAACTTGGAAGAGTCCCACATATAGATTTGGTCATGAATAGTGAATGCCCGTGTGGAAACCATGACCTTCTTGGATACCGCAAGAAGCACCTTCTTAAGAACAGCTCATTCTTCAGTGTGCCTCAAACCAGGGCAATGGTTCAAGCTCTTAGGTGCCTGGAGCCAACTTTCACAAGTCAATGTATGTGGTACACACTGCTGCTTTTGATAAGCACTTCAGTTTGTGGTTGCGTAGGAAAAGCTCATTGACTCCTATGTGGAAAACAACGTTCACGCAACTTGTGGTCTTCTCTTTGCTCCTTCGAGACCCCACATGAGAAGTTACAAGTAGCTTGCCAAAGAAAAAAATACTCCTTCACAGCTAGTGCATTGGGCTTAAAACGGTCATCCCCAATGTTCCACATGCCAACATCCTTGTGCTGTATGCTATCGACTTGGGACACACCACATGCAAAAGTGGAGCTTACTTCAATCATCATGTATCTGCCTGTTCATATGATATGAAGGTTCAGCTACTACTTGCACGCACCTAGATCAATCAAAGAGTGAAAAAAAAGCCTAACGATGTGCACAAGCAAAGCATGTCATAGCTGTAAACTCGGAACACCTCTCCCGAATCCCATGCTGCTTTCTCTTAAAAGAAGAAACTGACAATAGATCTTTGGTATACAGGGTCAGAGGAGGATCTAGCTATAACTACAAAAGGAAATGGTAGGAAGACCTAGTTATAGTGATTTAGAGACTGAAATGGCATGCAATTGTTCTGCCCTGAATATTATTACAACTTTCTGCACCTCCTCTTCTCCACACCCTCCATTTTGACCTAGAATTGTACAATTCGCTCTCCTGATTGACACAGTATACTTTTTTGGAGGCTCGATTGTTGTTCACCTTGATAAGAGATAGAGTGATTGAACTTGCTCGGCACACAAACGCCCTCCCCTCCTTTCCCCACAGAACCACTACCACCAAGCAAAAGTGAGCCCTACAGGATAGGGGGTGTATATCCCATGCTATTAAGATCAACATATTGTGATGGGTGATGACCGCTGCGGTGAAGCCTAACTGCAGCCAGAAACGCCCCCGAAGCTACAAACACCAGTATCACGAGTACCACCACCACCCCTGAATGACCACTGCGTCTCTTCTTGTTGGCTGCCTCGTTTTGATTCCAGTTCCAAGCTGCCACTGCTTTCTTAGCCTTGTCGCCTGCTGCCGACGTCAAAACCTTCTCCAGCCCACCCTGAAACCCAAGCAGTTTATGCCACGATGAGTCAGTCACCGGACGAGTTCTGGAGAAAAATAACTGAATGCATCTCAATGAATAGCAGGCAGCACCTCCAAAGAACTCATTACATTGTGTATCCAATCAGTTGCCGAGGAGAGGAAATGGTAGACACACCAAACAAAATCACAAATTTCTAGAAGAGTTGACAATGTATTCACACTCATACCTGGATCAGATGTAGACAGTTGCACTATTCTGTAAGGAAACAAGTATCAATTCCCTCACTCGGGAACAAGAAGAGCGTGGAGTCACTGTACCTGCATCAAGCCTGACAGGGTCTGGGCCATTTGCGCCACAACTTGCTCATGGACAACCTTTGGCCGGGCAGATTTTCCTTTGCACCAAGAGCAGCTAATGCTGGACTCAGGCAAAGTGCACACACCCACAAATCCAGGCATGTTTGACTCTGCAAACAGGTCACAAACAGGCTTGTCCCACACCATCTGGAATATGTCCTTTGCCGTTGACAGTGACATGTTTGTATTGTAGGCCTCTCTATGCTTGCCAGTTTGGAGAGCTGTCATCACCTGTTGAGTGGGACAGTTACAACCCATCAAACTTTTTGCATTTCACATTTTCAATAAGCAGGCCTCGCACGTCTGATTGGATTTGATAGAGGTTTCCAGACATGGCTACCTTTTCTTGCACAAACTCCTCAATAAGCTGATTACTTACACAAGATGCAAATTCTCTTACTTGGGTGGGGGGTTGTCAACCCATTACTACTCCATCCACTGTACCACCATCTCTAACGTTGGATGAAAGCACAGAGGAGTGCTGTTTTATTGCACTTTCCCCAGGGTGGCAAGAGAGTTCACATCAGGTGTAATTATGTCAATGTTGCCAAGGTCTTCTTAGAGCCAGAAGCAAAAAAATAACACTACTGTTTGAATACGCTGCGCACAGTCGCTCCCACACAGAGACTCTTAGTGAATGGGATGTCAACAGAGAGTCACCTCCCCGAAAGTGGTGGGCTGCCCACAGCCACAAGTCTCAGTAATAGCCTCACACATCTTTCTGCAAGGGAGGCCCAGACTGGCTGCCTGCAGCATTCGTGGCACTGCCTGTTGCAGCGCCACTGAAGGTTTCTCTTTCTTTAGCGCCACCATCGTTACCAGAGGCTGCACATGACAAAATCAGAAACATCAGCTCCTCATGTGGGGAAATCACCATGACTACACCTCTCACATCTCAGGCCCACAGAAGCAGCCAACTTATTTGGGATTCAAGTTTAAGCCTGGACCATTCCCTACTCTAGCACACTTCTTAGATGCATATTAAACAAGTATATTGAAGATTCTACACCTGATTCACTAAGAAAAAGATGAATGTTCTTCGACACTTAGCTAGGTCAAGTTAGGCAAAAAAGTGCACATTGAAACACTAGTACTAGACCATCTGTTTTAATATAGAGGAGGGGAAAAGAACCTACCAAAATCTCATCAATGACTCTGTCAAACGTGCCACATGTTGGAACAGTTTGTGCACACCAAAGGTGCTGAAGGGTTGAATAGCATTGCTTGCATTCCGGATATCCTGGGGAAGAGAAACATAGCCAAGCTTAGCACTGCCTTGTTTCCCAGGGTCAAATATCCAACTTTTCATCCTTATTCCAAAGATGATGAGAGAAGGACAGAGACATTTACTCATAAGACATTGTATGCTGTAGCCTTGTGGCCACGGACCCCACGCCCAGTTTTGGCGGAACAAAGGACAGAGAGATTGTACTCATAAGACATTGTTTGCCGTAGCCTTGTGGCCATTGACCCCGCAGTTTGAACGGAACATAAAGGGACAGAAACTACCTTTGTCAGGGGCTGACGCCGGTAGTATGATTTACCTTGGAATAAACAGTTGATCCGAGATTTCCAGGTATCCTCCAGAAATCCCTTCACACAAGCATCAATCTGATGTGTGTGATTTGCCCAATAGCTAGACCCCAAAAGGGCCTGGGCTTTTGGCTCAGCCTCAAGATTTTCAAAGTTGTTAAACAGAGGTACAGGCACACAGAGAGAGGGAAAGAGAGAAGGGGACTGAGAAAGGCCAGGAAAGGAGGTAAATTATTTCAAGTTGCCCAGGAAACTGAAAGGAACAGCAACGGCTCCCAGCAATAACCAGTACTACAAGAAGGCACACACCTTCGCACCAATGATTGACACATAAAACTGTCAAATCGTTCTGAAGTTTTGAGAGGAAATGGTACATTTCCTCCAGCACTAGTGCTACATTCCAAAATGTAAAATCACCTGTCTCACAATGGATGCATCTACAATTGAGCTATTTTTCGACAGTACGATGCAAAGCCAAATCACATCTCCAATTCCTGAGAAGCAAAACATTACCACATTACATCCTTCCAAACCACTCAATCGATATCAAAGACAGGTGCTGCACCTCTTAAAACATACCTTCTGCTGAAAGCTTCTCACGGAAATGAGTCTCAGGATCCTTGGCAATGTGTTCAAGTGCTTCCATTTGAAATCCGCAATCCACATTCTTGTTGGCTAGTGGGCATAGTTTCCCATAGTCAGAGTCGGAGGGGATGGGAACACATGAGGATTGGCCTCCGAAAATATTGCATTGCCCTTCACCAAGCCCTACCATGGCATCTCCAATCCCTCTCAATATTGTTTTCTGTGAATGAAGGGGGAGGAACATTGCTGTTTGCAGGACTTTTTCCATCTTCTCTAAAGAGGACCACTCTGCATCAAACAACTCACAAGATTTGCTTTACATTATCTTCCCAGCCGTGACAAACCAACAATTGCATAGCACCTTGCTGAACAGATCATTAAGTGTAATACTCATCTGACATACTCCTGCTCCTTTTCCTCTGAAATCAGTGGTTACTAGCCCATTTCACCTAATGCAAATGGCTGCGTCCAACATATAAGTGACATCCTCAAAAAGTGCACCTGGGAAGTGAGATTCAAGTGCACGTTCTCAGAACAATGGAGAAACTGGAGGAAATGATGATAGCCAGGGTTGAATTTATATCACCATGTAGTTTTTACCTGGTGTAGATAACATCCCAGTGAGACTTGCTGGGTAATATATGCTAGCCAATAGAATGAAGAAAAACAAGGCTGGCTTTTTCATAAAGAGAGAGACATTTCTGTAGTTTTCCATTCCTTGTGAGCCCTGGGTATGGCATGCCCTTAAGGAGTTGTTCCGCAAAGGAAAATTGCTATCCAGGGGCGTCCTTAATTATCACGCTCCAAGGGAGGAAAATCGGCCCATATACATTCCCATACAGCCCCTTCAGGTGGCAAGGGTCATTTGGGTCTTAACCTGAGAGCTGGAATTGGCATAATAATAAAGAGTAAGATGTTCCTGCGGTAGATCTTTGCCTTCAAACGGGTATGAACACACGGTCCAGTGGTTGTTAAAGTGTCGCTTTCAGGCAGGAAGTTGACGTCATAGCATACGTCAGTAAAGTAATTCAACCCCAAAAGACCGAAGATGTCCCAGAGAGTAGAATTGGAATCAATTGCCAAAACATCTGAAGAAAATGGCGTGAATTTCTGGAAACGAACTCAGTATAGTCAAGTGGCAGTTGCGATCACATCACTTAACCGCTTAGTCTCAGGTCTTTCCACGCAACCGCTCGTGCTCTAAGAGAAATCTCAGTACTATATTGAAACCATCCAATTCTACCCCTCCGAAAGGCCTAAGAAACCCGACAAAAACACGAGTTCGTAAAGAAAGAGAGAGGAGAAGAGTGACAAACCCACCAGTTTCGAGTGTGTGCACATCGAACGCCGACACGCCGTGCAGCACTGTAGTGCATACCAAGGCCAATGCAGTCAACCATACCCATCCCCTTCCTCCATCTCTCCCCATCTTCGTCGTTCTCCCTCCCTCCCTCCCAAACGTCTGCTGCACACCGTCGTCTGCACAGCTTCAACAGCAAAAAAAACACTTCTCCCACGCTTCCAGATGAGATTCCAGCCTCGTATGCCTGGACTAGGTCTGTGACAAAGCAGCGGAGAATCCACAAGGGAAGCGTCGAAAAGGAGGAGACTGCAACCCGTTACCCGGGGGACCCACAGTTGAGCTTTGTCTCCTCTGCAGCTGCCATACGTGACTGCCTCCAGATGGTCCCCAGCCCCCACGACCGGATGTAACAGGTCTCCCGAGATTGCACTGGCTTCAGCTGGCCGTTCGGCGACTGCCCACGGCCGGTCACCAAATTCCGACCCTGCAAATTCTGATGTAACGTCCAGAAAAAAAATTAAGAAAAAGAACGTCCAGAGAAGAAACAACTTAGAAAAATTGCTTAACATTAAATGCTTATTATCTGGATTTTTACACTGTTTGATGCTATGTGGAGCGAGGGAAAAAAAAAAAAAAAAAAAAAACCTCTTTGTATGTAAGTCTAAGACAATTTTGGGAGCAAGGGCAAGTTAGAAATTGCTTTGTACTTACAAACTGTGAAGAACAGGCCTGTTTTTCCTGTGTGTTTTGATGGTGAGGTGGTACAAGTCCGATCGGTTCATTTCCATGCCATCAATCTTCCTTAGGGCTTACTAGGGTTTTACCCTCTCTAGTCAATCTCCCTGCATTTTGCAATTTGGTACCCCTGCCAACCAGCTTGAGAGAGAGAGAGAGACGCTCATGCGAAGGGACCTGCTTCAAACCGCCAGCAGCAGCGCAGGCTGTAGGATTTCGAGGATGAGCAGCCATGGCAGCGCGTACAATGCGTATTGTACGCGGGACATCCTCCACATGTGGCTGCGCTCACAAGCGTCCCCGAGGCGACGCTGCTGGCAAGACTGGTACTGCTCTGACTGCTTCAAATATGTGTGGGCTGTAAAAACTGCACTGTGCCCCTGGGCATTTTTCGAACCGCATTGAATTAAGGTTTCTTCAAACAGTTTCAAGCGGATTTCGGGCCTATGTAGACTAGTTGAGGAGGACCAAGTTCATTGGCAGGGGAATGAGCAATATAAGGAGGCCTTCGTGATACACAACCAGATCACATCTGTGTGTGATCTCAAGGCTTGTGCGAGCCTGGCAGACCTGGAAAAGGGCAAAGAAGTCCATGCTCAGATCACGAAATCTGGAATTTGTACCAGATGTCATTCTAAACACTACCTTAGTCAACATGTATGCCAACTGTGGGAGCATTGCCAACGCAATGGGAGTGTTTGAGAATATGACTGAACCAGATCTGGTCTCTTGGTGTGCAATGATGGCAGGATATTCGCAGCATGGGTGTGGGATTCAGGCTTTGGTGCCCTATGATCAAAAGATGCAGGAAGGAGTGAAGCCTGACCAGATCACGCTCCTCTGTGTTTGCAATGCACGTGCCAGTCTGGCAGACCTGGAAAAAGGCACACAGGTCCATGTTGACATCAGGAAAGGTCGAATTGTACCAGATATCACTCTGGACCAGACCCTTGCGGACATGTATGCAAACTCAAATCCATTGGACAAACGAGCCAAAAACATCCATACCGGAGGACTCGATTTCAAGAACAAGAATGCCAATGAGCAACTATGGATTGATAGCTACAAGAAGCCTCTATGGGTTGATGGCCAACCCGAAGCAACAGCAGCACAGTCATGTGAGTTAGGCACCCCTGCCATAACCGCCTCTTTTGGAATATGTGGGGATGTGAGGGCACTGTGTACGGCAGGAAACCTGAAAGCAGTGTTACAGATTTTGAACCAACGAGGCATTTTGGCAGACTCTAAAACTTATGTTTGTCTCTTGCAAGAGTGCATCAAGAGGAAAGACTTAGCCGAGGGAAAGCAGGTGCATGCCCACATCATCCAAAGTGGAATCCAGCCTGACATCTTTCTACACAACACCCTCGTCAACATGCATGCCAAGTGCGGGAGCGCTGTGGATGCACGCTTAGTTTTTGACAAAATGCCTGAACGAGGCTTGACTACGTGGAACATCATGATAGCAGCATATGCCAAGCAGGGATATTGTAGGGAGGCATTTGACACCTATAAGCAAATGAGGCAGGAAGGGGTTATGCCCAACCAAGTCACATTCGTTTGTATACTCAAGGCTTGTGCGAGCCTGGCAGATCTGGAGAAGGGCAAACTCATCCATTCTGACATTGTGAAAGCTGGAATTGTGCCAAATATCATCTTGGAAACTACCCTCGTCGACATGTATGCCAAATGCAGGAGCATCAAGGACGCAAATGGAGTGTTTGACAATATGGCTGAACGAGATGTGGTCTCATGGAATGCGATGATTGCAGGATATGCCCAGCAAGGGTGTGGGATGGAGGCTTTGGGGACCTATCATCAGATGAGACGAGAAGGGGTGAAACCCAACCAAATCACGTTTGTTTGCATTTGCAAGGCATGTGCAAGCCTGGCCACTCTGGCAAAGGCCAGAGAGATCCATGCTGACGTCAAGGAAGCTGAAATTGTACCAGATATTAACTTGAACAATACCCTTGTGGACATGTATGCCAAGTGTGGGAGCATCAATGATGCAAAGGAACTATTTGACAATATGGCTAAACGAGATGTGGTCTCATGGAATGTGATGATTGCAGGATATGCCCAGCGTGGGTGTGGGGTGGAGGCTCTGAAGACCTATGAGAAAATGATGCAGGATAGGGTGAAGCCCGACCAAGTCACATTCATTGGCATTTGCAATGCGTGTGCCAGCCTGGCTGCCCTGGAAAAAGCCAAAGAGGTCCATGCTGACATCATGAAAGTTGGAATTATACCAGATATCATTCTGGACAATACAATTGTAGACATGTATGCCAAATGTGGGAGCATGGACGATGCGAAGGGAGTGTTTGATAGTATGGCTGAAAGAGATGTGGTGTCATGGAATGCGATGATTGCAGGATATGGCCAGCACGGGTGTGGGATGGAGGCTTTGGAGACCTATAAGCAAATGATGGGGGAAGAGGTGAAGCCTGACCAGGTCACGTTTGTGTGTGTCTGCAATGCGTGTGCCCGCCTAGCAGCCCTGGAAGAGGGCAAACATGTCCATGCTGACATCGTGAAATCCGGTATTGTACCAAATATTATCTTGGACACCACCCTGGTCAACATGTATGCCAAATGTGGGAGCATGGAGGACGCAAAGGGAGTGTTTGACAATATGGTTGAGAGAGATGTGGTGTCATGGAGTACGATGATCACAACATATGCCCAGCATGGGTGTGGGATGGAGGCTTTGGAGACGTATGAGCAAATGATGCAGGAAGGGGTGAAACCTGACTTGGTCACGTTCGTTTGTGTTTGCAATGCGTGTGCCAGCCTGGCAGCTCTGGACAAGGGTAAAGAGGTCCATGCTGATATCGCGAAAATTGGAATTGTACCAAATACCATTCTGGCCAACGCTCTTGTGGACATGTATGCCAAATGTGGTAGCATCAAGGATGCAAAGGTAGTGTTTGACACTATGGCTGAACGAGATGTGGTGTCATGGAGTGCAATGATCGCAGGATATGCTCAGCATGGTTATGGTAGGGAGGCCCTGCAACTATTTGAAGGAATGCAGAAGGAAGGCTTGAAGCCAAACACTATCACCTTTACATGTGTTCTTGCTGCATGCAGCCATGGGGGCCTAGTGGATGAAGGCAGACACTACTTTGATTCCCTGAGTCAGAATCATGACCTCACTACTACAGTGGAGCACTTTGGCTGCATGGTGGACCTTCTTGGTCGAGCGGGGCGATTGGATGAGGCAGAAGACTTCATTAGCAAAATGTCCATCGTACCGGATGCTGCGGTGTGGAAAGCCTTGCTTGGTGCCTGCAGAATTTATGGCAATGTAGAGGTGGGAGAGCGTGCTGTAAAATCTATTTTCAAATGGGATCCACAGGATGCTTCAACTTATGTATTGCTTTCAAATATCTATGCCGCGGCTGGCCGGTGGAATGATACTGCGAAGGTAATGAATATGATGAAAGTCAGAGGTGTTAGAAAGGATTCAGGTCGTTCCTACATTAAGGTTGGTGACAGGGTGCACAAATTTGTAGTAGATGACAACTTGCATCCACAGATTGAGGAAATCCATGCTGAGCTGAGAAGATTGTCAGGGCAAATGAAGAAGGCAGGGTATGTGCCTGACATGCGCTTTGTATTGCATGAGTGGGACGAGGAGCTAAAGGAATTCTTTCTTTGCCCCCACAGTGAGAAGCTGGCCATTGCTTTTGGGCTGATTAGCACGGCCCCTGGGACACCTCTCCATGTCATTAAGGACCTTGAGGTGTGTGGTGATTGCCACACAGCCACGAAGTTTATTTCAAAGATTGTCGGGCGAGCAATTGTTTTACGGGATGCAAACCATTTTCACCATTTCCAAGATGCAGTTTGTTCTTGTGGGAATACTGATGAATTGATGAGCGCTGTATGCAATTGATTGTGCATGAGAAGATCTTGTTAGAATCTTGCCAATTGGACGCTGCTCCAGGACAATGCAGATTCCTTAGATGATGGGCTTGACTGTTCCCTTGACATTGTTCTGGAGTAGCCCTCAATAGTTGCTACGTGGCTGACAAGACCAACTGTGAAGATAGACATCACCAGCTGGCGGAATATGGACGAACCTCTCTACTTCAAACCGATGAATCTTGAGACTTTCCCGATCACTTACAAGCGACAGCGGGATGAGATCATTTCTCGGAAGAGTCTGGAAGGGTCGTGGAGTGTGGCAACCCTAACTCTGATGCTGCTATGTATTGGTGCCCAGTCGTCACATGTCAAGCGCCATCCGGAGTCGACGCCCTACATCTCGCTTGGGATGCTTGGCATGCAGGCTGTGGGCTACATAATTCCTCTTATCACAGGTTAGTAGCTGGCTGATACCTAAGATCTCTGCCCTTTTGTTCAAGGATTTCTCTCTTCTGATGTACTTCTGTTCTCAATACTGGCTCCAAATGGAATAGCAAGTTTTTATGAATTAGCAATGTTCCTGAAGAGTATCTAGCAAGCTAATATGCCCGGATTGTCATGTGGAATCTGTACTGAACATGAGTAACTTCAATTCCTACCTCATGAGGGTAGCAACTACTTCTGAGAGCCTCTTCGACAGCAATTGCATTCTGAATCTTTTCATACTGGATCAGCAATGTAGGAACATGTAAGTGCATTCACGGGGTTTTAACAATCATGTGTGGTAAGCTGAAGGTGTGAATTTCTAGCAAAATTGAGTAGATCATCTTGACAATCACCATGTTATTTAAGCTGCAGCTTCCATCTTTTCCATCCCTTTGTCACACTTACTCTGAACTAGGGGTGGCCCAGCAACCTTTGGCTGAAGAGACTTCTTCCTCCACCTTCCAGTGGGCCGATTCTTGGGGCAGAATGTGATTTTCTAGTACATTCACATATTTGGCTAGATTTGCATGTTATCTCACACTGGTTCGTCAATGAGTTATTTCAACTGCCTGCTGTTGTGACGGGCGGATGTGTTGTTTGCACGGATGAATTCAGACACAGAAGTTGACATTGGATATAACCCGCTAAGGGTGGGCCAGTGGACCCAAAGCATCATGTTTCTTGTGAAATCCCTCACGCTGGTAGCTTTCCTTCTGATCATCCGCCTTGCCAAGAAGGTGTGGAAGGAACGTATGATAGCTGCCTCTCAGGCAGAGCTCAAATCAGCTGCAGTGGAACTCCCGAGAGAAAGCAACGTAATTTTGGTCTGTGGGATCACCCAGGTTGTGAATTTCCTGGTGGTGCTTGCTGTTCATGTTGCTAGGACTAACCATGACCAAACAGCATTGACCAAGGAAGTCAATGACTTGCAAATGTCCTGGACTGATGTCCTGCAGAAGGAAGTAAATGAGTATTGGGGACTGGTGGAGGACCTGGTCCTGCTGCCGCAGGTTGTGGGTTCAGCTCTGTGGGTTATGAAAAGGGAACCCCTTCATGTCATGTACTAAATACACCTCCCTACCATACTTCAGCGATTATATATATGCAAACCCAACCATGGATTTTTATTCCAAAGCTGGTGATATTGTGATTCTGGTGTTGGCATTGACTCTTGCAGCCATGGTCTACGTGCAGCAGAGATGGAAGGGTTTGCTTGTGGTACGAACCCGAAGCTTGTACAATAGATTGCTTGCAATGAATTTGGAGACAGAGAAATCATTAGCCATATCTTCCAACTCCCCCTACCCTTGCAGCAATCTAACAGGAAACAAGGCCGGAATGTCAGGAATTTGTCGATGCCATTGACATCTACCGACTACTTCTCATCAAACAGGTTACCCCACGACTTCATATCATTGCATGGCAAATGGTATTGTTGTATTAATGGGACCAGTCCATTGGCCCTGAAACTCATCAAGTACACAAGTGCTTTGGAAAATGTGACCAGTCACTCTATCAGACCCTAATTGTACTAAGATTCCACCTCAGATCATGTGACAACTGCTAAAAAGGCCCTCCTGCAGTTTTTTGCCTGTTTATATCAATCTTTCTTATGCTAAATCAACAATAGCTAAAATGTGTGGTAATACCAATCCCAAACCCATGTAATTGATGATTGGACATTTCTGCCCAATTACATCCTTAACCCCTAATGGATGAGGCGACCCGTTTCGGGTTGTATCAGGGTCACGTCAGAAATCATCCACGATGGCAAATTGTTGGATGACTTGGATGAAAAAACTTCTGAACGAAAGTTGTGCGCCTTGATGTCATGCACCTGCCCGTCTTTATGGCACCCTAAAATAATAAAAGCCGTGCCGTCAGTAATTTTTTTAGTGTGCACGGGTGCCCAAAATTGGTTGTCCAGCAGCTTTGACTTACCGACGTGGCAGGCTGAAGGGATGACAACAAGGCAAAAATACAAATGGAAACAAATGCAAATCTGTGCCTGAAGTTTTGCTGGAATTCTGAATTTCTTTTTGGAGGTAGTAGTTCATCATTCAAGGAACACTTTCACCGCAGCAATTGTGATTCCAAGGAAATTTCGAACCCCTAAGCCTGAATTACATGTCATTTGAGCTTCATGGTGTATTTTGACCCCCTTGTTTTTCCATACAAAACAACCTTATCGAGATTTTGGAATTATGCTTTGAAATTTTGGGGCAACATGCTTCAGGTGCCACATACTTGGAATCTGGATGGGGTCTTGTGAGGAAATAATATTTTGTCGATCCAATTTCCTGGTCAAACCATTTTCCCACTCTAAATTTGGAGTGCACCCCAAATTTTGGGCTTGCAAATTTCTTATAATCTTCCAAACGACACGGTGGAATGAGCTGAAATTTTCACAGAAGCTGGATGAAGTAGGTAGCCTCCCATTCATACGGTTCATCCCTGTGGATGTTAGTTTCCTGAGAGATATACCCTCATCCGTGAGGTTATGTCCTGTTTTGGAGGGGGCCCACCAAAAACTACCTCGTCCATTAGGGGTTAAGGCAGATCACCCAGCACAGCCATAACCAATACATAAGACTAACTACACACCACTATTACAAGGTTGCAATTGATTGAAACCTAGCAAGATGAAGTGAAGTCGACTCAAGTTGTTTCTTCAGGGAGCTGATTGGTTGTTGCCTGCCCGAAAGAGACAGGAGTGAAAGACCAACCCCATAAAGAATGCAAGCTCTTTTCTCTTGGCCAAAAACAAATCTTTTCACGTCAATTGTAGGCTATTGGGATGCTCCAGAAACTCCATGTTGTGCTTGTCCTGTAATACACTTATTGAAAGAATTGTATAGTGGGGGTGGGGTTCCTTCTGTCAATCATCGTCCTCTTGAATTAGAGTCAAAACTCTGCGAGGTGACAAGTTGCCTCCGTTCAACCTGAACTTGTCTTCCTGTTGTTTCTCATGAACTGCAAGCTAACATAAAACGTAGGTATCACCCTTTGAAATATACTCTTCATCAAGACCAAAATGAAATTTCCTTTCCACTATAGTCATTTCAGATCATTTTTAGGAATGATGCAGGCCCAACAAAGACAGTTTGATGTTCAAAAGGTGAGAGCTACGATGACTCCCTAGATCATCTTTATCAACTGTATCAACAAACCAACGAGAACTGCTCCTCTCAACACCACGAGACCAAAGTGTCGTAGTCTATTGTTGAGCATGCTCACAAATTAAAGCTCTCAATCTTCCACTCAGAATGTCAAAACACTCTACTCCAACTTCATCACTTCTGTCTCGGAGCTTTCAAGACTGGATTGTAACCAACTCGGATAAGCTTGGAAGACTGGATTGTGAGAGAATTTGCAAAGACGAATCCAACAAAAAAGATGAAGGTTTTTTTTTGTCTATTTGGGGAGGAGGTGTCTCAGCCCGAGCACTAATCACCCCCCTCGGTAAGGTGAGGGGTCCCCTGTCCCGGGGGGACCACCTCGTCGTACCAACCTCAATTACATCTATTTTGATGTCATGCAACAAACTGACCATTCATCGTGTGGCATATTTGGGATTGATTATGTCCTATGGGTATGATTAGTTTCATGACCGGTTGGTCTGGGGTGATGTTTCCTCATGATGTTGGCCAGCTTCTTAAGTTGTCAGATTTTTTAAACAAGTTTTGGGTATACCTCCTTTGTAGTGATCCGAAGGGGAATCCACACATTGCATTTTCAGCATTTGCCACCTTTTTTTTGCCAATATTCTCAATCAAGTCGTAAAGGTACTCATGAATTTTTGATTAAATCCATCCATGTAATCGGTTTACCTTACACTGGCCCATTGTTTCTCAAGGCTTATCCAATATGCCACCTCATTCCATGCAAGAAACCTTACATTTCTCGCCTTCATCCCTCTCACTTGCCAAATAGTCGTTTGCATCGGAGTAGACATTATGGTAGAGCAAATCTTCCTACAAATGTTGCATGTTGCAGCTTTGGATTCAGTTAAGATTCCGCCGGAAATTTTGTCTTGAAGTGAAACCATGATGCCACTGGATGGCTGCTTCGACATTTGCAAGTTAAAAGATTGAAAGTGGAAAACAACTAGTAATCTGGTGGCTGGGTGCAATGAATGAAAATGTTGTGGTTTGGGGTTTAATCCAAGGTTGGACTAGTATACAAATAAAAAACTGGTATCGATCATGGTATATACCTTGGTATGACATACCAAATGCGCCATTACTTAGCATATACCTGTATTGGTCCGATATTGTGTTTGCGTGTTTACTATGTCAATTGAAACTTGTTAATTAACTAGTTCACTAGTTAATTGAAACTTGTTAATTAACTAGTTCATTAGTTAAGTGAAACTTGTTAATTTATTAATTATTGTGAAAATAGGTGTGATCTACTAGTGTGAAACCAGCTATGAAATATTTAGTTTCTACATATTGACATTTGGGTTTGGCCCAAGTGTCAAACCAGGGCTCAAAAATCAATATTGGGCCATGGGGGTTTATCACTATATGAAAAGGGGGAGGTTTCCAACGCCGCGGCGTCGCTAAACAGCCCTTTTCGGGCAGAGGGGAGGGGCCATTTTGGCGACGTCCGGACGTTGCAGCCCCGTCCCAAAGGCGTCGCTGAAAAAACGTCGCAATTTTGCAACGGATGGGGGTCGCAATGCCACGCCACCGCGACTGCGATGCCGGCGCGACTTGCAACGCCCCGGCGAATAAATAAATAAATAATCCTACTCTGCAATGCCGAATTAGCGACGTCCGGGCGTTGCACTTTGCGACGCCCGGACGTCGCAGTTTTGGGGGGTACATTTGAATTTAGGTAGGAAAATTTGAATTTGAAATTTGAATTTCAAAAACTTGTTGACCATTGATTCCGGCGTTGACCATTGACTTCCGTTCTGTCCAATGGCGATATGTTCAATGTTCATATATTAGGCAATGTATACTTGAACCTAGGACCTCCATGTTATAATATTTCCAAGACACTACAGACTAACCAACACACCTACGATACATCTATATATTACAAAAGCAATCTAAATATATATATATATACAGATGAAGATTTCTTTCAAGTTCCTTCTAAGGGGGTCTTCTTGTTACGCCGGGGAATTGTAACCTCCACAGCCTTAGTGCCCAGCCCAGCGTCGTCGTCCTTGTTGCAGCCCCAGCGCTAGGCGTCCAAGTGACGTCCTTGTGATGACCTAAGCAGACTACAACACCATTGCAACCCCCTGGCGTCGCAGCATTGGGCGTCGCAGCGCTGGGCGCCCCCAGCGACGCTTTTGTGACGTTGATGGTCACAAAGCCGAAAAACAAAAAACAAAAAACAAAAAAAACAAACAAACAAACAAACCACTGTTGCGACGCCAATGCGACGCCCCGGCGTCGCAAAGGCTGGGGCATCACAACGCCAAAAAAAAACATTTTTTTATTTTATTTTTATTTTTTTGGGGTATTGCGACGCCGGGGCGTCGCAAGAAAAAGAAATATGGCAGAAGACCCCGCGGCGATGCACCTTGCGATGGCTGGGCGTCGCAGCGGGGGATTGCGACGCAGGAGCGTCACAAAAAAATGCCGCGGGTTCGACGTCGCGGCTCAGCGCCGTGCGGGACGTGGGGGCGCGGATGACGTCGCTAACCCCCCCATTTACTGTAGTGTATCTTCACGACAGACGCGGTAAGGCTCAGATTTCTCGAGTTGAACCTCCCCGCGTCAGGCTTGTGGCAGACTAGTTTATGATATGTGTGTGTGTGTGTGTGTGTGTGTGTGTGTGTGTGTGTATGTGTTGAGTAGATTGGACAACGATGTAGTTGTGTAACGATATATATGTGCATGACAACTAATACTCTGGGCCAAGCGATATCCTAACAACCTAGTAAAGTTATGAGTATCGATAATGTACGCGGCACAATATGGATGGATGCGACACTTTCAATAAGCGAAGGTAGAAATCAGGTTCTGGTGGGGTTGTTGTGATGTGATGTCGGGCTTTCAATGTTGGCGGTTTGAGTTTAGTTAGCCATCAAAGAGCCTCCATATGCTTGTTACTATATTCATTCAATGATTTCTGATTAAGTGCACAAGTAATATTTTGATACCAGACCAGTAGTGATACTGCCTTCGTATAGATTTTCAAAAAAGAAAATTAAAGAAAGTGGGACATTGGCATTTTTTATCAAATAAAGTGAAAAAAAATAAAAAAATCACAGAGGGTGGAAAAAATAACCACCCAAGGGCCATGCAAGCTTACAGAAGGGAAGCCTCCCCGTGACCTTAGCAAACTAGCCAACAAAACGCAAAACCGAAAAAAGACAGTGGTCAGGTGAAGTGCAAAAGAATATTCCAGGGCTTCCTGAAATCAGAAGTAATCTAGAGCTGGTAGTGGCAGAGAGTGGGGGTAGAATCCAGGTAGCAATCTCAACAGAAAGAATCTAAATTGAGAAGTAAGAGCACGTACTTAGCATCATTCAAAGATGGATCATAGGTTTCAAACTTTTCAACTGGGTTCTAAACTTGGGATCCCGAGCTCTTTTGTGACGCTAATCGAACTCTCCATCCTCCCCTTCACCAAGGTACTTCCCATTGAGGGGGGATGGAGTCTTGTCAGTGAAAATACAAGTTGGGAAGATGGGTGCCGAGCATGTTGTTTTTGCCCTATGACTACTCGAAATCTTGGAGCAGCTTCTTCCAGCGTTGTTTTTGTGGCCCCAAGCTTTAATCCTCCCTTCAATTAACAGATCGTGGTATATGTGAAAACAACACCGACCTGCCCTTGGGGGGTTTGCCCTCATAAACCCAAGCACACCTAGTCTTCCACAAGTTCCACAATGTATGAACTCTAAGACATGCTCAAATTGGGCAGGAACTTCGAGTCTGACTAGGAAGAAAATTGAGAAGCATCAAGAATTGAGGTCGATGTGCGCGTGATCCCACCGCTGCTGCTGTCGCGGACATAGCCCAGAGGAACTTACTAGGAGTAAATACCAGAAGTTATCAAGTTATCATGTTACCGGAAATTACCATGGTTTACCGTGATTTACCGTGATTTACCATGATCTATCATGATTTACCATTAGTTATCAAGTTACCGGGAGTTTATCAAATTACCAAGAGTAACTTGGGAAACTGCTCAGGAAGCTTCTTTAGGAGGAAACTTCTCCATCCAGATACCTCATTTGTTTACGGAAGCTTCTCCATCAAGAAACCTCTATAGGGGAAGCTTTCTAGGAAACTTCTTAGTAGCCAGTATATATAGGAGGCGAGACTGGACACTCTTCAGTCTCGCCGACACAAGTTCAAGCTACTCTTGTTCCCAGTCCCAGTACTCCAGTCCAGCTTCCATTACTATAGTCCAGTACTCTTGTCCATTGTTATAAATATCATCTTGATTCATGTTTACCCACCATGCATTCGGCCACGCCGACCTTGACTTTTTGTTTAGTCTTGTACCTCTAGTCTGATCTCTTGTTTGTGTTCAGTCATGTTCTCGTACTTGACAGCTGCATCCAATAGCACCGTCGATCCAATCCAAGACCGCACCTGATGCACACTGGCCATAACCCTAGCTCGAGAATCCCCCATAAGATGAACATTCTCCAAGATATAGGCTAGAGGTTGCACTTTTCTTGTCTGCAAGTCATATAACACTCGCAGCAAATCCCAAAACAAATGCGATCGTGCATCATGCAAGTTATTCTCATGACCTGCGGGAGAGTGTCATTCCTAGTTATCATTCCTAACGTAACGTGGCCCGGACACGTCAGACGTCACGTCGGATGTGCGTCACGTCACGTCGAATCCCGACGTTTATCCAAGTAATTTTTTTTATATTTGACTTTTACTATTTACTTCTACCCTTTGTAATGACATGGCAACCGCGGTGTATAACAGACATGGCCAATTATTAAAATTTATTAATTTATTTAAAAAAATACGGACGCCCAAAAATACGGACGCTTAAAAGTTATTATTTTTTAAATCAAAGCGACCACCCATATTGGCGGTCGCTTCTAATTTAATATTTTATTAAATTAAACGACCACCTATATTGGCAGTTGCCGACAATTTATGAAGTTTTAAATGGAGCGACCGCCCATATTGGCGGTCGTTTGCAATTTATTATATTTTAAATTAAGCGACGGCCTATATTGGCAGTCCTTCAAAATTATTAGTTTTAAAAATTAAGCGACCGCCCAGATTGGCAGTCGCTCACAGTTTAAAAAATATTTAAAAAAACACAGCGACCGCCATTCGCCGGCCATTGCATATTTTTATTTTTATTTTTTAAAATTTAGCAGCCAACATTTAGCGGCAATGGCTCTTTTTTTTAAGAAATTTAAATGAAACGACTGCAACTACGGCAGTCGTTTTTTTTTTTTAAAGTATATGAAGCAACCGCCAATACGGCACTCTTTTTTGTTTATTTAAAATAATGAAGCGACCGCCAATATGGCAGTTGTTATTTTATTTTATTTTTTAAATGAAGCGACCGCAACTACAGTGGTAGCTCATTTTCATTTATTTATTTTAAAAATAAAGCGACCGCCATACTCTTCTTCACTTTTTAAGAAACTAAAGCAACCGCCAATTCGGCGGTCGCTCGTTTACATTTTTTTTCAAATTTTTTAATTTGTTTTTCTCTTAAATGAAGCAACCGCCACTACGTCGGTCGCTATGTTAAGTTTTTCTAGAAAGTGAAGCGACCATCCTATGGCAGTCGTTACATTTAAAATAAACAACAAAAAAACAACCGCTAGTAATGGCGGTCGCTCTATTTAAAAAATTAAACAATAAAAGCGACCGACATAACTGGCGGTCGCACTATTTTTCAGAAATTAAAAAATATACAAGCGACCGCCAGTAATGGCCGTCGCTATATTTAAAAATAAATAAAAAACAAAAGCGACCGCCAATAATGGCGGTCGCACATAAGTTGTGTGGAGAGGAAGTGAGGGGAGAGTGAGCCTCCCTTGGCTTATCTGCCCCCCCCCACCCCCCCTTCCCCCCTTCCTCATTCATCGGTCCACTACTAAGGCACAACTTCTAGAAGCGACCGCCACCATGGCGGTCGCTACATTTTAAAAAAAAACAATAAAGCGACCGCCGGTAATGGCGGTCGCACTATTTAAAAAATTAAACAATAAATTCTACCGCCAGTAACGACAGTCGCTCTATTTAAAAAAAACAAAAAAATAAAAGCGACCGCCATCACTGGCAGTCGCAACATTTTCAGAAATTAAAAATATACAAGCGACCACCAGTAATGGCGGTCGCTCTATTTAAGAAAAAATAAATAAAAACGACCGCCATAACTGGCGGTCACAGCATTTTCAGAAATTAAAAATATATAAGTGACCGCCAGTAATGGCCGTCGCTCTATTTATAAATAAATAAAAACCAAAAGCGACCGCCAATAATGGCGGTCGCACATAAGTTGTATGGAGAGGAAGTGAGGGGAGAATGAGCCTCCATTGGCTTATCTGGCGCCCCCCTCATTCATCGGTCCACGCGTAAGGCACACCTTCTAGAAGCGACCGCCACCATGGCGGTCGCTACATTTTAAAAATATAACAAAAAGGCGACCGCCATTACCGGCGGTCGCTCTATTTGAAACATTAAACAATAAAAGCGACCACCAGTAACGACAGTTGCTCTATTAAAAAACTCAAAAAAAATAAAAGCGACCGCCATTACTAGCTGTCGTAACATTTTCATAAAATAAAAATATACAAGCGACCCCCAGTAATGACGGTCGCTCTGTTTAAAAAAATAAAAAAATAAAAATGGCCGCCAATAATGGCGGTCGCACATAAGTTGTGTGGAAAGGAAGTGAGGGGAGAATAACCTTTCATTGGCTTATCTGCTCCCCCTCTCTCATTCCTCGGTCCACGCGTAAGGCACACTTTCTAGAAGCGACCGCCACCATGACGGTCGCTACATTTTTAAAAAAACAACAAAGCAGCGACCGCCAGTAACGATAGTCGTTCTATTAAAAAAACAAAAAAAAATAAAAGCGACCGTCATTACTGGCAGTCGCAACATTTTCAGAAATTAAAAATATGCAAGCTACCACCAGTAATGGCGGTCGCTCTATTTTTTTTTTAATTTAAAAAAAAAACGACTGTCATAACGGTCGCAGCATTTTCAAAAATTAAAAATATACAAGAGAATGGCCGTCACTCTATTTAAAAATAAATAAATAAACAAAATCGACCGTCAATAATGGCGGTCGCACATAAGTTGTGTGGAGAGGAAGTGAGGGGAGAATGAACCTCCTTTGAGCCTCCCCTCTATTTTGCTTTTTAAGAAATGACCAGCAATAATGGCGGTCGCTCTATTTAAATAAATAAAAAATAAAAGCGATCGTCATTACTGGCGGTCGTTGTATTTTCAGAAATTAAAAATATACAAGCGACCGCCAGTAATGGCGGTCACTCTATTTTAAATTTTCAGGGCCTCGCATTTCTTTAAAAAAATAAAAATAAAATAAAATAAAAAAACATAGGCGACTGCCAATAATGGCAGTCGTTTTTTTTTTTTTTTTTTCTTATATGCGACCGACATTACTGGCAGTCGCTACGTTTTCTGAAATTAATAATATTTTTTTTATAATATATTATTTCAAAAATAAAGCGACCGCCATATTATGGGAGTCGCTGTTTTGTATTTTTTTTAAATTAAAGCGACCGCCATACTATGGCGGTCGCTGGTTTTTTTAATATATTTAAAATATAGCGACCGCCATATTATGCAGTCACTGGTTTTTTCTAAGATATTTTTAAAATAAAGCGATCGTCATATAATGGTGGTCACTGGTTTTTTTAATGTATTTATAAGATAAAGCGACCGCCATATTATGGCGGTCGCTTGCTTTTTATGTATTATTCAAAACAAGTGACTGCCAATTCTGGCGGTCGCTTGTTTTTTATATATTTTCAAAATTATGGGACCACCAATACGGAGGTTGCTGGTTTTTTTTTTTTCATTAGACGACCGCCCGCCAATTTTTTTTTTTTTTATAAATTTTTTTTAAGCGAACGTCATGTTGGCGGTCGCTTTTATTTCTTAAATTCCGAAATATGAAGCGACCGCCAGAATTGGCAGTCGCTCTTATTTCTAAATTTCCGAAATGTAAAGCGACCGCCAGAATTGGCGGTCGCTTTCATTTTATTATTTTCCAAAATGTATTTGTCACCGCCACCGTGTCGGCGACGTGGCTGCTTCAGTGGCAATATTTTACCTGGTACGTTTTTTACTAATATTCCCGGAACCTGACGTGACGGAGGTCTCGTCAGCATCAGGTCTGACGTGACCTGACGCTGACTGATGAACGTGACGCTGATAACCGGGGTGTTATTGGCAAGGCCATCCGGCTATCACCAAGTCAATGAAACCATGCCGGTCCAAAACATCCGCCCCCTGCAAGGTGATGTCTGCTGCCAAGGCCTTTTGGTACCCTTGAATTGCTGAGAGAAACAACAATTCATGATACCATTGTATGAGCAAGGCAATGTGGCGCATAGAAATACGCCAAGTTATCTCATCCTTCTCCACATACAAGTACTTGCGTACTTTAATCCATGCTTGCAACACTCCTACAAGCCCAGTGCTCATGCCTCCAAACGGGTCTAGCAAACAAATCCCTGAGTCAGTTAGTTGTCAGGTAATGGGCACTGTGTCCAAATGAGTCAACTAAGGAGGTCCAGGTGATGTAACTGAACTCCCATCACTCACTAATGAAAAGGCCTTCTGCCATGTTTGGTGCACACACTCGCCTGCTACTCGATGCAAATTCCCAACCGTACCTCACAGTGGAATATGCACGGGCACATGAGGAAGCAAATCAGCCTTGTATACCAATTGTTTGTCCTCATCAGGTGGTGGCCTATCATCTGCATGGGGCTATTGCCTTCCAAGAGCTCACCACCCCAAGCCACCACCCTTGAGAATGCAGCCAATGTAGTCATCATGTTCCTATGTATAACATTTCTGGGAACTCGAACCTGTGACAGGTTTAGCGAGGCGTTGAAGCGTTCATCTCGGTTCAACAACTGTCTAGCGAGAAGAATGGGGGTGTCATATGATAAAGCAGGAGGTGGCAGGCTCTATGTGATCATGGTTACATGTGAATAGGATGTGATATAGAAAAGATTAAGGATTCTCTCTCTCTCTCCCTGGTGTGAAAAGTTGCAGATACGAGCTGTGAACAAGGATAAAGAAAAGGCATTGAGAAAGTGTCGTAAGATTGAAGAACAGAACTGGAACGGGGGAGAATTGTGCATGGTAGGAGGACTGGATATATTCCAGTACCATGTGTCATCATTGTGAATTCATATTGTACCTGTCCAGGGAGTTTTAGATTGCTGGGACTCGAGCGGATGTTTGGCGTGAGGTGCTATCATGTAATTGTACATGACTGGAATGAAATGCATTGTGAGCACCAAGTGTGTGACAGGAATATGGCAAGAGCCACTGCGGGCTCTACTTGGCACTGTGTGATAATCTGCCCAGAGTCTATGAGCTTTTACATTGTTGAGTGGGCCGAGAATTAGCTGGAGACAGACGGTGTGCAAAGAAGAGAAAGAAATCGAACTATGAAGGGTTATTTGAGCCTGTAGGAACTAAAAGACTTAGGAATGTAAGACTATAATCCACCGTTACATTCCCAATAAACTGCACTGCGAGCAGTGCACGTCGGCCATCCCCTGACTGCCATTCCGGCCTGTAGGATGTCGTTTCCTCCCAAAAGTCCAGAGTAAATCCCATGGCATATAACACAGCCCCACCAACAAGCACATCATAGGACATTGTGTCCGTAACAATGGTTTTAGCTCTCATGACTGAGCCATCCGTAGGATGATTTGGCTGCAATCGAATGAAGAGCTTGTAATCCCTTGCGCCTTCTTTGAACCGCCTCTCAAAAAGCTCCACAAGTCTGCCCTCTAAGGACCTCCAATCGACCTCCAACCAGCCCTCACAAGGCTCCACAGGCCTGCAAAACATTGGCCTCAAAGGACCCCAAATAGTCCTTCAAACAGCCCCAAGAAGGCTCCACAAGCCTGCAAGATATTGGCCTCAATAGACCCCAAATAGTCCTCAAAGCAAGCCCCAATACCTGTTAGATATTGACCTCAACAGACCCCAAATAGTCCTCAAAGCAGGCCCTAATACCTGTTAGATATTGGCCTCAACAGACCCCAAATAGTCCTCAAAGCAGGCCCCAATACCTGTTAGATATTGACCTCAATAGACCCCAAATAGTCCTCAAAGCAGGCCCCAATACCTGCTAGATATTGGCCTCAATAGACCCCAAATAGTCCTTCAAACAAACCCCCAAAAGGCTCCAAAAATATCCATTGGCAGTCAATTTTTCATCCATTGCTGACCAAATGTCATCCAAAACTGCGATATTTCATCCACAGGTCCAATATTTCATTCGTTGCTGCGATATTTCATCCGATGACGCGATAGTTCATCTGCTGCCACGATTTCATCCACTGGTGCAGTTTCATTCACTGCAACCGATTCTCATCCAGGAGCACCGACTTTCATCCAATGGCTCAATGGTGCTGCTGCCAACCCTGGGGCAATGTTCCCATGCGTTCCCACGAGTTCCCAAATGTTCCCACGTGTTCACAAGCTAGGGTTTGCGCTATCCGGTGTTACAGCAAGGGGGACGATTGTGGCATAGCTTTCTAGGATTGTGTGCTTAGAATGTATGGTGGATACTGATGTATGTTGTGGCACGATGCTTAGGTGCACGACAGCTGTCATGGTTTTAGTCATGGTTAACTAGAATTACCTACTCTAGTTAACTAGGACATTTTGGATATTTATATTTGTATTTTGTGTGTTGGGACTTCATTTGGTCTCACATGCCAAGTGAGGTGTCAAACCTCACTTGGGACATGGGGATGGGTTATCCCTTTGTGAGTGTTGAGGAGGGCTCATCTTCTTGTAGTCGCAAAAAATATGAAAGTGGGCTTTCCTGGCACAATGATCGGAGCCTCGACGGGAGAGATATCAAGGAAAAGGTCTCCGGTTCAAATCAGGTCGTAGATTCCGTAGAAAAGAAATGATTAGACTTGGATGACTTAGATGACATTGGACATTTGGGCCAACGGCACAGGCTACCCTAGAGGTCATACTTGGGCCTAGACATAGGAGACGCACTTGAATGCATAGGAGATTGCACTTGGGCTTATATGACCCTGGACACTTGGGCCAACGGCACATGCTACCCTAGTTGTAGTTAGAAACCCTATCACATATAAATTTAGATGAAATATTGAGTTGTTGGACAAATATGGGTAAAACCATGGAGGGAGGTCACCTGCAAGATCTGCATGCTACATAGTTTTTGATCCACCCATCTATGCATTTACCCTATGGGCATGGATTTTACTGAAGGTAATCTGAAACTACAATGTATGATTGATGTGGATAAACATTCCTTGTTAATCAGAGACGTCATCGACAAAAAATGGAACGTCAACCCAATCCTCCTGAGGAGTCGTGATTTGCAATGGGCCCAACACTTGTCTTTTCCCTGGTTCATTTCTCACCCCTTAGCAGACATGAAGTTCGACCTGGGAGGACGGAGCTGGATGGATTCACTGCGTTTTTTTTTTTTTGCATACTCAGTGAAGATGAGATACTCACTGCTGAACCTTTGTCATGGTTTTGTTTGTGATTAGTTAGAAATAATTATTTCTAGCTAATTAGGACTTTATACATTTATATTTGTATTTAGTTGGCATTGGGATTTCATTTGGTTCCATGTGCCAAGTGAGGTGGCGAATCTTACTTAGGATGTGGAGAGGCTTATCTCCACGTGATGTGTAGGAAGGCTCGTCTTCTTCTAGTCGAGCCTTCCGAGGCCTCTCTCGCCGCCATAGCTCTAGTACTTGAGATGGAGAATAGGGGAGGTCTGTATGGTGGAGTCTTTTAGCAAAAGTGCCATTGGCTTGACTTATATAACGTGATAGAGTGGGTTAACCTCTTTTCACCATTTCCGTATCACTAGAAGAAGACCTGCTTACATCTATGAGTGCAAGGTGTTAGGATAGGTAACACTTGTGTGTTAAAGAGAGCTTGGTAGAGAGCTTCTGTGTTACAAGTGTTGTAGGGTTTGCAAAGAAAGTCCTTTGTGGTGTTTATGCATAGGTGGAGGTTTTCAAGGAGGGCCCTAGTGCAAAGTTTGAGAGCTAGAGACGATAGTTCTTGTTCTGCAAGTTGTTGCAGGGTTTTAGGAGTTCTAGAAGAGCTCGGGTGTTAATCAAGCAAGCGGTGCATGTGTGGAGCATGGTTTCAGCTTGTGGGGATCTTCAACTTCAAGCTTAGGAGAGCTAGGAGTGAAGGTAGAGATCTGATTTCTCTTTGGCGCAAGATAGTGCATTTGTAGAGCATGCTTTGAGTTGGGGTTTCAATCTCAAGCTTGGAAGGAGCATGTCTATGGAAGTGGCAAGTGCAGGGTAGTTTGTCAACCCCATGAAAGCACGAACTCTGCTAACATCTATGGGGCGTGGAATGCATGCAATGGCCTCCACCTTCGTCTTTTGAACACCCAATCCTCCAGGGTATATCATGTGGCCCAGATACTCAATCTGGTTGTGGAAGAACTTGCATTTCCCAGGGTGCAATTTCAACCCATGCGCTCTCAAGCGCTCAAACACCACCTGAAGGTGTCTCTCATGCTCCTCAACCGTAGCACTAAAGACGATGATGTCATCAAAGTAACACCGGGCAAAGTCTAGCCCCGCGAGAATCCTATCCATAACCCTCTGAAACTCTGCAGGAGCATTCTTCAACCCAAACGGTAGGAAGCGCCATTGGTACAAGCAATCCTTCTCATGTTGGTCAATCCCCCAGAATGCCGTCTTTTGCTTGTCAGCCTCTTTGATTGGCAACTGGTGGTAACCGGATCGCAAGTCCAATGTACTAAACACCTTCGCATGCCCAATGGCATCTAAGATTTCCTCTGGAGTTGGCATGGCATATCTATCGGACTTAGTCTGACGGTTCACATGACGATAGTCCCCACACATCCTTCTTTCTGTCCAATTGCCATAGATATCCTTCTTAGCTGGCATCACCGTTGCCGAGGCATACTCCCCGCCTGACAACTCCACCAATCCAGCTTCGAACAACTCCATAGTCCGTGACTGGATCAATGACCTCTCCATGTCACTATACCGGTAGGGCCTTCGAAAGATTGGCGTGTCACTTGCCAAATCAATACGAATCTCCTGACCCTTCAAACTCCCCAAATCCTCCAAACAGAAGGCAAAGCAATTTCTATAAGCCCTTAAAAATCGCTGGATGCTCCGTCTCTCTCCTCCGGTGACTGTAGGTCCAACATCTGGTTCCCAATTGTCCTCAGTGATTGCAACCTTGGATACATTAGGCTTGGAGGTAGGAGACGAATCCTTTGGTTGCTAGATAACAACCTCTTGGGCCTTGTCCGCCCAATCTGACTGTGGCGTAGCCTCCACTTGCTCTGCCATAACCACCTTGAGAACATCCTCTGGGGAAGAAACATTTTCAACCTCTTCAAAAACATTGGCCACCTTGGCCTCCAACTGATCCTCAGTGTATGGCTCTCCCCACTCCTCATATTGCTGCTTGAGAGATCCAAAGACTCTCTCTTTCCGCATCTCATCCCACATCTGCCATGGGTGTTTGCACCCCATGATATTGTGCTCGCCCCCACTCACTGCCTCAACCGTCCCGGTTGGCAGAGAGGATACAATACCAAATGGGAATGCAGAAGTAGCCACCACTGTCTGCAACCTCCGTTGCTCAACCATGCACAAGCCAATGACCCATGTCAAGCAATTTAGATCCATTGCTTGACCCAACACATGTCGGCGTGATGCCTCTAACAGAGCTGGCACAGCTGTAGTGCCCGTGGCAAATCCCATTGCCCGCTCTCGCTCATCTGCATTGGGCTCCACCAATTGCTGTAGCACACTGTCCCAAATCAACCCAGGACCATTGTCTCGAAAAGCATGAGACGAGGGAAAGCTCATGAGCTTAGGCAAGGCCGCACGTGGCTGCCCCACTCGATTTACCACTGCTAGAGGTGGACGGTCATCATGTCGCACCCTCTATGGTTGCCTCCCTTGGTCCAAAATGCCCTCAACTGTGAGATTGGGTGGCCATTGAATGGAATCGTATGCTCTCTTGAGCAGCTTTGGTGGTGCAAGATTGGTCCACCACAATCGAGGTCGATGAGCTCGTGATCCCACCGCTGCTACATCCAATAGCACTGCCGATCCAATCCAAGACCGCACCTTATGCTTGTGAGTGCGGAGTGTAAGGATTAGTTTTAGCACTTGTGTTGGTGTACACCAAGGAGTGAGAGAGCTAGGAAAGCTCAAGTATCTCACAAGGCTTGCAAGGTGCTACAAGGAGGAGTGTTTCTGCATTGCATAAAAGAGGTGGAGAGCTCAAGGATAGAGCTCTTGAGTTACAAGACTTTGCAGAGGTGGAGAGCTTAAGGAGAGAGCTATTGTATCACAAAGCTTGCATGGTTTTGCAAGGTAAGTGTGTGTGCACTAAGGGTTTGAGAGCTTGGAAAAGAGCTCTTGCATCACAAGAGAAGCGTCTTGTGTGTGGAGAAGATAAACACAAGGTTTCAAGAACAAGCTCTAGTACTTGTTCATGGTGTGAAAGAGAAGCCAAAGAGCGGCACATGTTTGGATTGGAAACACCATAGAAGGAGTACAACAAGGGTAGCTTGAGGAGCATTGAGTAGCTCAAGAGAAGCTAAGAAGTGGTTGTTCTATCCATGGTGAAATGAAGCCAAGTGGGGTTTCATTTGGTTGATAAACAAGCAAGCGAAGGCGGCGCTAGAAGAGAGTGTTTTTGCTAGTTCTATGAGTTCAAGGATTGCTCTTGGTGAAGCAAGTGATTGACCAAGCAAGTGGCGCATGTGTGGAGCATGCTTTCCAAGTGTGGCTTCCAATTCAAGCTTGAGGAGAGCTAGAAGGTGAAGTGAGCAAGTTCATTCCTTGTGCATGAGGTGGTGCATGTTGTGGAAGAAAAGCCAAGGAGCTACATAGGCTAGGGCTTGAAGACAACAAAAGCAACCACTTGGAGAGCATCAAGAAGCTCAAGATGACTCCAAAAGGAAGCTTGTGGGTGAGAATTCTATCCATGATGATGTGAAACCAAGCCTAGAGTATTGAAGAGCTTGGAGCACATGTGGGAGTTCATTGGAGGTGGTCTTCATGAAGAAAGGAGATTGTGGCTCACGGCATGCATAGCAACTTCAACCATACATTAGCATGTGACAAGACAAGGAAGGGAAGGTGAAGCTAATGTATTCATTCCCTTTTTGCTTAAGTTTTGTGGTGGATGATGCTTATGTGGAGCATGCTCTTTAGGGCTTGTGACTTCAAGTTTTAGAAGATGAGCTCTTGAATAGAGGTGTGGATACACATTATGATGAATGAAGACAACACCTAGGTCAAGAGGTGGAAGTGTGTGTGACTAGCCCATGCAAGGGAAAGCACATGGAAGATGGCATACCAAATTCAAATTTCAAGCAAGGCTTGGTGCTTGTCATTGGGCACATTAGCTTGCTATGAGTTCCAAGGAGATCAAGAGAAACTTGTCAATTTGGGATGAATGCATTGCAAAGTAGAGATAATGCAATCTTGCATGCATGTTAGGGGGGAAGATATCATGAAGAAGGTGTTTCTTACTATACTCTACAAACCCTAGTCTCCATACTCTTCAAGAAACTGTGTATGGGCTCCCTCTGCCCATCATACACTTTTGTGAACAGTGTATGGGCCCCCTCTGCCCAACGTATATAGTGTATGGGCTCCCTCTGCCCCACCATACAATTTTGTGAACAAGGTATGGATACAAGTGGAGAGACTTTGCCTACCATACGTTTTCATTAAAAGTGTATGCCATCTAGGGTGTATCTGGAGGAGTATTGCCTTTGGAGGATCTTTGGGGGTTCCTTTGAGGAGCTTTTGTAAGACACTTGAAGAGCTCTTGAAGGGGTGTTTGGATGACTGTTTGGAGGACTATTGGGGGTCTTTGAAGACCAATATTTGGCGAGAGCCTTAGTGAGATTATTTGAGAGACCTTGGAAGGTAGTTCTGTTTGTTGGTCATGAACAAGAGCGTTTAGAGATAGGGGGAGACTAGTGGGATGAGAGCAATCTGGGATTAGGAATTTCTTTAGTCTCTCTTCCCCGTAGTCTTCCACCCTCTATGTAGGCCAAAACCTTTCCGTAGGTGGAGGCAAGAGTCAGTCCGGGTTTGGGTTGGGGTGTCCTTGCAGGAGCGACACTGTGGAGTGTTTTTTTTTGTGTGGGGGAGTTACTGTCTTGATTTTCTTGTGTTTGGAGCCCCCCCACACTTGCATGCTTGACTGTGCGTCATGTCAGTTTTGTGTGGGCGCTTGTTTTCATAGGAGGTTGGTCCGGATTTGATCACCGGCCAATCCTAGAGCATGCTATCGGTGGTGAGGCTGGGGTGATGACCAATCAGACCATCATTGTTTATCTTATGGTGAGACTGGGTTGATGACCAGCAGACCATATGAGTGCTTGCGGTAAATGCAGGTATAGGTTTATGTTACGAACCTAGTAGTCTAAGCCATAAGCTGCAACAGGTTCTCTACCCGGTTACCTTGTGGAAAGGGGGATTACAGACAAGTTTACAACATGTGTGGTTGTGAGTTTTCATCACGAGGGTGCCACCAGTTGTTGAGGAGAGTGCCGGTACGAGCACCAGCAATACTAGTGGGTATACAAGACGAGGTGTGCGGTTTAGGCCACCTTCACCTTCAGTGTCTTCTGAGGAAGGTTCAGACTCAGAGTTAGGAGGATTCTCGCCGAGGGTGCAAGTCATTTCCGTGCCATTGTTGTGGGATACGATGGAGGAAATGTATGGAGCTACCAAGGGGCCACGTCGGTACTCTGGAGCTGTGGGCACCATCGAGCTTGATGATTTCATACAAGAGTTTGATAGTTGGTGTGATTTGCAGCAGATGCGCAATCCACAACTGTTTACGCCTTTTATGGCGTGGAAGGGGTTGTTTCAGCACCTTGAGGGGCCGCCCATGGATGATTACCATGAATTTAGATGGGGACATGCGGTGGAGATTGAGGAGTGGCGAGAGTATTGGTCACCTAACTATGTCTCCATCACTAGAAGCACAAGGGCAGCGGCGACACTAGCAGCTACACAAACATCTCCAACTGCAAGCACTAGTAGTGGGACAAGTGGTACAGGAGCTGGGAAATCCACTCAAGCTCCTGCTGCAGCACCAACACCCGTGCCTGCCTTTAACCCAGTTGTGGAGTTCTTCGAGGAGTTGAAGAGAAACTACCAAGGGATAAGAACAGAGAAGTTGCGGAGCTTGCAAGAGTTCCAACGAAGGTCTACTGAGAGTTTGAGGGAGGCTTACACCCGCATGAGGCGCTTGATAAATGTAACCCAAGGGGTTACGGAAGCTCAGGCAGTCCAACTTTGGTATGAGATATTGGACAAGGAGCTGAGGAGAAGGGTGCGAGATGCAATTCTCCTACAAGTGGACCAACCCATCCTAGCAAATGTGTTTTTGCTAGCAGAGCGGATAGAGCTCAATATGGTGGAGGAGCGAGTGGTTATGATGGGGTTTGGCAAGGAGACACAAACGAAGTGGGGCTCCTAGCCAACAACAACCACTACCCCAACGTGTTCAAGGCAACAAGGGGGCTCAGGTGAAGCCGAGGGAAGGACAGAGAGGATCTCAGATGCAGAGGTCTTTTCCTTCATTCTCAGGCCAACAACAGTCGGGTGTGACATGTTGGGATTGTGAAGGACCCCATGTTAAGAGAGATTGCCCGGAGAGACGCAAAGGGCCGGCACAGGAACAACCTACACGACTACAATGTGGGCATGAAGAGACCCATTGTTATGACTTGCATCCTGAGCTACAGCCAGGCCAGTTCCAACGGAACAATGGTGGCCGAAGACGAGGCAATGTAGTCCAGAGAGGTAGAGGAGGCAGAGGTCGGGGTGGAGGACGTAACCAAAACCAAGGAGCACAGGGTCAGGGTCAAGGTCATGACCAAGGCATGGTGGATAGACTTGCCCAGCTAGAGCAACGTCTTGCTGCCATGGCCACTACTCATGTTGCGCCAGCTCCAAGGCTTGAGGTTCAAACCCCACCTGCACAACCTTTTATGCCTAGGGAAGACCAGATTGGTAATTGTGGCATAGCTTTCTAGGATTGTCTGCTTAGAATGTATGGTGGACAGTGATGTATGTTGTGGCACGATGCTTAGGTGCACGACAAATACTTGAAATTTGACATCTTCCACACCGCAGGTCTAAAAATCATGAGACCGAGCCCGTGCACCCCTCCTCACCGAGGGTTTTCCAATGGTACCAAGCACCAAGGCTGGGGCCCCGTGGTTTGGGACAAAAACTATTTTAACCAATTCTGGATTTTTGTTTGGTCCAGAAATAATATAAGATATATGAATAAATATAATATATAATAGAAATAAAGAGATATATCTATAATTATTTGGTTATTTGTGAACCATATAACAACGAATTATATAATCCTCCACACATTCTACAGAAATACAAGTATGTATTGTGGTCTTAGAGGAAAATCCACTGCCAAGCAGAAATGACAAAACATCGGCACAGCTACTGGTATGGCCCGCAAATGGAAGAGTCTGCGCCGTCCATGAAGCCAAACCGCTCAGGAGTTTATACGACTAGGGCACCTACAAGGAGCAGCAGTCGAAGACGTGCGATTCCAGTCGTCCGTTCGAACATCTAGGGGCCGATTAAATGACTGCAGACAACGGTCTGCCTGTTCCTCACCTCAACATCCGATCGCTATTCAAAGTGAAGCCAAGCAAGGAGTGCTTGGCCTTAAGAAGAAAACGCCCTATGGGCTGTGCTTTAAATGACACGGTTGACAATGGTCTCGCAACGTATCAGGTAGAAATTGTCACGTTGCTCTAATCCTAGTTATCATTCCTGACGTGATGTGGCGCTGACACGTCGGCCGTCACGTATGACATGCGTCACGTCACGTCGAATCCGGATGGTTACCCATGTAATTTTTTTTTACATTTGATTTTTACGATTTACTTCTACCCTTTGTAATGACATGGCAGCCACGGTGTAATACAGGCGTGGCCAATTATTAATATTTCTTAATTTTTTTAAAGAAATGTGTCTGCCTATATTGGCGGTCGCATATAATTTATTATTTTAAAAATAAAAGCAACCGCCTATATTGGCGGTCGGTTGAAGTTTATGATGTTTTAAATGAAACGACCGCCCAGATTGGCGGTCGCTCGCACTTTATTATATTATTATTATAATATCTTTGATATATTCTGCTATATATATATTTTCAATTTAGCGACGGCCATTTAGCAGCGGTCGCTTATTTTTATTTTTATTCTTGAATAAAGCGAACGCCGTTTGGCGGTCGCTTCTTCAGTTAATTTTTGAAAAATGCAGCGACCGCCATTTGGAGGCGGTCGCTCGATTTGATTTTCATTCTTAAATTAAGCGACCGCCGTTTGGCGGTCACTTACGTAATATATTTCTCAAAATGAAGCGACCGCCATTTAGCGGCGGTCGCTTATTTATATTTTGAATCGCCAAATTAAGCGACCGCCAGTAGGCGGTCGCTTATTTAATATTTTTTTTAAAAAAAAAGCGGTGACCGCCATTTGGCGGTCGCTCTTCTTGTTTTTATAAATATAGCGACCGCCATGTGGCAGTCGCGTGTTTTTTTTTTCTTAGAAATCCAGGGACCCGCCGTGTGGCGTTTCGTTTTTAATTTTTTAATCATGAAGCGGCGTCTGGCTAGCCACATGGCGAGGTGCCACGGGTCAGGAAAAACGAAACAAATGGGATGGGGGGAGGTGGTTTTAAACCTTTGACCTCTCCCATGTGGGTGCGCGTGGCGAGGCGCCACTGGCCTGTCGCGCCTTTTCAAGCATAATGCCCTTTTTTTTTTTTGGGGGGGGTCTGGTGGGCGCCTATATAAACCATTCCCCCCTCCTTTTCTGATCACTTTTGCCCCTCTTGTGGTGCGGTTCCTTGGCATCCGGTAGTCCTTTCGGACTTCGTTGCTTGGCACTGCCAACGGGAGGTGCAAAGGTGATTATTTGGGGGGGGGGAGGTTTTGTCGGTTTTGTATTGGTCAGTCCTATACACTTGTTCACGGTTCAATCATCGTATTACCATTTTGCCGTTTTCGGATCTCCGGCGGCCTGTTTTTTTGCAATAAACTACGAAGACACCATCCACACGCATTCATTGCCGTTTTCTGAGGTTTTGGACCCTGTAGTGGGCAAAGGTTTATACAATGTCGAGGGTTGTGAATTCAAGTGTTGGGGCAAGGTCATATGGGGGTCGGAGGAAGAGAAAACGTGCCCACGAGCGGGATAGCCAGGTCAACAAGTCAGACTACCCGGGACTGGATGCCTTGGATAGGGTGAAAGAAGTGGTAGTGGATTATTTCAAGGGTAGGAACATGATGAGGCTGGAGAGTGCTTATATCAGGCATGGATGGGAGGGGTTTCAGATTTTCCAGCAAAATATGGAGAGGAAAATGATAAACGCTTTGGCGGGGGCTAAGTGGACGGCGGACAGGGACAAGCCAAAGTTCAATCGGTGGATCCAAAGCAAGGCGAAAAACGCCACGTGGAATTTGAGGCAGCTAATGAAGACATGGAAGGGTAGAGCAACCAATGGTCGAGTGCCTTCCGCCGAAGCTGAGTTAATGCGGCGTGTTGAGTATTGGGCTTGCTCGACAAGTCAGAATTCACATCGTCGGACTAGGATTGTCCCTTGGAAGGCGGGGTTATCGGGCGGGGGAGGCACAACTGGTCTTTATTACCTGAACTCTACTGCGAAGGTGGTAGAGATTGGTCTTTACAAAGAAGGAGGGTATGCTAAGGACCGTCAGTGTAGGATTGTTGACGATTCTAGAATACTGGAGCGTTGGGAGCTAGCGGGAAAAAAACCCAAGTCCAAAAATCCAGAAAAGGCGTTGAGACAACATATCGACGAGTGTTTGGCAGTGAAGTTCCAGCATCCGGGTGTTATCTCATATTTTGCTGTGAATGCACGTGAGGTAGAGGGTTACACTCGATGGTGGAATGGGGGGGACAATACGCGACATGAAGAACCTTGACAGAAAATGAAGCAACGATTCGGACAACAGAGTGATTTTGGAACAAATGGGAACGGAAGCAGAGTTCCAGGAATGCGCTCGTTTGCTTCATTTCCGGAAAGTGCGCAGTAAACTTGCATGGGCACTGGTGTGCATCGTGGATGATGTCCACAAAAATGGTGTCATACACAACGACTTGTCCCCCGACAACATCTTGTTGCATTTTCCAGATGGCACCGAGGAGATCAAGATTGGGGTGTGTGATTGGGGCTTAGCCACCCCATTGGGCATACGCAAAGCCTCGCCGTACCAGTTTGAAAATCAGGACAAGCTGGACCAGGAACTCGCGAAAAGATGGTGGGTGGAAAAAGATATTGCATCGGTTTTCAATGCGAATGCCATGCCCCCCTCCCAGGACATGACGTCGGAGGCCTTTGCTGTTGGGAAGATAGCGGTACAAATAAATGGCGGCGCTTATTATGATCAAAGTATGTTCGAGGACCAATTTACGGGAGGTTGTTGGCATTCAATGTTACAAAGGTTGTACGACAACAACAAGAATGAGAGAGTCACATTAGCCCATGTAGTATTTTGGTTCATGGGCAAGCCATTCAATTGGCCTGAGCCAACGACGTATATAGGACGGAGTAGACCATAGTCTCGTAGATATGAGATTTGTGGCGGTACAAGGGTTCTTTTATGAAGATATAACTCAATTTTGATCGTGCATGTAATAAATAAAGTCCCATTGTAAATACTACATTGCATATGCTCGACCCTGACACATGTCATTGCAACATAAATGGTTTGTGTACTGGCTCACTGTTTATATTTGTAATGTTCCAAGGTTTTGGATAGGGTTATGAGAAAACGATGTATTAGTTCCGTAGGAGTTAGACAATAAACGTCTCACATCTCATTCAACTGTGCGACACTACCATGAGAGACATGGATCGAAAAGTAATAGGTACACATGCGACATCCGAACGTTTGATACTAGGTCCAGCAAATGGTCTACTTGAACGTGCGGAGGTCGCATGTACACCTATTACTTTTTGATCCATGTCACTCATGATAGTGTCGCACAGTTGAATGAGATATGAAATAGTTGTTGTCTAACTCATATGGAGCCAATATATCATTTTTTCAGTACCCTGTCAGAAACATTGAAACATTCGAAGTTACAAACAGTGCCATAATACATGGCCGGTTTGGTGAAATGACATTTGTGAGGTTCGAGCGTATGCAATTTATTATTTACAACAGAATTTTATTTACTCGGGGGACCGGTACTGCTGCTGGAGCGCAACTGATGGTGCGAGTTCTCTATTGATTAGAGTTGTCACAACCAATGTTAACAATCATATTTACGGTAAGGTGTTTCATGCTATTGTTGTTCCTCTAGCTGAATTCTGTAGTACTCTTTTTGCTATTCCCATGCCAACGTCCTCTGAAACTGTCATGTTCAAACGGACGTATCAGCCACCCCGGCCAGCTTGCAGGCTGCAGCCATGGCCCGTGCGAAGTTCCTGGTTTCATGTCCGTGGTGGCTGATACGGAATTCGGAATATGACAGTCACAGTGGACCTGATGTTGTTGGCATGGGAGTAGCAAAACGATTCCTAAAGAATTCAGCTACATGAACATCGGCAGTATGAAACACCTTGCAGTACATATGATTCTTGAGATTGTTTGCACGGATTATTTCTACATCTCACCATACATAGAAATAAATGTCATTTAGCACATAGCTAATTTTAATCCAAGCCGTGAAACACTAGGCAAAGGTAACCTAAAGTAGCACGAAACAACAAATGAAGTCTAAATTGCAACGTGGAGCCTTGAATTAACCAAATTATAGTACAGGGTATAACTAGCTGCACTAACATATACTCATACCTACCTCCAATCGCCATGAACTCACCGCAATACTGGTATCGGGACCATTTCAAGTGGCGAAGATTTCCGCCATGGTGCGGAAGAGGTGTATTGGCCACATTAAACAGTTGATGTGATACCATTTCACAAATGTATCACATCGCATTTGTGAAAATGTATCACATGAATCGTTCCATGTGGCCTACGGGAGTCTTCGATGGGTACGAGATCAATGTGGCCTACGAGATCTGCTTCCACCAACAAACATGTGATCATTTCAGAAGCGCTAGAACTTTGAAGCGACGATGGGCAAGGTTCTTCATCCAGATGTTCAACATGTTGAGGTCTTCTGTAATGTCTCTTGCTTCGTAATGAGGTGCTTCTCCAACTCTTATTTTTCCAATATTAATATCTTCCATTTGGAACATATCCACATATCCACGTATATAAAGACTTAAAAAACCAAATGACCATCAAAACTGGAAGCTGGGGATGAGGCTTACAAAAGTGGAGATGGTCATTTGCTTTTTAAGGATTTCTGCACACATGTGTGGATCTGTTCTAGGTGGAGAATATCAACATATTGGATAAAGTGGACATGGAGAAGCACCGCATTACGAGGCACGAGACACTACAAAAAGAGCTTCAAAGGGCATACCATGTAACAGGTCCCAGTATAATCGAAGACGAGTCACGAAACCCCATTCATTCAATGGGCGATTGAATGGTTGCCCATCCAAATGATTTTCGTTTGCTTTCAATCTTGCCACTATGTTCAACATACCATGTATCGGGTCCATGACTACTATGAGATCAATCGAAATTCATTCAATTGTTCAACGGATGGTTGGCCATCAAAATGATTTTGGTTCGCTTTGAGAGTTGGCCACGTTCAATGTGCCACGTAAGAGGCCCCAAAGTAATATGAGATCAATCGAAATTCGTTCAATGGGCCAACGGATGGTTGCCCATCCAAATGATTTTCGTTCGCTTTGAGACTTGGCCAGTGTGTTCAATGTATCCTCTGATACGTCCCAGAGTAATACGAGATCAATCAAAATTCATTCAATTGTCCAATGAGGCGTTCACTTGTCATCTGGTTTTTGTTCAATGCGAAAAAAAAATCCTACAATGCGTGCACGGCTATTGCACCCATTGAACGGATGTGGTTGAAGCCCCTCTTTTGCCCGCATGTGCTTGAACATGTGTGCGACACATGTGCAGAGACACAACAGACAAATAAATCATTTGCCTCCCCATCGATGCGCTCCCCCCTCAAGCCATTCGACAATTTAATTGAACTTAAATTTATTTTAAGCCAATAAATAGGTTTGCACTGCCTTTCATTGGGGATTTCTGACACGTATCGATTTTGTTTTTGGTTCAATTTTGTTCTGCGGCTTCCAGCATCCCACCGCTACTTCCCCGCCAAAATTTGGACCAACAAAAAATGCCCCCAAAAAAAAATGTTCTCTTCACTCACTATTGCAGAACTCTCTATGAAGAGCGCATGAAATAGAACACAAATCAAGTTTGGAGTGCAAAACAGGGAAGAAACTGTGGTTTTGGGTCCAAATGAATTTTTGATCGCTCCCAAATTTGGCACGCACGTTGCATATGGCTACACTACACACCCCATTCAAAAACAGAATGAAAAAAAAAATCATGAGCACGCGAAACATAGGCCAACAGGTCCCAAAGCAATAGTAGATCCAACGGAATACATTCAATGGGTTGCTCATCCAAATCATTTTTGTTTGTTTCCAAACTTTGCCAGTACATTTAAGACACCATCTCACAGGTCCCGGACTAATATGAGATCAATCGAAATTCATTCGATGGCTCAGCGGATGGTTGGCCATCGAAATGATTTTGGTTCGCTTTGAGACTTGGCCACTATGTTCAATGTGCCATGTAAGAGGCCCCAGAGTATTATGAGATCAATTGAAATTCGTTCAATAGGCCAACGGATGGTTGCCCATCGAAATGATTTTCGTTTGCTTTGAAACCTGGCCAGTGTGTGCAATGTACCATTTGATACGTCCCAGTGTAACATAAGATCAATCGAAATTATTTTGTGCTTTGAGAACTTTGTGGGTATGTTCGTAGAAAGATCATAGATTTTGCGAAATGATTATGAAATACGCAGGGACCAGGCGAAATTTGTTTGGAAGATGACCGTTCGTAACTCGTTATAACTTATTGCTTAACATCAATTTTCTTTGTTCTCCAGCTTTCGGAGTTCATTGCAAATACCCATATACACGTCATGACCAAATATGACACCATTGTAAATTTGTTTACAGGGTGAACTACTTCTTCCCCATCACACGAGTGTAAATGTGAAAAAAACGCTGCTCATGCAATTGAAATTGGCAGGTGCCGCACATGTGCATTGTGTATTAACAAAATTGGTGATATACAAAATTGGCGGAATGCCATCACTGTGTTTTCCAACAATATTCAAGGTACAACAAAAATGCATACTGTATATGTACTACACTGCCAGTCATTAAAAGCCTAGTCGTCACTGTCCGAGGACAAAGAATTTGATGTTGTGGCCTGATTTGCACTGCTAATTGCCAGAGCTTGCGACCGTGATCTCATGGTCAATGAGGGGCCTAATGACATGTGATCAATTCTGGCCTGCATCCGCCTACTTCGCGGTGAAAGTTGACTTTCTTCTTCACTCTCACGACGTGCGGAGGTGGATCGAGAGCAAGTGCTCGGGCTGCATGCAAATCGGCAACAAGGCCGTCCACATCCGGCAATAGAGCCCCCGAAACACGATGATAACGGTCTGTCCATAGTCGCCTCCATTTCTCTACAACTGCCTTGATGGTACGTTTGAAACTTTTCAACTGCCTTTTGCGGGTCCTGTGCCTAATCATTGTGTCGTTTTGACAATAAGCCGCCTCGTACGCATCATTCATTCGGCGTTGACATATTATAACATCTTCCAGTTCGGACAGCAACAAATGTCTCCCAATCGGTTGTCGGTCATACAATTCGTTCTCCTCCGGCACCCATGGAACCTGTGGGAGCCGGATAAACCTGGACATTCATTGACTCCAATGCCCTCCCAGATTGTGGCAAAACTGCTCTCTCTCCCATCAATCTCGAATGTCTCCCGTACGTATGGTTAACTCCCAGTCAGATGTGACCCATAAATACTGGGGATCTTTGATGTATGCCGGGTTTCCGACATGTATGTCATGCATCTCTCTGTCTGCATCCCATACCAAGTTCTTGCCCCAATGCACACAATTCAGAAATGTGTATGGTAGCCCATCCAATGGGAGGTTGTGTCGATTGTATTCAAAACCTATGGGCATCCGATCCTCCAAGCCCACCAGCTCATAGAAACGGCGATGGATTGGTGTACGACATTCTAGGCAAGCGCTCGTCCGCAAGGCTTGCGGGATAAGACATGTAAGATGGAACATATGTCCACATGATCCAAGCACATGACATCCCTCTGGGCCATATGGATTCCTACACATTGAACAAACTGTGTCATCTGATATCCATGACGGCAAAACATCTCGTGGTATCTCCTCCCTCTGGGCCGGTTTGATGTGGCTGGTCATCCTTGTTGTGGTGTCCCACTCTTCCTTTATCTCCAATTCCCAGTTTATGTTTCTGTTCGACCCCGAAATTATGTGCTCACATCGATCGAACATAGAATCCACATCTGCCCAATTGGTATACCCGGCGAACACGCTTGATGCGATACGGAGATCGTTATACCTTTGCAGTTGACATAAATGTTATCCACGCTACGGTTCGACATGCGTGCGACACGTTGCAAGCCTGACAGTGCCCACTCTACCCATGCTTCTCTGGAGGCCAAATGGGTCGCCCATTGTACCCAATTCTCCCAATCGTCATTCAATGGGACCCATGCTCGAATCTCCAGCGTTTTGGACAAGCGCCATGCAATTGTCATGGCAATGTCCCGCTCTTTTGTAACGCGGTCGACATCTAATATCGGTTTCATCTCGGATTGAATGACGACCCTCGAGCATTCCCCGGTTTCCAGTACTGGTTTTTTTTTCTTTCCTCCTTCTCTCATCCACAATTCGCTGTTCCTCAACCATGGTTTCATCGGCCACAGGGTCAATGACGTCCGTAATTTCGTGAATGATGAGGTCAATACTGCGATCGGGCATCGCAAACTCCGCGTGCATATCCACGACGTTTGTTCGATCCTCATTGTGGACAACAATGCCTTCATTGTTTGGAGGCATGTCTTGCAATCTAGCTTCCAACTCGGCTATGCGGAGTATTTGCCAGTCTAGTCGGTCCTGCAGGGTCCTGATTCGCTGGTCTCTTTCCGCCAATTGTTCCTCTAATGTTGTGGCCGGTTGTATTCCGAACGTGTCTGGGATGTACTCCAAATCGTATAGTAACCTTGCGTTCCTCCTACTAGCAGTTTGCCAATTCACTGGACGCAAGAGTATGATCTCCACGTACAACATGACTGCCAAAGTGTACGGGATTTGGCCCTTTAAGAGAGGTTGACCCCACAATGTGCAATGCACCTCATTCGTCCTATGCTGGAAATGCAAGTTCGTGCAAGACCTGGACTCTGCGTAATTGTTTCGGGTTTGCACGTCATGCCTATCCAAAGGCCACGATCGATTGATGTGGTACCATTTCACGAATTTTTTACATGCCACCTGAACTCTTCCGAAACATCATCCCAACCCTCTTCTGCTAGTATACTAGGGTCATCATATACTCCCCAATTCAAGTCTTGCCTTGCCATTTGATTTTCTTAGGGGGCGGTCCATGTTCATTGGGGTCATATCTTCCTTGACGGTCATCGTCCTGGCCCTCTGCCATTCTGCAACAATCGGAGCAACACTAAATGAGGTTTACTAATAAGATGTAACTCTAAACCCTTCACCCTAAACTAGTTTGAGTAGGTGTCAAAATAGTTCCTAAAAGCTAATCTTGTAGAATAAAATGATCCTAGAATCCAGAGGAGGGCCTATAGGAGCATTCTGCAACGACCTCACATAAATCGCGGCAAAAAAATATCCCACACCCAACCAATGGTCTCCTTCTCCACGTGACTACGTGCCGTGGAGTAATGAAATGTCACGCACACAGAAGTTGTGTGGAGAGGAAGTGAGGGGAGAATGAGCCTCCCTTGGCTTATATCTCCCCCCCCCCTCATTCCTCGGGCCACGTGCAAGGCGAATCTTCTAGAAGCGACCGCCAACTTGGCGGTCGCTCCATTTTCCGAAAATGGAATAAATAAGCAACCGCCAACATAGGCAATCGCTACATTTACGGAGACATTAAGAATTGAGACGACTGCCAGTAATAGCGGTTGCTTCATAATAAAATAAAAGCGACCGCCAGTCATGGCGGTCGCTCCATTTCCAACAAATTTTTAATAAAAGCGACTGCCACTACAAAAAACAAAACAATTGCGGCGACCGCCCGTAATGGCGGTCGCTTCATTTTCAAAAATATTTCAATAAAAGCGACCGTCAGTAATGGTGGTCGCTTCATTTTTATTTTCAAAACAATTAAAATAAAAACGACCGTCACAAATGGCGGTCGCTTCATTTCCAACCAAATTTAAATAAAAGCGACCGCCACTAATGGCGGTTGCTGCAATTACCAAAAACAACAATAGCAGCGACCGCCCCTAATGGCGGTCGCTCCATTTTCCTCCAAAAAAAAAAAAAAAACGACCGCCAGTATCGGCGGTTGCTTCATTTCCAAAATAATTAAAATAAAAGCGACCGCCAGTAGTGACGGCGCTTCATTTCCAAAATAATTAAAATAAAAACGACCCATGCCAGTAATGGCGGTCGCCTCATTTCCAAAAATAAAAAAATAAAAGCGAACGTCAGTAATGGCGGTTGCTGCATTTTGTAAAAACAAAAAGTGCCAGTAATGGAAGTGAGGGGAGGAGCTTATATGCCCCCCCCCCATTCCTCGCTGCACACGCAAGGCAGACCTCGTAGAAGCGACCGCCACCTTGGCAGTCGCTCCATTTAAAAACAAAAAAAAATGACCGCCACAAATGGCGGTCGCTCCATTTCGCCAAAAAAAAAAAAAAAAAAAAAACCGCCAGTAATGGCGGTCGCTGCATTTTAAAAAAATAACAATTATAGCGACCCCCAATAATGGCAGTCGCTGCATTTATAAAAACAAAAATAAATTCAAGCGACCGCCTGTAATGGAGAATGAGTCGCTTATATGCCCCCCTCCCCCCGCCTCACTCCTCGCTCCATGCGCAGGGCACACTTCGTAGAAGTGACCGCCACCTTGGCGGTCGCTCCATTTTCATTTTCAAAACAATGAAAATAAAAGCGACCGCCACAAATGGCGGTTCCTCCATTTCCAACCAAATTTAAATAAAAGCAACCGCCATTGCTGCAATTACAAAAAACAACAAAAGCGGCGACCGCCCCTAATGGCGGTCGCTCCATTTTCCTCCAAAAAACAAAAAAACGACCGCCAGTAACGGCGGTCGCTTCATTTCCAAAATAATTCAAAATAAAAGCGACCGCCAGTAATGGCGGTCGCTTCATTTTCCAAAATAAAATAAAATAAAAGCGACCGCCATGTAATATGACGCCCCCTCATTCTTCGCTCCACGCGTAGGGCAAACCTCGTAGAAATGACCGCCACCTTGGCGATCGCTCCATTTAAATAAAAATGAATGCACAGTTGGAAGCATGACACAATTGTTATCAATTCCACAAGCAAATCAGCGAACACAAGTGACGGTGCCTTTGGCCGACATTTTGGCTGGTATACACATGGGCAACATCTTTTATTTTTCAACACATACACAACAACAATACAAATACTCATAGTGACAATGATTACACTGGTATTACTTCACTACAGAAATATAAACATGTCCACTAAAATGTGCTGATGTATGCCTACAACTGTTTTACTTCAATTCCTTCTACTGCTTCGACGGCGGGACGAAGAAAATCCTAATCATAATGCTCCGATGGGTTGAAAATCAGGGTCACCCTCGACTTCACCACCATTGCCATGATCAATGCTGGAATCGTCCTCCCTATCCGACCTCATATGTCCAGGTCTTTGAATCTGCAAGCGACCTTGAATCACATTTAGTTCTCTTTGAGGTCGACTCCCACTCCGGTCTTGAATACCATCCATGGTATCTGGCCTGTTTGTGGGCCGATCGCCTACAAAAGGTTGGACTATTCTCTGTCGTTTATGGACTTGGGACGCAATCGAAGATGGTCTCGAAGGAGGTATCGGAGGGGGGTTTGCCCGAGATGGACCGGCATTAGATGGTCCAGCATGTGAGGAACCACGGGTCTGCTGCACAACACGTCAGTTAAGGTGGAATTGTAGTGACAGATTGTCATCATCCGAGGCTTCAACTTCCGCCCGATCCAATGCAACAGAATGATGCGTACGTGTGGAAAACAGATCAAGCCTATTGCTCCTTAATGCCCGCTGTGTTGATGGGGAGCTGGATCGGTTTTGACATTGTGGTGGAGCTGGTCGTATCGGTGAGGCATGATCCCGTCCCGTCGACTATACAATGGGTTCGACACCATCGTTTGTATAAACAGGGTTGCGTATGTCGATCGGTCCTGGAAGTACATCACCCCTAAGCTCCATTGGGGCACTACCGGTGGCTTCAGTGTGTAGTGGGGGGCGAGGGTCGACCCCAACTTCATTTTGAGGACCATGTTCTGGGGATGACACAATTGCAGCTTCATCTTCATCTGTGATACACATTTATTTAAGAAGGTCATCAAAGATCGGCTGGATATAAGCATCCTCCCCTGTGAATGTAAACGGGTCATCCGCATTTTCGGGAGCATCATCGGATCCATCTTCACTATCGGAGGCAGATGATTCCCTCTGAGATGATTCTTTCTGAGGCTCTCATCGAATCAACCTCAGAAATAAAGTATTCAGAATGCAAATTCCTCTCATACCATGCTGCAGCATCATCCGCTGCCCTCTCACGTAGCAGTCGACAATTGGTATACACATATATCAATTTGTCAGCCCTCACGGGATTCAACCTGTTGCGAATCTTGTTGTGAACAAATGAGTTACTGCTCTAATTGCATTCGCAAGATGAGGCAGAGCACACTTGAGCAAGAATACGCTTCGCAATGGGAGCCAATGTTTTTGCTCCAGCTCCAATCAGATCCCACCATTCATGGGCAACATATTGAGCTCTTTTGGATCCGGCATATCCTCAAAAGGGTCGCGGCGATCTAAGAAGCATTGGTACTCAGATATAGCTCTCTTTGCATGGTTCGGCGGAGCCAGTCGCATGAGCACTCACCCAAGGCCGGCCTTGGCATCAGCGTCGTCTCGGAGCATGGTATGGTCGAGCAAGAATGGATTGAGCAAAGCCCCCGTATAATATAAGTCCGTTCGAACCATCGAACGATAGTCGTAAAATGCATCCTCAGCATTGTCCGCAAGTTTAGGTTCCAAGGAGAAGAGATGATGCCTCAAGGATTGGACGTGTTTCTCAAGATTTTGCATTAGTAACCATGCCTTGCCCATTACTGGTTGTTTTCCATCAAACTCCCGCAAGACGATTAATACCGGCTCTACTATATAAACAAAGTTTTCACATTTTGAAAAGGATCTGACTCTCTTTCCTCAGTCCAACTACAGAACAAATTCAGGCCCTTTTCTTATCTTGCTGTTCATAGGGAATCTATCAGGATCCCAAGAAAATTGCTTGCTTAAATCAACGTCAATATGGACTCATGTGACCATTTTTTTTTATTCCAGTCACTGTTCATTGACTCAGATCGTAATAGAGATCACCCCACTCCACGATCGTTCACCCCTGTTCTTCACGAAAGCATATTCACAAGTCTTAAAGCGAACCTTTCTTGTTCCAAGCTATTCACAGGGTTTACACCATCACTCTATACAAAAGAGAAATCACAGTCACTGCCGCTGCAAGGTATCAAAGGCCAGTGACGTCTATTCCAACATCAACCTACACTCTAAAAGCACAGCACCGGCTATAGCATCTGGTTCACCCAGCCACCACGCCGTGCTACAAATCAGCTTTCACGCGCATCCAGATTTGCTCCAGGCGCTTGTACGCCATCATCCCTTCTCCAACCATCTTGCCATCTCCACGCACACATCATTAAATCCCTAGTCATGGATCTCTTCATGCACGCGAGCCTGCTCCATTTTACCTGCAACTGTCAGTTCGGCGATATTCTAGCAGTCTTTTGTTATTCCAAACTGGTTGACAGGTCGATCTTCGTTCCTGGCACCTAACAAATTCCCCCTCCCAAAGACAGGTCATTGTCCTCAATGACAGAAAATGAGGGGTAACTCAATGTCAATTCATTTTCCTTCTCCCAAGTAGCTTCTGTCTCTGGGTAATGCAACCACTTAATCAAATGTTCTTTCCAAGAACGGTTGCGCAGGTGCTTCACTCGCGTTTCTAGAATCTTTTCGGGTTCAGCCATCAGTTGACCATCATTCATGGCTTGAGGCAACGTCGGCAAGATGTGTGATGGGTCTGACATATACCTCCGGAGAAGGCTGACATAGAAAGTTTTATGGATCTTCCATGTTGGAGGTAGATCCAACTCATAGGCCACTGTGCCATGGCGTTCCAGGATTTTAAACGGGCCACAAAACCTTGGTGACAACTTATAACACTTGCCCAGTGTTAGATTGCTTATTTTAGGTGTAACTTTCAAAAATACCATATCACCAATGGCAAATTCACGAAAAGTCCTGTGCTTATCAGCAAAGAACTTGGCCCGTTCTTGTGCAGCCTACATACTACGCTTCGCCAGATCTAGGACAGAGTGGATCTCTTTGATTCTGTCATTCACACTCTGCACATTTGATGGTGGTGTAATAAGCGAAGCAGGAGCCAAGCAATCTCGTCCATATAAAGCTTCAAATGGGCTCATGCCAATGGCACTATGGAAATGCTTGTTATAAGCAAATTCCACCATATACAGATATTGTTCCCAAGAGGACTGTCTTTCACCAACGTACATCCTCAACATATCTTCTATTGTACGGTTGGTCCTTTCTGTTTGAGCATCTATTTCTGGGTGAAAGGCCGTACTCAGTTTTACCTTGGTTCCCAATTTCTTGAACAAGTCAATCCAAAAATGACTTGTAAACTTTGAGTCCCTATCACAAATAATCTCCCGAGGCAGACCATGGATCCTGAATATCTCTTTCATGTACAAGGATGCAACATCAGATGCCGTAGCACTCATCCTTGTAGGTATCAAGTGGGCTATCTTAGACAGCCTATCTACAACCACCATGATACTGTCATGGCCATTTCTGGTCCTGGGCAATGCCACAATGAATCCATGCTAATGGATTCCCAATTCCATCCAGAAACAGATAAATGTTGTAATAATCCAGGAGGTCTGACTCTCTCTGACTTCGAAACCTGACATGGGAAACATTTCTGCACATACTCTTTAATTTCTCTCTTCATACCTGGCCAAAAATAGTGCTTCTGTATTGACCAATAGGTTTTTTGAAAGCCCGGGTGTCCAGAGATTGGAATATTGTGACTGTCATGAATAATCCGCAATCTCAAGTCTGGAATCAGGGGAACACACAGCCGACCATCATAAAATAACACCCCATCTCTCAAGAGGTATGGCCGGTACTTCTCTTTCTCAATAGAAGTTCTTTGGTCACGAGACAAACTCTTGAATGGCTCTTTGAAGAATTCATCGACCTCATACTGACCTTTAATGTCTTGAATTATAGTGCTACTGACGCATGAGACAACATTAGCTTGTAATGGTCTCCTAGAAAGTGCATCAGCAATCACATTCTCTCTCCCCTTGATATACTTTAGGTCATAATGGAACTGCTGAAGCAGTTCTGACCACCTAATCTGCCTCTGACTCAAATGAGGTTGTGTGGTCCAAGTATTTCAAACTCTGATGGTCAGTCTCTATCACAAAATCAACTGGAAGCAGGTAATGCCTCCATATCTTCAAAGCATGAACTATTGCCAACAGTTCTTTTTCATGAGTTGGGTAATTCTTTTTTGCTGGACTGATCTTTCGAGATTCGTAGGCAATCACTTGCCCATCTTGCATCAACACAGCCCCAATAGCAAGATCACTTGCATCGGTACACAGTACGATTGCTCCCTTCGCAAGGTCGAGCAATCTTAGTACATGAGCATGTGTCAAGGCATACTTCAATTTCTCGAAACTGTTATCACATTCTCTTGTCCAGATGTCCCTCAAGCTTACAGGACTCGAGTCCTTAAGCAGGTCAGTCAATGGGGCTGCAATCTGTGAAAAAGATTTGACAAACTTCCGTAGGAAGCTAGCAAACCCAATAAAGCTCCTGACCTCAGTCTTATCACTTGGTTTAGGCCATTCAACCACGGTCTGGACTTTCTTAGGATCAATTGAGATTCCATCTTTGGAGATGCAAAATCCCAAGTAATCCATGTGGTCTACAAAGAACTCACACTTGCTTCTCTTAGCAAACAGATGGTTCTCTCTCAGTATGTCTAAGACCAAGCGTAAATGCTGTTCATGTTCTTCTTCAGACTTAGAGTATATTAGTATATCATCCATGTAGACTAGGACCATCTTCCCCAAATATTTTTGGAACAGAGAATTCATCAGATGAGTAAATGTTGTTGGAGCATTCGTGAGCCCAAATGGCATCACCAAGAATTCGTAATGACCAAAACGAGATCGAAATCCTGTCTTTGGTATGTCAGAATTTTTGATCCGTATCTGATGATATCCAGATCGAAGATCAAGTTTTGAAAAAACCTGACTCCCATATAGATAGTCAAACAAATCGTCCACACGAGGCAAAGGAAACTTATTCTTGATGGTGACCTTATTCAACCATCTATAGTCCACACACAGTCTCAAAGTCCCGTCTTTCTTCTTCTTAAACATTACAGGGGCACCCTAAGGGGATTTACTTGGACGTATATACCCCTTTTCCAACAGGTCATTCAACTGCCTTTCTAACTCTTCACTTTCTGCAATTGAATGCCTGTACGGTGCCCTTGCAACCGGTACAGCATCTGACATCAACTCGATAGCATGATCAACCTCCCGTTCAGGGGGCATCCCAGGGATCTCATCAGGAAACATATCTTTATATTCATTCAGGATTAGGCCAAGTCTGGGATGCGACTTCCCTTCTCCCTGATTTGTTTCCAAGACCTCATGCAAGCTAACAGTAAAAAACTGAGCATTTCCCCTCCGCATACATCTCTTCATCTGAATAGCTGACAAGACAGGTACATTGGGAAGAGCTCTAGTACCTTTGATTTTGAAACCCTTCCCGTTGGGCAAGGTACCACTAACCAGTCCGGATTTGCAAGCCACCACAGCATCAACCGGATCCAGCCACCGCATGCCAAGGATGTAGTCGTACCGAGCTCCCTCCCAGACCTCGAAGTCAGCCATAGTTTGTACTCCTTGCATGACCATCAGTACCTTTGGGATGTGTTTGTGCGTAGAATCCACGCCACCATCTGGTAACAGGATTTGACAGGGTTGCATGTCTTCTTGAACTAGTCCCAACTTGTCAGCAAAATCCTTTGACAACAAGTTATGAGTGATGCCTGTATCAATCAACACTTGAGTGGGAATTCCAGCCACTCTCCCCTGAACCCGTATCACACTGGGGTCATGCTCTATTTGGTCTCCAATGATAGTTGCAGAAACCCGCACATTACGACCTTTCCCTTTTTCTTGTCCTGACTTCTCCCCAGTTTCAACAACCGCACAAGGTTCTGCAGGTTCTTCAACTGTCAAGGCGGTTGTCTGTCGAGCCTGACGATAATTTGGGTACTTCATACACTCAGCAGCTCTGTGTCCGGGTTCATGGCACAAGAAACACAAACCCTTACGCCTGTGTTCTTCCTGCTCTTTGAAACTGAGCCTTGGAGGAGCCCTCATGGGCGGTCTCCGTGTAGCTTGATCCCCCACCTTCTTAAACGGTTTAAATCTCTTCCAATTCCCTCTCTTCGCTGGTGACTGCCAAGGACCAGATGATCTAGGCTTGAACTCTGCCGTGCCACGAGCAAAATTCGAAGAACGTTGTGCCCTCACTTCGTTCTCAAAATTACAAGCCAAACGATATGCTTCTGCCTCGGTATGAGGGTTGTGGGCTTTGACCTTAAATTTGAGAGAATCACTGAGGCCATCAACAAAAAAATCAACTCTGTCCTCTTCACTCAACGAGGGGAAATAACTGGCATGGGTTTCAAATCTCGTCTTAAACTCTCCCACGCTCATAGTCTCCTGTTTCAGCCTGAACAATTCAACTTTCATCTTGTGTGCATAGTCGCCAGGTAGGTAGTGGGCTAAGAACAGTGTCTTAAACATAGCCCAACTATCCACATGTGGTTTCTTGTGTTCACGGCGTTCCTGCTTCTGGCGCGACCACCATAGCTTGGCGGCATCACGGAGCTGTAGAGCAGCTGTCTGTATCTTGGCTTCCTCTGAATAATCGTCCTCAAAGAACTCTTCTAATGTATCCAGGAAAGACAGTATTTCCTCGGGCTTGACAGATGGTTTACCATAAAATTCTGGCAATTTCACCAATCTTCTGATTTCCCTGGTGACATCCTTGCTTCTTTTCATTTGGCCTCATGGGAGTCGGCCTCAGATTCGCCCTCATTCAGTGGCTCACTCATAGGTAGCTCCCTAGATTGCTTTTCAGTTTGAGTTTGTGCAGGGGCCAATTTTTGTATCTCAGATCGAATCAAAGTACCTAAGGCCTCCATCTGTTTCTGGGAAAACAACTGACTTCCATGTTCGCGATCTGAAGCTCGGTGCAGACTGGCCGCATCTGAGCGCTCACGGTCTCCCGCCATTTCACTATCCTGATCGTCGTCACCGGGGTGTGTGCTCACAGAGCCGAACGAGATCTGGCTCATTCACACGATTACCCTACTTCTGGAAATTCCGAAATTCACAATCTGTTCTCCCCGATCGCAAAACGGCTCTGATACCACTTGAAAAGGATCTAACTCTCTTTCCTCAGTCTAACTACAAAACAAATTCAGGCCCTTTTCTTATCTTGCCGTTCATAGGGAATCTATCAGGATCCCAAGAAAATTGCTTGCTTAAATCAACGTCAATATGGACTCATGTGACCATTTTCTTTTATTCCAGTCACTGTTCATTGACTCAGATCATAATAGAGATCACCCCACTCCACGATCGTTCACCCCTGTTCTTCACGAAAGCATATTCACAAGTCTTAAAGCGAACCTTTTTTGTTCCAAGCTATTCACAGGGTTTACACCATCGCTCTATACAAAATAGAAATCACAGTCCCTGCCGTTGCAAGGCATCAAAGGCCAGTGACGTCTATTCCAACATCAACCTACACTCTAAAAGCATAGCACCGGCTATAGCATCCGGTCCACCCAACCACCACGCCGTGCTACAAATCAGCTTTCACGCGCATCCAGATCTGCTCCAGGCGCCTGTACGCCATCATCCCTTTTCCAACCATCTTGCCATCTCCATGCACACATCATTAAATCCCCAGTCCTGGATCTCTTCATGCACGCGAGCCTGCTCCATTTTACCTGCAACTGTCAGTTCGGCGATATTCTAGCAGTCTTTTGTTATTCCAAACTGGTTGACAGATCGATCTTCGTTCCTGGCACCTAACACATTTCTTCCAGAAATCATCGCTGCGAATGCTATTTCAAACTTTTCGACTTTTGCCCAATGACTTGGCTTTTCTGGAGTCCCGCAATGTCCGTGTGTACGCATCCCATTGAGGATTGATGATGGTGTGCTCCAGACTACTCTTCACCATCACCAACCGATCCACCATCAAGAAGTTAGTGGCAAAACGAATTTCGCCTTGATTGCGGAGGCTGTATTTGTTCGTGCCTCCTGTATATTGTCAAATGGATGTGGTGTGTGCGGATGAACGACACAACAGTCTTCGCTCGCTTGACAAGTTGTTTCACCCACTGTTCTTTTCCCCAATCTTTCAAAATGAGGTCAAGGATATGAGCAGCACAACCTTGATAGTACATATGGGGATAACGTGCCAACAACATGTCTGCAGTGTTTCTCATGTTAGCGGCATTGTCTGTGCATATTTGCACGATTCTATCACTTCCGACCTGTTCAATAAAGTCTGTCAATAGTTGACATTGATAACGTCCATCTTTCTTCTCGTCGCTAGTGTCGACCGATCCCAAGAATTGTTCCCCAGCTGGACATACGAGCATGACATTGAATAACGGTCTGTTTGTAACAGAACTCCAACCATCGGCATATATAGTGCTTCCATATTTTCTGATGCATTCGCCCGTCCTATCGTTGATCTTTTGGGTAAGCTGGGTCATGGCGTCTTCTAGCAATCCTGTGCGGAGATTGTGATAAGTCGGAGGCACGTACGTGGATCTGGACTCCGAGGTTGCTCTAACGGCAGAAACAAATGCCGGAAGCCTTGCCACATTAAATGATATGCTGGCCTCGAAAAAAAACTGCGCATATTTTTTATCCAACTGTCTTTTCGCAGACAAGTTAAGACCTTCATGCATGGATCGCTGTCGTAATCCTCTACTCCGTTGAAGTGTAGGGGTACAAAGAGGTATTGAAGCAGGTGTTGCTTCGGCACAACCCACTTATCCAAGAACACCCGAAACCTCACAAGAGTCGCCCTGGGTACTAATCGGGGCATCCTGACGGGGAAGATGAAGTGTTCTGCTCAGAGGTCATGTCCAGATCCAAAGACATTGGAATATTGCCTCCACACTGGGCAAAGTGGTTTTTTACCTGCATAGATTCTTTAGAGCATAAACCCACCCCAATGCTCTTCACACCTTTATAGCCCAGGTGAGCGAGCAACCGATCCTTACGATAAGAAAGCTTTAATCCACATAGGTTGCACTAAATACTATCAGTGACACTGACAGTGTTTGGGATTGCCGTATACGAAAGGCTCCATTCCTCCCTCATCTCCAATATCCACTCCTCTGGGACCTAGCAATGTAAACAACAAAAAACAGTCACCTATAAATGAACGTGTTGTGAATGTAGAGTGCAATGCGATAGCCCAACACTTCTACATCTGTCAGCAACCCAAGTGGGTCGATGTGGGTTGTAGTGTTGAGCCCTTGTAGAGCTTATACACAATCTGCTGAAGTGACTTTGGTGAAAGCCACAACGGCAAAAGGTGCGCACCCTCCTCTTGGGCTACACTCTCGTTCAATGGAAGAGAATATCCAAAGCAACCTCAAGTATTTGCGCCAAAAGAAGTGAGGAGCTTGGTGACCCTCCTCCCTTATATATGATCCAAGAAGGATGAAAGTGAAATGAATAAATGACGAACCAATAGCGCCCACCCGAAAAATGCTGTACAACCATATTTGTTGTAATTTTGAAATTAAACGACCGCTAATACTACGGTCGCTATTTTTTAATTTTATGAAAAACAAGCGACCGCCACTACTGCGGTCGCTTTTATTTCCTTTCATTTTGTGTAATATTGCAGTCACTTCTATTTTGTATATTTTTAAATTTAAACGACCGCCCGTATGGCAGTCGCTATTGTTTTTTATTTCAAAATATAATGCGATTGCCGGTATGGTAGTCGCTTCATTTGTTAATATATTTAAAATAAAGCGACCGCCAATATGGTGGTCGCTTTTATTTTTAATATTAAAAAAAAAACACGACCGCCAGTAAGACGACTTTTAATCTTTATATTTTCAAGTTTAAGCGACCTCTAGGCTGGCGGTCGCTTAAACTTAATATATATTTTAAAATTGACGCGACCGCCGGTTTGGTGGTTGTGAACATTGTATTGTTTTAAAACAAGCGACCACCGCTGTGGCGGTCGCTTTTATTTTCATATGTTGCTTGTTTTTTTAATATAATTTTAAATTTACTGACCGCCATATGGCGGTCGTTTATTTATTTATTAAATTAAGCGACCGCCCAATGGCGGTCGCTGTTTTTTTTTTAATATTTTTAAAATTATTCGACCGCCATATGACGGTCGCTTGTTCTGTACATATTTACAAAATTGTGCGATCGCCAATACAGCAGTCGCTTGTTTTCTTTTTTAAATTAGGCGACCGCCAATGCGACCGCCAATGCGACCGCCAATCTTGTTTTTTTAAAGAAATAAATTGAAGCAACCGCCAACATAGCGGTCGCTATTTGTTTTTTTAATTCAAAAAATAAAGCGACAGCCAGTGCGACTGTCAATCTTGCTTTAAAAAAAATAAAAATAAAAGCGACCGCCAATATGGCGGTCGCTATTTCTTTTTCTATTTCGAAAAATAAAGCGACCGCCAGTGCGACCGCCAATCTTGCTTTTAAAAAAAATAAATTTGAAGCGACTGCCAATATGGCGGTCGCTATTTCTTTTTTAATTTTGAAAAACAAAGCGACCGCCATAATTGGCAGTCGCGTTCATTTTGTTAATTTTCAAAATGTATTTGCCACCGCCACCATGTCGACGACGTGGCTGCTTACGCGACAGTATTTTACCCGGTACTATTTTTACCAGAATATTTCCCAAACCTGACGTGACGGAGGTCCCGTCAACGTCAGGTCTGACGTGACCTGATGCTGACGGACGGACGTGACGCTGATAACCGGGGCTCCAATGCAGTTTCATGAGGACGCTACAGGCGTGACGCACACATGCTCATGGTTACGATTTTATTTTCATGCTCGGATATGTCAGTGACATGGATCAAACATGAGTTCCCTTGTGTTTTAGTTCATTCATGCAAACAGACACTACAGTACGGCAAACTGCAAACTGAGGGCATGTGTAGATCATTGCGTAGAGACACTTCAAGAAAAAACGACGGGGCGGTGGCCCCTGGAAAATTTGAGAAGTTCTTGCGATCTGGAAACTTCTTCTAGAGCTTTGTATAACGACAAGCAAGAGTGGTGGGCCAACGTGCAGGGTGCAAGCTACGGTGGTGGGAGCTAGTGGTGCGGTAGCGACATGTTGTAACAAGGACGAGCCCCGACGAGCCATAAGGTGCAAGAAACGGTGGTGGGCCCAGCGAACTCTGCATAAAGAACAAGGACGAGCCCCGACGAGCCATAAGATGCAAGGAACGGTGGTGCGGTAGTGTATTCTTTTTCCCAGGAGGACAATTATGTTTTTGTGTGTGAAATCAATTTAAGAAGCTTCCAAGATGTCTTGGTCTTCTATCAAAAATCCTAAAGAGGTTTTATCGAGCGGTGGCGGCCGACTGGGATTTTGCTGTGCAAAGTATTTTCAGCGAACAGGACGAAGCCGAAATCGAGCGCTGTTTGGGGAGGGTTTTTTTTTGCGTGGTTAAAAATGATACAAGATGATGTGAAAGGAATTTCAGCCCCAAGCGTCGATCTGTTCACAACCAAAAAATATGTTACGCGTTGAAAACAGACGTTTTCACGTGCAATTGGCGTTTGTTGATTTTCCATGGTTGATGATGGAACCACATAGAGCTGAAGTTTGGTGGGTATTTCAAGCATACCCCAAGGGCATTTGTGGCCAAGTTTCAAGATTTTTGGAGAGGATTTGCAACAAATCACCATTTATGAAGTTTTCGAGCTCCCGTGGCCACAAGAAATTCAATTGAAGGGGATTTTTGGGCCTCAAAGGGATAAGAGCGCCTTGGGACAGCTGGTTGGATGAAAAGTAAGACCTACCAACCAAAAAATGTTGAAATCTTTTCTCATCCAAGGATTTTGGATATTCTATCCAATCATTTTTTATAGTTCTAGTATAAGTAGCTTAGGAGGTGAGCTTGCTCACCACTTCACTCTTGTTTTTTTGCTTGTTAGTTGCTTGTTAGTTAGTTGCTTAGAGAGCTTGCTTGTGAGCATAACTTTGCCTTATGTAACTAGCTTTGTGAAATCCTAGTTTGCTTGTGTACACTTAAAGCTTAGCCTAGATGTTTTAGGCAAGCTTGGAAGAAACAACTAGTGCAACTTAGGAAGACTAGGGATACCCTAGGTGCTTAAGTTGTTGGCCAAGTGCCATTTATGCTTTGAAAAGGAGAAAACTTTCCCAAAAAGAGGAGTGTGGTTCAACTTGAGAGAGTGGCGAGCCCCTAGAGAGAGAAGAGTAGGTAGAAAAGCAACAATCCTCACAAGAGAGGTAAGCTTCTATCCCTTCCCCTAGGTTTTGGCAGTCCTCTTAGCCAAGTGAAGACATCCTAGAGTGGAGAGAGGGTTTCTTGGTTCTTGTTCAAAGTTTTGCTTTGTTCTTTTGTGTTTTGTTGTTGAAAGTTTCTTGTACTAACCCTAGCTTAGTCATACTAACAAGAGAGTGGTGGGAGCTTGAGAAAGAGATGAAGACTAACTCTCCTTAGTGGAAAAGAGGCCCAAGGAGTTGTCACTTTGTTCTAAGTTTTGTTTTTTGTCTTTAGAGTGAGAAGATCTAACCCTAGGGTGCCAACCATGCAGTGGAGTAGCTCTAAGATGGGTGTAGGTTCTCTTTGTGTTGGCCACTAGGCCCTTTGCGTTGTTCAAATTCATGAACCACTAACCCTTGACTTCCAAGACTAACCATGCAAGGGTTAGCTTTGTTCAAGCTTGGAGTCAATATGAATGTTAGTTTTGTCATTTGAAGTTGAGAGGAGTGAAGCCTAGAGCAACTATCATTTGTCCTCTCCACTAGACCTCATTTTCCCTCATGAAAGAGAGAGGAAACAAAGAAGGCTAGGAAGAAGGAATTTTTTTTTTGTAAGTGTAATTTTTCTTTGTTCTATGTCGTTGGAATTTTAAACACCTTCCAACCCAATTTCAGAGCTTGATTCTATTAAGTTTGGGCCCCCATAGCCCATATAAAACTGGGGGGACCTTATTCTTGAAGAAACTAGTATATTTTTTGACTAACCCCAAGGATTAGTAGAACCCAAAGGTTTTGGCATGTTATGGGGGATGGGGTGGTTATTTTTCAGGCATGATGGAATTAAAATGGGCCATGATGATTGATCCTTTCAAGCTTAAGCAGCGTGGGGGACTTCCAAATCGTCCGGATCCCCTGGTTCCAGCTTTTACCCGCCGGTTTGGACTGCTAGACTTTCGTGGGGGACCCGCGCCAGCGCCAATAGCGCCGCGCCACCACGTGTGTGGTAGGCCCAGCGTCCGCCGGATCATCTTCCTGTTAACCAGCGGTCCCTAAGATATGGGGGTGACCACTTTAATCTTTTGAGTGAGGTTAATATAGCATGAGGGTTAGGGATGGTGCATTTGGGATAATTTTTAGTGGCTAATCTTGAAGTTAAAGGGGCTGCTAAGGTTACCTCGGTGCCGTCGTTTAGAGTCATACAAATTACTTGGGGCCGAAACGGCTTTGCGGGGCAACACGAGACACCTCGGTGAAGGAAAGAAGGGATAAAGTCCATAGAATTTGAACCAATGATCATTGGGGTTCCAAACGAGAGACACGACCGAGGAACTAGCATGTGTCCTTGAGTTGATTTTTTACGGATGGATGATGGCGGATGAAATAAGCAGTATTTCATCTGCAGGATGAATGTACGATGGATGAAGACAGGATGAGGAATGCAGTTTTTCATCCAATTGTAGGGATGAACAATGGATGACTAATGGATGAAAAACCAGTCCAGCTCTAAGGGGATTTGAACTTGAGACCTAGGGGCTAGGGGTTGTTTATTAAGGGCCTAGGGGGGTGTTTTGACCTATGGGGCCATTCCCCTATGGTTTCCTCACCATGATAAGAGTTTTTGGGTAATGAGAAGGGGTTAGTGAATTATCTGGAGGCCAAGCCATGGGTCATTGGAAAGCTTAGATAAATTCCTACCTAATGCCTATTTTTTTAGAATTAGTGAATTTCCAGCCTCAGTGATTAGTTTTAAAGGGGTTTTCTGCTTAGAAAATTACCATCAAATCTAGGATTTTTAGTTCTATTTCCTAATAATTATAAAAGCTTGCCTAGGATAATATGTTTCCCATTTTCCTTATTAAATTCTATTTCTAGAAAAGAGCCAAGAGCCCAGATAGTAGAAACATGGGGATAATTCCCGGTAAATAGTTTTTCTTCCAGACTAGGGTGTGCTCTCCCCTCCATATAGCGGGAACGTAGGCGAACCCTTTGCACACACGTGCGATCCGAGGAAGCGTGTTTTACTCGCCCATACCTAAGCGGCTTGCCCTTAACGCTTTGCAAAGTCTTCCGGAAGCAGTCACTCCAGGCGGAGAGGAGCTTCGGGGAACACTGATAGCTCCGGGGTGAAGCCATGTTAAGCGATAACAGAGATCTTGGAAGACAATTAGTTAGAAGTATTCCGTATGTCACACGAAAAAAACACCCCCCGATTTTTTTTTTGGCCCTCGCACATAGAGTTGGACCTTTTGCTAGCTTGTATTTAGATAGAGTGGGAGGAGTTCCCTCCTCGACCGCTGACCCTCCGCCAAGCTTAGGCGACAACATCTCAGGGTGAGCGGTTCTTGAGCCTAACCCACCTCGTCGTTGGACTATAGGCCTCGGATCGACGTCGTTTTTTTTTCCCTTTCCCCCTTTGGCTATTTGCGCGACGCGTGGGTTCGTCAGCCTCCATCTCTGGGCTTCTCCTCTCAGTGGTTGAAACTGTGTTATCTTTATCCAGGAGCATAAGCTCGATGCTAGAAAGATTGGCGCTTTAGGTTCTCCCTTTGGGCCTCCTTAGGCTTCCTGATGGAACCCCAGCATCGGGGACTCCAGGGAGGCAGTTGCATTTAATCTCTATCTCCCATGCGCTTCTTCCTTCCTTTTATTTAGTGGAACAGTGGATGCAAGGGAGAGTGCAGTGTGCTTTTCACGACCCAATCGGCCTTTTAGCCTTCCTCATGTTAGCCACTGGGTTATGGGATGTGATTTTAATATGGTTGAGCTTTCCAGTGATGGGCTGGGGTCAGCTGGTCAATGTCTTTCCTTGGAAGAAAGTGAGGCATGGTAATCCCTCTGTTGTCGGGTAGGCTGGTGGATGCTAGAGATGATCATGAGCATGGTCTCCGTTTCACTTGAACTAATAACAGAAAACCTCCCGATCTGCGTATGGAGCATCTTGATTGTTTACTGCTCTCCCACCCCCATGGTCTGGGCTAAACCTGCCATCCAGGGAGGGACCGGTGCTTCCTAACTTCGACTAGCTCTCAAATTGGTTCCACTTATGCCTAAGCTTATTAGGCCAGAGCAAACTGGGTTCATGAAGAAGAGAATGATCCTTGACCATGTGCTATTGGTCAACGAAGCCCTCCACTTTGGCCCACGTTCAATCAGTCCCCTAGCCCTTCTAAGGGTGGACTTTGAGAAGGCTTTTGATAATATAGACTGGGATTATTTGTTTTGCTGGCATTGCCAAATGTGGTATCTCGGGGCCATTCCTAACCTGGATAAAGATCCTTCTGCAGCATGCCTCCAGCAGGGTGATGATCACCGGGGTGGTATATATCCAAGCCCTTCAAATCTTCATCGTTCAGTTAGGCAAGGATGCCCATTATCCCCTTTCCCTTTTCCTCATAGCGGCGGATGGTCCAGATACTCAAATTTGCGCACTCTTGGCCAAATGGGTTCCAAGAATTTTTAGAAACTTATCGGCCCCTTGGAGTATTCTGTTTAGCCGTCATCTATTGAATGCAACCCCTTCATCTTCACTCCTCTGGCCTGCATCTCTGCTTGGGCTGATCAAGGGGGACCTCAAATAAGCTTCCGCAGGTTGGATCTAATGTTTGGAGATCCATTTGGGCTGCTTGGGTTAGAACTCGCCCCTTCCTTGTTCAAACCTGCCCCTCAATCCCTGAGGAAGCGTTGCGGCAACCACTATTTGGTAATTAACCTAGAGATTCGGAGGAGCTTGTGGTTTGTTCCTCTCGGTGGGCTCACTTGGAGGCAGCCAACATTAGCCACTTCTCCCATATCTGGGACAACGGCTCTGTCTTATCATGTGCTGAAGCAACGAGTGCCCTTTCATCCAGAAGGGCTACGGCGGGGTGGGAGTTAGTGACCTGAGATATTCCAGCCAGTTGGATTTCTCTGTGCTCTTTTCCTGCTAACCAAAGAAGCTTACATGTCTGGCTCGGTGCCGTCATGCCTGCGTGGAAGTGTGCTGTCTATGCCACGTTCAGAGAGCGCAACTCTCTCCTTGGCTGGAAATACCAGGTTACGCCGTCTGGCTCTTTATTCTCACTAGGGTTTGTTGCTATGGAAGAATATCTGTTTTTTTCCATTAGATCAATTATCTGCTGGGCGACGGGAACGATAAATCCATTGCTGGAGAATGGAGTGCATTCAAATCCCCACCTCTATTGGTTTCTCCAGGCTCCCATCTCTCTCCTCCAATTCGATCTTGGCGAATGGATATGGAGTGACAAGAAACATTCATTTTTTCTCTTACTCTGTAAAAATGGGTCGTTCCTTGATCAAGCCTGCCTGCAGCTTTAATACTAAGTGGTTTGCTAATTGTCACATATCGCTGATTGTCCAAAGATTTGGGGTGATGTGTGGAGGAAAGACCGTGCCGCAAAGATAAGTGGGTTTCTTTGAAATGTGGTGAACATAACTCTACCAGTCTCCAGTCATTTTTCGGACTCCAATATCAGCTGTACCTCCTGTCAGTTGCAAATCCCCGAGACCATTGAACATTGTCTCATGGAGTGCCATCTGGCTTTGAGGGTCTGTCCACCGTGTGCTCTGTTTTTATGGCTCTTGGAAGTCCCTCACATCCCCTTCCATTTCTGTTTTGCTGCTTAACATTACTGGTGGTCATCTTTGATCTGATTGCCCGTTTTGGGCAGCTCTCAGAGCCCTCACCTTGTGGAACATCTGGAAAGCCAGGTGCAAGTTAGTCTTTTGAACTTGAGGGCCGATTAGTGCTAGGGAGTTTCTTTGCAGGATTCACTCAGACCTGTTGTCTGAGGCCAGAAAGGCGTGGGTGGTGGTGTGTGAAGTGGGTTCACAAGACGAGGTGTTCGGTTCAGCCACCTTCACCTCCACCCTCAACTAGTGCGATCTGACACAGACTCGGAGGCTTCTCAACAGGTGTGCAATTTCCTTCGCCATTGTTGTGGGACGACATGGAGGAGATGTATGGAGCTACCAAGGGGCCTCGTAGGTACTCTGGAGCTGTGGGCACAATCGAGTCGGATGACTTTATCCAGGAGTTCGACAGCTGGTGTGATTTGCAGCAGATGCGCAATCCACAGCTGTTCACCCCATTCATGGCGTGGAAGAGACTGTTCCAGCATTTGGAAGGCCCGCCTATGGATGATTACCACGAGTTCAGGCGAGGACATGAAGCAGAGATTGAGGAGTGGAGGCTGTATTGGTCACCTGACTACGTCTCCATTACTCGAGGCACGACGCGACCAGTAGCTGCATCAGCACCAATATCTCCCACTGCCAGCACTAGTAGTGGAACAAGTAGTGCCTGTACAAAACGGAGAGATCAATTGCTCAATCCGTTTGACTCCTCTTGGGCCAGAATGGAAATCATCTGCTCCAGATCCTTCATCAGTTCTCTGGAATGACTCCTCCCGCAGGGTTGGGATGGAGTCTCTGATGACTTCTTCCCGTAGGAGTCCCAGGTCAATTGAAGACATCGCCGCCATTATGGTAGAAAGACTCGATCCAAAACCCAACTTTCCTATGAACCTCTGAAAAGGAACACGGGTCATTAAGTAGAGTTATCCGTAAAGGGTCCCAAACTCGGCATGAGAACCCCGAGTTTGGCCAAACTCGTTATGAAACTCGAAACTTAGGATCAAGCGGTACGACTAGAAAAAAACACAGGACCCAACTGCCAGGACTAGGAAATGGGGGGTGGCAGGAGTTTGGTGCCGAGTTTTGTTAGTCGTCGAGGCGGAGGTGGTCAGAGCTCAGGAGCTGCTGCTACCCTCATCAAGTTTGTGATTTGGTGCCCTCTTTTCTGACTTCGTGCTCAGTTTTCTGCACTTTACGGATTAACTCAAAGTCAGGACTACGGGTCCAAACAAGGTACCAAACTCAGGCTCACTTTACGGATAACTCTAATGTCTAGTGCGTTGCTAGTTGCTGCCGGATGGTTCTCTCTTGGGTCCCCCTACGCTGATGCATTTTCTCAGCTTATCTGATTATTGTTACTGTTCTTAGTTCAGGATTCCCTTGGCTCTCTCCTGCCCCACCTTCAGCTGATAGCAGCTTTCCCCCTTCTCTTCGTTATTTGGTCCCCAAGCATTGCCTTCCTAGGTCAGCCTCTATGGCACCTTCATGAGAGGTTATTTTTTCCTCTTTGTTCACCCTTTTGCCTCATTAATAAATTTTCCAGGGCCACTGTCCCCTGTTGCTTAAAAAAAAACAAAACTTTTTCATCTCCAAAATAAATTGAAGTTTTTGCAGTAAAATTCGCCCAGGGCCTCCGATGTCACCTGTTCTCTTTATTAAAAAAAAAAGAAAAAAGAAAAAAAGTGCCCTTCCCCCTCCCTAGAGGAGGGGGAGGTGGGCAGTGCTCCCCACCTTCCCGAGTGGATTTTTCCAGGCGTACAGTGGGCCCCACCGCGCCGGCCGCGTGTGTGCCTCGGTGGGTAGGGTAGGAATTGAAGAGCTCTATTTACAAATCACCATTGTGGCATATTTTCAACTACATTGCATCACATAGTCCCACCATTGACTGGGATTCTTGCGGCATATAACTTACTCCCACATTTTCAGTTTTGTTAAGTCCTGTAAAATAGTTTCATCTAGCCTGCCCGGCGGGCCACCATTGAACTGTCCAGTCACACGGTCATCCGCGCATTTTCATAATCCAGGCACGGGCAGGGGAAAGCTTCAGTACAGGTAAAACTCTTACTCTGGGTTTCCTGGATTATTGAGTTTGCCCTTGGTTTAGGATTCTAAAAACACAACTTTTGTCTTCCTGAATATCCGTGTTTCTGTTTGGGTCACAGAGCTTTGTGGCCCCTCCATACCTCGCTTGTAGTTCTAAGGGTGGACAAAAGGAAGGGGCAGGAGAAGGGAACCTGAGAAAATGAACACAACGGAGCCTGCCAAAGGTTGCATCCACTTTCAGCCACTAAAGACTCTAGGATCAGTATGACCCCATGTCATACTAAAACAATTGATCAACCCCCCACTGAAGGTTGTGGCTGAAGGGGTTGTACAATCTGTTACATCTCTCTTGAACAGGAACACATGCACAGCCCTAAAACTCTGAAGACTGTACAGAGACCTAACCTTCATGTGACTTCAATTTTTCTACTCCAGTCCAAAGTTTGAGACATTGCACCATCCTTATCAATCTTTATTTAGTTGTAGATGTTCAACGTATGATTGAATGGCATAAGTGTCATGAGCGGCGATGGGAATTGAAATCTCACTCCACTGTGTTGAAGTTGGCCATACCTACCATCCTCAACTTGTTTGAGTATTTACAGGTGACATGAGAGGACCAAAATATGATCACTGCAGGTCCAAGGTACTAGCTTTCCTCGAGGCTCCCACGTAGAATTGAGATCTGACCATCCCTTACCAGCACATCTTCATCAAGTTGTTGCACTCGCCTTCGCAACACCTCCACCTCTACACTCGTTCGAAGTGCTTCCCGGCTCATTGCCTCTGCTTCTTGTTGCATGGCATTTCTCTCTCTCAGTATGCGAGAAATCTCTTCCTGGCCTCTGGACATCTCCTTGTTGCAATCCTCCAAGTTGGTTTCCAGCAATCTAATGGCTTCTTCCCTTTTAACCAGCTGGTGTGCAAGCTCAGTAACCCGATTGTTAGTATTGGCAAGCAAATGCTGCAATTGTTCCCTTTCTGCACATAACTCATCACGGCTCTGAAGCAGTGAGGCCACTTGTCCATGACACTGCCGCAGATCTGCTTCCATTATGCCAATCTTTTCGCGCAGCAGTTGGCAGTTCAAATCCTGTGCTTGCATCTCTTGATCCCAGTCCCTCAATTGCTGCTTCAGTTGTTCCACTCCTTCATCTGCCTTGTCCCTCCGCTCTTCCGTCGCCACAATCTGTGTCTGAAGCTCCTCAATCCGTCTAACCTGCGATTGTGACACCGTTACAAGATGCTCATTCTGGGCAGAGAGGCGCATCAGGCATGCACTCTGAGAGTCCACAGTTCTGGTTAAATTGCTAAGGCTCTGTTCTAAACCCCGGATCACTTCATCTTTCTTGGACTTTTCAGCCCTGGCTTCCTGTAGTTGTCTGTCACGCTCTGAAAGCTTATCCATCATAGATTCCACCCTTTCATTCATACTGTACAGCTGCTGTGCGGCCGCCTGCAGGCTCTGCCGCATCTCTGACTCCATGTGTTGAGCCTCATGGGCTTCCTTCTCCTTTTCCTTTACCTCTTTCCCACAGGTTGCAGCAGCCTTCTGCCTCAACGCAAATACAGCCTGAAACATCTGTTTACTCTTTGTAAGACAGTCCAGCTGCATTTCAAGGTCGTGTACCTCTCTCTCCCTGGCTTGTGCAACACTTCTTCCTTTGGCAACCTCCTCTTTCAGGCTTTGATTTTCTTCCTCAATCCCTGCCAGCCTAGCTTTGGACGCTCTCAACGCCTCCCTTGCGACCTGTCTCTCTCTCATCACAAGCCTCATCTTAGCGAAGAGCAAGTTGTTCTCATCTTTCAGTTCGGTGACTTGAGCTTGTCCTTGTTCGATTTCAGCACGGAAGTCGTGGTCTACTTTCTTCATGTTTGCTGCCCTATCTTTTTGTTCACTCGCTACTCTGTCCAGCAAATTCTTGATTTCCCGACGCAGGGTACAGTTTTCACCTCTTGACGCCTCCAGCTCAGTCTGCAAGTTAATTTCCACACCGCTCAATCTGTGGAGCTCACGTTGGAGTCGGCTCATTCTCCCTTCCTTGTTCCCGTCCATGCCATTTTTCAGACCCTGGCGAAGGCCGTGTATACTCTTCTCATGGTCCATGCAAAGCTGTTGCAATCTGTCCACCAGATTTTGCAGGTCAGATTTCTCCCCATCTTTTTGCATGGAGACCCTCCGAAGCTCTTCCAGATCAGCCTCTGCTTGTCTCGCTTGCTTGTTACTGTGTGCTGCCGATTCCCTTAGTTCTAAGATAGTCTTCTCTGCTCTCTCCACCCTCTTTCTATGGCCATCCATCTGCAGCTCGAACTCTTTCACTTTCTCCCTCAGTATTGTTTCCCTCAAAGTCATGGACGCCAGGTCCTTGTGCAACTTCCCTTTCTCTTCTTCTAGATTCCAAACCCTGTCCCTTAGGCTGCTATCATCAGCCCTTACCTTCTCAATCTTGAATTCCATGTCATATCGGTGGTCAGGCATGTCTGTACCCTTCTCCCTTGATGTAAGACGTTCCCAGCTTGCTTGTAATTCAATATTTTCCTTCCCTACAATCTCTTGAGGTGCTGCGTCGAGTTCTTCTTTGGCCGCGCTACGCCTCCTCCTATCTGAAAGCGAATCTGCTGGCCTCTTCAGCTCTTCAGACAGTTTTCTGCTATAGTGTTGCATGGAATTTACTCCCGCGCCGGAAGTTCGTCTCCACTCGTCAGCAAGTACGCCCCGAACCTCACTATATGCTGAAGTTCGCTCCCCTCCCAGCACTGGTGCTCCTTTCGATTTTCCTTCCAGAACCTTTAGAACAACAATTTCATCGAATCGCTGATCTACTTGAGGACGTTCTGTCAGAGGGCCACCGCCATCCGTGTCGAGGCTGACTGCCATCGCTGCTCTCTTAAGCGATTTTTTAACATCAGACCGCTCGGAACCGGCAACGAGTCGAAAGTATGGCAACAACACAGAGATCCGACCCAAACCTACCAAGCAGTCAGACGACTAAAGAAAACCGATCATTTCTCGATACACAAAACAATCCAGAGCTCGATTCGACGCGCCAAGAACATCACTCCCAACCAAGAATTCCAACTTCGCAAATGTTCTCCCCCTGCTAAAAACCACAGCCATAACCCCCGAATATCAATCCCAGAAACCGCATCAAAGTTCAACAAGCCGGCGACCAACTAGACCTCAAGCATCCCCCAAGAACGTCCTCCCGTCAGACAACGACTTCAGCATGTCACCTCCAGCTTGTAGCTCCCTTACTCTTATTAATATCACGAATGTCAACTTGCAGGCAAGAAACACGCACCAATTCCAGCAAGCACGAGGGCAAATAGACGTGCAAAATTGCGAGCATAGCGGAGGCAGCGGGGCCCTCCTCCTCTCTCACTCTTACTTGCCCCTCCTTCGTCGTCCACCATAGCTTCCGTTACTTCAACCTAACCACAGTTGGCGAGAATCCGAAGCGTTCAACACAAGTCTGGTTAACCCCACTCGTAATTAATGATTCAAATAGCAAGCGGCTCAGATCGACCGAGAATAACGGCTAGCATCCATCTGACGGTCTATATGCAGCGGAGGAGTTTAGTACTCATTAGTTTCTGAACCAATTATACAGCTAATTATTCGTGTATTTACGACTCCTCCGATGACGTGGCGGGACACGATTTGGTCTAAACATTGTCCTGGAACCTGAGTTTCCGGTGGTCGGTTCGTGACGTGGCATGACGCTTTACCCGGTCGGACCGGAAATTTATGGATGGAATAAAGCCCATGAATTGAGAAGAAGCCCAACAGGTATCGAAAACTGATCAGATGTCGATAAGATGAGAATCAGTCAAATAGCTGTCTTTCAAGATCTTGATCATGAAGCTTCTATAGCTCAGTTGGCTAGAGCACCCGTTTAGTAAGCGGGAGGTCGTGAGTTCAACTCTCACTGGAAGCAAAACTGTGGACGTGCCGGAGTGGTTATCGGGCATGACTAGAAATCATGTGGGCTCTGCCCGCGCAGGTTCGAATCCTGCCGTCCACGCCTATTTCTTCCTTTTCCTTTTCGCTTTTATAATTTAGTCTGGTCCTCACCACCACCCCTACAATTTTATGACTGTGTGCAACCTCAAAAGTGCTGGCTGAGATGGTATTCATACAGACTGTTGGTTGCGGTGTCCGCGGATGTTCAACACTTGAAGACGTAAAGCACTGCCTGAAATTTGCCTTTGTAAAAATGGGGGTGTCCCCACGCGGAATGAATAGATTCCAGCTTCTGAAGTCCTGCAGGGCTGGGCGTACCTCTTACAAAGTGATTGGGTTAGAGATGTAGCATATCCAGCTGTGGAAGCAATCCTTCAAGTGACATTGTCTCCCCTGGAATACCATCTAAAACGACCCACTTCCTCATATCACGTGCACACACGCACACACGCACACACACAAAGGTGTCCTCCCAAAAAGAGATGAGCGAGCTCATAATCACCCCAAATCAGCAAGCTTGGCATCAATTTCCGCTTCCATTAGCACTGAATCAGATCTCACAGCCACTTCTGCAGATCTCTAAGACTGCTTGAGCTTTCAATAGTCTGGTTTAGACCTCCAGACAAATCAAACATGTAGCACTGAACACTGCCTATCAACATGCGCGTGTTCAGAAAAAAGCATAGCAGAAGAAATCAGGTAACTATGAAGTATGGAAGTCAAACTGCTAAGTTTCTCTTACTCGCAAGAAGGCATGGTAACTTGCAGACAGGAATAATCAACACTAAAGTCCTCATCAATCACATTAGAAGGTGAGATACTTGAAGTGAAGTCACGAGCACAATTTAACAACTCAACATATTTGGAGACACAAGTCAAAACAAGTTCAATGCCAGCTTTGCTGAGCAGAATCCTTATTTCATACCTACGAGCTTAAATAGTAAAAGATAAGGGGTCTCTATCTGTAGGAGAAGCTTACATCATTCAAGGTCAAATGCACTATGATTCCCAACAGGACCAGCCATCCCTCTTTTTCATGTGTCTTTCTTTCCATTTGTCACAGCCTACCTGCGGCGCATGTCCTCAGAACATTCACCTAGACACTGATGAACAGCAGTTCACACATACACCAACCTTGTTGACGGTCCCCCTGTCCCCCACCGTTGACATCCCTTACTAGGAACTAACACCATAGACTCGAATCCGCTGCTGGATTGGTGTTCGACAAGAAGGACAGTCTCGCATCCCCTGCTTCTCGTGGAGATCATTGCACTTTGTACAGATCACCTGGTGGGCACACGGCAAGAAAACTACTGACATCTCCTCACACATGCACATCACACACTCCCGGTCACGGCGAATGTCTCTGTGAGTTGAATCCTGTAGATCTGCAACCTCCCGCAGCAGCCGAGCATTCAACTCCTTTAGCCCTAGTCCACCACCAGTGTCCCCCAGGCTCATCAGCGAAGGACCCCAGCGTGAGGTTGCCAGCTGGGATGCTTCTGCTGAAACCCTAAGCCCTGCTATTTCACGTTCTAGTCGTTGCATGTCATCCTGGTGGCGCTGAAAATCTAACTCAGCCTTCCTCCGCGAAGACTCCTCCCGCCTCTTGGCAGCAGATTCAGCTTGCTCTTTAGCTCTCTTTTCCATATCTGCACGCAACACAGCTTCCTCTTTGGACTTCTCTTCTTGTCTCCATCTCACCTGACCAGCAGAGAAGAAGAAAAGATACAGAGCTTTGAAACATATTCTTGCATGATCCTCCTGTGTCAAAAGCCTCAAACAACCAACAAGGTTTGCACCCCCCATGACATATGAGGAAGAGTCTGCTTTACACGGCTCACAGTCCTACTTGCATTTATGTGCTAAGCCACAAAAGCATGACCAAACTTGGGACATCCCCAGCAATATTTTTACCTTGGGCCTTCAATACTCCATTCATGCCATAGCTAGCCTGGACAATCAGCAGCCTGAGAAAAATTCTCTTCCAGGTTTTCCAACTGCAACTTCGGTCTCGAAGTTGAACTGTGGTGTATAGGATGTACATAGACTACGGTATTTTCAACACGGTACATTGCGACCAACATATTCACATGTGCAAACTCACCTCTGCCTGTTGCTGCCGTTCCTTAGCTTGTGCAAGTTGCTGCTGTATTTGAGTCACTTTGCGCCTCTCCTCTGACAAATCCTCCTGCAATTTGGCCTTCTGTCTCTCCCAAGCTTGCGCTCGTTTCACTCCTTTCTTCTCTCGTTTTGCAACCTCTTGATAAGTGGCCACAGATTCAGCAGCACTCAGCTTGGCAGCCTCCATCTCTGCACGCATCTCAGCATTCTCATGCTCCAGCCGGCGCACTGCAGTATTGGCACGGTCTACTTGGCCACTTGCCTTGCGCAGTGCATTTTCCATTTCTGTAAGCTTCTTCATTGTGCTGTCCTCAAGTGCCTTTTGCTCTTTCTTAAGTCGCAACCCCTCTTCTCGCTCCGCTCGGAGAGCCTTCAGTTCAGCCAAGTCTTTGCTCAGCCGTCGAGCAGCCTGCATGACCTTTTGCTGTGCCCATTCTGTACGTTCCTGCAATTGTGTCTCAAGATCTGTCACCCTTTGCTGAAGCTTGAGTAGAGTTTCATCCTTCCCCTCCTCAACATTATCCAACTCAGGCGGCTGGTTCTGGTTGTCGGCTATATCAACCTGCTCTTTGGTACTCACTTGGGATGCCTCTAACCCTCCATCACTGCAGCTGGAACTATCAAAAGGTGCAGGTACACTTAATGATAGCTCTGTTTCTGCAACTCCAGTCTCGTTGGCTGACAGATCCTCTGTGTCTTGATCCACAGTGGGAGGTTCCAAGGTTGTTTCCAAAGAAACAGGCTGCAAAGAACTCCCAATCTGCAAATCTGTCTCGAGCTGGTCTACATCACAACTGGAGAGTTCTTCCCCAGGAGTGCTCACACCAAAGTGGATGTCTTGACTAAGTTTACAAGTGGGATCCGTTACATCACCTGCAATAGAAGTTTGTTACAAAAGAACAATGAATTATAATGGTGGCATGATAAAACCGCTTTAAGTAGGCATAAGCAGTGCACACCTGGCTCTTAAGAAGAAACCAAAATGTTGGGCATCCTAGCAGACTCGATGAAAGTGAGGATGACCCAAACAAGCTTGCACAGAAGCCTAAGGAACTAGGCCAATCAGCCCAAAATTACCAACCTGCAGTTAGCAGAGCATCGGCAGTATCCTGAGGCAGCAACAAACCAGCTTCTGGAGAGGGGATTGAGAGGCTGGGATCCAACCCATGATCCTCACACTCAGACTTATCTGAAGTTTCTGCAGCTGCTCTTACATCTTGTAGACCTGTGCCACTGTCTTCGACTGAGAAGCCATTCTCAACAGTATGAGGCGACGGAGGAGACATTCCTGCAACAAGAGAGGGATCTAAAGGAGCAGAGTCAGGCTGCCCCATTGTGAGAGCACAATCTACAGTGCGAACAGGACTCCTTCGCCTCTGTTCAGCCCCGAACGACTCCATATCTGATGTAGTGTTACTCACCAGCTGCCATGGATCTGTTGGAGAGGCTCTGGTATAACTCAGTGTAACAAGAGCAGGTCCACTACTTTGTGAAGGGACAGCACTCACTGGGCTGGAAGTACCTAGATTATCCCCCTCACTCCCACCATATGAAGGAGAAGTAGAGGCAGATACGGGAGATACAGGGGACTTGGGAGGGGATGAGGAAATTGGCCCAGGAGAGGGTGGAGAGGAATTTGTGGAGGACAGGGATAGGGAGGAGCTGGGACCAGGCCCAGACTGTGGAGAAGAGATTGAAGTTGCCACTGACTCCTTGTTGACAGCAGGTAAGGTGCCATCCTCTTCATCCCATACGTGTGCAACATTCATGTCACACATGAGCAAGCACCACATGGCATCACCTCGACTGAGAGAAGGGCGGAAGCCTCTTAGCACCCGCACCATGTCAGATAAACTCTGTTTCTGCAACTCTTTCAAATCAGTACAGATGTGCTTGTCGTCATCACATCCCTCATCATTGTCAGTCAAGTAGCCCAAAGCATCCCCAACAATGTTGACAAGTGCATCTTTGCCACCATAATGGCGCCCGTGCTTAAGCACTGCCCTAAGAGCCTCATCTCTTGTGTGGCCACAGGCAACAATCTTGTTGATTGCATCATTATGAAGATTCTCCAGATTCTTCATCAAAAGGTCCTCTAATTCACCCTCTGTACAATCATCCCACTCGTACTCCTCCTCCTCCTCAAATTCGTTGTCTTCTTCCTCCTCACCTTCATCTGTCATTGAGCCCTCATCACACTTGCCTGTTTGCAAACCCCTACCTTGTCCAGACCGAAACCACTGCTTCAAGTTGTGGACAATTCCAGGCCCCTCCTTCTTCACATTCAGGGACTTGCAGTCAGCACTTGTACCCAAATTGAGATTGTCCAAAGCGCACCTATTCGGCATGCAGTTGCTGCCTTCACCATCATTCCCCCTGTTGTCCATCCCCCCTTCGCAATTCTCCTCGGAACTTCCATGAGGGGATGGCAGATCGCCACGAAACTTTCTCTTGTTGCGACTGCATTTCTCACGTACAACCGAGGCTGTACTTGGAGAAGCCATTGCGACAGGATTTCCTCTCAATTCGCTCCCAGATTCTGGTGGGAATGACTGTGATCCCAGCTCGTCGCCCTCAATAAACACCGACACTTCTGCCAGGAGCGCTTTGGTGAAACAAAATCGTCTGACAGTTGAATTCCCCTTTCTGGAATCAACTTGAACGACTTGAGATGTTGCGACTACGCAAGCACAGAGGTAGGAAACTAATCTCCGAGAAAAGGAAACAAGTACTGGAAATACGCGGAGGTTAAGTGTCGCCACAAAGGGAATCCAGCCACAGTGAAGAAAGAAAAATCTCAGGCCTTCCAGTATGAAAGACGGTAATAATTGGAAGTACTTTACACATACACATCCGACAAGCTTTGACCTTATGGAATAGGACTGCTCTCGTAAAGAATCCTGGGACAGAAGGATTTGATGAGACCTGTTGATTATTGAATCTGGCCAGTACCTCCTAAGATTTCCCCCAAGCTTCCAAGATCCGGCTAAAAGACACAGCAACCAGAAACACCAGTAAACAGGACGGGAGGGATAGGATGGCCAAAGGCAAGGCAGGCGAAGGCCGAAAACTTCATCAATATCCAAGTTCTAGAGATCCAACCTCTACAATTCTTCACAGGATTTTAAGTCTCCGTCATGGTTCCGCCCCTTGAAATTGAGGCTCGAGAGATTCACAGGCCAATACGAGATGCCACCGCAAAAACACGGGTCCTCGCTCAATAACCACGTGTTGGATTCTCTCAAAATTCGGTTCAGGACGACAGAACGATTTCACTCCGTATGACCCCGTTCAGTCTTTGCAATCCAAACCAGGAAGAGAGGTCCAGAATCGCCTCTGGCAAAGAGAGAGGTTCACGCCGCCCCTGCCTCAGAATTCCGAAACTGCTTAGAAATCCAAAACTCGACAATTCTTCCACCATTTACCGACGATTTTCAATCTCTCGGAACCTCGTTTTCCTTTCCAATCCAAAGCCTTGTTTTGGCGATGCCAAGAGGGAGATGGCAGAGAAGCTCCACACGTTTGTCTGCCTCGTCTCCCTCCTCAGCCTGCCCTCTAGGAATCCTCACCATAGCCACACCAGGGCCCTATCTACGGATCCACATACACTACGGTTCCTCTCATACATAATACAATACCTGTATTATGACACAATCCCCTAGTAGCGAACCTCCTGCTCTCTCGACACGTACATAATACGTACATATTTGTATACATTGACCCAATCGTATTTGTACCATTACAATTTGAGGCGGCTGAAGCTGGTCTTCACCAACCACGGTTAGCTACCTATAGTTGCCAAGAGGGAGATGGCAGAGAAGCTCCACACGTTTGTCTGCCTCGTCTCCCTCCTCAGCCTGCCCTCTAGGAATCCTCACCATAGCCACACCAGGGCCCTATCTACGGATCCACATACACTACGGTTCCTCTCATACATAATACAATACCTGTATTATGACACAATCCCCTAGTAGCGAACCTCCTGCTCTCTCGACACGTACATAATACGTACATATTTGTATACATTGACCCAATCGTATTTGTACCATTACAATTTGCAGGCGGCTGAAGCTGGTCTTCACCAACCACGGTTAGCTACCTATAGTTCAACAGTGGAAACATACCAGGGAGTTACTAGTAAAAGTAGCGGTAAGTTACTGGTGAGGTTCGAGGTGGACCAATGGTGAGCATTAGATTTCTACATCGTAAGATGGATATATTTTATGGACCACATTTTACTGCCGTGTGCAGGGAGCATCACCCACTCCTGCCGCCCCACGTCTTACTTACTTACCCTGTCTCGCTCAGTAACACGAAAAAAGGCTGCTGATGATTTCTCCTTTTGCAGGCTTCTGGAATGTCCTCTTGGCAAGCCAAGCCCCTAGGGCCATTCAACCACCTCTATATATATATACACATATACATGACGCCAGCCAAAGTTAGAGTATAAAGAAGAGCCCTGTAGAAGTTTGTTTGGCTGGAAAGAAATTCGAGGAAATCGTAGACATACACATGTTGCACCTTGGAAAAAAAATAAGCATGCATTTTTTCATATATGTATATATATGACGCCAACCGAAGCTAGCGTAAATAAGAGCCTCTTCCCCTTGCGGGTACTGCCCCCTTTCACAAATTTCATAGTACTACGTTATTACCCTCGGACTTTTCCTCGGACTTTCCCCTCGGATTTGAGAGTCTTGCCTTCCGAGGGCAGAGTGATGTAATCTAGAGACGGGGTATTATTATGCTTGGGGAACAATTTGCAAAGGGAATTTTTGAGCGATTCTGGATTACGATCACAGAGACTATTCCAATATTCTAAAATGCGGCTTGTGTTGCCGGAGGATGCAGTGAACCCCTAGTCTGTAGGATAGAGCACTGAGAAACTATTACCCCAGGGGCTCAAATCTTGACTGCCACATTGCAAGGTGGGTCTTCTTCCTTTGCCTAAAAATGGTATGTCTCGGTCAGATGAAGTTAATATTCTTTTCACTGTAGAATGAAGGGGTGTAGTGATGGGTGGGTGATTTATATTTGACAAGAAAGAGAAACTCTTTCAATTTGAACACAAGGAACTATCATTCTCTGTACCACAGGTGCCATATCCGTGTACCTTGGGAAGGCTCTTCATAGTTGATATTGTTTTTGGTATGATCTGAGCATCTGCAAGTGGTCCAAATGCACATGAGCCCTCTTCTTCTTCTGCAAAAGACAGATGCCTTTCACTATGAAATATATTTCTGACAGTCATTGTCCCTGATGCCTGCAGTATTCCATGGTTGTAAGCAGTGTATAATAGTAGTGATTAGGGCGGCCCCACTCATAAACTGAGAGCGGAGGTGATTTCCACACGGTCATCTGTTGTGCAGTGCACAGAAAGGAGGCTAGGACAAGATTCAGTCCAAGACCATAGTCAATATAATTTTAGTGCAGAGCTTTGTAATCTGATGAGAAACTTAGGAATCATAACAATCATTTATGGGACTTTTGACATGATCAGACGACAACCCACAGACAGATCATCTGTAGGGGAACCCGAGTTACTTGCAATGGCCAGATTTTCATCACTCATGGCAATTGTTGAATTTTTTCATGGAAATTAGTTGCTCCTGCAGCCCAAAGTAGCAGCTAGCAACAAGTTGATATAGAAATCAGGTCACTTTATTAAGGACACATTTATTCAATAAGCTCAAAGAATGACTAAGCAGAAGGCTGGACTTGAGGACAAGATGAAGGGAAAATTAACCCAAGCCCACTTTCTTCAGTAAGTGTCTAAAACTCATCAGCCACGCAGCCAGTTGCCAGCTGAATAATCGGACCTCTACCTCCAACCTGTCCCACATCTTCCAAAACTTTAACAACCTGCCAGTTCTGTGCAGCTCGGACACCGCCCGCGATGATGCCCTTCCAACTATTAAAAATGTGTTCACTGGAGCACCCTGTAACAATGGCAAGTACAAACCCAAAGTTGTAGTCAAATGTCCTGTTAGGCTCTTTACTAAAGGGAGGTCTAAGCAAATGCAACCAGCCTCGGAAGAGAAGGGAGGGGTATAATCACCAGACCTTGCTTGCCATAGATAACAACAACACACCCCCTGGTCTTAGATTTTGGGGGATGACGATAGAAATGAGGTGAACGAAGGGGGTGTTGGTGAGGGGAGGGTCCCAAGGAAGCAGCATCCACATGATCTAACAGTGTAAGCAGATCAGTTTTTCCTCCTATAGAATAAGACCATGAGACGGATTGCTTCAAACACATTAGAGAGAAACCATATGACAACAGTGATCTATGCCTAATTTACAGGAGAAAGACAGACTTGAACTTGACGCTTTACTGTGAGAGAGTTGACATTGTTTTGAACTGGAGATCTGGAAGCATGGCTCAACCAAAGACAAGTTTGAGAATCTTGTACAGGTTCATCGCATGTAATTGCAAACCCATTTCCTACTCAACAGGCACATGAGAAATAAAGCTGTGCACAAAGATGGTTCTGCATGCTGTCGTCCTTGAGGAGACTAAAAACCCACCAGAGCATTATCAACGGCCCGAAGACAGTCATTTGTCTTCAAAAGCAAAAGCACAACACGTGGCAGCCGGCTCAATAGCTCTGACACCTCCCAGAAGTATTGTGACACATAATTCTGCAACCAAATCCCAACTATCTTAAGGCCTAGCATGCAGCTATGATCCAACATCACACTGACTAACACATCTGAAGAATACCGACAATCACCGGTCTTTGCCCAAGTCTGCATTGGAAAAGGACCAAAGCCAAAGGGGACAACAGATGTAGAAACTATGGTATAGACAATTTTCTGAGCCAGTGCACCGTAACAACATTAAGCCCAAAGTAGTGAAACCCAGGAATTTCAAGACAAAGTCTGGGCTTCCTGCACCTCTATCCTTACAGGAATGCCTGTATCTGAAGAAATGACATTTAATAACCAGACTTTGCTTGTTGTAGCCTTCTAAACAGAGACCTTTGGATGGTGAGCAGGTGGGAGTGAGGAGTAGAATGAGGAAAATCAATTGCTCGAGCAAGCAGAAGGGTGGAGAATGTACTCATAAGACTTCATTTGCCATAGCCTTGTAGCCATACACTAAGGCCAGAGAGGTTAGAGAGAGAGAGAGAGAGTATATGACCACCACCATCCCAGAAAGAGTTAAAGAGGGTTAGGGGGCCAATGAAACCTGGAGCTGATCCCGCTCCTGGGGTGAGTCAGGCACAGAGAGGTGGTCTAGGGACTGGGCCACAATTTTGTTCCATGGGCGCATTGTCAAGACTGCTGCAAACAGTGCATACAAATCCTTCCCGGCGCCCAATTCAACACTGTGCTCCTTTATTCCCTCAGCATCTGCAAACACCAGTGCCTGTTTCCAACATGGGAGTTATGTTTACTTCCAAGACATTAACTTCGGAGTGATCTTCTTTTACTATCAGCAAGCAAGGTGAGAGAAGGTGGCGTTCTTTCTCTCTTCTTCTTCATGCTCCCTGAAGGACTTTGTGCCAGGTAAAGAATGTAACCATGACTGGATAGTGTATACCAGTGTGAGGGCCTAGTAAATTCTGCACTAAAATTTGAGAGGTAACCAAGACAGCCATATCGAAGATACAGAAGAGATTAAAAATCATAACAAGCACCACAACCAAACTTCAAGGAAAGACGCAGAAGAAAGAAAGCATAAAAAGAGTAAGGAACCAGAAAGAATGGTGTCAAGCCTTGGGAATGATGGGTCTAGTGACTCCAGCAGAACGTAATTTTTGGTTGATTATTACCTTTCTTCTCATGTCAATCTAAGAGTATGAGACAAATTGACTATATCCTGTATAACAGTGACCAGCTGTTTTTACTACATTGAATTCCCACTTCCTTACAGAGGGAATGATTGGATAATGAACTCCCAGGAAACAGTGAACCTCCAGCTGTTGACTACAAAAGATGGATTCATGGATTCCAACTGTCACCAAGTAAACTATATGAGTTGCACATACATCTCCACTGCCGTTTTTCTCTAGTGAAATCTGGAGGGTATGGTCATCAACTAAAAGAAAGAAAACATATTGTATCTTTGCAACACGAGTCACTATGCTAAGTTGGTGCATAACAAGATACTTCTCCAAAACCTCCTGGATACCTAAGTATAATTGCAAGTGCACATGCAAACACTAACTAGCACTTCCAAGAGAGTAAAACCCACCTTCCACAGTGCAGCATAGTTGGCACGAAGGTCCGGGTCCAATGTCTTATACAAGCCATGGTCCAACAACACAAGCTGTGGCTGCTTGCTGTTTCCTGGAGAAGACACATGAAAGTGAATACCAAACAGACATACCAACAAATAGCATGGACTCACTACTGCACCAAAAGATCAAGGTAAGTCACACTACTGGAGTGAGCCCCTCACAAAGGTAGTGCCTGTGTTCCCAGACCGGGCACAAGACAAGGCTATGCCAAGCTAAGTCTTATGAGCATTCTCTCTCTCTCTGTCAATCAGGTACATGCTAAATTTTTCCACTGCAGAGGGATCAACTCTGAAGTAAAAAAAACCATGCTTTGCCGCGTTATCAGGCCGGCCTTGGAGTATGCATCTGCTGTATGGGTTGATAACTCCAACCAGGCTAAGTCTCTTCAATCCATCCAAGTCGGGGTGCTCAAGGAGTGCATGTCAGCATGCTCCAAAACAGCTAATGTGGCTGTTCGGGGTGGGTTTGGCATTTCTCCCTTAAGCTCCCGACGCGATGAATTCAAAATCAGATGGTGGGGTCAGCTGCAACGTATGGCTAATACCAGATATCCTAAGTTAATCGGCTCTATATCTTGGAAGCAGGACCGCCCTGTCAAACAGGCTAAATCCTGGCGGAAAAGGGTAGAAGAGATTTTCAAGGATCTGAATCTTAGTCCACTAGCCATGACCCTGCTGGATAAATCTGGCTTAGAAGCTGAAGTTTCCGAAGCCATGTCTATTGCCAGGAAATTGTCTGAAGAAAATGAAGTTAGGCAGAAAACTTCCCTGAACCTCTTTCCAGTCTGACATGGGTCATGGATGACCTCAAGGGTCTACCCACCCCACTAGACTGAAATTCAAACTCAGGGCGGGTAGCCTACCTTTGAACAACAAACAGTCGCAGAGAGGAAAGGGGGATTGTAAGTGCCCGTTGTGTGGGCAACCTGAAGACAATATTCACTTCCTGATTCATTGTCCTGGGTACTCTCACCAACGGGACATTCTCTTCAATTCCATCAAGGAAATTGTGCCTGTACCTCTGTTTAACAACTTTGAAAATCTTGAGGCTGAGCCAAAAGCCCAGGCCCTTTTGGGGTCTAGCTATTGGGCAAATCACACACATCAGATTGATGCTTGTGTGAAGGGATTTCTGGAGGATATCTGGAAATCTCGGATCAACTGTTTATTCCAAGGTAAATCATACTACCGGCGTCAGCCCCTGACAAAGGTAGTTTCTGTCTCTATATGTTCCGTTCAAACTGGGCGCAGGGTCAATGGCCACAAGGCTACGGCAAACAATGTCTTATGAGTACAATCTGTTAATCAGGTACAAATCTGTAACCCACTCAGCATGTACCCTATATATTTTTTTCGATTGATAGGGACAAAGGCCCTGATATATTGATAACAAAGTGAGAAAGGGAGAGAGAGAGAGAGAGAGAGAGAGAATGCACTCATGAGACTTTTTTGCCGTAGCCTTCTAGCCATAGACCCCCCGCCTAGTCTGGGCGGAAATATAGGGAAAAGGCGCTACCTTTGTGAGGGACTCACTCCAGTAGTGTGAGTTACCTTGATATAAACAATCTTCCCAGATATCCTCTAGAAAGCCCTTCACACAAGCATCAATCTGTGTGAGCAACCCCATAGTTAGACCCCAACAGGGCCAGGGCTTAAGGCTCAGCACATAGAGAGAGAGGGTAGGAGAGAGGGAAGGACATTGTTTGCGGTAGCCTTGTGGCCATAGACCCCATGCCCAATTTGGGCAGAACAATGAAGAGCTTTGCTGGTAGTCAGAAAGACATGACACGATTTGTCCATTTGAACGGACACTACCTTTGTGAGAGGCACACTCCACTCACGTTGGTACAACAATTGGTTTGGGCTTTCCAGATTTCCTCAGAAATCCCTTCACAAAAGCAACAATCTGATGTCTGAAGTAATTAGACCCAACAATGGGGGCTTTAGGCTCAGCTTTGAGATTTTGAATGTTGGCGAACAGAGGTGATTGACGGTCCTGAAGAGGGTCGCTCTCTGATGAGAATACCCCAGACATTGTATGAGAAAATGGATAATGTCTTCAGGCCGCACGCACATCATGCATTGACAGTCTCCCTTTCCTCTCTGCATCTGTGTATTGTTCAAAGGTAGAATCCCTTGAGTTTAAATTTCCGTCTGGTGCTGAGGGTAGGTAGGCCCTTCAGATCAATTTTGGTCCTCATCCATGTCACAGACTGGAAACAAGTTCAGGGAAGTTTTATGCCTAACTGACACTGAGAGGGAGGGAATGTACTCATAAGACTTTGCTGGCCATAGACCCCGCACCCAGTTTGGGCGGAACAGACAGAGAGATGTCCTCTTAAGACATTTGTTTGCCATAGCCTTGTGGACCAGACAGACAGACAAACAGACAGACAGGGATGTTCACTGGATGGTCCAATTCATTTGAGCTTGCAACTTGGACTTTGAGCTTTGCAATACACAGGCTTCAGAGCTCATTTGTGGAAATTTGACCCAGCGCCATAATTGAATTTGGGTCGGAAGATTCAAAGTTGATAGCTGTGGCGAGCTTGCACTGGGGGACAAAAGAGAGAGGGGATACAGACAAGAAGGAGAGAAGGGGGAGGGTGTAAAGAGCCAGGAGTGGCACATGACAAAGTCTGCTGCAATGACAAGCAAAGTTGCTACACCGCTTTGCTATAGCAATCTAGTTCCCTGGCAGATAATTGCTCCTTGTAAGAGTGAAAAGGAGAGAGGAAAAGACCAACCAGGCATAAGTTGAACCATCATGTTGGCAGCATGTGGATCACAGTGCACAAATCCATGGAAAAATATCATCTCTGCAAATGTCTGGCTGATCTGTGAGAACCCAGAGATGGAAAAATCATCAGTCCAGATGTAGATGTTGGATGACACAAGACCAAAAACTTATGCTTCACCAAGAGACGTCACCACTCTTGTCCATGTACAAGACTGTCCCCTTGCATCAACCTAGAGGTTCATGTCCTTTCAAAATGCAGCCAATTCTCACTTCAAGAATGTGTATCCTACAGAAGACACAGTACACCAGCCAACTTCCATTAGCAGGAACCAATACTACTTCATGAGGTCCACAAGCAGACAAGAGAACAGAGAACTTGGTTACACAGTTCTGTTGATGCGACTGGAACTGCATACACTGTTTTGCTGCTTCATGCACTGAAAGTGCATACGTGTGGGCATCATGGATTGTCAAGGGTGGGCATAGCAGTTGCAAATATCAACCTCAGAAAAGGAGCCATCAAGTAACTTTCACAGAAAGCAAGCATAAAAGTAGTGCAGAAAAAGCTTACAAGGCGGGCCACATCTGCCGGATGAAGCCCAAGCTTTGTGATGGCCTCCACATCAGTGATGCCCACACCCTCCATGAACTCCATGGAAAGTACACGTGAGGTGCTCCACTCCCCATATATTTGTGGCACAACAATGTGGGAAGCCAGCTGTGGTGACAGATTTAGGAAGTTTTGGGCGCACTGCTCACAATTTCTAGCCTCATTCATGAAGTCAAGTTCCTGCAAGCCACATCATTCCCATTTGCCGATTTTGAGGAACATTGTCATTGTTGCAGGGAATCCATACGCACAGGCTGGACATACTGTTGCTCCCACTTCTCATCCTCAAACCCACCCTTCTCCATCTGGCCCTTCATTTTTCTGTTGATTTTGCAGAAGAGTCCAATCATATCTCAAAAGAGTGGTGCACAAGTGAGGATCCTGACCTTGGGCAGGCTATCGCGTACTTCAGCCACCAACCACCTGCATCACCCAATTGACAGACTCAGACAACCAAATCAGAACTATCTTCCATTACTGCCTTTAATTTCAAGGGAAAGAAATACCCCTCCCTACGCAAACCTTTTAAACATGTCCGGTCCGTGGTCCTCCAGAAAGTGAAGTTTATGCAGCATCAGATGACTTTTCACACTATCAACTGGCTCTTCTTAAATGATCATGCTAGTTGCTCCCATACCGTACAAACATAACCATGTGAGACAAGACCCAAGACCCTTCAAGTGTTAGCCTCCAGGTGGCTAGAAATGAACACAACCACCTAATAACACTATGATATGATACATTATAGAGAGGTTCAAAGTTGGGTTTTTCCACTTCAAGTGTTCACCACAAACAAATAAGATGTCTTGAACCCTCTATGATTGCTAACATATTATTGTCTATGCCAGATTTCAAATTCCTTGCAATATTGATAGAAGTCATGCACAGCCTAAGAATTGAGTCCCTTACTTATATCCCCACAAGAACCTCTCCCTCATGTTCCCTGTTTGACCTTTCCATCTGTCCCAACAAACTGTCCATGGAGAGGGTGAATGCTAGCAATCTCTCTCTCTCTCTCTCTCTCTCTCAAGGACCTGGGGAGACTCCAACCAATCTCCAGGAGTTGATTGATTGCGCGAAGAGATACTTTGATCTTTGGGGGCTAGAGGCTAATGTCAGCAAATGTGCAGTGGTAGCATTCAACGACAGAGGAGAGGGAGGAAGTGATCTTAAGTGGCAGTGGGGTAGCCAAGAGATCCCGGTCCTCCCTTCCTACACTTACCTGGGCGTTGAGTTCTCCTCCAATTGTAATTGGGATGCACATATCCGGAAAGTTGTTCAAACTGGCAAGGGCAAAGCTCTGGGGCTCACTAAGTTTTTCCACTGCAAACGGGTCAACTCTGAGGTTAAGAAAACCATGCTTTGTCACGTTATTAGACCTGCCTTGGAGTACGGATCTGCTATATGGGTTGATAACTCCAACCAGGCTAAGTCTCTAGAATCCATTCAAGTGGGGGTGCTTAAGGAGTGTATGTCAGCATGCTCCAAAACAGCCAATGTGGCTGTTCGGGGTGAGTTTGGCATTCCGTCTTTAAGCTCCCGACGAGATGAATTCAAGGTCAGATGGTGGGGTCAGCTGCAACATATGCCCAACACCAGATATCCTAAGTTAATCGACTCTATATCTTGGAAACAGGACCGCCCTGTCAAACAGGCTAAGTCCTGGCAGAAGAGAGTAGAAGAGATTCTCAAGGACCTGGACCTGGATCCGCAAGTCTTGACCCTGCTGGATAAATCTGACTTAGAGGCTGTAGTGTCCTCAGCCATGTCTGTTGCCATGAGATTGTCTGATGAAAATGAAGTTAGGCAGAAACCTGAACTTGTTTCCAGTCTGTGACATGGGGGAGGACATCTTGGATGACCTCAAGGGTCTACCCATTCTTGGCACTAGACTGAAATTTAAACTCAGGGCAGGAAGCCTACCTTTGAACAGCAAACAGAAGCAGAGAGGAAAGGGAGAGTGCAATTGCCCGTTGTGTGGGCAATCTGAAGACAGTATTCATTTTCTGATACACTGTCCGGGGTTCTCTCACCAAAGAGACGCTCTCTTCAAATCTATTAAGGGAATTGTGCCTGTACCCCTGTTTACCAACTTTGAAAGTCTCGAGCTGAGCCAAAAGCACAGGCCCTCCTGAGGCCTAGTTTTTGGGCAAATCACACACAGCAGATTGATGCTTGTGTGAAGGGATTTCTAGAGGATATCTGGAAAACCCGGATTAATTCTTTATATGGAGGTAAGTCTTACTACCAACGTCAGCCCCTGACAGAGGTAGGTTCTGTCCCTTTTGTTCCCGCTCAGACTGGGCGCGGGGTCAATGGCCACAAGGCTACGGCAAACAACGTCTTATAGTACAATCTCTCAAGGACCTGGACCTGGATCCGCAAGTCTTGACCCTGCTGGATAAATCTGACTTAGAGTCTGTAGTGTCCTCAGCCATGTCTGTTGCCATGAGATTGTTCTGATGAAAATGAAGTTAGGCAGAAAACTTCCCTGAACTTGTTTCCAGTCAGTGACATGGGGGAGGACATCTTGGATGACCTCAAGGGTCTACCCACTCTTGGCACTAGACTGAAATTTAAACTCAGGGCAGGAAGCCTACCTTTGAACAGCAAACAGAAGCAGAGAGGAAAGGGAGAGTGCAATTGCCCGTTGTGTGGGCAATCTGAAGACAGTATTCATTTTCTGATACACTGTCCGGGGTTCTCTCACCAAAGAGACGCTCTCTTCAAATCTATCAAGGGAATTGTGCCTGTACCCCTGTTTACCAACTTTGAAAGTCTCGAGGCTGAGCCAAAAGCCCAGGCCCTCCTGAGGCCTAGTTATTGGGCAAATCACACACAGCAGATTGATGCTTGTGTGAAAGGGATTTCTAGAGGATATCTGGAAAACCCGGATTAATTCTATATATCAAGGTAAGTCTTACTACCAACGTCAGCCCCTGACAGAGGTAGGTTCTGTCCCTTTTGTTCCCGCTCAAACTGGGCGCGGGGTCAATGGCCACAAGGCTACGGCAAACAACGTCTTATGAGTACAATCTCTCTCTTTTGTGCAATTGCTCGTTGTGTGGGCAACCTGAAGACAATATTCATTTTCTGATTCACTGTCCGGGGTACTCTCACCAGAGAGAATCTCTCCTCCAATCTATCAAGAGAATTGTGCCTGTACCTCTGTTTACCAACTTTGAAAGTCTCGAGGCTGAGCCAAAAGCCCAGGCCCTTCTGAGGCCTAGTTTTTGGGCAAATCACACACAGCAGATTGATGCTTGTGTGAAGGGATTTCTAGAGGATATCTGGAAAACCCGTATTAATTCTATTTATAAAGGTAAGTCTTACTACCAATGTCAGCCCCTGACAGAGGTAGGTTCTGTCCCTTTGGTTTCCGCTCAAACTGGGCGCGGGGTCAATGGCCACAAGGCTACGGCAAACAACGTCTTATGAGTACATTCTCTCTCTCTCTTTTCCGCTCAAACTAGGCGCAGGGTCAATGCCCACAAGGCTACGGCAAACAACATCTTATGAGTACATTCTCTCTCGGTCTTTACTATGAGATCCGTGGGAGATTCCATTTCCACGGAACCCAATCTCTCACTTAAGTCTTTCACTATGAAGATCAGAAATGCTTGGCGCCTACCTGCACGAGGCATTCACCCTTAGACAATCACTCGAACTTTAGTTCTTATCTCTGACTCTGGTTTCCTGTTTTCTCCCATGTTTTTCTTTCCATTTTGTCCCATAAGCTCTATGAGCTTTCCGCGGACGTTATAAAGCACCATTTCATTTCATTTCTCTAGGTCTTTGTGACAACAGTCACGAATTGCCTGATCCCTCTGGCACTCTCTCTATCCTTGTACATGGCAAGGAGAATGGCACGTCCATGAAGGTTCCTAGTGAACAAACGGGACATTTGACGGCGAACTAATCTATGATGTCTTGTGCAGGGCACTGTAGCAGCCCTGTAGCGGCAGCATACTAGAGGATATGTGTACACCTTCTACATGATCCGGTCAATGTATATTGCTCTCTTGGCTGGTCTACAGTAGCCAATGCTTTGTGTCTGAATTCAAGAAACCCTGAAATTGAGAGGCTTGAGGAGTCCTCTCCCTCTCTCTCTTTCCTTGAATGTGGCGAAGACCTTTGTAACAGCATTCAAGAATTGCCTGATCACGTTTTTCTGTTCAAAACTTTTTGCCTAGAACAGAACTGGAAACAGAGAACAGGATGACTCATTAGGGTGCTGCCCTGTACAGTTAGAAAGCCTGGCCACTCTTCTCATTTGGAAGAGGAGCAGGCAAGAGCTGAAGGAGCTGACTACCTTACTGCTGAACTATAGCTACAAGCAAGGCATCCATTCAGACTCCTTAAACACTTTGAAGGGCTGCCTTGTATGGCGACACTATGAGGAACTTACACAGACTTGTCTAAGTTCTACTTTGACTCTATGCATACTTTTGCAAACCAAAGGCATCTACGTGTCCCCTTGCTTGAGACCTTGGCTCTAGTGACACCTTCCTTTTGGGATTGGGTGCTTGCAGACATGAGACCAACACCCCCCCCCCCCCCCCCTCCCTTCCCTCTGGAGCATGGGCTGAAATAGGTGCTGCTAAGATATGTAACTATTGTTGACTGGAATGGCTGGAAGGACCTCTCTTACCTCTCCTCTCTTTGCTAGTATGACCTGCTGCAGGGATGACATTGATAACAAATGTGAAGTGGTTTAAGCCTGGGGTTCCACAGGGATCACTAACCTGTTGGTTTGTTGGTTGGCTCTGATGCATCCAGGTGACGCCACTTCACCTTCTTTTGTTGCAAGAAATGGTACTAAGGGCAAGAGCTAAGGGAGAGTAAGGCTTTGAGCTCTCTCAAACCTCCAATCTGTTTGTATAAGTTGATTGTGCACACAAACTACTGCTGTTTCTGCTCTGAATGGTTTGATGAATCTATGAGCTTGTACCTACATGGAAAGGAGTTAACTTTAAGGAGACACAAATGCTACTTCTACTGTTGCTTCCTATGATATGAAAGTGAGGAGGCAGATCTATTTCTGAGAAGGGCCTACCTAGTGTGCATCTATTGCCACTTTGTAACACCTAAAAACTGGTTTTCCAGCAAGGATATGTAAAGGAAGGTATGGAGGCAGATCTGGGTAGAGACAGCTTGATGGTGCATAGATTAGGGAGTCTGATGTGGTTAGAAAAAGGTAAACACAACACATTGTGTTTGGTGTTCCCTTGTCTAGCTCTGACATGCTATGTAAATTTCGATTCTGCATGTACCACTTAGACCTTGGGTGTTTTTTGGTGTGTTTCTTGAAATGGTTCTTATTGTTCTACATTCTCACATGGGCCCTGGGGGACCACATGAACATCATGAAGTTAATTTCTTATTCTTCTCTCTTGAGCACGGGACCCTGGTACCTTGATCACACATACAGTACGTTGCTTTTTTCAACATCAAAGAAAGCCTAAAGGTCACAGGCAGACATGTCTGGTGGGCCGTAAGGAGGGGTACGTACCGGTAGTCAAAAGCTGGGAAAAGCCAATGCACAAAGTTGACCACAAACTCGACCGTGGCTGTGTCAGCAAGTGCAGAGTCTGTCAGATGCATGTGTTGGACCTGCACCATCATGAACATTAAACTGCTGCTCTGCAGATCCATGGAGTAAAGAGAAAGTAACCCAGAACACATGCTAAATGCATTTCTTACTAACTATTTTCACTTCATCAAGCTGAAGCATCATCGCTCCACAAGAACAAGGGATCATTTATAGATAAGCAAAAGAGGACGATCATTGTCAGCCACTAGCTACCCCTGACCCAGTAACGTAAAGTGACTGAACAAATACAGGTGTAACATGAGTGAGGGGAGTTCCAAAAACCAACCTTGACAGCCACCTTTCTCCCGTCGTGAGTGCGTGCAGCATGCACTTGAGCCAATGACGCACTGGCTAAAGGCACCTCATTGAACTCCATGTAAATCTGCAAAATTTCAAATTAGAAGACCCTTGAAAACCAAAAATTGCTAATTTAAGTGCAAACTGAAGTCCAAACGAGTTACTAATGTAATCTCAGTCTACCAAAAAATGCAGATGGTTTTAAGAGATGCATAATAAAGTTTGGAGAAGTTATTCATGTAGTTGGCATGAGAACAAGATAACAACACACCCCTTGCATATTGAAACGGAGAGCTCGTATACCAATCACAAAATTACTGCTAAAGCATGTGGTACATTGGGACCCCCCGGGATAAAAAAGCCTTGTTTGAATTCTCACTACAGAGCTGGTATTAACAAATGTCTGTGGAAGCTATTGTGGTTTGACAATAACTAGAAGGGATATAGTAGAGACAAGTGCAAGCTCTAGTTGATGTGACAGGATGGTACCAAACAGGATCCTCTCCTCAGTTGTTATCTGCCAGACACTGTACATCCAACTTTGGTGTTGGAACATCTTTGCAGGGGGCACTGTGTAGTTTGTGGGGGCACTAGGACACCTGAAGATTCCAGGGAACATATAGCAAATGGGTTTCCCATTTTGTATGCCATATATTCACTGTGATAACTCCTACAGGTTTCTTAAGACCTAGATACTTCCAAAATTGAAACAATCATGCTACAACCTATATTTGAAGTCTCGCATCAATTCAAATCTTGTTTACAGCCTAGTAAATTGAAAAATAGTGACTTCACCCTCATTGTAGGAATGATCTTAAGCCTTCTAAATACGCATAAGGAGAACATGTTTACCTCGTGGGGAAGCCGGCCAAGCTCAGCCTTGAAGACATCGCAAACTTGATCATAGGTTGAGACAGGGCATTTGTCCAGCATGGAAGAGCGCATGATTTGCACATACTCTTGTGGCAGCAAGTAGTCCTACCCAAACACAACCAATTCAAAGAAACTTGCTACTTAGAAAGGATCTAAGGAGTTTGGCACCATAACCTCCAAAACCTGAAGGATCCTTAAACTTTGTGTCTAGTAGAAGAAGTAATTTTGAAGGGTAAAAGACCCACCAGTTGACCTACGTGCTGGCCAAGTTTGATGTATATACCCCCATTTTTGAAGCAAAGAGCTTGTAACCTGTTGGCACACCGGAGATGCACCTCATGATTTGCCTGTTCTCTTTCCATGCTCCCAAGTGGTAAGCCATACAGGGAATACTGGTAATCTGCCAAACATAGAAAGGCACATAAGCTAGATCCACAAACAGAAATCTGGCAGAATAAAGGCAGACTAAAAGGAGAGGGGTGCAGCATGATATCCACTACACCCACCCAGATCCTGTAACCTATCCCTACGCGGCTTTTCAGTACTTGATGAACTCGCATCCAATTCACTACTTGTCGTGCTACAATTAGCTGCAATGGCAGCTTGGGAGAGAACCGCTAGGGGAATTGAGCACCGCTTGAAATATTTAAGTACGTGAGAATTGACGTCAACGCAAAGATAACCAGAAATCTTGGAGATGTTTGCTTGCCGCAAAGTACAAAGACAATTTACGTTGAAGAAAAGGTCAAACCTAAAAATGACAATTTCGACAAGGTATATAATCTTTAAAGCAAGCAAAAGCTAGTGAGTAGCTACACATCCTTCGAACAAACGAACCTGCGCTGATTGCAGCTGCAGTTGCGATGTCCCGAGCAAGTCGAAGGGGAATAGTATAAAGCATCCTGGCCCTCCGACTGGGGTGCTGCCCAGCGAAAACCCATGCTACAGCCCCGATCAGGCCGGATCCAACCACCACGGCCCCAAACTTGCGCCCCCATCGGCTCTTCTCAGCCACACCACCCCCTGCAGCAGCAGTTGAAAAGCACTCAGATGGCCTAACCCTAGAATCAGGCCAGGGGCGGAAAGGCGCTGAGAATGATGGAAGTTGCGAATTCTCTGACCTTGCGGCCCTGCAGCGCAACAAGGTCGCAACACTGCGCTGGCCTGCTCGCATCGTGACCTCACCGCAGCCCAGCACCGATTGTGCTCGCTCTCTTGTCCCTCATACCTTGCGCAACAAGCTTTTTGCCCCCTTCGTCGACCGATGAGACTGCCCAAACTACCCGGATAAAAAAAGAACAAAAAAACAAAAAATGACAAAAGTGTCGGAAATAATGAGACTGCCCAAACTACCCGGATTAAAAAAACAAAAAAACAAAAAAATGACAAAAGTGTTGGAAATTAATTTCTGAAAAAATATGCAGGCGTGAATTGTTTTTTATTTGGATTACATATAAAGTAGAGACTTCTTCGGTGGCCAGGCTCCACTTCCACATATAAGACCTGAAGACATTTCAGCAGGCAATTTTCTCGCTGAGCTCTTCCGTGTAGATCAGTTCTGTACAATGCAGTTGTGTGGAGGGAGTTACTTTAGAAGAAGTAGAATCATGATAGTCAGGTGCTGGATTTCTTTGTCCAACTGTAAAGGAAGACCTGATGAACGCTGACAAAATGAATTAGTGGGCTTAATCAGCTTGTTTGTAAGTATGGAATGATCCCCAAAGTCACTTCTGCATGATAATCTGAAGGTCCCATTTTGTTCCATCCCTTGGAGCACAGGGGCCTCCACTCATAAATCGGTGGAGTTTAACTTAAGCCTTCGTTGGAGTCACTAAGGTCAACGCTAAAGGAGTTCCAATTTGCTTCCAGGCTTCCAGTCACGGACACAGTTTCATGATTGAACAGTGCACTGGTAAAATTGTCCACTCTGGACACGGGGCTGGATTATTAAAATATGCTTGTATAAAGAAAGATCAGAATCTGGATCTGAAGTTGCTCATGTGAATATGTATGTGGACTTCAGCCAAGCAGTTTGCAGATTCAAGAGATAGTTCTAAGAGAAAGCTAGGGAGAAGCCACAGGATCCGCGACACACGACTGCTCAAGTTCTTCTGCAGAGAAAATATATGGGTCTGCCATCTGAGCTAGATGTTGTAATTTGCAAGATCCAGTGATGGTTGTGCCTGCTGAGCCCACGGAAGAGAAAAGAATCTACCTAAACACGCTAGATCAGAATCACAATTACAACGTGAAAACATTGTATTATTTCGCCCCCAATCCTGAGAAGAGTAGTGAATTCTTGACAGAGGCTCTGTCTAATTTGCTGGTTCCTTTTCACTTCGCGTCTGGGAGAGTGAGATACAACAACACCCAGAAGAGGTTTGAGCTACACTAGAACAGAGCAGGAGTCCAATTCGCAGGAGCATTTGCAATCACTACATTTCAGAGCTGGGAGACGATGCTTCGAATCCCAATCGTCTTGCCGGCAAGCTGGCCCACAGGGTCCAGACTTCACCGTCTCACCCGAAACTCCCCTTGTATCCATCCAGGCAAGTATAGCAGCCTAAGGAGAATGCTCGCTGAAACACCAGGATCAGATGCCATCAGAAACAATGCAGGGTCACCAGAGATCGTGTAGATGATGTCATTCTGACTTCCTCCAGGCTGTAGATGATGTCATTTTAACTGACCCCGTTGATATGGTTGCGGGAGAGACAGCGAATTAGAAAATTATCTAATGAGGTTCTTGCACATGTAGGTTACACGATTCAAGTGTGGTGGCTTCACTGTCGGCTCGAACAAGTATCACATGTTGTTCGATGGCGTTTCAGCAATGCAGTTTGTTCACAGTCTTACAGCGATTGCAAGGGGAAAAGGCATGCCAGTTTCAACTCCAAATCCCGACAGGACTTGTCTGGAGGCAGAGACAACAAGAAGTGCAGGAAAGTCCACCTAATTACAAAATTCCTGCTACCGATCCTCAGAAGACACTGTCATACAGGACATTCCCAGTCACGGCTTCCCAGTCTTGGTTGAGACAGCAAGCTCTTGAAGATGGAACCCTCACCTGTAGCAGCTCATGTATGGCAAGCTCGCACAAAAGCCAGGGTGTCGAACCCAGAGCAGCCTGCGCAAGCATGCCCCTTCATATGCCTGTGGATGTGAGGAACAGAACGATCCCTCCGATCCCAGAAAACTTCTCTGGTAATGCTATGGTACCGCCTCCTGGCCACGATCAAGCAACTTACTGAATAGCATTTATCATATTTTGTTGCTAAAGTGTAACAAGCACCAGATGTCAAGATTCTCAGTGTTTAATCTGAATTTGCAAGCTGCAATTGCGATGTTCTTGTGGTCACATATGACAGAATCCATGGAAGCTGTGGTGTTTTGTGATGGATCACTACATGTCAAGCTTTGAAATCAACCAAGACCAAGCTTTAAATTCATTCTGTGGTGTCATGAGCATACATCACCCTCGCAGGCTGAAACCCTAAGCGATACAATTGTAGCCGTTGCTAATTTGAAGTTGCACGCTTTGAATCATCCCGCGTGTCAGCGTCGCATCCTGTTGCATGCATCGCATTACGTGCCCATGCGCAGCATTAGTGTCGCGACTCTGAAGCAAGCCACACCCCCGAGATTGTTTTGGTCTGATTAGGAGAGAAAGGGTTCAGATCCGTCAATGCGTCAGACTTGTCTTCCACTGCACGCTTGATCCCGCAAAGGATAGAATCTCAAGATGATTTGGAGATTTGAAAGAGAGTGAAGTCTGCATGGAGGTGCAAACTAGCTGGTTAGTAGAGCTTTCTACCTACGAAGCAACCATGGCGAAAGTGCAGTAACGATTAGAGGCTTGTGTCCAATTTCTCGAAGAGATTTTACAACTCCTTACCTTGCTGCCTACAGATTTTCAAGAAATTATTGGGCTGAAGTTGTGAGAAGCCATTACGATGCCAGCATATGGACTACGTTCCGCTAAAGTATCACAATGTCCGCTATCTCTTGCACGCTATCGTCAAAGTGCTGCGTCTGGAGGCTCCTTGACACCATTCAGCATTCCTCCTTCCACTTCGTCCGCATGGCCGCCATCTCTTGCAGGCTATCATCACAGTGCTGATTCCGGAGGCTCCTTGGCACCGTTCAGCGTCCCTCCTGCCAAGACGCCAGTATGTCCGCCATCTCTTACACGCTATCATGAAAGTGCTTCCGGAGGCTCCGTCCCTCCTGCCAAGTCGTCAGCATGTCCGCCACCTCTTGCACGCTATCATCAAGCCGTTTCTTCCGAAGGCTACTGGATCCCACTCCAAACACCTCCTCTCTGCTCGAACTCTTCGTCTTATGCTCCATCTCGGCCAACTGCATTATCAGCGCTTGAATCGGACTCTTTCGTCCCATATCCACTAAAGCCGCAACAGTCTCTCTTCCCGTCATTCCAGCACAAGGTGTTTAGTAAGACCCAATCTCAGCCTGATGTCACCTTGGACAAACATGGACAGGAAACAGCAAACGTGGGATTTGGAACGATTTACTCTCCATCAACTAGTAAGAGCTCATCTGCTGATAGCATCATACCTCTCCATAGTCACAAATTTTGCTCAAGGTTAGATGACCGTGAAGAAAAGATGATGAATATTTGTGCCCTGGAGGAGTTCAAGCATAAGAGCATGGAAGAGCACCGCTGGGACTGGTACAGTGCTGGTAAGTGTCTCTTCTGTTTGTGCCCCCTGTTGATGCATACCGCAATTTCACATGCCGCAACATTTCAGCGATTTTGATTTGGGCTAATCTCTGGGCTTGACTGCACATGCTCTCAAGCAATTTGGATGGCTGACCTAGCAAGTGGCTCAAAGCAGCTTATTGCACTCTTTCAACTTTGCAGGCTGGGAGTTTCTAGCAAGTTGGCAATTGCTACATTGTTGTTGTGGCGGTGATGGCACTCTGAAAGTGCACATGCATGGAAATATGCAATGGGTTCAACAATGTAGTTGGGATCTTTGAATTGGGACTCGTTTTACGCTAAGAGTGTTAGCCTGTTAGTTGGATTATCCTTTCAGCTGTGCTAAACATATTTCTGAAGGTGTGTTTCCTATGAATTCTCGCTACAGGCCAAATAGCTGCGGATCGCAACGTAGCCACATTTCCACATGGAACAACAGACGCATCAAGAGAATCAAAGCCTCAATGCGTCAATTCAGCAGCCGGCTTGAAGGTCCTCCAGTGTCTTATTTTGCAGTGCTGTTGAGAGAACGCTTGAAAGTAGTTGGACTGCCTTGTTTTGGTGAGCTGGCATTTTGTGTAACAAGCCACCTGCGCACTGTTAGGAGGATCTGAAGGCTCTAAAGAAACGTTCAACCACCACCACACCTTTCCCTCAATCCATCCTGTAATGGTAATAAGAGATATGGTTCATCTTCTGTACACAAAAGGCTTTCCTGGGCCTTGAGTCTCCTGTTGATTGCAACTATGCTCCAAATGTCTCCAAACAAGATCGGGCCTCAGTGCTATGTTTTGTTTGCCCTTGAGAGAATTACAACTTCGATTTATGATACATGTGGAAGTTTCAAAAATTGGTTCTGTTGTGTTGCAGCATGCTTTCACTGGAGATCAAGACTCAGTTGTTCATGCATCTGCCCCTTTTGCTGGTCACGTGCCCTCCTGTCAGGAGTCACCCATTCCAGATGCATTTGGTTTCAGTGTGTCAGGAGCTTCAGGAACACCCCCTTTCTGTCTCCCTCATGCAACAGGGAAAGTAGACACATCACTTGATAATTCTCAGGAAGTGGCCAGCTTACATCCTTTGGTCATGAGCCTTCACAATCTGTCCCAGGTGTTATTGAGTTTTCAGTCATCATCGTTCAACAGAGCTTCAGAGAACTACAAGGTGTTGCAAATGACAATTTACAATCTCTCTGTGTGCCTTCTTCATGAGGATCAACACAAGCTGCTGCAGGGCTTTCTTGGTAATTGCCCTCAGACCTGGAGGTCAATTGTGCCCCCCCTCCATTCACTGGTACGCACATCTAATCTACACGAATTTTGGTATGAGGGTATTCATGTTGCTTTTGCGTAATACATTCTTACAGACTGTCATGTTCTCAGTTTTGAAGCATTATTATGCATTGACTTGGAAGGTGGTCAGTTAGCTTCAGGGTGATGGAAAGTGTTCAACATTCCAGGTAATTATGTTTATGATGGAAGGAACAAAAACAGTCATTCAATTGGAATAGTGCTTGTACAGGATGTACAAGGCGGGCTTCAGGCAGGTGGAGGTCAATGTACTGGTGTTGCAACTACGGATGTGGTAACAGAGGCAGGTAGCCGATCATTCTGCCAGCAGGCATCAGTGTCTCATAGTGAACTCCCAAAGAAGGAGAGGGTACCCCCAGGGGTTGAAGAGACTGCAACAACCACAACAGAAGGTATTAGCAGTGTATGGTGAGCAAGCTGAGGTGATGTTTTTCAATGATGACGCAAGAAGTGCAGGTCATGTTTAGAGAGATTGCCTGAATTTATCCATTGTGACCCCAGCCCTAAGCTTTTTCCTGCTCTCACCATGTTCAAGAGCCAACTGTATCTCAAATTAGCTTGGAATGGGGTCATGCATGAACTGCAGTCAAGTCCGAGGTCTTGGGACTTCTCTGTTCTCAGGCCACATGAAATCATGCAGGTCCTACCTCCCAAGACCAGAATGCACTTCGGCCTCACTGCACCTGTGCTTCAAGAGATATTCCTTCACTGGTACCGGATCTCGGTGCACATTGCTCAAGTGGAAGTGGAACTACACATGTTTGTTGTCATATCCTTGTGTCATGATCCTTGCTTCCAAGACTCAAGCGTTGAGGCCAGATTATGTTCAATCAGTTTCGGTTTGCTTCTCGCACCTATTAGAGTGTTGATCTTGGTTGTACATGTCTCAATCTTTAGTTCCATCCGATGAAGAATGGTACCTTGCTTTCAATGTTGAACGAAGCATCTTAAGAAAGCATTCATGGAATGACAGAAATCTCAAGGAATCTTGTGGTTCATAGGTCCACTGCAACGCTTGCTTTAGGTGATAACTTTGTTTGTCTTGCTCTCTCATAAGGTCAAAGAGCAGTAAAGAGATATGGTGAATTGTGAACAGACACCAACACCACTGCATGCGATAGCATTTTTCCTAGATCTTGCAGTGGATCAGGGGGTAATGGCTTTCGAAAAATCCATCAAACTCCTCAAAGTGGAGCTCACCAACCGTCATTGGTGTACATCAGTCATGGGTGTCTCAACATAGCTCTCCACCTTCCAGGGAACAACAATTTTTTCTAGTAACAATATATCTGTAGCATGTCAGTGTTTGGTCTCCAGTGGTGTTGATGTGATTGTGGACCAGCTCTTTTACAAACTGATCCATGAAGCTGCCTGCTGGACCTGGCGGGGATCAGAAATCATCATCACTGGTATTACCGTCAATGTCATTGTTATATATGCCGTCAATGTCCAAAAGGTCCTCATCCGCTTCGTCAAGATCCTACATAACAAATCAACAAAAGCTTGTTGCAGTCATTACAAAGGCTACTACACCAGATTCCATCAAAACTGTGAAGAGAAGGAAACAAATTAGTCTCTTTATCTCTTGATCCTTAACCCCCCCCCGCACACAAGATGAGCTCTGGTGTATTCTTCACATACTGATGAAGAAAAGAACTAGACCAAAGTTAAACCCCCTCTATAGAGGTTCTCAGAAAGATGAAGAAGCTGACCCTAGAGACTTCAGATCCGTTGAGTGAAGCTTCTATGGAGTCCACTGTGCGGGTCATCTTCTCTTCCCCCACTGATCCCGTGTGCTGAGCTACGTCAGGGTCTGCATCACTTCCCTGGGTGCTGGGTCTCTTGCTGAGTCTCGGCGAAGAAATGTCTGGTGTACTCTTGTTGACGATACTCAACCTACTTCCACTCCAATTCAAAGGCCTCTGCTAACACCATAGTTGCCAACTAGTGAATGTGTGCTCTTCAAGTCCGATTGGTACTCACCATGTCAGCAGTGTAGAGTCTCTAGAAGGGATTGAACAAAAACAGTAAGAGAAATGACTCAGTTGGGCTGCTTGGGATCCAAAATTTGTGCTAGAAAGGAGATAGTCAACAAAATAATGTCAAGAAACTTACTAGGGAGAACTTGTGTAAGTTCCATACTGGGAGTATTAGAATGTGGCAAGGACTAGGCCAGTGCAGGTCTTCGGTAGCCTGAGATGGTGAACCACCACAGCACAATCTATATATATATATATTCGATTACCCCACAGGAGTTGGGGATGATGTCATTCTTTCTTCTTACAAGAGTTTTTCAACAACTTTCAGGACAGATGAGAACCGAGTAGTTAGTCAGTCTGGCTGGCTGAAGATGCATACAGACGTAGTTCATAGGCTCACTGTGTCCTCAGAGGAATTCCCTGGTACTTCATCAACACTTCTTAATTATCTCTTTTTAAGCACATGTTCAATTGTCAGGGCCACCTGACGAGATGGTGAGGAAGTTTGTGATCAACCCCATGCTTTCTCCCCTTTACTTGGTGAGCAAGCAGAAGTCTTGTTCCAACAAGTTGGAACAAAGGTTCAGTACTCTTAGCTTAATTCATTTAGCCAGGTCAACAAATAAAGGGATGGGAGGATAACTTATTGAGCAATCAAGAAGTCCGGCAAGCTGCTGTTCTGACCAAGTTTTATCAGATGGCGGGTAACACCCACCATTTGGAGAAATCCATGCAGATTTCTTTGTGGAGTCGAAATGAAGAAAAGACTTTTGGCTATGATATGATATTTTGGTACCATAGCCTGGAGGGTGCAACTGTAGTGCTGAGATTGTTCCTTGACCCTGGGTCCATCTCACACAGATGCTAATGATAGAATACTTAAGGATCCAGCTCTGGTCTTGGTCACAACAGCTCAGTCACAAGAAACAAGGTATTCTTATGTTGTCAGTTGATGTTACCAAGATAGGAGTTTAGGCTCACCTTGGGGAAAGCATTGTCACTGCTGCTACTGCCGAATGCTTCCAAGTCTTTCTGCATTCTAGACTTTGATGCACCCCCATTGTACCAATTCCAGAAGTTGGTTCCTTCCCCTTCAGACTCTTCTGAGCTTTCCATATTCACAACTGCATCATCAGCCACCTCCTCTCCTCGCAGGATGCACAGCTCCTGTTCCCGCAGGTCAAACCAATCACAGATTTGTTCATGTTTTGCATTATTTTCATGACTAATTTGCATGTGGTGTCGAATAGTCCAACCAATCCACTGAAGGACTGTATAAAGGAATATATGACAACAAACCGATCACAACTAGCATCATAATCAACTTCATTTCCTCCATGAATGTAGGAAATGAGCTCCAGAAATTTTCTGTACCCGTCTAGAAATTTTGAATCCCACAGGCTCTGATGACCAGTGGCAATAGTAAACTCTCATCCAACACAACCATCACTTTTTTCCCAAGCCAGAGATGGTACAAACCTTGCCCATCCTAGACTTAATTCTTGGATGTGGAGTTCTCTGAGGTTGTCCATCATAGGAAGGGTAAGATCATGTAGCAATGGACCTCATTGTGTAACCGACGTTGCAAGCGGCGCATGCGGCGGTCTGTTTCATCCAGCTTTTCTTGTTCATCTCGGCTATGGCTTTCCATCTGACTCTCGAGCCACTGCAAGTTTCGCAGTTTCTCCACATATACAAAAAACAAACCATGCAAATCCTTCTGCAGCACTTCATACTCATCCATGTACGCTGGCCTGAACATCAAAGCATCTTTGTTTGTGCCACTTCCAGACATGGATGTGGAGAGGTTTGCTACACCTTTTTGGCCTTGAAAAAGTAAAAGATAGGATCCTCACACCATGAGCACTAATGGCATGTTGAACCAGCTCGGTCAGTATGTGGAACCCAAAATGGATCCCAAACATTTCCTAATCTTCCTATTGGTTTCATCCCTCCAGGACTCCTAACCCTTGTTTTGGGTCAGGGGCATCCAGCACATCTTTCTATAAGGCTGTCTAGAAATGCTCGGGGCAGGGTGTTTTGTTTCTTTGTTTCTTTCTTTCCCTTTCTTGTTCCTTTCTTTCTCGTCCCATAGGCTCTTTGACCTTCCCCTGGATCTTATAGAGTACCATTTCATTTCATTTCATTTCTATCTCATCTCTTTGTTTACTAGTTTGTGCATAGGCCCTTGGGGCCTCCAGTGACATAATATAAGTGTCTTCGTCATCTTTTCCCACGCCCTGGACTTCCCAAAGGGTCTTTGTTTCTTTTTATTCTAATTTACCAGTAGGCCATTAGAGCTTTTCTCTCTCTCTATCTCACAAGGTCTTCCAATGGTCATCATCCCTATAGAGTTACATAGACCTGGTGCGGAACAAACTACTTAAAGTCTTCTGTCGCTCCAACAAACCTGACACTTTGGAGAGTAGAGAGGCGTTTTTCACTGCGCTCCAGTTCAAACTTCCGTTTCTCATACTTAGCACGCAGGGCCTTCTCGTCTCTCTCCACAGAACTCTGTTCCTGTTCTGCGGATGCAATGCTCTCTTGTACTGCACTGATGGCATCTCTCATGCTGTGCTCTATTTCATCCATGTCAGTGTTCATCATGGTTGCTCTCCATCTTGCTTCCTATCCAATAAAAATTAGCACAAGTTGGACAGCAAAAACTAGACAGTTGTGGATCTCATGTTAATTTGGAAAGAACGGTGTCCTGTCTTTCTCATGATGTTGATTAACTAATACTGCACTCTGAGACCCACTATACTTCAGGCTGCATACCCTTTGTAGGCTCATTTTACTACACAGAGGAAATCGGAAGGGGTACCATGACAGACCTGGAGTTCAGGTTCTGTCTCAAGAACATCATAGAGTGCCGCCCCACATTTTGTAATCTCGCTAACAAGCACTCTGGTGGCCTTCACATCAAATGCTTTTATTGCTGGACCAAGCTCGGCATTGTCACTCTGTCCCCCCACCATCCAATATTCAAACCTCCCTGAATACCTTCCCTTCCCACACCCCCACTTCCCTCCCCCGGAGACTGAAAGGGAAAAGGTCAACTATGTAGAGACATAAGAAGGAAAGGAAGACAAAAAAACCTTTAGAGCACAACATATCTAGTACCACAAAGCAGCTGATGGACATACATATGGTCCCTATAACTTGGCAGGAATCCAATCACACCAATGGGGACCCACCCCAGTTGAGACTGACAAATCAGACCTCTAGACAGACAATGGTATCTCTCACAAAGACATTCATATTGCCTGTCAATACCCGTTACAGCAATACACCAACCGCTGTCTGACAGAAACCCTTACAAGTCATTAAGAAATCTCCTGTTGCAACAAATCCAATTTAATAATAAATTCCAGTCATTCTCATTGACTTGATAGAACCCTCCAAAAATATGGCTCTGCCATTGCTCTCTGACAGTCCATGATCCCCCTTCGCCAGATTCAGCTTCACTTTTAAACCACAGACAATAGAAGCTGCCGAGGTGGACAGGTAGAAGCATGTAATGCTATCAGACCCCCAAACTTCATTGAGCTAAAAGGGGAGTGTATTCACCTCATCAACAGTGGCAGCATTTGTTGCCAGCTGCAGAAGTGTTGCTATTTTCAGAAGTTCCTTCACAGCATACCCGTCTGCGGAATACAAGCGCTTTGGGTTTAACCTAATTCTGGCCCTGGCAAGCTGCATATTAACCAAATGTCAGTTGTGGACCTCTAACCAAGTGCCTGGCAGCCGACCTGCATGAGAGACTGTCTTTGGGCTGTGTTTGAAGTGGTTTCTTGTTGTTCTACTTTGTCCCACTGGTCCTCTGGGGTCTGGGGACATTTCTAAAAGTTTTTTTCCTTCTTTCTCTCCCTTCTTGTCACAGTTTTGTAAATCTGAAACCCTGTTCTTTGGTAGAAAGGTGGAACACTTCATTGAGGTTATACCAGTTAGTAACATCATATATGAAGGACATATATTCAAAACCCTTCACAGTTAAGAAATTGAAGAGGGTGTGCTTATCGGAGGGAAAGGCAGTACCATAATCTGTATAGCACTTTTCAAAAAGGCTACGCGGTGGCTCTCAGTTGTGATAGATGTGTCCAGTTCTACTGTCGGGTCATATCTGCTCTCATCCAACAATGGACCGTGTTGCACACCCACTCAATTTGCCAGACGATGGTAAAGTTAGACACAGTTTGGACTGCCACAGCCCCCTATCACCGTCTGGTGGAACTTACACATTCTGCTATGTAACAGTCCTCCCTGAACATCCCTAATAGTTTAATTTTCTGAATTTGTAATGTGCATTTATGTTTGAACTTCTGGCTGGAAGGCTTAGTGTGTGCTTGTGCTGCTGCATTGTACCAGAGAGAGAGAGACACACACACAGAATTTACTTGATGTCCACTGGGAGCCCAAAGGCCAGACAAGTTCACCTCAGGATTAGCCAATGGAGGCAATCAGCAACCAGTTCAAAGTTGGGGGCGCGGAAGCTATCCATCGATATCGTGCGAGGGTACCCTAGCGCCTTCATCAGCGCTCCAAACTCTGATGTCCCCAAAGTCAGATGTTTTCCTCAGAAAATGCAAATTTGGAACAATCTCTTGCTACCAAGAAGAAATTGAGCACTCTTTTGAGCAGTTACAATTGCCTCCAAACTACACCAGAGGTTTTGAAAAACCCTGTTTTATCTTCGTGGTGAAGATCAATTTGTGAAATCCGGTATTAAGCTCTTACAATTACATTCAAACTCCGGAACTCCATACCTTTCTGGGGAGGACAGGTCGGGTACCCCTCAAACCTTCCACGATGCGGGCATAGGAATGACATCTTGGAACCTTCGGGGGTACCAAGAATTATTGCTTCTGGTTATCTACCGACCACATCTAGCTTACTCCAACCAAATTCTCTTGTGTGAGATCTTAGCGTTGCACCATTAAAGAGTCAACTAACATTTCCATACGGCTAACTTTTAAGTTTTACCAAGAGGATGAAGCCTTCAACTTTCAAATGAAGACAGACGGGAAGGGAGAGGGTATAGGTAACTGCGGATGTGAGTGAAGGACATGATGCGTGAACAAGCTCCAATGATCAGACTTTCCTGAATGCCATTGCAACTTCTCGACTAAGCTTCGCAATGGGCACCGTGGGACTTGCCATCAAAGATCTGACTCCCACCAGAACAGTTGAAAGGGATGGAAACTGCAATATCCCATATGCCTAAGGGCCACTTTACACTAGGGCCCAAGCCCAAGAAATCCTGGGCCCAATTTCTACCACTCTTGGGTTGGTCTTGGGCCAACTTTAACGGTCATGATCAAATAATCATGATCGCACAAAAATAGTCTATTTTAGTACCAAACTTCTTGGGCCCAAGAGCTGAGAGTTGGGTCTCCATTCTAGAGGGTTCCTTTTTCTTGGTCCGGCCCAAGAAGTTGGCGCCAAAACTTGTGCCATGTAGGCAAATGCCCCACTTCCATTTTCTTGGGCTCGGGCCGTAGTGTAAAGCCGTTGGGCCCAATTTTCAGGCCTCCACCAATGGGAATGCTCCATTCTCACTTGGTCTTGGGCTTGGGCCCTAGTGTAAAGCGGCCCTTAACTGTCCACTGTTCAAAACCCAGGTTAATAAAACATTGTCGATGACGGCTTGTTGTTGACAATTGTGTCCTGCATCTCAAGCGTCAAGTGGGCGCCTTCGAACTCCAGTATTGATATCCTGTGGGCGATCTGCGCTCGCATAATCGCAGAGTTACCACGGCGGAGCTTTTTTCCAATTTCACACTACAAGGAATTGAAGCTATTACGGGTTAATCTCAACGTCACAACAGTATGGATAGAATTCCCTGATTTTGGAAGGACTGGGTGGATCATTCCAATATATACCACTGCAAATGAACTTGACTCAGGTTGTGGCATTGATAATGCAGTTAACCCCTCAAGGACGAGCCTGTTTTTGGTGGGGCCCATCCAAAACCTGACATACCGTCACCGATAAACATCCGAGGGGATGAACCGTTCCAAAGTCATCCTATTCAGTTAGTTGACTAACGGACAAAAGAATATTTCTCAATTTTGAAAAATACAAAACATTTTTAATGTCTTTGGACACTATAGGTGATAATTGAAACACATGAATTATACCTTCTCACCCGTAACATCGATGCTAGTATTGGTGTCTCCAAGATATATTTTTTGACCCAAAGATAATTATTTGAAGGTTGAGAATGCTTCATTTTGAAAGATGATATGTTGAGATGCTCCTCAATCAACAAAACCAGAATTCAAAGACTTCAAGAACGAATACAAATATCTCAAAAATGAATACAAAGACCTCAAGAACGAATTCAAAGAGACGGTGGGCGGCCTCAAGGATGATTCAAAGAAACGATGTCATCTGCAGTAAAAATTTCAGGAGATTTGACCGTCTAAAGTGGAAGATTATAACGAAAGTTCTAGGATCTTTTTTTTTTGTTGGAGTCAAGGCTAGACGATGAGGACTTGCACGAGTTTCCTGGTTTTCGGAGCATAGTACCAGTTGCATCACCAACAGGTTCTAACATTGCTATTGATACGAGCGATGGAGCTGTGAGACTCTCTCTCTTAAAGACAATGCCAGATGGCATTTTGGGAGTGCGAGGTATCGGAAAACTCCGCCTCCGAATTGATCTTGTGCGCTCCATGGTCTTCCGCGCAAGTGAAAATACAGTATTGCACCCAATATGCAATGATGTAGAGTGAGGATGAAGACCCAAACTTTGGTATATGAATTCGAATAACTTGAAATCAGTTTGTCACTCTTGCAAAATGGTCAATATTGGTACTTTGTTGGATGGGTGGCGAGCAAAGTATACAAAAGTCATTTTTTCTCCTGTAAATAAACGTTCCCAAAGTCGTTCATCATCCTAGATGCGATATCCCAGCTATTTTCATATACAGGAGTTCAAACCGATTTTGCTCTTTAGATTCAAAACACACATGGGATGGAGGACCCACTTTTCTTGTCTAAAGGTCCTTTATCGAATCCCAACAACACAATTCGGTAAGAACCGGTGAATATTATTTTACAAATCAGATTATATTTCTATGTAGAAGTGTATACATATGAAATTATAGTTTTGTAAAAAGAATCTTGATAATGAGCTTAGTGTATCTTATCAACATAGAGGCCCCAACACCCAAGTGGTCACCCCATTTCTACCAAGCTCATTACAAGTACTGGTAACTTTGGCCTGTCCTATGACATAATTTTCAAGAAGAGATGACATGTGATGAAAATCCTTGCAAAGGGAAGGGGAACCAACAGTGTCTTTATGGAAGAGGTTACCTATGCATGTAACATCCAAGTCAGTGGAGGGTCTACAATCAAAATGTCAAGGCTGTCCGGGAGTGGTTCTAGAATGCACAAGATCTAGAGATCAAAAGCATTTTTGAGAAGAGTGGTGAGAGCAGGCAAAAGTTTAGGGCTGGGGTCACAATGGATAAATTCAGGCAATCAAAAGAAAAAACAGCGGGTAACAGTGGGGGCTGCATGTCCGCCCGTGCGGACAGCAGCAGACTCCCGGCATGCGCAAAACGCCAGGCACGTGGCCCAATCAGGTGGCAGCTGGCGGGGGCGGGAGCTTCTCTCTCGTTCTCTGCGTTTTGCATATCGTGTCCTGAGTGCTACGATTGTCTCCTTGTAATCGAGCTTTTGCTTCGTTCTTTTTTGGTTTTTGCTTCGCTTTGGCTTTGTTGCGTCAATCTTATTTTGGATTGCTTGGTTTCATTTTTTTGGGAGCTCATGTGCCGCTGTTGAGGAGCAGGGGGTGGCTGCGCATCTGTTCCGTTTGTTGGGATCGTCCTCGACTTTGCCTTTACAGCGGCTCCTTCTCATTACACCTGCTCATTACCTTCGTGTTGGGGCGTATGTGCAGCGATGGCGCTTCACAGGTATTGCACAGCCATCTAACCACTTATACATTTGCATTTACATGATATTGTCTGCCTGCTTTGCTTGATTCTATCTGTGCATTGAATGTTTGTGATTTGTGGGTGGCAGGGATTCTATGGCGCCTAAACGCAAGGGATCTGAGCTGCTTGAGCCCCCACCTCCCCCACCCGAGCATGCAGCTGCGGCAGAGGTTATAAGGGTGTGGGCGCAGGAAGAGCAGCATTGCACTGCAGAGCAATGCAAGGTAATTCTAGGTTGTCTTTGTCCTGAGTTTCTGACCTCTTTGCCTCGACCGCCTACTGCCAAACGCTGGCCGCGCCATCCTCGTCCTTATAACTTTCGATTTCTCTGGCAGAGGCAAGTGGCTTCTATTCTTGGTTGGAGAGAGAGAAGAGAGGAAGGAGAGAAAGAGGGGTTTAGTGAGGCTGTCAATTCTGTTTTGAGAGAGGATGTCTGGCCTGATGCCGACAGTCAGGGATTTCAAGCAGCAAGCTTGTGCCAAACGGCAAATTCCTGCAAGTGTGAGAATGGCTCCCAGGGGTGTGGTGAGGAGAAGGAATGAGGCACACCTGACTGCTTGTGGGGGTGAGTCCAGTCATGATTTTGTTCCTGCGTTGACTGTGCAAAGTCCTAGGTGTGCTTTGGGAGTGTTGCATCCGAACACCATGCATGTCGCTGGAGTCGTTGGAGTCTCTGGTTCCTATTCTGCTCCTCGCGGCGAACACCATGGCCCCCAGTCTGAACTTGATGAATTTTTTTTTTATGATGCCGACGAGGCAGACTGGGACACTTACCTTTTGGGAATGGAAGATGACGGTGATGAGGCACCAAACCTCGCTTTTGAGCAGTTGTTCCAGCCTAGCTCGTGGGAAAAGTGTGTTGAAAGTGAATTTGTTAGTGATAGGGAGGCATTCACTAGGCCTCAGCCTGGTCCCTGCCTCCCGGAGATGAAGGGTTCTGCTCCAATTTGGTTCTTCTTTTTGTTTTGGAGACAAAGTGTGTTGGAGAGGGTATGCAGGGAATTGAATGCATATGCATTAGAGCCTTTGGGTGAGAGCACGCGTGGTGGGCCTAGGTGGAAGCTTTTAACAGTGAGTGAGCTCCGAGCTTGGATTGGCATCTGCGTTTTTATGGGGATACAGAAGCTACCTAAAACCAGATGTTACTGGCAACACTCCGAGCACTACAACAGATGAGCGTTTTTATTACTGCAAATATGACTATTTTTTCAGTCCTATATGCGTTCATGACTATATGACTTTGAAGTGAAAAAAACGGCGTGATAGCGACTAGTCTTTAGGACTGCGTTTTGCAAGTCATAGCCGTGATTGCGTGCGTGGCACCTGGAGTCATGCAGAAGAGAGTGATGTAGTCACAACTCTATAACTTTCATATGACTAACTATATGACTACATTTGTCTGCTGAGTGTTGCCTACATGGAGAGGCTTCAGTGGAACACAAGCGACACGTCACACATTCGTGAAGGGATCATATGACTATATGTCTACAGAGCGATGTCTACGTGGAGAGGCGCCGGATGGACAAGTGCGCCACTGCGAATTTGACACGTCATTTTTAAAATATTTTTGAATAATGTTTTTAATTTAATAAAACAAATTATAAAATTACAAAATTTAGATTATTAATTGATTTAAATTCTGCATTATATTTTTGGGAAAATAGAATGGAAGGCCAACGGGGCTTGTACAAGTCCTGCAAATCATATTACAAAATTCCAAATTGGACAAGCATCCCCGCGAATGCCTCAAAGTCTAATGCGGACCAAAAATTAAGCAAACCGACACAAGGGCAGAAGTTTTTTAGTACTACTACAGTTCTGGTACTACTAGAATGAATGACTCTATTTACAACTATCGAGTGCAATACTCCTTACAACTGCATTTGGTCAACAACTCCGAAACGAACTTGGTGGTAGTGTGGCAGTCACCACACACCCGAAGATTCTTCACGAGATGGAGAGACGTCCCTGTAGCTCATCAGCCCAAAACCTCGATTGTCCCACCATTGACTGGGGTCAGAAAAGTTCCACAACTTCTCCTCGTCTCTATTACCTGTTTTTGCATACTTTCATATTGTCACGTTGGCAATTTCATGTCAAAATCACTCCAAACTATCAAAGGTTCACTCAACCAGCTAACTTGCAGAATTCATAATGAAAATTGAGGGCCGATTCTGATAAGAGGGAAAAACAGGGTGAAACGTGTTGAAGAAGGTGCCTTGATTAACAGTGCCTGATTTGATCAATTGTGTCGCTGCTGCTGCGGCTTCCAGTTGATCATCTATCCATGCAGGTTTCTTGTACATATCCTTCCACAGCGAATCATAGGTAATCTGGAGCATGAAATCTGGACCCACACTCTATCCCTGCTCCTTCAGCTATCCATGCCTCTACACAAATCATACATACATCCTCGCCTTGCTTCTAGCAGCTGACAATGACAGCCTAGAATTGTTCCAGCAAACACCCCAACCCTACTTATCACACTAGTTCATATGCTCAATTGCATGTGCTATTCTCTATAATCCAACAGGCGTTCACCTTCTTGCCTCGATTGTCCCACCATTGACTGGGTTAGAAAAGTATTCATTCCACAGCTTATCCTCGTCATTTGCCCCTAGGTCTCCAAAGCCTCCATCCCGCGCCCTTGCTGTGCATACCCTGCAATCATCACACTCCACGACACCACATGTCGTTCAGCCATACTGTCGAACACTCCCTTTGCATCCTCAATGCACCCACATTTGGCATATATGTCCACCAAGGCAGTGTTCAGAATGACATCAGGTGCAATTCCAGATTTGATGATGTCACCATGGATCTCTTTGCTCTTTTCCAGGGCTGCCAAGCTTGCACAAGCATTGCAAACACACACAAACGTGATCTGGTTACACTTCACCCCTGCCCCCATCATAGGTCTCCAAAGCCTCCATCCCGTACCCCTGCTGTGCATACCCTGCAAGCATCGCGTTCCACGACACCACATCTCGTTCAACCAGAGTGTGGAATACTCCCTTCGCATCCTGAATGCACCCACATTTGGCAAACCTGTCAGTTTAGGGTGACATCTGGTACAATTCCAGCTTTGACGATGTCAGCATGGACCTCTTTCCCCTTTTCCAAGGCTGCCAGGCTTGCACACGCATTGCAAACACCAACAAAGGTGATGTGGTTGGGCTTCACCGGCCCTTCGCGCAGCATTTGCTCATAGGTCTCCGAAGCATTCCTACCACATCCATGTTAAATTCTGCCAACATTATATTCAACGTGATCAAAGTTCGTTGAGGCATTCTGTTGAACACTCGGTGTGCATTCATGATGCTCCTGCACTTAACATACATGCTCACAAGGGTGTTGAGGAGAAAAACACTTGGCGTGAATCCACTTTGGATAATGTGAGTGTGCACCTGCTTTCTAGCTTCCAGACCCTTCATTTTGACGCACTTCTGGGTGTAAGAGCGAGCTGCGTTTTGTTGATTGGGAGTCTCTTCGTATGCATCGGGTTCAATACGTGCCAGCAGAGTTTGATGGGGACATCTTGTTTGAGCTCAACCCTCCCACGTCTTCCAGTGGACTAGCTGGGCTTCTGTAGGGCATGGACAAGAAACATGACGGACACCCTTGGTGCAGGAAAAAAACATCGAACATCCACAACGACATTGGATTGAAATTTCGAAGGTCGGTTTGCGTTGGGCATTGCAAGTGCGTATTTCTTGCTCTCGCCTGATAAACAGCGCTAAACCAAACAAAGTGTGTAGGAAGGTGTGCCCCTGAATCCTTTCACCCCAGGGCTTGCCCCTCCCAAGACCAATACTTTTGTGTGCAGGTTCCGCAAACTTTCCCCGTCCTATGTTTCTGTGTGCCACGCTTGTATGTACCAGGTGGCGCACCGATGCAAGACAATGACTCGTGCCTACATTCATATGGGTATACACGAGCATCCTGTGTCCAAAGGAAGTTGCAGGGATAGCGTGGACATCGCTAGAAATCTGCTGAAGCAGGAATTCCACAATGCCCCTTGTGCAACACCTTCTGCTATAGCGCTTGCAGCTAGCAAGGCATTCATGGAAAAACACATACTGGGTGAAGGGGATGCGACACAACCAATGCTAGATGCAGATTCGCTTGATGTAGTGATGGATCATTTCTCCGTGTTGAGCTCTCCCAATATTCGAAACCGGGTGAATGCACTCAGAATGGGCACAGGCAGTGCTAGATTCATGAACAACATTATGGACCTCAAACGGAGGAGTCGCTATGAATTCATTCAAAATAGTATCTGCCCTGGCCAGGGCTCGTCCAAGGTGTATTTGTTCAAGATGTCCACAGTGGGCGAAGGCAGTGGTGTGAGCATAGTCCGCCGAATGCAACCTGGAGGAGATTTGGCTAAATGTTGGTTGATGTTTGATCACTGCAAACAGGTGAAGGGTTGGACAACCATGGCGTGCCATGTGTACGATCCAGCCACTACAACAGATGAGCGTTTTTATGACTGCACATATGACTATTTTTTCAGTCCTATATGCGTTCATGACTATATCACTCTGCAGTGAAAAAAACCCTGTCATAGCGACTAGTCTTTAGGACTGCGTTTTGCAAGTCATAGCCGTGACTGCGTGCGTGGCACCTGGAGTCATGCTGTAGAGAGGATGTAGTCACAACTATATGATTTATATATGACTAACTATATGACTACATGTCTACAAAGTATAACTCCATTGGAGAGGCGTTAGAGAGACATATGTAGCACTCCGGATGTGACACGTGTCCACATGGACAACATATATATGACCCACACGTGGGAAAGAATATCGTATCATATAATGCCACGTTGCCATGATGTAGTCATGAGTATATAACTTCATGACTAAAGAGGTTTTTTAATAATATTTTAATTTAATAAATTAAATCATACATAATATTTAGATTATTAATTGATTTAAATTCTCATTAGGTATCTAGGAAAATAGAATGGAATCCATTGTTGTCTTTTATTATTATTATTATTTTTGTTAACAAAGAGGGACAGTGGGGGACAGTGGCCTCTAGAACTTTATAGGTAATGGACATAAAATGTCCTTGGATACAAAGAGGAAAAATAACCTCTGGATAGAGTGCCAGAGAAGCTAAAAGAGGAAGACACAGCTTCGCGTACCAAGACAAGAAAGAGTAGTAAGAAGGAAGGCAAGCAAAGAAGGGGGTCTGCATAGAGCTAAAGAGTCTAGCAGGAAAAGAGACTGCAGCCAGAAACTATTGCCATAACTTGGAAACAGAAAGGCACCAAGCTAAGGAGAAGAACTGAAAATCAGCTAACAATGTCATAAGAAAGTTGGGCCCTAGGCCTAGCCTTCCACTTCCTAAAAGATCTACAGATGGAGAGACATCCCTGCAGGAGTCGTGCTCTTCAACTCAAGACCAACCAATTGATCATCTATCCATGCAGGGTTCTTGTAGCTATCCTTCCACAGGGAATCATATGTAATCTGGAGATTGAAATCCGGCCCTCTTGGATGAATCTGGACCCATGCACTCTATCCCTGCTCCTTCAGCTATCCATGCCTCTGCACAAATCATGTATATATGTATCATGTATCAGAGGAGGAGGAGAGAGAGAGAGAGAGAGAGAGAGTCATTACCATGTCACATTCCCAATCTTTGGGGGGAGCTTAAGAATACAGTTCGTAATCAAAAAAGCCCTTTAAAAATACTGGCTTGGTAATTCTTGGGTTCAAATAGCTTAAACAAGTATGTTGTAAGCTCAACAGGTCTTTGAGAAAACCATTCCAGCAGGCCTAAGAGTGAGAGCTTTGATGAAAACAATTCCCTATTATAGCTTTAAAGGACTTGTATGTTCCTAAAAGCACAAGCTGAACTGATTGTACTTCCATAAGTAGATGCAGGGCTATGGTATGTATCCCAGGGCCTTATCCACTCACTCTGCCAAGTTTTAGAGAGATCCTCAAAAATACCAGTCTGTAATCAGGTTATAATCTCCATGGGGGAGCCTAAAAGAATGTATGTGTTCTTAAAAAGGCTTACCCAATGCCTTACTTAATACATTCTAAAATGGTGAGGCATAAACAACACTGTCTGACTCTCCAAAAGGCCAGAAAACAGGTCTGGAAAAATGCATCCAATGTCACACTTGCATCACCAAACCCTTGTCATCACAACCAGCCCGAACCTTCACAATAAGGTCTGATTTCTAGGAGGCCCAGCCCATTTACTTCCCTGACTTAACAGATTTGGTTACCAAGAACCAGAAATCAAAGTAAAGGTTTAAGGCATATCCCCCTTGAAGCAGCTTTGAAGCAGAAAATTGCAACAACGGCAGCTTGCAGCATATCTTATCCATCCTGCAATAACCAGATCATCTGCAAGCCAAAGAGTTCATGCCAAGTGAAATCCCTCACCTGCGCCCGTCCCAAAAACAAACACAAAAAATGTTTTGTGCGTTAGTGAGGATGCGCGAGGTGAATTACAGGATTTCACAGTTGCTATCCATGTCAGGTATGAGCCATAAAGCATGCAAAGATCACAAAACCAGTAGAAGAAAGCATAGATGTGACACCACAAAGAACCTCAATCTTTTGTGGAGTAAGACGCTGCAGTGTTCATCATCTGAATTTGAACGAGCACAACAGAATGCAACGGGAGGAGAGTTGAGGACAGGTTGTATCTTGTAATACAGGCCGCTTCCCCACCTCCATAACCGCCGCTGCTTCATCAATGAGGAAAAAACGTAGGCAAACATAACAGTATGTCATTTGCCATCGCGGGAGATGAAAGTGTCTGTCGTCATCGCGCGTTCAAAAAACAAGAACACACCTGTTCGGATCTTGCTGCTTGGGCATTCAGCCGCCATCGAGCATTCGTCCGCCATCGCCCTCTTCCAGAGAAAAAAAAACACGCACGATATCGTGCTGTGTCTAGGGCAGAGAGACACTTAAAGGAAAACCACCCGCGATTTCATCCACCATCCGGTATGGATGGTATCAGACCAGGATGAAAAACGGGCATTCAATAGGTTTAAATCAAAGGAGCATAAACCTAAAATGCATTGAAATGCATATCTGCCTGTAAATCATCCAGTTATGGCTATAACAGAAATTTCATTCAGTATGGATGAAACCTTAAAAACCCTCTTGGATGAACCTGGACCTCTATCCCTGGTCCTTTAGCTAGTCCAACATGCATTCACCTTTTTGTCTCCATTGTCTCGCCATTGACTGGGGTCGGAAAAGTGTTCATTCCAAAGCTTCTCCTCATCTCTATTACCTGTTTTTGGATACTTTCATGCTGCCAAACAGAGCAAAACAGGCTGAAATAGGTCAAAGAAGAAGGTATCCTCACCACATTGTCCTTTACCTTGTATCATGACCCATAGAGGAATTGACCGACCATCAGCCCAAAAGGACCCCTTGTGTGTGCTGCTTGTATCTGTAGTCAGGTAATGTTGGATTGGTATGTGAGATCGATCCACCACGGTGCAGCTGAGCAGGCAGAGATTGAAACACGGCCTGCTAAGACCAAGCTGACTCTCCCAAGAACGGCGAGCGTCTCCTCGTCTCGTCTCTCTCCCAAAAACGGCGAGCTCACAAGAATGTTGGGATCTTCTCCTCATCTCCTCTCCTCCTCCTCTTCTCCTTTCTGCATCATTTGCTCAAGAGTAGGAAGGTATGCAAAGCCTCCATCCCACGCCCCTGCATATCCTACAATCATCGCGTTCCATGACACAACATCAAATAGATGGTAAAACGCAGGAGACAACTAAGTCCCAGCCCGGTGTAAAGTTCGGCTGTGTAATCTTAAACTGTTAGATCTTAAACAATCTAGACCGTTAGATCCTGTAAAATCTAACGATTCAAAATAATTTCCATCACATGATCTAATCTTGTACAACCACGTATTTTAATCTCATATATCTTGCGATCCTTGTTAAGCCACGTCTATCCAGGTCCAATTTATTGAACAGATATCAAATCGACACTCCGTATAGGCGGATGGATGAACCCATCCATTGAATGAATTCATTAATGTATATGCCTTTTAAATGACATGTGTAGTGATGTAGTCATATATATAGAGTTATGAAACAATTTGCAGTAAGGGACTCATAAGTTTACATGTCATGTCATCGATGGATAAACTCATCCAATGGATGAATACATTCATGTATGTGCTTTCAAAATGACACGTGTAGGGATGTAGTCGTATAAATAGAGCTGTAAAACCATCTTCAGTCATGGAGTCACAAGATTCCATGAAACGTCGTCCACGTTTAGTCAAACATATCACACTAGTCATAAAACCATCCTTGTCATCATGGTCAACAATGTTTGACCAATGCTCCCTAATTTTCCGGAGTCATGTAGTGATATCCATTACTATAAAGTGATAAAACTATGACTGCAACGCATTTCAGCGCTCTGTAGTCGTGCACCTAGTGCCGTTTTTATGACTCCGCCAAATCCGTAGTCCTAAAAACGCTCATCTCTTATAGTGAGCGTACCAGCGTGTGCTCTCCATAACAATTTGTGATATGCAATCAGAGGACACTGAATCCGAGATGCTCATGTGGAATTTGCTCCTGGCCGTCATGCAGCGTAATGGAATGCAGAACACAAATTTTGGGTGGCTGATAGTGCACAGGCAAATTTCAATGCAGAGCGGTGCGTGTTTGGTTCAGGGGATCCTAAGGTCCCAATGGAAAATAGGGAGCGCACATGCCTCTTCCATTGGAGTCAATCTTTGGCACATCATACAAAGCGCTGCATTCGCCTTGACCTTCAGTTGGAGCACAGAAGGCTCTGCCTCAAGTACAAAAATGCCACCTCAATGGGAGAAGCTGAGAGCACTTACTAAGAAATCCGGGCTTGGTGGTTCTCCTCTGGTGCTGCTACTGGTATCCACCTGAAGGAGTTGGAGGACTGATTGGTTTTTTTGGCACTTCAGGTACAGACAGTGGGGAGCTTTCATGACGACGGTAAGCCTCTTCAATCCCAGAAACACAAATTTCACTTTGCATCGTGCCTGTTCGTTTGGGGTTGTTGGATTGTCACTTGCAGAACCTCTTCCATTTCCTTTCGTTCCTCACATTTGCATGCAATGCCTCCTGCAGGACATGTCCTTGGAGGACTTGGCCGACATGCCATCCTATAATTTGGCGGAGACTGTTCACAATGCCTAGATGCAGGAGTCTACCAAAGCAGGACGTGACTTGTATGTGGCCACTGCTAATGACATGGTGCGGGCACTTACACAACAAACTGGATACCGCAATTTTTTGATGGGACGGAGCGGAGGCAAGGGCCCTGATACGACTTTGTTGATGTTAAGGGCTGCGAGTAGGTCCGGAGACCCATTGAAGATGGCCAGAGCTCTGAACAGGTGCACTGAAGGCTCCCCTTTGCAATCCAGGATCCCCCGTTTGGAAGGCGAGGAAAGATTTGGATCATGCAAAAGAAAATTGAAACCTCCTCTAGGGTCGGATGGAGATTCCCATCGGCCGGACAAGGTCAATTTCTCTATACCAAAGGTGTCTCCAGTGCAGACTAAGTCGTGTGCCCGCCCCTTCCCAGGTGGGTCCTCCTCCAGCGGAGCAGGTGCAGATCATGCAGGCACAGCAGCCTGGTTCCCATTGGAGAAGGTGGTGTCCATGGTGCATGAATCTGACTGCATTGACAGTGAGTGGCATATAGAACGCACCCCACTAGGATCTAGAGTGGCTTGCATGGCAATTCGGACCCCCTCTTTCAAGAAATGCAAATCAAAAATATGCAAAGGCTCCAGGGGGACTCCAGCTCCAACATTCACAGGGTTGTTCCGACCTTATCATAGTGGGGAGTCAAAGGACCACAAGTTCTGGTTCTGCCCAGACGATATGGCACGATGCGTCAAGGGAACAGTTCATCCTTCGGTGATAATGAAGCCCCCTCCCCCCGCAATTTGGCCTGTGAAACTTGGGACGTCACTGTCATCAACCGAGATAAGCATGCTGGAGGAGGGAGGGTTCTGTCTTGCACGGTCCCGGGTGGTGCCCTCATGCACTGTCAGCACAGATGTGCCACATGCTCCGGCAATGCCTCCACCCGGTGCCGACTCCCACCCAACAAAAAGAGATGGAAAAATCGTGCGCCGTGTCGCTTCGGGTGCAGATCACGACTGCAAGATGGAATCGGCTAGAATTTTGCAGGCTCGGGTGATTCGTATCACCGAAGTCCCTGCCCCGGGGTATGGACGGATTTACACAGTGCTGTCTATTGGCTCAGTTCTTCATGGAAAAGAATATCAGGTTACCGTGGGGAATTTCCCTACGTGCACTTGTCCGGATTTTGTAATGATGCGTGAGGGCACTCTCGGCATGAGAGGGAAGTGGGTCCCCTGCAAGCATCAATATTACATATACCTTGTAATTTTGTGCTGCGACGGTAAGAGAGACCAATTCATTCACCAAGCCACACTAGGCTACGGAGAAGTCATCACCCTTCTGCAGCGGGACACCTCACGTAGGGCTCCAAATTCTCTTTGAACACAACGAGCCATGCCCGCTTCCCATGCTAGTTTCCAGGTTACCGTGTGAAGACTTTGCATTTAGGACAAACACATACATTTCGTTCACGGAATCAGGGCAAATGCACATGCCATTCATTGTAAGCGTCTATCTGTGAATTGAAATAAAGTGTGTCAATCATTCTGAGCTCAAATCTACCATATTTTCATATTCCTCTTTTTGTGCAGGCATTGCAGACATGGTGCATGGTGGCCCCCTTTGTTTTGTCCACGGTAATAGGCCCTCTTCCTGCAATCCTCGCCTATAGGACCTGCTTCTCCAGCAGATTTGTGCCGCTCACGCTTCCCTGAAGCGTGAGCTCAGTTCACGTTTTGCAGCTACAACGTGAGCTCAGCTCCCAGGCTCACGCGGCTGGGCTCACGCCGTAGCCTTGTGGTGGGAGTTGTGGGGAGTCTTGGGACTCATCACGGTCCAATAGGGCCGTGGTGGGTGGGCCAAGACTCACTGCGACTAATCACCGGGAATCGAGGGTTTTCGTGGTGGTTCGCCATAAAATGACTAGGTTGTTTGTGAAACCCCCACGGATAGTCACAGAAGTATATATAGGGAGTAATAACCCCGAGAACGGTGCAAGCCCGTTGGTGACCAAAAACTAGTGAGTAAGCGTGCGGGCCGGAAAGCAACCAAGGTGTGGGGAGACTGTTCCGCACTGCCAACAACCAAAGGGAATTTTCCACTAGGCCCAAATTGAGAGAGGGTCTTGTGGAGGAGTAAAGGGGGACCGTTATGTCCCGGTGAGCAGTCGAAGCTCCCGAGTTGGCCCGGCGGCCAGTTTGGGAGTTAGGCGCGCGCATCAAAGCGAGTAACTATGACTTGAAGGGGAGCTTACCGAAGTGAGGTGCATGACACTGAGAGATGGGAAAGTCAAGGTACTATACTCTTGTACATAAACATGTTGAAGGAGGCTGAGAAGGGGACAGTGAAAGCCCAGAAGGAACTGGAGGTGATCTTGAGGAACTACACAGTGTTGTTGAGAAAATGTGTCCCTCAGGATCCTGAAGAAGGTGACTGCTAAACTTCACCCCCCCCACCGTCCCATTAATTCTACGATACGAGGTACCCCTAAGAGGGACTTATCTCTGTTTTATTGCAGCTGAACTTTAGGCTCTTGACTCTCTATTCTTTTACTTCATGCGCTGCACTTTCAACCCTCGAGGAGCTATTTTGTAGCAGTATCTGGGGCCTCAAATATTGGTTTGGAGCTGCTCTGAAGAAGAGTTGTTATTGAACCTTGTTGCAGATGGCAAGTTTCACATTGGCAGTCTTACTTTCAGTTCTAGATAGTCTCTCATCTTCACCATGCCTGTATTTTGGCTATTTGGATATGTTCGTTTGTGGCCTCATTCTCGATCTACCTATCCATAGACTTCGTCATATTAATCTCCCCTACCCCTCGATCGTTTGAAGCACGTCAATATAGGATAGTTGAGCAAGGAATGGAAACTATATCAAGATATGGACGATATACACAGTCTCGGACTCTCACCTAGTTTGCTGACACCATCGTACTTGAATGTGAGCACATTCATTCATTCATTCAAAAAGACAGGTGGAGACAGTATTAGTAGCAATATCAATTCATCACTCAATGAGAGGGTAGAGTCGAAGTGAAATATAGATTACAGAGATTTTCTCTTTGCACAAATTTCCTATGCCTCAAGCATTGTTTTTTGTTTCAAAATTTGGAAAAATAAGAGGAGTGACTACTGAGTTTTGCAGGAAATAGCCATATTTTCTGTTCATCCACTGAAATTTGGACAGAATCATCCTCCTCTATACTTTCATCCATGTATATCTTCCAAATTAGGCGAATTCATCCACGATTTATATTTTTTTGAGAAGTTTGGCGATTTCATCCATGAAAAAAGGAATTTACAACAGAATATTGGGGAAAAAAAATTGAGGTCGAAGAAATTTCGCCAAAGATAAAAACACTGGCCTCAAGTAGTTTTAATTCCTGACTATCTAGAGTGGCCAGCTTTGAATTTTGCGACGTAGAGGGGACCCCCACCACATAAAAGATAAGACTAAATATTCTTTCATTGCTTAGAGGTTGATTATTTGATGGAAGCTTTATGATTCTAGTGACCTATAAAGGTTCTTTGCTGGGTTATTTGAATGCCCGATCTCCTCCGATTCCTAACTGGACCTGTTACTACATTTTTCCACCTACCTCAAAAAAGTTCCAAGATTAAATGCTAGCTCATCTTCGTACACTTATACATGAGAAATATATAGTCATGTATTGAAATGCATGATTAGTCTTCATGCATGAGTCTTGCATGGAAACACATCACAATATATGTCTATATGTATGTGTGACGATACAACTGATTTTTATATATGTCATAAAAACTGAAGAATTATACTTGTCAAGATACGAAGATTTATCCTCATCGTTGCATGCATAATATTTTGAACCTAAAGCCTCAAGAATTTTCTGAAAAAGAATATAGTATGTATAATATATGTATGACAATCAATATATATATATCTCTCTCTCTCTCTATTAATATAATTATTTTATTCTCTTATTTAAGAAATATCTAAGTCAGTTGCACTGTCATACGTACATGACATCATGTATGAATTTGATGCATAGTCATACACATGATGTCATGTCTCATTCATGCAATGGTGTATGTATGACAATGCATCAGACTTATCAGGTATTTCCATGCATTATTAATACTTTATGTCTAATGTAATTCTCTTAATTTACTTGGAAGAAAAAAATTAAATCAGTTGTATTGTCATACATAAGAAATCTATGATTGTATTATCATATATATATATATATTGCTAATTTGCATTCATGTCCGCCATTTGAGTTAGGACTCAATTCTGAAGATGTAGAAATGCTTATCGAGTCAACTTATGGACAAGAGTTAACTGAGAGAGATCTGAATGTCATATACATGAGCGATACTGCAATTCTTGAAGACTATGAGGATTTCGCTAAACTGGCTTTTGGCTTCCAGGACATCGATAAGAATGAGTGGTACTTAGACTTGGACTTCACTCAGACTTTACTGTAATAAAACTTTCAGTGACTTATTCCAAATTTGGAATATGGCTGTAGAATTTCCCAGTCATATTTCAGATATCGTACAAAAAATCCTAATATTATTTAACGTCATACAATAATCCTGAACATGCGACCCACACATGCGTATCATATGCATGACCATCTCCCATGTATGACTATGGGCATCCATTGAAATATGACTATCTTCGAGGGATTTTGAAATCTTTTGAAGTAGCAAGCTTTAGATTGAAGATTAGATCAACATTGGATTTTGAGTGTGCTTGAAGGAGGAGATCAAAAGAGGAACCTAGTATCCATGCATAGCACTAAATAAAGTGAAGGTTGCCTCAATGTTTTACTTTTATAAAAGCTCACTTAAAGCTTATACAAATAAATTATAATAATTCATTAGCATGAGGTTTGTCATACACGATTTTCTAATGTGAAGTGCAAGTGTCGTAAGATGATTTGATCTATTATTAATCCCAAAATGTATGAAATTGTAAGTAATGACATTTGCTGGTTATTTTTACATAGATAACTCATCTACTAGCTGATGTGCACCACTATTAGGTCCTCCTGGTTGGATCCCAGATTCCATTTACAACCAATGCAGAGTCCAGATAGATGTGAATCGCAACGATCAAGCTCATCAGTACATGACTATAAGAATCACAATGGCACGGAAACAACAAGCATCATATTGGATGCAGAGGTTTTGGTGGATGGAGGTGCTATTCAAGAATTGATATTTCCTTTGAGAAAAGCAAGGAAATTTGCAGAACCCGAACACCCAACTTCAGTAGTTGTCATCGAATTTGTTCTAGCTTGGCGTTTTGCCCTTCGGAAGAACTTCTGGAATAGCCTGGCCGTCCGGGATGTCAAGAATGACCATGTCAGCAGCAAACATTTTCTGCACACCGCACACGAAAGAGGGACCAGTGCTCACCTGTGACAGACATGTTCACTTTGAGAACGAAGAGAAGAATGTTTGAAAGGAAACAAAGATCAATACTGCCAATGTCACTTACAAATGCACAGGAATGACAGTGAAATTCCCACCAGATTAAGGAAAGAGATCATGTTATCCCAAGTAGGCGAAGGCACCCCAGTGTATCCTTTCTTGTGACTCTCCATCATCGCCAGCCATCCCTCATTGACAATCTTAATCTCCCCTGCCAAATCAGCACGGGAAGGGTGTGGCCTGGCATCGAACACGCACTGAATTGTGCGGGTATAGCTTCCGGTGGTGAAGTCCTTCTCACTCTCCTTCTCCTTCCTCTTCTCCTTTTCTTTCTCCTTCCCCTTTTCCTTTTCCTTCTCCTTCTCCTTCGACTTGTTTTTGTCCTTTGTCTTCGCTAGTGACTTGGCTATGCCATCAGAACCCTTGTGTTTGGTCTTGCGCCCCCCCTTCTTGCCCTTCTGGGTTATTTCCTGTGCGTCAGGCTCCTTGGCAGTCGATGCTGCTATGTTTCTTTGGTACTCCTCGTCGTTCAGAGGTGCCAACATCTCAGCATGATTGTTCAAATATTTCATTTGCTGCTCTTGAAAAGTCGTGTGCTCAGGAGGGCAGTCCAGGTACCAACCACAGTCCCTGAGGTGTGCAGGACTCCAGTCCTTCAATATCCGTGCAGTGTACATGGTTGGATCGTTGCCAGGGTCCGACCACATGTCAAGATAATCTGGGATACCGCTGAGGTGATTTCCATCCATAAGCACATATTTTGTGTACTTGCGAACCATGAGACAAAACCCAACGGACCAAAGCGTGAAGTGAGAAAGAAGTTTTTTCTAAGTGCCGGTGGTGAATATAACATTCCTGAAAGAAAGTACGTTTCATGGATATGCAAACCAGTACACTGGATCCTGACAGCAGTACTACAGAATGAAATGAACGACCAAGACCACTTGCTTCCCTGTGTATTCTGCAGGGAAATATCCCTGCCCTATTGGAAAGCAATCTCTCTCTGTAGAAGCCCACAACACTCAAAGTGAATGTCGGCACCGACATTCAAAACATTCCTGCGAGTAACACTGCCTAAAAGGACAATGTTCCCTACAAAACGTACAAGAAATCTCTCTCCATAGAAGCTCACAACAGCTCTGGATGTGATGGTCGGCACCGACATTCACAAAATTCCTTTCAAGAACACTGCCAACACACCGTAAGTTCCCTAATCCATGTGAATCACTACCCAGGAAACAAGACGGGGGCTAAGCCTGACATAAGAGCTATGGTCGATGTTTGCCGCCCTGTGGCACCTGGAATCAACTTGGTTCAAGCTCATATTTGGTCCACATGTGCATGAGTATGTTTAGATCACATATGCAAAGTTGCAACCCACACGAGCAACAAGAAATTTTTTTACATCAATCGATTAATCGGATGTATACAAAGTACATCATGACAATATCTACAATGCCCCTCTACGCGATCCCTGTCTCAAAGGAACCCTATTTCTATCATACACATCCCACTCACGCCGTAATCGGAGGTCCCAATCATCCCGGGAGAACTCGTATGATGCAAATAGTTCGCTGCCAGCCCTAATAGTCCTTCTAGCACATGTCATCACAAACATGTGCATCCCCTCACAGTATACTGACGTATGACCACAAAAACTCTCATGCCAGTGGGTTTGAGAAACTTCATGGGGTGGAAATGATTGTTTACACACTGGTGAAAGTTGAGGTTGATCTCTTCAACGCCACTGATGATAGTCTAGTTGTGGGTACGCGAACAACTTACCTTTTGAAAGCCTCCGGTATGAGGGTCGTGAAGACATGGAATTGTGTGAACAGCATGTACCTGACGAAGGGGGATTGTCCGGGAGAGATGGTAAATCTGCCTTCTTCTTCCTCTTCTTGGTGGTTCTCGGATGGAGTTGCATAGGTCGCTCAAACTCATATGTAGGGGCCTGGTTTTGAAGCTTCTTAGTTCCTTGTGGATGTCCTGTTCGCAAACTCGTTTGTTTGAAGCTGTTTGTCTCGTCCGAGTGCATCCACCTACGACTCCGGCCGTTATTAGGGAGTTCGCCATCACTCATGGGGGCAAGTTCATAGACGAGAGGACAGATCCTCCCACGGATGACATACACCACAACTACGTCGACAACAACGTGTGCTTGCGAAGGGGGAATGGGGTTCCTTGGAAAGGGGCGAGGGAGAAGAGTCCGGCTTTCATTCAAACGATTGTGGAGTGCTGCACCTACATAGACGCCAGAGTTCTGGATTTGTCAATGGGCACAGGTTTGTCTCTTCAACATTCACATTTCATGAGGTTTGTTTGAGCTTGCACTTTCAGCACTTCCCACCGTTCCAAATGTGTCTTCAATGTCTGTTTCCTTCATTCTATTCCATTGCAGGTGCTTCGTACCACGCTTGCAAGGCCAGTGCGCGACATCTCTTTGGGATTGAAGCGGATGCCGAGATTTACAAGAACCTCCTGATGGGTTTGGGTGGACACACTTCTCAAGTCCTTCCGAAGCCCCTTCCTGGTGATATTGATACAGGGGAGACTTTCGACAAGGAGCTGGACTCCGACTTTGCCTATGAGTAAGTTCAACCTGTGGATGCTTGCATTGTTGTTTCAATATCCAGAATCACTGTTCTTAAGACAAAGTGCACATGGGAGACATCCTCTTCGTTGGACTTGTGCATTGCATCATTGTATTCAAAATGGGTTTTTGTCGACTTGTGCAGGAGTCTACGTGCTTCCACTGACCCTCCAGGGCTATCACACCTATTTGGACTTCTTTCAAGTCCTCCTCGGTCTTACGTGCTACCTGTCTATGCGGAGGCACTCGCAGCAAGCATGTCCATTCATGGCACTCGCAGTTCACCCATCGACGGCCGTGGTAGAAGACTTGGTGTTGGGGCCAGAATCTTTGTGGATGACATAGCACAGGAGGTTGACACTGATTTTGATGACTGTGACACTTGATATGAAGTTTTCTTTTGCTTCTATTCGGGGCCAATTTTGAAATGGGATGGTTGTGTGTCCTTGTTGTCCTGTTTGCAATGTGTGCGTGGGATGCAAATTCATGGGAACAAACTATCGTTGGAGATGGGGGTTGCATGGACTCCCCGGATTGTTCCTTCAATCTATTTAGTGTTTTCCAGAGCTCACAGGCTTGTGTGCATTGCAAAAATAAACAAACGACTTTGATTCGGGTAGAGCATTCTCGCATCATTTGCTCGTTGGTCTCCAAACCATTCCTGCTAGAAGAATGCTTGGTAAATCCATCACGTTGAAGTCCACGTGATCAAAGAGCGTTCAGGCATTCTCAATTCTGGTGAGCATCCATGATGCTCCCGCACATACCTGGCATGTTCGGGTGGTGAGTAAGAAAAGATTTCACAGGGATCCACTTTGGATGATGTCAGTGTGCACCTGCTCACAACGTAGCCACATTCCAATGCAGGGGCTTGGTATGTTGATAACGTCTAAATGGATGCAATGGATAGAAAGGATGGGTACAATGGATGTAACACATCCAGTCTGCATTCCCTGGAAATGGCTGCTCAACCCGCGGTAATAGGTGACACCCGCGGAAATAGGCCCTGTATGCATGCTGACGTGGCGTGAGCCTGTGCTGGGCTCACGGTTTCCTGGGCTCACAGGCTCACGCCTCCGGGCTCACGGAATAGCACCCCCCCTCCACTAGCTAGTTCGGCCGACTTCCTCCAAGTCCCGGCCAAGGGTGGAGCCTCTCAAGCTCCACCCAGTGCACTCTTCTTGGCCCACTTCAAGGCCAAGGAAGGATCCTCCCCGAGGATCGAATCGCCTTACTGCAACAACATTGATTGCCACCGCTCATGATGCCGATTTTGGCATCACCTGGAGCAAGGGTTCACCTTGAACCCTTTTTTACTAGGAAGATAACCTTGAACCAATCGTGCGCCTCAATTACTACAATGGGTCCGCCTTGGAATGCTAGTCTGAGGTACGGGAACACGCCGAAGCCGCACTACGACTTCGTCCCGAGGTTACACGATTATAGTACGTGAACGGAAGCACGTAACTTCCGCATTAGTCCGCACTACAATACAACCCCCTCGGTAGCGCAGTTATAGTACGTGCACGCGCCAGGTGCGCACTAGCACGTGAACTCCCAAAGAAGACGCAAGTTTCCTTGCCTCTTGGATGGGAGTCACTCGATTTCGGCACTACGCAAACACACAATTAATCCAATTTATCTCTCCCACTTTTATAAGCTAGCATGCATTCTACACACTAGCCAACCATACCATGCATCACCATTCCAAACAAAATAGGAAGCACAACATTTGGAAACCATTTCATTTATAACAAAATTTGTACAACACAAGTTTTTGCAATCGGATTCCTGAGCTAGCTAAGCCAGACTAAGTATGCATTTCCTCCCCCACGATCCAAGGTTGATATCCCCATCAACGCTTATTTCGCTTTTGAGGTCGCCCTTCGAAAGCTGCAACCGCCTCAGATGCGTTTCTCATTTCTGAGGCACGTACCCAAGTTGCCTCCACTTGATGATAACCCTTCCATTTCACGAGATACTTTGTTTCTCGATTCTTGAACCTCCTCGACTTAAGCACTGCCTCCACCCGTACTCAGGTTCATTTTCATGATCCAACAGCACAGGTGGCGGACGCAACACTTGATGCCGATTCGGACGCGCTATCTTTGAAATAAGGGAGACGTGGAATACCGGATGCACCTTGCTGTTTGCCGGCAGGTCCAATTCATACACATCCTCATTCATAACCTTCCGGATGCGAAAGGGCCCCGCATACGGAGGTACGAACTTCGGACTCACTTCCGGAGGTAGTCGAAAATTCTTGCTGTTCAACCAGACCTCCGTGCCTGCCTCAAACTTAACCTCCCTCCGCTTCCGATTCGCCTGCCATTCATACCGTTTCCTAGCTTTGGCATGTTGTACTTTGCGAGCTCCAATAAACGCTCGCGTTCTTCTAGCACCGCTGCTGCTGCCGGTTCCTCAACGTCCTGGGCAGCCCAACTTGTCGGCACCAGAGGTGCTTTTCCATAGACCAATACGAAAGGGGAAACTCCCGTTGCGGAGTGTTTTGTGTTATTATAACATAACTCTGCCGCATCCAAGTGCTCCACCCAGTCTGATTGGTCTGCCGACACATAATTCCGCAAGATCTGCTTCATCACGGAATTCACTCTTTCCGTTTGGCCGTCCGTCGTAGGTTGGAAGGCGGTGCTCATCTTGAGCCTCGTCCCCATTTTTTTCCAAAGTGCCCTCCAAAATTTACTTGTAAACTTTGGATCGTGGTCCGAGACAATATCCTTCGGAAGTCCATGATGCTTGAAGACGTGGGTGAAGTAAAGTCGTCCCGTCTTCTGCGCCGTTGCCGTCTCCTTGGTGGGAATGAAATGGCCCATTTTACTGAATCTATCCACCACCACCATGATTGCATCGAATCCTTTTGACAACGGCATAGCAGTCATGAAATCCATCGAGACACTTTCCCAAGACCCCTCTGGAATCGACAAGGGTTGTAACAGCCCCGCTTGCTTTTTGTACCTGCTCCGGTTTTGTTGGCATGTGGTGCATGTCTTGACATACTCCTCAGCCTCCTCCCTCACTTTGGGCCAGAAATACTCTTTCTTCAAGAGTGCCGCAGTGCGCTTGGCTCCGATGTGGCCCGCAAGCGGGCCATCATGGCATTCTCTCAAGAGACTATCTCTGATCCCTCCCTTCGGCACGTAGAGACGCTTTTGCTTGTACCGGAGCAGTCCATTGTGCAAGTGGAACTGCAATTTAATCCCCAACCTCAAGTCCCGCATTACGAACTTCGCCATCTCATCCTTTCGGTAAGCCTTCCGGATCTTCCTTTGGAGCGTCGTCTCGCCTCTATACACCAACATGAGCTGCTGCTTTCTACTTAAAGCATCGGCCACCACATTGTCCCGTCCCGGTTTGTACTGGATATCCACGTCGAACACTGCCAAAGTGTCTTGCCACCTAAGTTGTTTTTGGGGTCAACTTAGGCTGTGTGGCAAAGTACTTCACCGTGACATTGTCCGTGAATACCTTCACCGGGTTGGAACCAACATAGTGGCGCCAAAGCTCAAGCACTACGACAGATCGCGGTAATTTTGACTGCCAAACCGTGGTAGTCATGGTTTTCTTGACTTTGACCATGACTGCACCATGTTTTTAAATGAAATTGACCTCCCGCAGTCGTTCATACGACTGTAGTCATATGAACGACTATCTAAGTAGTCGTTTGTATGACTACTTGGCTCCAGAATGGGCGGCAACGGCAACGGGCGGAACGGCAATTGACCAGATTTAGCTCACCACTGATAGTCTTTTCCATGACTACAGTGTACATGGATGAGGTTATATAGTCATGATGACTACTGGGGATTTTGTAATTTGGTGTGTATAATACAATTAAAAACACCATATGATCACATGAATGACTAATAGGTATATTGGTTAGCAGGTAATGAACTATAACTCTTATAGTGAAGAGGTTGCAGGTTCATACTCCTCTAAGTATAATCAAATGGATAAGTTGGACTAGGTTTTGTAGGCGAGCTAGGGATAGCACGTGACACCTTAGATGGGCTGTCATGTGGTTTTTTTCATTATTATAAAATGCATTATGCCACGTGGCACAACGCGGTACGACGTGACGTCTGACATATTTTTTTAGTTTTTTTTATTAAAAAATGTTTTATTTTTATTTTTATAATCAATTGCTTCTCGCCACGTGGCGCGGCAGCGGCGACTACAGTATGGTATATATAACTACAGTGAGAGATATCACTTGGTTTATTTGACTGTAGTTATCCGGACCGTACCATCCTTTATTCATTGTATTCATTTGGTTTGCACGTCTTACAGTCATAGAAGTCATAGGTACCGTTTATGACTGCAGAATAGTCATATATACAGTCATAAATACCGCGATCTGTTGTAGTGAAGGCAATGCACCACCGCCTTTATTTCTTTCTCGTGCATAGGCCACCGTCGCTCTACTTCATTCAGTTTCTTATTTTCGTAAGCCACTGGACGTCCATCCTGCATGAGCACACCCCCAATTGCGAAGTCCGACACATCTGTATGAATCTCAAATGGACGGTCGAACTCCGGGATTTTCAGGACTGGAGCTTCCGCCATCCGCTGCTTCAACTCGGCAAAAGCCTGGCCACAAAAGGTGTTCCATACCCATACTTGGGACTTACACAGAAGGTCTGACAGTGGCCCCGCGATCTTGGCAAAATTTCTTACATACTTTCGGTAATAGGAGGCGAGTCCTAGGAAGGATCGCACTCCCGGGACCGAAGTCGGAGGCTCCCAGTCCAAGATCACCTTCACCTTCCTGTCATCCATTTTGATCCCATTCTGTGTAATCAAATGCCCTAGGAACTCCACTTTTGTGACCCCGAATTCGCACTTTGAAGCTTTGGCATACGGCTTCCCTTCCCGCAATTTCTGGAACACCCTTTTGAGGTGCTCCAGGTGCTCTTCCTTTGTTTCTGAGTACACCAAGATGTCGTCGATGTACACAATCACAAAGTCATCCAACCACTCCTGGAAAAGGCTATTCATTAGCGTGCTAAAGGTCGCGGGTGCGTTGGTGAACCCAAAAGGCATCACCAAAAACTCATATGAACCATATCTTGTCCTGCACACGGTCTTCTCCTCATCTCCTTCCGCCACTCGGATTTGATGGTAGCCGGAGCGCAAATTGATTCGGCTGAAATACTTCGCTCCTGCCAACCGATCGAAGAGGTCGTCGATCCTTGGCAAAGGGTACCAGTTTTTTATAGTCACCTTATATAGAGCCCTGTAATCGACACACATCCGCAGCATCCCATCTTTCTTGTCTGCGAATAGCACCGGGGCTCCGTAGGGTGACTTACTCGGCCGGATGTACCCCTTTGACATTAGATCCTTTGCTAACAGCAAGTTTATTCGCCCTCCCACTTGGTTGGGCGTTTCCGACTCCCGTAACACTTGCCACCATTCCCACACGGTAGCGTGACTATTCTCTTGCGGCCATCTATGACTGCTCCGGATTTGCTCAAAAATGTCATCCCCAAAATGAGATCCACTCCATCGATCTCGCAAATGGTGAAGTTCTCATGTCCCTCCCAACTCCCGAGCTGAAGAGGAAGCCAACCTCGTCGCCAATTGTGGTTCTCTTTTGGCTGAAAGCACTTCAATGGAGGCCCCCACATCACTTGTCGGGAGCTCCAGCTTCCATGCCATTGCCGGTGTCATGAAGGAGTGCAACGCTCCTTGCAAGTCTTGGCGACCACCGCTTCCACCAAACGGCTGATGGAATCTTCGGACAGTCGCCCGAGTTCAATTGACGGGGCTTCGCGCACTTCTTAGCCATGTGCCCAGGCTCCCCACAATTAAAACACACTCCATCAAAGGTCAAAGGTCGCCTTCTGTCCGCCATAAGCCGTCGCACTTGATTTTCCTTTCGGAGCACCGGGTGTTGCCTTGACGTGTGAAGGCCCTCCCTTCGATTTCCATGTGCCATTGTCGTCGCGTGGCCTATCCCGCTTCTTTTCCAGTTGGAAGGAGTCATCCTCCCGCCGAGTCTTCTTGTGGTTCAGCTCCGTACGGCCTTGTCTTTTGCCCCTAGGGACATCCGAGAAACATTCAGCTATTTCAATTGCCTCGTTCAAAGTCTTAGGTGGCTTCTCCTCCAACTTCCGCCTGGCCCATGGGGCCAATCCCGCCACAAAGTTGAAGACCATTTCTGGTTCCGCCATATCCGCGATTTCGAGCAACAGCACATTGAAAGCCTGAACATATCCCCGAATGTCATTCGTTTGCTTCAAATTCCTCAACTTGTCCCGGGCGAGCCATGATGCGTTGAGGGGCACAAACTGTCTTTTCATAAGTTCCTCGAACCCATTCCAGCTCAAGGTTTCTGGGTTTGGACCTTGGTCATGAAGGCGTTTCTGCCACCATTGTTGAGCATAACACCTCAAATAGGTAGGAGCCACTTCCACCCGATCCTCGTCACTCAACTTGGCCGCCCGGAAGTACTTCTCTAGCTCCAAGAGCCAGGTGTTGAGTGACTTCCGATTTCGGACGCCCTCAAAGGTGTTGGGTTCCTTAGGCTTTACCTTAAACTTTGCCTTAGTAGGAGTGGCATTAGCCGCCTTCAACACGTCCTTCAACGTCCTGCCAAACTTCGCCAACAACCCTTCCCAAAAGGCTGCTGGCATGGGAGACATCTGTTGGTCTGGCGAAGCCTTTGGGAAGTCCTCGGGCTCCGACTCCCAAAATTCCTCCCGTCCTTGTGCGGCCTCGCTTTCAGAAGCATGAATCGCCTCTTCCGATTGCCGCTTCGGTGACACGTCGCCCCCATCGGGCTCACCCGCATCATCATCTTTCGAGCCGTTCCGCTTTCGCTTTGTCTTGCCCAACCCCATGATGAGGCCGATCTCAAGGACGATTGCGTACTGAACTCTAAGCTCTGATACCAAGTGTCACGCACCTCACTTCGGTAAGCTCCCCTTCAAGTCATAGTTACTCGCTTTGATGCGCGCGCCTAACTCCCAAACTGGCCGCCGGGCCAACTCGGAGCTTCGGCTGCTCACCGGGACATAACGGTCCCCCTTTACTCCTCCACAAGACCCTCTTTCAATTTGGGCCTAGTGGAAAATTCCCTTTGGTTGTTGGCAGTCCGGAACAACTCCCCACACCTTGGTCGCTTTCCGGCCCGCACGTTTACTCACTATTTTTTGGTCACCAACGGGCTTGCACCATTCTCGGGGTTACTACTCCCTATATATACTTCTGTGACTGTCCGCGGGGGTTTCACAAACAACCAAGTCATTTTATGGCGAACCACCACAAAAACCCTCAATTCCCGGTGATAAGTCGCGGTGAGTCTTGGCCCACCCACCACGGCCCCATTGGACCGTGATGAGTCCCAAGACTCCCCACGACTCCCACCACAAGGTTTCCGCCCCATGGTGAGTCCTATGCCACCCCCACTAAGACTCACTAAGCTACCACCACCCTTCGTGGAACCACCCCCACCGCAACCCGGTGTGCGGGGTTCCACCTAGTGAGCGCCTCTGCCTCCTTGAGTGCCCAAGGCACTCAAGGGTACTTTACCCCCCGTACCTATAGTTGCCACTGCCCCCACCACAGGGGCAGCCCCTCTCGTGTCCCGACCCCCTGCCCTCAAGTCAAAGGGCCGCGACACTCAGATTGTAGCTCCTCTATCAGTTTATTTGTAGCAGACTCAGTTTCTCATTTAGAGTATGCATTTCAGTTTGAATTATTCGCATATTCTCCACTTTAAGTCTTAGAGGGGTCGATTCCACCTCTTTCTGCTCCAACTCGAAGTGCAACATTCTGTTCACTAATCTTGCTTCTCGAGCTGTCGTTTCAGTTACATCAACTGAGTGCAACTCTGGAAATTGATACACTCATGTTCCAAAACATAATAAATTGTGAACTCATTCTTTGCCAACTGTGTGTTTAACAAGAAACAACAGACTTGACATGATTGAATGGAAGTAGGAAATTTATTAATATCACTTCTTAAAATAAAGAAATGGTCAAAAGATAATATCATTTCAACCATTGATGTTGATGCACTGTTGTTTCTAAAACATAAACAATTGTCAGCTAATAAATTTTGCAGATGTCGAGGCATTCTCTACTATTCTTTTGTCAATAAGAAGTTTTAATAGCATATGCTTGAAGTGTGGAGTGGATTTGAGATAACAATGATCAAGATGGGCACTAAAAGACCTTTGATTCTGTATACCTATGTACATTGTACACTTTCTAGTATGTTACAAGCTGCAACATTTGGTCAATGGGATAAAGTCTACACCATATCATTTGATCTCTCATGAGGTCATCTATGCCCCATTTGACCTGAACAGTGTGATTGGGAGTGGCAATCCAGAGAGATTACTCTAATAACAGTGCCGACGTAGTGTTTCATGTGTTTGAAGTGAGGTCAATGTAGGCATCCAATCACACTCAGTTTCCTGTAGTAGACTTGTCAACAGCTAATTATACGAGCACTGTGCTAATTTCAGGCTAAGATTCTATACCCTGTTACCCACACCTCGCCATAGGAGGTTAGTATCCAGCTAAAGAATGAATGTTCAATTTGAGATACAATTGGCTCTTGAATATACGCCATGACAGGAGGAAGCCAGACATCTGTGACACCCAGTTCAGTCAGGTCCTCTACCTTACTCTGGAAATTCAGCACCAAGGATATTGTTTAGGGGATTCCCAATTGAACCCCTGAAACAGAAGAACATCCAAAGTGTCAGCCGGTGTCGGCCGTGCTGGCCTAACCTTTCCCCCTGCATGGTATTCGAATTGCCTCATATGCAGCTCCTTATCATGAAATCTTCCGTGTCCATGATTTCCAACAACATGAGCCCAAACCACACGCTTTCTTCGCACATATCCTCTCTGAATGGTCCCCAAACTCAGCAACCGATGAACTGCCAACCCGCCCAGCCAAAAGGATGGCAGTTACTATCAGGGAGAGCTCCCTTACCAAATCCAAGGCCAACACCCCCTTGGACCCTATGAGTCTGACCCTGTTATTTGTTTTTTGCATGGTTATTGTCTTCCAAAATCTCAACATTAAAATCTCCCAAAATAATAATTGGACAATGTTTGGGCGAGCTTTAAGTTTGATTAGGAACGTAGAAACTGTATATGAATGAGCTTTATAAACACATACAATATGTATTGCTTTTCATGTATTGGTATTGAATGTGGCTGCTATGAATTGCGAGCCATTACTGGTTGTTGTATTGAAAGAGTTTAAGTTCATGTGTATCTTATACATCATCATTAATCCATGACCGTCATTGATTGAACATATGAATACTTTGATGAATTTATGTACTTGTGCACATCAGTTGATGAGTGGTGTATTCTTGTTTCTATAAGACATAAGATGTGAGACATTTGAAGGTTATGATCATGATTAATGTCTTCATAATGTTGCCATAGAAACTTATATTTAAGGCTTGCATAATTACATGATGCAAGTTTTTTAATTGAGGAATACATCGTTTCAGTTGCAGTTGCTTTTAATCTTTTCACCTTGGGGCGTCCAATTCCAAAAATTACCACATAACGTGCAAAAAATTTAAAAATATAGGGTGCCATTTATTCTCTACAAGTAAAAATTAGAACATTTTTCAAAGTAATATAGGGTATGAGAAATATAGGCGGGAGCATTTAAATGAATATAGGGTAGAGGTTAAAGGCTCCAATTATATTTTATTTAGAATTACTCATAGGATGAAGGTATGTTTGAATGACTTGTGTCAAGCAGTGTATGGATGTGTAGTGTGAAAAGAAAGGGGCAAAAACCCCTTTGTAGTTAGTTAGCTGATTGTTCATTGACCAGAGAATGACCTTGCCCTACACTGTAAAGTGTGGGCAAAGCTAGGGTTAAGCTGTTTGATTACTTAGATCCACGATGAACATGTGTAATTGCATATGCCATGATGTTCTCCCCTTCCATTTTATTTCTTTTCTCTCTGACGACTGGCCTTCCTATGCAACTATCAATGTATCCCTTGTTATATACCGATTGTCAAGTTATTTTACCACTGGTGTGAAATTAGCTAGGAAATAGCTAGCTTTTATATATTGAGATTTGGGATTGATCCAAGTGTCAATCCAGGGGCCAATACATGTTTGGGCACCTGACGTTGTTATCTTCATGGTAGATCGCGGTGGGCTCATCTTTCTCGAGTTGAGCCTCACCGCGTCTAGCTATGGCGCCGTAGTGTGGATTCCCCATGGCGTGGGGTGCACTTGGCTCGACTTAATATATGAGTGATGTTTTCATGTGCAAGTATGTGAGTTTGAGAGAGCTTGTGTGCTTGTATTATTCCTTTCCCTATCACTCAAGAAAGATCAGCTCGAGTCTGTGAGTGCCAGGTTCGAGTTAGTTGCAGCACTTGTGTTTTCAGATCATGAGAAGCGGTTCAGCCTAGAGTGCAGGGAGCCGTGCATGAGCCTATCCAAAGCGGATAGAGTGCAAAGGCGAACAGGTTGCAGGTTTGCCATGGGATAGAGAGGCGGGTAGCCCATGTTGAAGAGCGGCGTTGCATAGCTCAATGCTATGGCAACCAAGTTTGGGCTTCTAGTGTGAAGCGGAGGAGATGCTGGCCACGAGTGGGCGAACTGGTGGTCGTCTTCTTTAGCTGCATGCCGAGTTATAGAGCTGCTGAAATGTGGGCTGCGCATGGGAAGTTAGCATGTTGTAGGTTGGAGATGATATGATCAGTTCCAGGTATCTGCCCGAAACGAGTTGTTGCGGGTAGATGAGGAGCAGCCGAATGGCGGAGCTGCGAGGGGATGCATCGCAGCCTGTTGGGAGCTGCAGCTCCAAGCTCATGAAGAGGTATGAGTGAAGAGAGGGGGCTGGTCCCTCTTGTGTGCAAATCAGTGCACTTGTGAAGTATTGCTTGAGTTGGAAGTTTCAATCTGAAACTCTAGCACGGCGAGGGCTCTTGGAGTGGCAAGAGCAGGGCTGGAAGGGCAGCAGTGAGGCGTTCTAGAGCCAGGGAATGTGCAGTAGAACTGCAGGTACACCAAGTTTATCAAGGTGTGTATTTTCAGATTCACTTTTGTGAGTTTCGTGGAGAAATGGAGCTTGTTGGGCAGCATATAGCTTGCTTGTTGAGTTGGGGGCACTTCTAGTGGGGCCGTGAGAGCTCAGGAGTGCAGGGCGACGGGGCTGATGGCTCCGCAGAAGCCATAGCTCAGCGGCAGCAGATGCAGGAGCAAACCCCAGTTCGGGGAGAGCTCGGGAACACGTGGGAACGTCGAGAACGCATCGGGAACGCATGGGAACACGTTGGGAGTTCCAAGGAACGCAAGGAATAGTGGCCGTGATGGACCGTTGGGGCGGTATCACGAGATACCACGAGCCCAGATCGTGATGGTTGACCGTGACCGTTGGAAGCCGTTGTGCGGACACAACGGGTTGGCACGGTGACCAGATCATGAGGATGGCGGGCCGTGAAGGCTCGTGGGAGTGGTACCACGGGGTATCACTGGGCAGCCCGTGGCCAACGAGCGCCTAGGGCGGGCCGTGAGGAGTAGTGGCGGTTGGAGCCACGGAATGCCACGAACAGTTAGAGTGAAAAAATAGAAATAAAAATAAAAATAAAAATTCTTTTTTCACTCGTTTCGTGGGACCTTGATGGGGAGGTTGGGCTCTGAAGAACAACGGTTTTGAGCTAGCTGATCCGGCAGAAAAGTCGGAATTGCCTCATTGTTGCGTTTTAACAAAAGAGATTACTTCCCTGCAGGTGCAGGTGCAGGGCTATGTTAGGAACCTAGTATTCCAAACCATAAGCCGCATCAGGTTCTCTACCCGGTTACCTTGTGGAGAGGGGGTTAGAGACAGGTTCATGACCGTTTGAGTGCTAGTTTGTCAACACGGAGGTGCTACTAGTTGTTGGGGAAAGTGCCGGTACGAGCACTAGCGATACTAGCAGGTATACGAGACGAGATGTGCGGTTTAGGCCACCTTCACCTCCTGTGTCTTCTACGGAAGGTTTTGATTCGGATTGTGAATCAAGAGGACTCACACCGGCGGTGCAAGTTGTTTCCTTGCCATTGTTGTGGGACACAATGGAGGAGATGTATGGAGCCACCAAGGAGCCACGAAGGTACTCTGGGGCGGTGGGCACTATTGAGTTAGATGATTTATCCAAGAGTTTGATAGTTGGTGTGACTTGCAGCAAATGCGCAATCCACAACTGTTTACGCCTTTCATGGCATAGAAGGGGCTGTTTCAGCACCTTGAGGGGCCGCCCATGGACGATTACCATGAGTTTAGGCGGGGGCACGATGTTGAGATCGAGGAGTAGAGGATGTACTGGTCACCCGACTATGTCTCCATCACTAGAGGCACTAGAGGCACAAGGGCAGCAGCCACACTGGCAGCAACAGCTACAACAGCAGCTTCCACGAGCAGTAGTGGGACTAGTGGTACAGCAACTACGACGGCCACCCAAGCAACTGCTGCACCAGCACCAGTGGCGGTGCCTGCCTTCAACCCTGTTGTGGAGTTCTTTGAAGAGTTGAGAAGGAACTACCAAGAGGTGAGGATAGAGAAGTTGAGGAGCTTGCAAGAGTTCCAGAGGAAGCCTACTGAGAGCTTGAGGGAGGCTTTCACTCGCATGAGGCGCTTGATAAATGTAATCCAAGGGGTTACGGAGGCTCAGGCAGTCCAGTTCTGGTATGGGATATTGGACAAGGAGCTGAGGAGAAGGGTGCGGGATGCAACTCTCCTACAAGCGGCCCAACCCACCTTAGCAAATGTGTTTTTGCTGGCAGAGCGGATAGAGCTCAACATGGTGGAGGAACGAGTGGTCATGGTGGGATTTGCTAAGGAGGCACCACGGGGTAGTGGTGCTCCTAGTCAGCCATGACCTCAACGTGCTCAAGGCAGCAAGGGGGCTCAGGTGAAGCCCTGGGAAGGGCAGAGAAGACCTCAGATGCAGGGGTCTCTCCCTTCATTTGCTGGCCAACAACGGGCGGATGTGGTGTGCTGGACATGTAGAGGACCCCATGTCAAGAAGGATTGCCCAGAGGGAGGCAATGGTTTGGCACCGGCACAGCTTGCACAGGTGCAGTGTGGGCATTGTGGCAGGTACGGGCATGGAGAGGCCCAGTGCTATGGTTTGCACCCTGAGTTGCGCCCAGGCCAGTTCCAAGGGAACAATGGTGGCCGGGGGCGAGGTGGAGCAGCCCAGAGAGGACGAGGTGGTCAGGCACGAGGTGCAGGCCAAGGGCAGGCTCAGTATGGCCAAGGACGAGAAGGTCAGGGTGGTGACCAAGGCATGGCCAACCGGTTTCAGCAGCTAGAGCAGAGGCTCGCTGCCATGGCCACAGCTCAGGTGGTACCGACTCCAAGGCTGGATGGTCCACCTCCTGCTCCTAAGGGATGAGACTTAGGAGGCATGGGATTCATGTGTGGGGCAGCAGTACCACTAGTGAGGGGTGCAACTACCACTACCACTGTGGGTGGGGCACGACTACCACTAGTGCAAGTGGAGTCAGCTGCGGCAGTGACTTGAGGAGCAGCACGAGTTCCTGAGCCACAAGGTGCTGATGTGGAGTTGGATCCACAGCGTGGGGAGGCAAGCCGTCAGTCCAGGCTTCCTTTGTCATTCACATTGGCGGAGACAGTGTCGACGCCGTCCATGGCACCTAGTTCCCGCCTGACTGTTACCGAGGCGGAGGTTACCATACCATTGGGGAGAGCTACATAGGCAGCACCACTACCTAGTATTGCCAAGGCTACGGCAGCTAGTGTGCTGCTGGGGGCGGCCACATCTGTGTGCCAGGCTCCATTGTTTTCGGCTACCATGATTGTGACGCCGGGGGTAAGACCAGCTGAGGTGTTTAGGCTGGCATCGACACTCTGTGAGAGTGGGGAGGTTACTTCATCTTCTGCGGAGATAGTGGGAGGTGTAGTGTCGGAGGGATCCTCACATGTGAGGATCAAGACTGCCACGGCGGCGCCATGGCAAGCTGCAGCTGCCAGGTTGATGGAGCTATCAGCTAGGCCAGCCATTGAGCGCGCCATGGTGACACCTGGAGTTGTCATGTTAGACAACCAGATGGCATTTTCTATTTGAGTGGACCGACAGGCAAGAGGTACCGGCCATTGCGGGTCTTGTTGGACTCGGGAGCTCAGCCATTGATGCTGGGCAGAGCTGCTGTTGCAGGATTGGGCCTCACGGAGGCGGATATGGAGCCGTGCCCTTTCCAGATACAGACATCTCTAGGAGGGTCAGAGCAGGCTCGGGGCATGACACGGCGTGAGTTGGCTATCAGACTACAGCCGGATCATCCTACAGATGGCTCAGTGATGAGAGCCAAGGCCATTGTGACAGACACGGTCTCGTACGATGTCCTTGTTGGTGGGGCAGTGTTGTACCCCATGGGATTCACCCTGGATTTTTGGGAGGAGTCAGCTTCCTATAGGCCTGGATGGCAGTCAGGGGAGGGCCGGCGTGTGCAGCTCCCTGTGACGTTCATAGGAGGAGTTACGGTTGCCCAGCGAGGCAAGATGCCAACACTGGCAGCATTCACAGCTGCAGTGACTTGGCCTGGAGAGTTGTTGAATAGCAACACTCATTCAGAGGATGTGTCTCCTCCGGGAGAGCAAGATGACATGTATGGTATGGCGGAGTTGCCTGCCATGGTTGCTCACACTCCATTGTGGGGCTCGAGCAAGGATTTGCAGCGGGTTGCTGATTGTCGTGTGCAACAAGCCTGGGTAGAGGCTTTTGTATCGTCAGGAGAGGATGACAGTGCGGGGATTGCACCAGGACCACCTTAGTTGTCACCATTGGACACCACACTGATCGTGTTGCAGTATCCGGATGAAGGCATTTGCCTTCTGGACTTGTTTGGCGAGATCAGCACCGGGTTGGCTGCTGTTCTACAAGCAGGTGTACGAGCACGGCGGTACTTATATGTGGAGAGGGATGAGATTGCATGACGCGTCTCCCTACGCCATGTTGCTCAGTTGGTGCAGCAGTACCCTGAGTTATTGCCGGTGTCTGCAGTTCGTGGAGGCAATTTAGAATTAGAACTACTGTAATAATTAGGGTTGGGGTTTGCTGGAAGAACTTCACGTCGTCAGTGTCAGCTGCTAGCAGGCCTTACCAGCAGACATTTTGCTGCTGGGGGCGCAGGATTTGGTGCGGGTTGGCTCCATTGATCTGGTAGTGGCAGGTTGGCCCTGCCAAGGGCATTCATCAGCCGGGCATGGCAATAGATTGTGAGACTCAAGGTCGGGTCTGTTTTGGGAGATGGTGCGGGTTTTGCGCCACTTACAGCTTCATCAAGCTGTATCTCCAGCATACATCTTGGAGAATGTGCCACTAATGGGCAATTCTTGGTCCAGGGTGATGGCCAGTGTGCATCAAGTCCGGTCGTGGCTTGGGTCAGCACTGTTGCTAGATGCAGCTGCAGTGGGGTCACGAACTCATCGTCCACGGTTATGGTGGACTAACTTGATGCCACCCGCACTGCTCAAGCGTGCATTTGATGGGGTGCAGCGGCCAGCACACCTCACAGTGGATAGTATTTTGGACACAGGGAGGCAGGCTCAGCGTGTGAGACACGATGACCGTTCGCCTTTGACATTGGTCAACAAGGTGGGTCAACCACGAGCAACATTACCTACTTTGCTCAGCTTCCCAGGATCGCATGCTTTCCGGGATAGTGGACCTGGCCTCCTGTGGGATGCTCAGTTGTAGCAGTTAGTGGAGCCTAATGCTGACGAGCGTGAGCGGGCAATGGGGTTTACCACTGGTACCACGGCGGCGTCGTCTCTTTCTGAGGCATCACGTCGTCGGGTGTTGGGGCAAGCAATGGATTTCAATTGCTTGACCTGGATTATCAGCTTAGCTATAGCTGAGCAATGCAGAGTGGGGAGTACATGTCGCGCGGCTTTTACTCACCCATCCCTTCGCTATCCGAGGTGGGAACTCCAAGATAGAAGAGTTGGAAATCTCTAAGCACTCAGGCCCAGCACTCAGCCCGCTCAGAACAATCAGTCATGACCTACAGCTAGTGTATCATGGGGGTGTTTCCTATTTGTACTCCTTCCCGCATTCATGTTAGCGAGTTACCTTACTATCTGCAATTAAGTATCAGTTTGCTTCAAAAATCTATCAAGTTCCATCCATTCATTCCACAACTTCACTCAGGTCTCTCTACACAATGTGAGTATGAAGTATGTATCAGATTAATATCTATCAAGTATCAGGCTGAAGCCATGGTGTCTCTATTCTGCTCTACATTACAACTCTACTTCTTGCATTCAACAAGTATCAACAGATCGTTCTCCTCCTACTCCGTGCTCTCCCTCTTTCTACTCAGAGATGCGCTCTCCGCTTCATTTCCAAGTAGTGATCTCTCCCCCCCCCCCGAAGTCCTTCCAGAAGTGATCCCCCAGAAGTCCCGTTCTTGACTTTTTCCCCTACAAACTGTTCTAACCGCTTTCCTAACTAACCGTCATCCCTGTAGTACACGTTCCTTTTGCAGATGTCGTTCCCTCACAGTCGTTCCCTGCCATTGATAACTGTTCCCCAGCTGTGCGAAGCTGTGACTGGCTGTGTAAGGTTGTGGCAGACTGTGACTGGCTGTGTCGGGCTATGTAGGGCTGTGCGAAGCTGTGGCGGCTTTGTCGAGCTGTGACGGGCTGTGTCAGACTGTGATTGGCTGTGACGACGGTGTCGGCTATGATTGGCTGTGACGGTTGTGTCTGGCTGTGGCGGCTGTGTCGGCTGGTGTCGGACTGTGACGGGCTGTGTTGGC